>JAUMHL010000012.1:10291073-10334772 GCA_032362345.1 Sandelia bainsii
AATTTTACTCAAACATATACCTTTAAATAGCAAAATCAGAGAAACTGATAATTTTGCAGTTGTCTCTTAATTTTTTCAAGAGCTGTATATATATATATATATATATATATATATATGTATAAATGCATGAACAGGATATCTTTCTCTCTTCTCAACCTTTTGTTTGAGTATGTCCACAGGTGCCTGGTGGGCTTTGAGCTTTTTGTTCTTGAGGAGGATCCTCCCCTGCAGCTGCAGCGGCGACGGCAGATGAGGGTCATCGCTAAAGTCACTTTCAAAGAGGAAGCGCGTCACAAGACGTTCCCCAAACACAGTCTAATGAATAAATATTCAAACATGATAGACAGATGTCAGCAAATGATGTGAGGTACAGATGAGTTACACAAAGTTCAGAGGCAGCAGTGGAATCCTCAACTTGACACAAAACAACATACAGTACAAATAAACACTGGTGATGTAAGGTGCCCAGAGGCATGGAGCTGACTGTACATGAAAGAGTTTTATTTATCAAGCCACTCAGAAGTCCCTCTCCAGGGAGGACAAAATGCTGGGAAGTTTTGTTAGATGAAAGCACAATGATGTTCCATGATGTATGTGTTGTGCCTATATATGTGCAGCATTAAATATATAACTTAAAAAAAGAAAAGGAAAAGGGACAGTTCAGGCCTTTAGATGAAATAATAAGCCTTTGACTGGATATCTGCCAGTTGAAATGCACAGAGCAGCTGAGAAAATCTACTTGAGGAAAACGGATAACTAGAAGTCTTCTCATGCTTAAAAGTGCTGCCACAAGTGACACAAAGTGGAGTGCTGAGGTAGAAACTAGAGTATTTGCTTTGCTTTTCTTCAGCTTCTAGAAGGCAGGGAATTACTGGAAAAGGAGCCTGCACACATAGCTAAATCCTTTACTTTATAAATGTTTAATAAGTTGGGTCTTTAAAATAAGAGATAATAGAGCCTACTGCATAGTGTCTGAAAAGGTGTTTCAAAGTGAACACATGGAAAAACATGCCTTGAAGATTTCAGCCATCTTGCGTTGTTGAGGAAGGGAGCAGTGGTTTTCTATGGACAGGATGATGGGCATGTCAGAATTGACAAAAGCAGCCCGGTTAATGGCTTCCACCACATCCTGGAGGATCATGGGAGAGATCAAGTCAAATATATGACAATAAAACTCTTTATAAATACAAAGATTTATTTTTTTAATTTTTATCTTTAATAGAATTTCTGCCTGGACTACAATAAATAATTAATACATCATTACACATGCGTTTCTAACCTTGAAAGGTATCTTAGTGGTGAGTGTGTGTCCATGGTAAATAACTGGCATGCCGTCATCTCCATCCCAACAGTCCAGTTCAACGCTCCTACAGCCTTGAAGCAGCACCTAAGTAACAAAGATGGGTAACACTTGGTAAGTGTGGATGAGGAATTATGGATAAAAAATGTTTTAAAAATACTGGCTAAAAAAACCCATCAAGACTTACATGACTGTAAAGTTCAACGGACGACTCTCCTTTCAGCTGGTGTCCAGTCAGATAGGTGTTATGAGAAGACTCAATGTAGTAGTAGGATAGAGGGTACTGCAGCTCCTGTGGGTTCATTTGGGATTCCTCATTACGAGAAGCAAAGTTCTCCTTGTCCATCAAGTATCTTTCAAACATAGAGGAGCGGTTAGTTCAGAGTCAGACGTGTCTTCCACCTGCTTTCATTAGTGTTGTATATTAATCTATTTAAATCTCTCCCAAATATTTCAGAAATCAGTTAATGCTTACTATCTTAATAACAGCTCTCTTATAGTGAGGTAATACATTTTTACTATACCTTGCAAAGCCTTCAAATGACATCCAACCCATCTGTCTCATGCTTGATGAAGGTTCAAATTTCTGCATGAGATAAAACATGAAGCAATTTATTAATATAATCGATCACAGTCTCTTTTCCTTCCTTGTGTCTCAGGTTTCTATCATGTGTTATCTATCTATTTATCTGTTGGACACAGATGAACTCTACATTTTCTCATCCTTCTCTCTTTTTCCAAAACTATGTTCTTCTTATCAACCCTTCATCTGTTTCAGGCGGCTCCTGACTCTACCTGTATAATGCTGAGAATCTCATCATAGCTCAAGTGCTCTCTCTGACAGTTGACTAAGAAATCATTGAGCTGTGGGATAGCCAATCCCAAGACGCCTAGTGATGCATTTTCCACTCCTGTCCCATTCGTCACAATGCTGGCTGCTGCAATGGCGTCTGAGATCTGCTTCTGGTTGTCGGACATCTGCTGTCTTGTTCGGATAAACAGGCCCAAATCAGAACCATTACGGGTTAGTAAGTCTGCAAATGAAAGGAAGAGATTCAGTAAGAGTCGGAGAAAAGAACAGAAATAATGTCTGTCTTTGTTTTGTCTCCTAGCAATACTATATAAGCAAATAAAACTATTCTTGTACCAAGGTCTGGTTGTAAGCCCGTGTCCTTGTCGTCGATTCTGAGGTTGGTATAGAGAGGAGCTGTTTCAGGACTTGAACGACTGCAGGGGACAGCAAAGGTGTCAAACAGCTCCTTCAGGTCTTTCCTGCTTCGGATGCTGTGGAGGAAAAGGTTCACAGATTTTCAGCCATTTGCACTGATGAACTGTTACGCTTCGATTGTGATTTCGTACCTGAAATTTTATTTTAATTCTGAATAAACACATGCAGAAGTACTGTATTATATTAACCTTTATTCGTCTGTACATTTATGGTGGGTAAAAATGCTAAATCAAATTTATTAACAATAAATTTTGTTTTCTTGTCAAATTAGGCAGGAGACCTTTATTCATATTTTGTGGAAAAGCAAGTGCGGAATTTAAAAGTAAACTGATGGGCAGCAGATGAGAGGAGATGCAACAATCTAAGAACTGGAGGGAGACTGGTATGAAAATAATCCAATGCTTATCAGAGAAAAACCATTGTTTCTTTCAGTTTGACAGGGAAAATAGTTATGTAAACTAAATATTATATAGATAAGAGTTCCTTTGAAGAAAAAAAAAAGGTATGATAATATTGAGAAGCAGCTGTTGAATTTGTTTTATCATACCGTCTTTAGCTTCTATTGATAGAGACAGAACAGTTCTATAACAAGAGGGAGTGACATGACAAAATGCTGAACACAACATGTACAATATATTGTACCATACAGTATACAACAAAACTGAGTACACCCCTATAACTAGAATGCAAAATGATTCAATATTGTATATACCATCCTACAATACTTATTATTGTTATTTTCAGTTCATGTGTATGGTATTTGATCTTTATGGATAACAAACTGGTTATCCGTCAAGGATAACTGCTGCTTGAACAAGGTTATAAAAAAAAAAAAAGAAGCCTGTAAACACCACTGTTTTCTCAATTTTGGCCTTGGTTGTGTCAAATCCAACATAATTCCACATTGTAAAGAAATGCTTGAGGGAATAGCCTGCTGAACATAAACACAAACATAGTTGCAGCAGCAGCTCTGAGAGCACAGGAAGAGCCATTCTACCAGTAACATAAAGTACATTGACTATAGTTTATACTTAAATTATAATTAAAGGTCCATATTAAACAACCAACTGCAACAAAAGGAATTAGCGAGATTCCTTTTTGTTCAAACATTTCCATTTTTCAATTGAACTGGTTTCATTCTGTTTTATGACTTGGCTAAAAACAAATGAAATTGAATTGCATGGACACAATTTGTAATTAATTAACATTTTAGTGATATTGAGCAGAGCAGTTTTTACAGCTTTAATTATATACTGTACATATATGAATGCTTCATACTAAACTGAATGTTGTAATATTACATATCTTATGGTCATATGTATTATCCATTGACCAGTTCGGGGATTGGGGCAAGTGATAACTATGGGTTGTTGTAAGGGAAAGTGGTTTTTCTGCCCATGTCTGTAAAATGGTGGGGGAAAAAAACTTCATGGACATTATCCTACTACAGTGCTCCAAAAATGTCAAAAAGCAACAAGCAATTGAAGAACAATTTTCGTATTTACCTGAATGACTTGAAGAGCTCCACAAACTCAACGAAGCTCATTGTGCTGTCAGAAATCATGAGATTCTGGAAGCCTTTGAAACAGCCTTTGCCTCGACCGTGCCACGACCTGCTGCTCCATGCCCTACAACCAACAAAGAAAGAGAAATATATCTCAACCTGAAATGAGAAAAAAAAAGAGGAAGATTTCACACCTTCAGTGTTCATATACAGTACCCCGGTTGTGATTTGGCAGTTCCAGAAAGAATTGGAGAGGACTGTGGGCGGGACTGGTTTGACCCTGCCATGCTGGAAGAAGAGGAGGAGGAGGAAGAAGAGGCTAGCAATCCCGAGTTCTTATTGGATGACAGGGAGAATGGTCCAGGGAAGCTGTCCTCTATGGAGACAAAGACAACATTGCTATGTTATAATACATAGCAATAAAATATGTCCTCTAAAGATTTCCGTAGCCTTTTTTGGTAATTTTCCAAACAGATCCCAGAAAATCCACCTGGCCATGTAACATCCACCATAATCATATGTGTAATAATCAAGTTGGAACTTCACTTCATACATCTACAGATTTCTGATTCTGTTCCTATGAATTTAAATAGATCAATACAATGTCACCTGGATCTTCTTGGTCGATGCTGTCAGACTCTGGTCCGTTTCGATACAGTCCTTCCTTACAGCTACGCGTTTTCCTAGAAATCATCTCGTCATCTGTGGCATCCCCACTGTCTCCCTGTGTTGGGTGTGTAAACATATACAGAGAGGATTTTGGTTTGGTTTGGTGTTTTCTAATATAGAATAGATGTTAGTTGTTAGGCGAGGAGGATACTATAGGTGAAGTGAACTTAATATACTGTACAATTACAAATGCACAATGACAAACAGAAACAGAACTTTTTGCATGTACCGACCCTGACAAGTGGTTTCTTCTTCTTCTTGGTCTTGTCATTGATGCTCAGAGGGCTGTTTTTCTGGGCGCCACCTTTCTCCACTCCACCTGTACCCATGTTCCACCTGCGCCCACCAAACAGCTCAATGGCTTGGGCTAGTGTGGGTCCTTCATACCTGCCATCCTCCTAACAGATACAAATACACACACATTACAATTAAATGGACAACTATGAAGCAATCACGTACTAAATTCATTATTTCAAATCATATAGTCCTTGGTTTTTCTCAGGCTCATGGGTAATTTAGCTCTTTTCCCATATATATAATATTATATATATATGTAATATTTTCATATGATGCAATTTAATTTTAAATTAATGAAAACTTCTGTAGGCCAAAATAGCATCATTCAAAGAGCATGTGTAATGCTCTATAACGCTTAGCTTACACTTCATCCTATAGTACCTTTAAGGGCCACTTTCAATTCATGCATTTTTAATTCAGATAGATGGAAAAAGGCAAGTAAAGTGTTTTAAGGAAGCATCAGTAAGTTCAGTTTACCTGATACAAGCTGACATACTGCCTCCTCAGCCACTGCAACCTTTGGTCAGGAAACTTCTTCAGTTTTCTGGTTGCATTCACCAGCTCTGACAGGCCCTTATGAAGCATTTGTGCAGTGTAGTTGGGGGCCACAAAGTGCAGGAGCCTATTGGCAGTAGATAAAAGTTAAAAAACATTTAAATATTCTAGTAAACAATAGAGTGTTACACCAATCCACCAACGTACTCAGTGGTAAAAACAGACACTGACCTGTTGTCTGTAGTACTCAGACCGTAGAGGAGGCTGAGACCGTTCTCCTCCGCTGTCATCTGGCTCAGCTTGTTCTGTAAACACACGGCATGGACGTCCACTCCCTGGTGACCCAGGAACACAGCCTACACATTCAAATAATAAAGTTATGAATGTGATCTAACCACTGAAACACAAGTCAAACACAAAAACTGACTACTATTCTTGAAAGATAAATAAATAATAAAGTGATGCACCTTTGTGAATCTTAATTAGTAAATGGCTTTATTTGAAATACAGCGGCACACTTTTCTGGCATCAATATAAACATTTTTTGTTTTATCAAAGCAAATATTGCTATGTTCAACAAACCTTCACCACTCCCAGGTCCAGCAGGCCTTCAGCTAGTCCTGCCACTACAGTCTGTCCTAATCCGAGTGGTTGCTCTGCAGGGGAAGCCCCTCCACTCTGAGGCTTACCTGCAATAAATCAACACAATTATATTTTTGAAATATAGTAAAAGCACACATGCTCACATTTACAACCAGTTTAATTGTGTTACCTAAGAGATAACCTAACTGGAATAAACACATTTACAATAGGTTTAAAACATAATTTTGGCACAGGAAATGTGATTTATTTATATTACAGATGCCTGTTTTTCATTTGTTTGAGTTTGAGCAATAATAAAAGGAAATGGGACTTGTCTGCCTGAGATATAAACATATTCATTATGTTTATAATATCCTGAACAAAAAACTGATAACAGAATTTGTGGTATAATAAAAGCTGAGGTGATTTTACCCCAGGTGAGTGTTGTGTTGTCAGGTTGTAGTCGTAGCAGACAGCGAGCTGTGAGGTGGCTCTCTTGGTCGTAGTGGATTACTGTTGCACCCTGCAGCAGAAACTGGTGAACGTCTGGTTGTAGTGACAACACGTACCTAGAAAAGGAGAATACAAAGAGTGTGGACTGTCTGTTAAGTTAGCTGTACATTTTTGTATGAGTGTGTGTTTGTTTCTTACCAGGGAATAAGCTCAGTGCCATGGCTGAAAGCTCTGTGTGTCTCTTCAGTCCCCTGAAACTCCACCTCCTTCACCAGTGACTCAGACGACAAGTCGCCATCTGAATCTGACAAGTCCCCAACCATGAAACTGAGGATGGACAGAAGTTCGATTCCAGGAGCATAGATGCAGTGTAGTGTTGGGAACAAAGTTCAAAAAATAAAATGTATTAGGAAACTGAAGTTGTTTCAGGCAAACTTGAACTTAAAGTCAATCGTCATAGCTTTTAACTTGGCCTACTGCAGCAAGTGAGGTGAAGAACTGTTATTTAGAGGCCCATTCAAAAGTAACAAATGACCTGCATCTACAGCACAAAATTGTCCTCTGTACCGTAGTGCATCGTTGAACAAGCAAAAAGCCATCATGCATTTGTCATTTCACATTCCTTCACTAATAAACAAGCTTCTACTCAAACTGCAACTAAAACCATATCTATTGAATGGAGCTCCAGAAACTCTTAACCACTTACAAGACACGGTTTGATTCTGGTGGTGTCCTAAATGAATGGGAACTAGAATGGGAGAAGAGGACAAAGAAGGAGGGGAGGAAGTGTAAGAAGAATAAAGGATAGACACAGACCTTTTGAAAAAAGAATATGAAAAAGACAACAGGAACACAAGAAAAATTGTAGTCCAGTCCAACACAGGGAGAAGATAATCCAGAATTCTTAAATATAAACACCAAAGAAAAATATTGAAATTAAATCATTTTTCTAACAGTGCTGTACTCTAAGTTCCAGTTAGCTACCTGCCACTAGTGTGCTGAAAACTACCAGAGCTCTGCTCCTTCCTGCCCAGACAGGAGACTAACATGTTATCTTTTTTTCTTTGTGACACGGGGGTTTATGTGAACATCACCTCATCTCAATAATCTGTAAATATGTTCCTTCACAACGCATTATTTTGTGCTGATATTTATAATAATAATAATTTTTATTTTAAGGCGCCTTTCTAAACACTCAAGGACACCGTACAGACAGTAAGACATTTATGAAACACAGCTGTATTGTGAAAGAAGAAATGCTCCAGAACAAGATATTGAACAGCACCACAAATATGGGCATCAAGTTCATCTGGCCCCAGAAATTGTGCTATGCATGCAAAAAATGTCTATATGTGCTTTTAATGAACTCTACAGATTATACAATCCTGCAGCGGCAAAGCTTTTTCAGAAACTGCTAACTCTGTCTTTTTAATGCAGTGAAGGAATTGTTTTATTCATAGTTCTGATATAAATCTGTTATAACAGACCATTTTCTTTTACTTTGTCTATGAGTCATTGTAAGCAAAGAGACAGGAAAATAAAGAACTCAATTTTGGAAACAGGAAAGGTCACAATGTTAAACAACAGGAACTTTTCAGACTGACTTAAAGGAGTGGTTCACCAAAAAATTAAAAACACGTTAAGCGTGCCTCAAAGTGTGTGATATTGATACGCAAAATAAGACAAAGTAGTTATGCAATTGAAATTTGGATTTTAAAAGAGATGTAAAGATAACTGAAAGCAACAAAAGAAACAAAAGCCTGAATGATTAAGTACAGTTAAACACCGTTAAATAAAAAGTAAAAAATAATCTGGTGGATTGGTGGACTGGGTCACATACTGTGTGCCATTTGATTTGGTACTGTATGTCCTAAAAGCTTGGTCACAACATTCAACATCCTCCATACATCTCTGTAAAACTACAAAGATTATCTGGATCAGCTGGATGGGCTCAAGACCCTGTGACAGAAAACATTTACCCTTCTAAAGTATCTTAACACAAGACAGTAATGTTTTATGAGCTTCAGTTAAGTACCTGCAGAACACTGAACTCTGTCTTTTGAGTAAACAAAATCTAAATAATGCTTATATGCCATTTGAAAAAACAAAAGGGGTACTGACTGAGTGCGGCAGCGGTCCCTGAAAGAGTTGTTTCTGGATGCAGGGGATGGCCCAATGGAAGACGGACTTGTAGAGGCCTCATCGGGATCCTCTGCTTCCAAACTACGATTACAAGATCTGAAAAGCAGAAAGAGAATAGTCAGAGAAAAGTGAAGTGCAAGTAAATTTGAAAATTAGCAAAATGGTGACGAGAAAGGAGAAGAAAGTGGTGGAAATATCAGGAGAAAAGCAGAAAGAAAAACAGAGATAAGACAAAATTGCTGTTTGTCAAACACTGTCACGCCTTAGTATTTACATTTTGAAAATGTTTATTTCAAGTACACATTATACCTGATAATCTGGAGAATGTTACTGACAGTTGCTTCTTTTTCTGGGACATGCAGACCATCTGGACCAGATCGCAACATAAAGTTGTGTTGGCCACTGTACTCAGACACAAACTAGAGCCAGAAGGACAAACAAAACAAAGCTCAATGAATTACAGTACAATCCCATGATCTGAGTCTTATTATGTTCAGTTATATGAGACAGGTGTTGGTTTGAGGATGCTTGTATTGTAGATGATTGTTGTACCTCTATAGAGTCCTCCGTGTTATCTGGAGGTGACTTGAGGCTGATGATGCTTGCTGTCCCATCTAGTGCATCACTAAGCTCTTTCAGAAAAACCCCACAGAACGGCACCACCTAAAGGACAGTGACAAACACATCCCATGACGTTATTGTCATTTTATTTCTCCTATGCATGCATAAAACAAATTTACAAATTTAGAAACCCACCTTGCATCCTGGGATGTTGAGAGCTCGGGTCACAACCTTCTTGTACTCAGAAGAAGACTCATGCTGAGCCATGGCGTCCTTTAAACTTCTCATGGTCTCAATGTCTGACTGGTCCATAAACTGCCACATTTTCAGGACCTTGCGAGACCTGAAGGGCAAAGGAAATTGCTGTCAGCTGTATGTTTATGAGCACAGACTGATTCTTTGAGAGTGACTGTGTGTTTGTTAAAACCTGAGTCCAGCCAGGAACTCCATGACGCCATTGTAGTTTCCCATGTTCCAACAGCATTTAGCAACGTGGACCAGGTAGGAGAAAACCTCTCTCTTTTCCTCCATGGAGCCTGCTGTGAGGACTAGCCACGTCACCCACGAGCTCACCTGTTGATGCACATAAAGTTACTCGTATTTACTATTTACCATCAGTGTAAAACAAACAGTAATCATCTTCAAATCCCCGCTTCTGTTCATTTTTATCATCCAATTTATTATTTATTATCAACAACTAAGCACTGAGACATGACTCTTCATGAAACACAGACAATCAGCACTTTGTGGAAGCTTCGTTTTCC
The DNA here is from genome assembly GCA_032362345.1 of Sandelia bainsii. NCBI lineage: Eukaryota > Metazoa > Chordata > Actinopteri > Anabantiformes > Anabantidae > Sandelia > Sandelia bainsii. The sequence goes on from JAUMHL010000012.1 coordinate 10,301,069, forward strand.
TTATTTCTCATTAATTATGAGTAATAAACTTACTTTATTCTCATTATTGAAAATATACACATTTTCAACTGAACAGAAATAATGAGGCCACTATAATATACTGTATATGTCATAGTGCTGATGTAATATACTGCATGTAGCAAGATGAAAATGTTTCAATACTGGACATTTCTAATTGGACAACATACATGAAGGGTGGTTTCATGTACCACCACCACCACCACCACCACAGGATGACTTGTACACATGTTAGTGGGTTATTACAAGGAGTGTTAAAACCCAGTGGACAGCAGGACACAGTCAACACAGTCCACAGCCAAATAACGGTCAGCTGAGTTTCTCTATTGTGTGTGGTCTATCTGGTGCTCATGTCACCTCCTGAATTCTGGTATAGCAACCTGTGTCTAAAGTGGTAACGTATGCACAGGACTATGCCAGCTGGCCACACACTAACAACCCTCACTCACACACACACACACACACGAAAGAATGAGATCAGATATCTATCAGCTGCACTCTGTTCCTGCGCTGACGGCCCTCAAGCACACGCAAAAGACACAAACCAGATATTTATCAGGGTCAGTTTCCTTTCACATTCTTTCACTCACACACACACACACACACAAACTCCTTAACCCCCAACGTAGGCAGCAAAAACATCCCCTAGGCCACAGAGCTATTACTGGGTTATGCACAGTAAGGATCTGTAAAGCCCACCACGGTCTGACTTCACAGGGATTAGACAAAGCCAAACACACTCACAAACATGTAACAAAGTACACAGTTTCATGTGTACAACATTTGTTACACAAAAGTGTCTGATGCTTCTTGGTGAAATTAGATTCTTTTTTTTTCCTTGAGTGACTCTGGTCTCTTACAAAAGGATCAAATCAACAGCAATCATACATGTAACCAAACATCCTGCCCATGTAGAGAATACTGACCTTTTAACATACACACGATATGAGGCCATAGATGCTCACATATGAACAGGCACATACGGTATATACAATTAAACAGACAGTTTATATATAAATTTTACATATGAGCTCGTTCATAAGTTATTTCAAAACATATGATGTTCAGTGTATAATAAAATGCTAAATTGTAGTTATCAGACTCAGTTTGTTTTCATAATGTAAAACTCACTTAGGGTAATAGTGTTAATAGTGTTATGGTTTGTTAAGTCTCACATTTTCTCCCAGAATGAGTGAAAGCGCATCAGTTTATGCATTCCTGTGTGATAGAAGCATGCACATGAGGGGGGCTGCAAATGTAATCCATCCCAGGCAGTTAACTGTCTCCTCTAAACTGTTCTCCCTAATGTACTGTAACGTCTTTATTTACTCAAAATGAGACAAATACAAAGATAAAAGTTTCATCATTTTTCCTCCAAATCTTATAAAATGTGTTATACAAGTAAGTGGATCTAAAATGTGAAAAACCTCACTGCAGGGCCAATTTAATCATTGTTCTAGGGCTTTCTACTACACAACATTATTTTTCTCCATTGTGTTTGTTAGAAATTATAGCTTGTAAAACATTAAATGTTCCATCTACATCTGATGACAATGGTGGGACATAATCAAAATCTCCAAAACAGATACTAAAGAGGCTTTTTTTTCACAACTGTTGTTTCAAAGGAAAAGAATGAGCTTTGGGCATCACCTCAGTGAATAAAAATTAAACCAATTATTTACACAAATCCTGAGAAAGGGAAGCTAATACAGAAATATCTGAGGCAGACTGGCTTTAACCTGGGAAACCCTGTCAACTTCCACTACTTCCTGCTAGAAGAACCCAATGCACCTGATTAGAAAGATGGAGGTACGTTTCAGAAATCAGACCTGAAAATTTTCACTTCAACTATATGGAGACATGTCATTAAAATTGATACAGTACATTCAGTTTTGAGCCTGTTATGATTGTGCTGTTTTGCTGCAAACTTCAACTGCCCATAAAAAATATATTAATAACCGTAGGAAGTCCAACTAAATGAATTTTATGGTGAGGCTGGTTTCTTAACTAAAATGTACTGTATACTATACTGTAATTGGACCTTTGGGCTGCAAATTATACCACTCTACCTCCCCATTTTTATTATCAAAAAAGGAAATATGACAAAAGAAATCCTTGAACGTCATCGTATATAACTGAAAGTAACGAAACATTAATTTTTTTGTTCGAACATGTCTGTTGGACACTGGTCTTCAAACACTATTTTATCACACCAAACTACATAACCTCATATACTGTAGGTGTCAGAAATTCTTTTCTTACTTGTCACAATGTCAAATAGATCAGATACAGTGCATCAGAACAGAAAATGACCCTTCCATCTACAGAGGATGCAGTGTTGTGCTCTATTTCACTTAAGTTGTGCAGGAGCTTATTCTAGAATCTACTGTATATGCCTTTCTGACAAACAACCCTGCTGCCGTGCAGTCTGTTGTCTGTTACTTTCCTGCTATGTGTGTGTGCCAGGATGTGCGTGCCTTGCGTAAAAATCTGCCACCAGTCATTTCTAGCGTTATGACATAATGTGAAGCTATGTCAGCAGCTGGGTTGAGTTACAGTCACCATGTAAACCATTCTGACTGTCTGCAAAGGGGCTGCCACAGATCAAGGCTTCGTACAGAGCTGGCATCACTTCTGATATTCCAGATAGTGAAAGTGTGTCCTCAGAGTTGAGTATGAGAGATAACAGACAGCATATGAAGACATACTATATATAGAGAGAACTTGTAAATGGCACAGAAGAGCAGAAAAGAGCAAACAAGAACAGGCAAAAGACTAAGTGTGAAGAAAATTCCTCAAAGACAGCTTCTCTTGCATGTATAGTATAGGTGTTACCAATATCAAACACACAAAAACATTTCAAACACATACAGACACACACACACAGAGAACTGGAGCTGGGTACAACCTGATCCCTCTTTGATGTTTGTGTATGTGTCCATCTGTCTGTCCGTCTGTCTGTCTCCATCTGTGCACGCATTTATTAGTTGAACTATGAGGGTCAGTTTCTCCTTGATACATGAATTACATAACCAAGATTGACAGGGAACTATTACAAACTCAACACACAAGTACATACTGGTCCTGACAATCACTCCCATACATGACTTGCAAATAAACAGGGTCAAAACCCTTTCTGACTTATTTTTTTTCACATTTACAAGTGTGAAGAAAGAAATCAGACACTAAAGCTAAACATCTCAAACAGAATGTCATCTTAAGTAGGGCTGCATCTAAATCATTTTAATTACCAATTCATTTACCAAATATTTTCTCAATTACAGTAATCAATTATTTGTTTACTTTAAATAACATCAATAAGAGGCAGGAAATGCAATGAATCAGAAGTTTCCAAGGTCCCACTGCTATCTTAAAATGTCGTTTTTTCTACCAACAGTCTAAAAGTTTCACTAATACTAATAATACATATACATTAGCCTAAAACAACAAAAATATTCTCATTTGAAAAACAGAAAATTGAGTTTTTTGTGTAAAATTGCTTAAACAATATATGTTTTTAGATTGATTTAAGACTTAGAGCAGAAACCATTTTCCTATAATCTAACAATGCCTGGTGAAGAAAATTAGAATTTTGTATTCAAAGACCCTTTAAAACATTATCTAATGTAAAGGAAAACCTTTTCAGACCCTACCACAGGCCGACCGTCCAAGCAAAGATATGATACTCGTGTGTATCGTGTCATCTCACTGTCATGTTTTGAAGTCACTTCAGGGGTCCATCAGTGTCTTCAAGGGAGAATCGCTGTTGTCATCTGACTCTTGTTCCACTGTGCCCATATATGGCTACAATCCACATTTGGGAAACTATTTTTCATGTGTCTCTCCACTCACTGACTTAAATGAAAAACAGCTGATGAGAAAGGCATGCAACTTAAACATGACATCACTATTCCCAATCACTTTCTCTGCAGTACAGTGTTGTGATTGTTTATTCTCAACATCACTCACCATAAAAGACACAAGGCCCAGGAGAGTAACTTTAGACAGTTTATACCACTGTGAGTGTGTACACAGAGTGCATGCTTCAGTCATGAGCTGATAAGTTGGTACGACTCACACAGCAAATACAACATGCACATTTAGCTAAAGAAAAACACAATTACTGGTCTTCAATGCTGGTCAACCTTTCACATTAATGTCAAATCGTGATATATTTCACTGTCTCTGATGATGTCATTAAGGGGAGGTCACTAAAGGTCACTCTACAAACTGGTCATCAAAACAGTAAAAGAGTTTTTGTTTTTTTCTGCAGTATTTTCCCAATAGTTAAAAAGTGTTTTCTTTTAACATGATATCTCTATACGCTTGTGTTTAAAAAGATGTTGAGGGTATTTACATGTCACACCATTAAACTATTCCAGACAGTTTTCTGATTGGTATCGCCAATCCCTAGGTGATCTCATCCAGACTTACATCATGTAGTAAAACACTGAGATATAGATAGAGGCTGACAGTGTGAGGTTATTATGATTTATCACAGCCCTTAAAGCTGAAATAGGCCTACTGACTTCAAAAGTCACACAAATAAGTGAGGAACCATGTGGATGTTTCAGTTGAAGTTGAACTGAAACAAAATGATCAACAGAAAATCTAAGACGTTGATAACTGATTAGTTATTCAAGCAAAAATGTCCAGGTTCCAGCTGCAAGCATGTATTGCTTTTCTTTGTTTCAGTTTCAATTTAATTCGGAAAATTTAGACAAGCTGTTTGACATCATCACCACCTTGGTTTCGCTTTACGAAATTGTGACATTTTTCACCATTTTTCTGACATTTAAGGTAATAAACTAATTTATTTATTCTTTATTGTTTTTAACATTAAAACACATTATATCTTGAGCACAGCCAAAATAACTAGAGCATCAGCATGATACATCAAAAACACACACATTTTATAGAAGGAGACCTCTTACTTCATTGAACCGCGCCACCAGGTCCTCCACAGCATTACTTCGCTGAGCACTCTGGGTAGGCATGGTGGGGGCTGACAGTGAGGCCTTGAGGTTTGTGTGGCGTTTAGTTTGACACTCGGGACTGCCCAGATCTCGAGTGAGGAAACAGATGTAGTCCAAGGGAAAGACCTGCATGCAAACGTTTGTGAGCATCACATACATCTAGATTAATTTCTGCTTAGAAATCTATCAAATTAAATCTTTCATCATCATTCTCATTATCATTGCTGACAGCATCCATCAACTATTCCTGTTTTTATTTTTGGACCAAAGATATAGAATATGTGTGTGTGTTATTCTTCCTACCCGTCGGTAAAGCTGCTGCTCTTGCTCAGTGAGGATACAAGCGATCTCCTCGGGGAACTGGATAAGGTGGCATAACTCTGCCAGCTCCTTACTGATCCCACTGACACTGGGAGGAAGAGAGCCACTGCTGTTCATACTGTTGGCCAGCTGACGCTCTGATTTGACAGATAAAGAGGAGCAAGAAAGAGAGAAGATGAGAGAGATCATGAACTTTAAATTACTTTCTCACATATTGTATCACAATCTAGCTAGCATTTTGTTGGAAAATGAAACAGACAAATTCATGAAAACACAGTGAGAGAGACAAACATAAAAATTAGAGTGAAGGGATAATATAGTAGAAGGGAATAGTGAAAAATGAGTTGAATTCTTTGCAAAGTACACAAAGAAAGTAGATACTGCTTCTGCTCATACCAGTAAAAAAAGAAAGCAGAGCAGGAATGAGATAGAGGAGAGGTACTATCTACTAGGATGTTTCCATTTCACCATTAAAGTTCCAAGGCTAAATGAAATGTGGATTTTTTTTCCAGGATTAACCTGAATATCTCAAGTCATTTAATCCAGTAGTCCCTGCATACCATAGTCTATCCTGCAACCAGCCAAGAGAAGCCTTCACACTTCAGTCTCTGGAAGTAAACAGCACTGACCACTTGCCAGTTCCTGTGTTTGGATTTCAGTCAGGTCCATTAGTCTGTCTGTTTACACACATACAAACCCATCCTCATCTCTGCTAACAAAGGACTAACGGACAGTTTCTACAGTGGTGCTGGGCCTGCCAGGTAGACATACTGTACATTGTCGGGATGGATGCCAAATAAACTGAGGGCTGTTTTCCACCACAAGAGTTTTTCCAGAGACCATTTGAGGGATGCTTTGAGGAATTTCACCTGTATTCAGCTGCAGTAACTGACATCCTATTTTAGTCACTGAGATTTAGTTCCTGCGCCTAAATAGCTGAGTGAGGTTTGCAGTATTTAACATCGCTGACTGGTCAAACCCAAGCCAATCCAAGACAAGACACAACATGTATTCAGTTTATTCTGTTCAGTCATTTATTCAGTTTATTCAGACAGAAGTCTGTCAAGAAACTAAACTTGTAGGATTTTTTCGTAATAAACTGCAAAGTTGCCTCAGTGTGAATGAAGTGTTTGTGAAATGGTTTTCATAGAACAGACGGTTCACAGCAGTTCAGAGTGATGGATGAATGAGTTACACAATGTTTATAGTAAAATACCTTGAAGGCAAGAAGATGCACATCAAAGAGACTAAACACAACGAATTGGACAGACTATCTCTGGTCACCGTCAACTGCACACACAGGAACCTACTAACTCCACCAACACACATACAAAATTGTGCATGCATAGACGTACAAAGAACCACACTTAAAGGTTGTCCTTGGTAACCCTTGAGATGTGCAACAGGTACCCATAGCAACAGCAGTGACTGCTCTGCAGGAACAAAACTTGCTTATTTACACAGTTTGATTTGTGAATCCGGGCTCACAGCTTCTGTAATGAACTCTCAGTGTGTGTGAGCGTGTGTGTGTGTGTGTGTGTTTACGGGTACAGGATAAAAGCACAGACTAACTATTGAGCGAAGAGGAGGGAGAAAGGAAGACAGCAAAGAAAGCCAGAATAAAAGAAATAAACCTTGAAGATGGGAGTTAAAAGACAAAACAGAAACAAATTGATTGAACAAAGAAAAGATCGGTAAAAAAAATTCTTCATGCAGGCAAGATGAAAATACAAGTAGTGAAACAGAGAGAGAAAAATTAGAGTAAAAGAGAGATGGGACGGACAGAGATAAGAGAGGAAGGAAGGGATAAGTAGAATAAGTGGAAATTTTGTAGTTTACACTATGCAGCAGGTGTGAGCAATCCATCACAGTTAGAGAGACAGGATACTCCACTAAATCCTTTAAATGTCCTACAGAGAGACTACAAGTCATGGTTCATGGTACAGTACAGATCCGAAACCCTAATATCTCCATAAAATACAGATACTTTTCTGGCAAAAAAATCTGGCTGAATTGAATATCGCTGCTTTAATGTGATCTAATCTGGTGTTAAATAATGACAAATAAAGACAACACATAATTTGTGTTTTAATCTTATTAGATAAAAATGTCAGGAAGATTTTTAGTTTAAAAAAACTATCCACTCTTTTATCACTCTAGCAAATGGTCAATATCTCCTCATCTCAGAAGTGAGTTTTATAACCTACCCTTTTGAAGTGGAAATGTACACCCACTCAAATTAGTGGCTTGAATTTCATGATCATGCAGAGATCTCAATCATTTATGTATTCATCCTTTAAACTGGACAACATACAGGCTGGCAGCCAAGGCAGTGACAAAAAAAAAAATCTTGAGAGATTCAAATGAATTAATTAAAAGAATTAATACAGAAAAGAGATGTTGATCTAAAACAGCAACAGCTGGCAGATTATGATGTTTTATAAATGTTAATTCCTTAAATCAGCTATATACTGTATATCACTTCATCATTCAAGACTATTCCTGTAGTATTATGTCAAAGCAAAGGATTAAAAATTAGATCTAATGAATTAAAAGCGCATTAGAAAAAAATATAACATCAGCAATCTAATATTATCATGTATTAGCCATCAACTCCTGCCTGCAAAGCTTCACACAAAATATAGTATATCAACAGTGACAAAAGAAAATTCTGTTATAATATAATAATAATATAAACACTAGGACTGATTACTAGAGGGAACAAGGTCTTAGATTCCAGCAATAGTGATAAGTGTATATAATATCACCTGTTGTGGACCCCTGAGAAAAGTCTTCTGACTCACTTCAGACCAAAAACATCTGAGAAACACAGATGACCCATACTGAACATGCAGCACTCTCTCTGTGAGACAGAGGGAACAAGAACCTGGACTAATTGACCATGATGTTCCTGTGATTTTTATGCATGAGTTTACTCATCTGTAATGCATGCGGAATACAAATACCCGGTGGGTGTGCATGTTTGTGTGTGTGAAGTGGATTCTAAACGCAGTGGTGAAGTAGATCAGCTGAACATCCTTCTTAGCCATTTCTGCTGTAACCAATGGTACATTAAGAGAGCCAGGAAATGTGTAAGTGTGTGTGTGTGTATTTCATGGGTTATGCATGATCTAACCTGGCTTAGGTTTCAAGGTTTAGAGAGCTGCATGTTCATTGGTCAAAACAAGTTTACAACTTAGCCTTTAGATGTGAAGCTGATGTATTTGCATTAACTTTAACCTTCTGTGTTGTTTAAATTAAATGAACAATGCATCAATTAATGTGATGGTTTGACTGTCGTGACTTTTCTTCACCTTTGTCAAACCTCTGATTATTATACTAACTTTACTTCAACAGATGTCCCACCAAAGCAAAATGAAGAAAGTCTTATGCAATCAGACATCTGCATGATTTGAATCATTACAAGCACACCAACAACTGACTCACGATCAAGCGCTGCTACCTTACAACACTGTGTTGGGCTTTGTTTTGTTTTGTGCAATCATGGTTATTAATAAAAACCATAAGAGTTGAACCTTTCTTTCGTATCCAAGTGCACACATATGTACACTGTTCTCACAAGCATGTTTAGAGCTGATGACAACTTCCCTACTGGGGTATGCAGGGCACTCAAACAGGTGCAGCACAAACAGTCCAAGTCAAAGGGCTGTTAACAAATTAACTTTTGAACTTATAAATATAGTACCATCGTACATGAAACATGTTTTTTATTCAGAATAATATTGCTATGCTTCTGAAATTGCGACAACCTCATCAAAATCCAAAATACAGTGTGAGGCAGTTTTCACTTTAGAATAAAACAATAGTTTATTGGTTTGACTTCATGGCATAAATATCTCTACATTAACATATATGCTGCCTAGTCCTCACACACACACACACACACACACACACACACACACAGAAAATCACATGCATGTAAAGTCATATACATCGTTGCGTATATATAAATCAAGCAGTAGTACTCAAACTAACACATCCAGAGTAGCAATATAAACACTTAAGAATAAACATTATAAGGTCTTATAATACAGAGACACAGCCAAATACACAGACACAGAGCAGCAGCAGAAGCAATAAACATTGATCTGTCTGACTACTGACAACAAAGAGTTATCACAGGGAGTTTCCTTTTTAGATCAGATATGCACACTACTGCATAAACAGAACCACGTGCAGACATAGATATAACATCTACGTTCTTCTGAACTTTTTTAATTAGAGGGAAACACTACAACACAAAAACAGGATATTGATAACAAGTTCGAAAATGCCCCTTGCTGAATTTGACTATTTGGAGATTATTAAAGAAGCATGTAGTCCAGAGTTTTGGCTTTAAACTATTTATTTCATATAAGAGAAATTGTATTTTAACTATACTGTGAATGTGGCTCATTCGATGTGTAGCGGCAAACACAATTGAGATCTTTACCAAATAAGTTCAGTGTCTCTGGGAAACTTCACAGTGACTTGACACAAATCAGACTGAAAACATGGGTATTTTTGGTGGTTTTGTTTGTAATTATAAGGTGCATTACTGTTTCCTCAGAGTCAAAACATTTCCGTAGCCGTGTGTGATCATTCATTCTTTGGGTCAAGTCGAGGTGAAGTTACCCAGAGATTCTAAAATTCTTGACTGTCATGCTGTCATGTTCCTGGTATAAGGGGGCGCACAGTGCACAGGACTTCACACGCATTTTCAAACTGCTGCATCATCCTTTGCATATTAAATAAATATTAACTTTTTTAAATATTAACTTAGATTGCAAATGTTTGCTACTGCCTCCCACAGTTTACTGTAATTACAAGTGATTGTTTAATGGGTTTTGAATTTGCAAGTGAACTGCAATTCAGTAACCAACACCAAAAAGTGCAAAATTATCAAGACAAGGAGCATGTTAGTCCTCTTAAGTTAACTTTTAAAATCACCTGAGTCACCATCTGAGGTAGCTACAGCGTTAAAACCTTTTTCACAGCGCTACAGTCATATTGTATACAATAAATCATATTACAGGCACAAAAAACACAGAATTTAATATACAGATGGCACTTTAATATACAATTCAAACACAGAAGACCACAAATCCAGCACAGGGAGTTAAAAACTGTGAGCCAGTGTTTGGCACTAGTTAGACAGCAAAAACAGAATCTAATGTGCAAACGCACGTTCCTGGATACTGCACTTTTCAAAACTAGCAATAACGAAACCCAAGTGGTTAAACACAAACCTGTCAACATCTATTTATTATTATGTAACCAATAGATGACGGATTATATAATCTGGAATTTGACCAAAGATTTATAGTCTTGATAAAACCACAACTAATTGTTGATCACAATAAACAACATACAGTGTTTCCTATTAACATTTACATAAAGACTACATTTGAATGATACCATAACACACACACACACACACACACACACACACAGATCAGACTTATTTCATATGTGTATATCTCAGTCACTGAAAACCAGTTTAAAGTTACAATATGAAAAGAATATGTGCAATGACCTGCAGCCACATGGTAACTCACATTTCCTGTACTCACTGATCAGCTTGTGGTCCATTCTGTGAGAGTGTTTCATGGTTCCTAGATACAGGCGGCCACTCCGATTCTCACACTGACAGTTGAGTGCCGGGGCGACCGAGACACACTTGTCCACATCTGAGCCGCCAGTCTTGTCTCTCCTGCAGCTGCTCTCTCTCTCCGAGTCTCTCTCTCCCTCCCTCTCCTTGACTGTCTGCTCTACTTCTCTCTCCCCTTAGTCTATTTCTGATCTGAACGCTCTCCAACTCACACCTTTTCATTTTCTTTCTTTCCTTGCTCTCTCTCTCTCTCTTCATTACATTGACAATTCATCTCTGCCTTAAAATCTCTCTCCCTCTCTCTCCTTTCACTGACAACATACATAGTTCACAGCCTCACTCTAAAGCTTAGAGTTAGACCAGCCAGCCAGAGAAGTAATGCACCACTAACTGTGGTGTTTATACTTCTTAATGTGTCTAATATTTAGGTGTTAAAACAATTAAAAAGTAACTATTCTTCTATGCATTTATAATGAATATTGACACAATGTTCAGTTTTATTTCACTGTAATACTGTATGTTTTTTGATTAAAACATGTAGCCTTATGTTTATACTGTACATACGACTGTGTATATGGAGCAGAATTCATTGTACAGCTCTGGAAAAAATTAAGAGACCACTGCAAAATTTCTGCAAAGTTTCTCTGATTTTGCTATTTAAAAAGGTATATGTTTGAGTTTAACATTTTTGTTTTTTTCTATAAACTACTGACAACATAACTCCCAAATTCCAAAAACAAATATTGTCATTTAGAGCATTTATTTGCAGTTATAATGCAAAAAACCTCAAAACAAAACAAGTTCATATTCATTTTTACACAACACATTACTAATGTTTTAACTTAGGAAGTATTCAGAAATCTATATTTGGTGGAATAACCCTGATTTGCAATCACAGCTTTCATGCAGTGGTCTCTTAATTTTTTCCAGAGCTATATATTAGATAAGCTAATATAACATTAACATTTTTAACAAAGTCACATTTTAAATGGTTTTATTTCAATTTCAGCATGAAGCATGCTAGCTACTGAAATACCAAAATAAAAACTACTATATGAGTAGCCTGGGCAGCAAAATTATCCCCAACTTAATAAACATATGTAAAAGAAACAGCTGCTTTACCTTAGTCAAAATATCCTCTTTGATTTCCATAGACTTAATGCATAATCATAGTATATGTATATACTGAAAAGTTTTGATTCACTAGTGGGAAAAAAGTCACAATCAGTCTAAGAACATTTCAGTTGAATATTTTTAGCAATAATGGCCATGTAAACAATATGTGTTCTTGAAATCCTTGTGACTTCCTCTCAGTATGATTCCCCACCACATATGCTGTCAATGGGCTCTAAATGCTGGTAGGCGACACAATGTACAATGACAACTCAGAGGAAGAGAAAAAAGCAAAGAAGGAAAAAAGAAACACCAATACTGAGCGAGAAGGATGACAGCCTATAACTGAGTTGTCCACTTCCTTTTCAGCAGTACAGTAAATTGTACTATAAAGGAAATGAGCTCAAGAAAAGCACTTAAACCACTCCCTTCTAGTTCAATTCAATATGAGTAAATCCTAGTGGTCTTCACCTTCAGCATTTCAACTATATACACAAAAGGAGATGAAGACACAAATATTTAATACCTAAATGAGAATAATAAATGAGAACCACTTTTTGAAGAATAACACCTACTCCGCAACCTAAAAGGATTTATTTCACTTTATTGATATTTATGTATTATTGTAATTATTTTGCTTTGTGTATTTTTCTGTGTTTTGTGATCAGCAGTGTTACTGTAGCAGGGATTTGTGTGAAATATTTATAATTTGTTAATATAATAATAATAATTGTAATAACGTGTTCAGTGATGCTAGTGGCTTCACCATTTCCTCAGTTCTGATTTCTTGCTCATACTTGTAACTGATCTTCTATAACCTGCCTGCAATGAGCAACTTGGACCCTTTTTTTTCAGCACAATACTGAAAACTAGAATATGTTAACGTAATGAATAAATAATGGAATAAGATTAAGCTTTCTATGCTATCATCAATCCGTCTGCCTATTTTTCGTAATAATTGTTTAGACTATGAAAGGTCAAAAATAATGAAAAAATGTCCATGACGATCTCACAGAGCCCAAATGTACATTTTTAAACATCTAATTTTGTGTGACCAATAGGTCAAAGATATTCAGTTTTATATTATCAAATATTCTCATCTTAGAAACTGGAAACTGATAGTGAGAAGCATTTTACTAGCAATTTTGTATATGAATGTATTGTACATTTGTATACACTGTGTGTTTCCAGAGCCTTAAACATCAACAGTGTCTGACCTGACATGGACCGGGAAGACATCGACCTTCACAAAGACAAGTGCCATGAAAGAAAAGATCAAATTTCCAAAACCATCAAAGCCACACTCACATGCGCACACACACAAACAAACACACACACACACACACACACACACAAAGTTTAGCTTCACAACAAACACCTGTCAAACTGACCCAGAAATGTGCCAACTCAATATGTAGAACATTAATTTATCATCTCCAAAATGCTCTTCCTGACCTGACACCTAACAGGCAGCCAGCCAAACCAAATGATTGCTATTCTATGCTACAAAAAGACATAAGTCATTTAGATACAGAGTAATCAGCAAAATGCTTTCAGATCACTATAGCAGAGCTGGCATTTAGAGAAGCTCTACAAAAAACATTCCACCTTTCACCACTCACAGTAAAACTCTAAGAATACACCAAGGCTGGTCCGGCAATTTTTTTCTGGTAAACCTTAAAGGCATTTGAGCCAGAGCCACTGATCGAGTTTGCTGAGTTGTACGTTCAGATGTAGTTTTGCAGCTACAGAATATTATGTCATTATGTCATAACTATGGGAAAAAAATACAGGTTTTTAAAAATATAATATACATAATACGAGAATATTTATCAAAGAGGATGACAAATTACACCACTGCTACATGTTTAATTCAACCATTTGTCAAATTTAACACCTGTTCTTACAATTGACTGCTGGCATCAACTAACATTAATTATTTATAACTAAGACAGTTACATACAAGTCCCATTTACCTGTGGTATGCAATTGAAATTCAGATACAGGAAAGAGTTTTGTAAGATAACAAAGGATCAACTACAATGTTCAACTGTATTTATCTTAATTTATCAACATAGAATAATTAAATTTGAGAGTTTCCAACATAATATAACATAACATATCCAACCATAATTTTAGGGCTGGGGGCTCTCAAATCAAAAATTACATGAATGAATGAGGAGTTAAAAAAGCTCTAAGCTTGCACCAACTGGATAAGTAACATGCTTGATTCAAATACAGGTTGTACATTTCATAATACTTAATCATGTTACTTTAAAAAGCATGTTAATTTGTAATTGAATTACACAGTTTAGATACAGAATAAGCCGTATTACTGATGCTTTGAATGATTAAGAGCAGGTTGTTATGTTGAAAAAACCCAAGAGAGGAACAATACCATAAATGGTAAGAAGGCAATAACTATCACTAACACTTTCCAAATCTGAAACTTAAGTCAGACCTTACCCAAACATCAGGATAATGAAAACCTATGCCCTGACTGCAAATGACATTTGGAGTCTGTTGGAGTAGTCAGTGCCTTGTTCAAAAGCAATTCTGTTTTTCTTAAGCCACACGTTTGTTTGACTCTTTCAACTCAGAACTCCACTATGTCCATGTAGTTTAGTAGGTAAATCAAAACTACTGATTTCTGGTAGTATAACTGTCAGGTCATTCAAATGGCACAGACACTCTTGTGTCCCTTGTGTGTGTGTGTGTGTATGTGTGTGAAAGGCAGAGGTGAATGGCAGATCTGAAACAGATCAATGTTAAGAGCAGTACAATGTGTCTATCGGCCGAAGTCTTTGAAGCTAATGCTCATGCACCATGTTCGGCATCAGGGCGTCTTTCATACTGCATGTGTGACTATGAAAACCTAGTTCTGCCAAGACTCCTAAACTGCTATGTGTGCACGTGTCTGGCGCTATTCTGTTTCCTGCAGCACCCGTTTGAACAGAACACAGTGTCATGTTGAAGATATGCACAATGTGTCTGTGTGCGTGTGTGAGTTTGTGTGTGTACGCTTTTGCCCCTGAAAGCTTGTCTGACCAAAATTAAAGTTTTGTTATTAACATGATGAATTATAAAGCAAGTTACAGAGAAGCAAATGTTGAAATTTATGTTTTTGTGTGTTTTATCGTTTGTGTGAGTGTATGAGTCTCCCTGATCTTGCCAGAGACAGCATGTCCCCTGGCCAGCTGCCAGTGGAAATTAATGTCAGGATCGACTGCCATTTATGTCATACAGTAACTAATATCATTGTAGAGAAGGTGGAGAGACGGTTAATAGCTGAGCAACAGACAGACAACGCGACTGGTTGGACAATGAAGTCATATAGGGAGCGAAAGACAATGAGAGAGGTGACATACTATGCAAAGGACAAAAAAAAACGAAATATTTTCTTGTCTCATTAAGGAAATTATTTTCAAATTGACCTTTTAATGCATTTCTCAAGGCATTTAATGGACAGAGCTACCTGCAGGGATATATTTGTGTTTGTTATCTAAAACGAACACCCAAATAAATTGCAAATATCAAACCATCACTCAGCGCAAGCATGTTTGAAGTGTATATAACCTCTTTCCAATGTTAAGAGGTATCCTGGTGTGTTCTGAATGAACCCTGTGATCTCAGGAGGCTCTCTCTTCTTTCTGTGTCTTACACCACTTGAGCATTGAATGTGTGCGTGTGTCTGAATTAGAGAATAAAATGTAGAGAGAAGACGAGGAGGGGAAAAGGACAGCAGAGGAAATTAAGAGAAAAGAAAGAAGGAAAGGGCAACCACTAGGATCAACAATAAAAGTGCTTCTACCGACCCAAAACCCACTGTGGACCATGTGGGAAAAGAGCAGAGAGGAAGAGGAAAGAGTAAAGCAATAAACCCCAGGGGAATAGTGAGAACCTTTTCTTCTCAGAATGAAACAGATATAGTCCCTCTTTGGCCCCCAAAGTTGTTGCTTTACTGAACATCCAATTTAATGCTCCCCTTGATGTTCATTGTATAACACAGTGCAAACTGTGTTATATACTGTTGCTGGACACTACGTCAGGACCTAACTCCTCTGACTCCGACTAAATATACCTATATACCAGCAGTATTTAGGTGGAACTAACCCTTTCAGTTTACTAATGTTTTACACACAAACATACAACTAAACAACACCATGCACACTTACCTTTCAGTACGGTGTGGCTGTTGGGACCCTGGGGCAGAGGGTAGAGCAGGGCAGAGCGGGCTCCAAGAGCAACTGTGGCCTCTAGAAGGGCTCCGGTCAGCAGGGAACAGACTGACGTCCTCTGGCCACAAGCACGATAAAATCTAGAACTAAATAAAAAGTGGAAACAGTAATGTTTGCCTGTGATTCTAATTTGAACATTTAATACTGTACACAGATGCATACAAAATGATTTTATATTATTTTCTAACTTTGTTGTCAACAGGCCACATCTAACTTCATTATGTTAAAAGGTATAAACTATTAGCAAACCAATTCATCTTCATTATGAAGTAACTACAGCTTGCATCTACCTAAGCCCCAACATCTATAATATCTATCATCAAACATTTAAAAAAGACAGATATGTTAACCATTTGTTGGAAATTCAGACTCGTTTGACACTGCTGTCAGGTATGCATGCTCACAGTTACATACACATTTGTTCGTTATATTTTTTTCCTCTCTAATATTATACTACTACAGTTATTATACAGTATACAATAATTCTAATTATATAATTACTATAATTAGCTACTTGTATGCAATCTTAAATAAAAATATTTAGCTGTTAACAATGAACAAATGCACGACTAGGACTCATTTTCATCAATGTTTGACAATGTTTTCATCACATGATGGACAAGGACCAACAGACCAATGGCTGTTGTGGATATGTGGTTTTTGATGTAACCATTAGGATAATTGGTGTGGTTTTTTTCCATGACAGTAATAACTTTATGGTAGTATAGCAGAATGGCATTAGAGCCATAATGGATGCAAACCTGGTTGGACGAGAAGGACGACAACACCTGGGATTAATACAGGGGTTGAAATCAGGTTTAGGTGGGCTGGCACTGACAGTTGGCAATGGCCAGCAGGACTCCCTAAGACACACACATCCAAAACAACACAGCAGGAGTTTTTTGGCCGGATGAATCAGGTTGAGCTCCTCTCTGTACTGTACATAGTTGGTAACCTGTTGAGGAAGTCATAGACAAAAAAAGAACTCATCAGGGCTGTGTGAGCAACCTTAAAACTAGCAGTCAGTGAAAAATACTTAGTTGAGTTAGATCTCAAGTGCAGCAGATACTTTGATATTACCCCTATACTGAGCAATGCAGTTTGCAAACAATAAAATGAGAATGAATGAGCTGAAAAAACAATGCAAACTGCCATTTTCACCAACAATGTCTCATTTTGCTTAAAAAAAAAAAAAAAAAAAAAACTTACACCAGCAGAATACTTAAGTTCACAACATAAAAACCTTAAAATTCCTCACATAAAATATACTTTCCTCACATACTTAAATAAAAGTAAAATTTATATATTTCATTAAATGTCCACAGTTACAGTAAAACACAGTTAATATAGTATAAAGTGGTTAAGTCAATCACACTTCATCAACCTTCAACTATGCATTAACAGAATGGTCGAGAAAGAACAGTGACAAAAAAGCTTTCTGGCAAAATTCATTCTATCTAGCACCTTTCAAACTGCTTTATAACGTTTGAATTAGAGGTCACTGTCATCAGCTCCTCTGCTGTGGTCGTTCTCGAAGCAATTTCCTCTTGACGGAACAGAAATCAAAGCGTGAAAAGAAAGAATTAATAGAGAGAAATACCACTGGCACATAACCAATAAAAAGAAAGGTGAGATAGGGATCCAGACAGAAATCAGAGCAAAACAGGCAGATCTGCACGTATGTAGAGAAGGATAATAATATAGCAGCAGACAACGGTAAAGAGAGAGAGAGAAGAGACGTCACTGAAGAGTTTCAACTGAGTAAACATTCTGACCTTAAAAAAAGCCTCCTCCTCTTTCAGATCACATTCTTCTTGGAAAAAAAATCCATCCGACATAAAAGGAAACACTTATCCTAAATGATTGGTTTGTTCTTTGTCCTTGAGTAAACCTGCAAATGAGCTCTTCTGGCACAAACTTTGGAGAAAAGCCATTAAGGCAACATTTGGTGGCAATGTAAATGGGCAATAATGCCTTCAGTAGGGGTGGATATTACAAAATCGAACAAAATCAATGCGGGTGACAGAGTGAGGGATGAAGACAATACAAGTTTAATGAGAAAATACAGCTTGGGTGCCATCATCAATGACCATGCCAATCTGCACTGGTTCCTAACATTGCCAGGAAGGATGTGGGTGAAGGCTATCAACTTCGGTGTGAATCTGTGTCTTGCAGTGATGTGGCATAACATGCGCATAAATACACAAACTGGTCTCTAATACCAACTAGTTCCTTAGTGGGATAGGTTTCCTGCATGGGTGTTGGCCCGGCTGTTGTCAGATCTAGACCATCCCAAGGGAAAGGAGACATACTGGCCTGCACGTTTATAGAGTAAGAGAGCAAGAGCAAAAAATACAAAGAAAGGGCACATACATACTGAGCATAAACAGACACACTCCATAATTTTTAGTAACAAACCAATTATGTGTCACTGTGTTGAACTGCATTCTAGCAATAAGCTGAAGCTTTCAACAACACTGTGAAATTTTGGGAAGAAAAAAAACTGTGATTGAACACATTTGGACCAAAAGCTTCTCTTATTTCATTTTCCTTCCTTATCCAGAGCATTCACTGACTCATATTTCTGGTAAAAGACCACACTTTATCAGCATCTAAAGACTGTAAATGCCCGCTGCACAGACATCAAGTCTACTGCATTAACAGTATTTTTTCACATTCAGTACAGAGCTAGAAGCAAAAGGCTTGCATACTACAGCACTAATGCCTTTACTATTTACTCAAGGTTTAAGACTGATGACTAATGAACAAACAAAACTCAGGCTTCATGGGTAGACAGGTTTTCATGCTGTCTTACATTGCTTGAATATTTGACTACAGAGTATCAAAGCTGGATAAGTACCAGTGGAATAGGTAGTTATGAACAGCCCTAAACAACAGCTAATATGGCCGTACATGTTGATGTTGTCTCTACTCCAATGCAGCACTTCTATTTTGACGCCCTCAGTACAAACTAAATATGCAGCAAAAATTAATAAAATTAGTTTTATCAGTTGACAGGATATTATTTCCATCTTGTTTGACTTTCTTACCTTGTATGGCCTAATATCCTTTTCAACTTTCTGCACATTTGTAGCAGTTAAAGAACACTTTATTACAATAACTGGAGATGATCACTGTCAAAATCAAGATTCAGCAGCATAACAATATATTCAGCGAAAGTCAATGATAGTTGACACTTGGTGCTGTTTGGAGATTTGTAAATATGACAAATTATGAGAACGAATGACAAGTACCTAATGTGTCTCCTGGGAGTGGGAATTTTAGTACAATCATCTGATCTGCAACAACAGAACAGCCTTCAAGAGGTAATGACAAATTCGAGAATAATGAAATGTCTGTTTCAGGCAAAATACAACCTACTGCAGTCAATTTGGTGTAAACCTCTGAGACAAAATTTGCAAATAGATAAAAGCACCAGGTCACTTTATTCACTTAAAATCAGTTTCTAGCCCCATAATACATCTTCTTTCTCCATGTTAAACATTTGAAAATGGTGTTTAATAAACTGCCTGACTACAAAGGACACTGCAGGGAACGTGGTGCTGTATTTGATGGACACATGACAGCTGTCTTCACACACAAACAAATTAATCTTCAAACTCATGAAAATACAGCTCAATGTTGCACACACACAACCACACACACACACACACACACACAGTACATACAGTAGCATTTGCATATAGTACGGACACAAAAATGATGGAAAAAATCTGTGCTGCTGAAAGAGTGAAAATGGGAAATGTTTCAGAGGTTCTCAGGTTTCACAGATGACAGAAGACAAGTAAATCCATAAATAATAATGATGCAATGGAAACTTACTCTTGCTGGGTAGAGAATTTGAATTAAAATTATAAAAAAATCATCACTTTAATGTAGGTAGGCAGGCAGGAGAACACAAAGTACTCTTTTGTTTAATGTAGTTATATCAGGCATGGGGTCAATAATTGCATTTCAGCTCAATTACATAAGCAGAGGTCATCCAATTCCAAAAACTCTGTTTTCATCATGTTCTTCCTACTCAGTTATAGTACTACTGAAATTGCCATTTAGCTAGTAAGCAGAATTATAAATGTAGCTACAGTATGCAAGTCAGTTTCCACTAATACAGCCTTGTATCTCATGTTACAATGTGTGTTTACAGGAAATGCTAATCGCATAAGCACAATGAAGGTAAATTATGACTTTTAGAGGCAGTAACTTCCAGATATACTACTCCTCTTTCAAAATTCTATATTCATAATTCTATACTTTCACATCAATGCCAGTCAGTCTGCATAACCGACAGTTATCAATGACTTTGCCATAAAGTCTGATAGTGCCTATTGGGTCATTTCTCTGCCTGGCAACAGCCATTCTGGGAAAAGATTAGCAAGGGATACTGTGGGGCACCAGGCAAATCTACTGAACTTTGAGCTTGAATGCACACACAAAGACACGTAAACATACACATGCTAAAATGCCGACATACAAACCCACTCTGAATCATGCCCATGCCATATTTCTATGAGCATGGAGGGCACTGGAGAGGCTGAAGCTGTCGCCCTGAAACCCAATCACCCACATCTTGACCTCTTTACTTTGATGTCTCTGACCCATCACAGACACACTCACATACTCCCACACTGACACCATCTCCCCATACTAACACTCTTTCTCTCAATCGCACACACATACCTCTTCAATTACTCTAAATATTCTCTAGTACTCCAATGCAGAAGTCCCATGATACCACATATCCCAGCTGTCTGTGAAATGCTGCAATGGTGTGTGTGACTGTGTATTATAACCTCTGTCCCACTATTTCTACGCATGTACACAAAAGGCCAGAAAGTTTAATCTGGTAATGATGTCATGCAATTAAATGCACACAAGTGCTCACATGGGATAAGACAAATTTCTGCAACGATACCACGCCACCCCCTGAAAAATTCTCCCATAAAGCTGACATTCAAGAAATAGAAATACATCACTTCAGCTGAAATCTAATTTTAGAAGTATCACGGAGGGTCGGGGTTAGCTAAGGTTAGCGGGGGTTAATGTTAAAAGAACACTGTTATTCTGGTCTGGAGTTGTCACTGGGCGAGACATCAGTATTAACCCTTTTTTTGCTGAACAAGCCAATTGTTTTTGGTCTTAAAAAAGATCATTTATAAAACAGAATTTTGATTGAGATGTGACAACGAAACATATAATTTCATGATACACAAACTAAAAACCACATCAAGTTCATTTGCTCATCTCATGAAATATTATTATAAAGTACACTACACAGTTTTAACAGTAAAAATTGGAAGTCAGCGATCAAAGGTCATACTTTTTAAAAGCAAGGCCATTTGGAGGTGAGGTACACACTTTCAAAATAAAAGCATTTTTATAAATTCCTCTACAAATTACATCCAGCAGCAAGTCATCAAACAAGTCACATGAAACATTAGTGATAGATTAAAAAAGCAAAATTACCAATAAACTGCAATAGATATAATTATAATAATTTAACACTAGAAAACAATTGAAAGAATGCAACTAAGATACATTTTATCATTGCACTTTGACAAATTAGTAAGCAATCATATAATGTGTTCTCTTGCACATTGGTTTTCCTTCTCAGCCAAAAATGATTTTGGTAGAGCAGTAAGACCTCAATAAAACTCAGCAGAATCTTTCCACGGCTTCAATCTCAAAGTATTGTAAATCACTAGACGATTTAGGTCTGAGAAAGCCTCATATTCCTAAAATCCTTCAGACCATTTGGACCATGTGTTTGCTTTAATGTAGTAAAAAATGAGCCGGCAAAGCTGTCAGAGGAAAATGTGCACCCTGCCCACCCAATGCGACAAGTGCATTTAAATCATCTGCACCTAGTCTATTTGAAAATGCGTAGGGGAGCCAGGTATGTTCAGCAGCTCTGGTATCTCAGGACTCAGACACTTTAACCCTACCCATCTAAGACAGTAATACCAATCAAAAGACATGAACCGAGCATTCCCAAAGCTGCCAAATGAACATCCCATGTCTCATGTTGAAGATCAAATGTGTCGTCTACCATGCCGTCAGTCTTTCTATTGTTGTCGTGTGTGTTTTGGTTGTGTTTACTACACACACATACAACACACCACTCTCCTTTTCTCGGTTACTCCTAATCCTGGTTTGCATCACCAAGAAAAGAAACAACTCCTCTGTTCTGTCCTGTTTTGCTATGACCTTTTCTGCTGTTTCTGTCTTCACAAGGTAATGTTTGCTTTCATGCAGCCCGAGCCTGGACTATCTCACCATGGCTGAGTAAATGCTGTGCTCATTTGTGTGTGTACAAGCTCATGAATCTGTGTAGTTAGGTGCAGGCAGATATTATGTACAGTTTACAGTTTTTTTATGTCTGTATCTGGCTATCTATTGACTGTATTCTCTATGTGTTTATGCATGTTTGATCATGTACTTCTAGTCTGCTACTCAGTGATTTTAATGGTCAGTGATGCTTATACTAGTGGAGCCTGATGCCTGAGGATGTGCACACACAAACAATCAAGCACCTACAGCACATGTAGAGAAGAACATAAATGATAAACTGTTCCTGTTTTTCTGTTGTATTGGCCCCAAGGTTACAAAATATTGTCTTCCTGAGAGCTTGAGCCCCGTAAACCACACTGAAAAGATGTAACTAGAGACAAGAGGTGTTTGTAATACATCAACACATACAGTGAGTACTAAACTGACGGCAACATCCGCTTCAATAGACATTTAAGAAGTTAATGAATAAAAGAAGAGAGAAACAATAAAAACTATGCCAAAGAACAAAAAACATACCTCAACTGAAGAGAAATGGAAATAATATAAAGACTGAAAAATAAGATCCTTTCAGTGATCACACGAAAAGCAGCAGAATTTGCTGTAAACCATGAAAGAAAACCCCTCTTGTGTGACTCACAAGGTCAGATCAGGTCCTCTGTGGCTCAGTGGATGGATTATGACGCCAACATTTCTAAGGGTTAGATTAATGCAAGACTGTACTCCAATGTGGGTGTTGTAACCATGTGGGCCTAAATATTTTTAGGAAGGACTTATCCCCAGTATTCCCACTAGTGGGAACACTGACATTTTCTATTGCTGTTATATGAATAAATTGCATGAATTTATACAAATAGGAAAATATAT
Organism: Sandelia bainsii; assembly: GCA_032362345.1. Classification (NCBI taxonomy): domain Eukaryota; kingdom Metazoa; phylum Chordata; class Actinopteri; order Anabantiformes; family Anabantidae; genus Sandelia; species Sandelia bainsii. The sequence goes on from JAUMHL010000012.1 coordinate 10,324,519, forward strand.
TTAAAAGACATAATAATAGTATAAATTCTAGATTGTTGTAGTCCGGAGATATCAACTAACATGCATGTAAAACAGGCTTATTCCACACACGTTTAAATCTTTATTTCAAAGCTGTAACTTGATAATATAATGCCACTAATTATGTAATCAAGATTTCCATGGTGCATCTAAAACAAAGTAAGTTCGTAGTTGTAACTATAAATTTTAATAAAAAGCTACTTTCCAGGAAAATCTAAAGATATCCTGAAATCATTCTGCTAAGCTTTTTGGAGATGGAGAGGAAGCTGAAGAGAACAAAAGGCAATGAGGGGACAGAGGAATTGAAGAAAAAAAAAATACATATAAAATATCAATTAGGCTTGAAGATTTGTCAAAACAAAAACTGAGGTTCCATAGAAAGTGAGAGGAGAATGAAGGAAAGAAGCAAAAGAATAGATGAAGAATGAAGGATGTGGGAGAGGAAAAGAAAAGATGCGACAATGGACAATGTAGCAGGAGAAACAAAAAGAGAGAGTGCAGCAGGAGAAAACAGGGATCACAACAGAGGAAATGGACTGGGAGGGCAGGGGTGGCTTGAATCATAACCTCCTGTTGAATTTCACAAGGAACTGTTTCACCAAAGATCCAAGAGCTGGGCCCACCTCCTGAGCACCACCTCACACCTTTAACAAGCTTAGGTAATTATTGTGTGTACTTTGAGTGTGTGTGCACAAATGATTGACTGCTTTTAGAGCATGCAAGAAAAAAAAACAGTGTGTGCAACAGACACATTTACAGAAAGGACAAAATAATCTAATTTGTAGAGAGTGAATAGGGAGTAGAAAGGGAATGACCATGTCACCAGATATTATTATGTGCTTTGAGACAATTTTTATCGACTTTACTAAAGTCAAACTTAAAAACACCTAAGAGGTCAGCTATAACCAACCACTAAATTGCAGATCTGTTGCTGAAAGACGTGAGTTAAGACTTGTACTGCTTAGCAGAATCCTTGTGTACAATATTTCTGCAATGTAATATATTATCGTAACTGATGAAAGTGATGAAAATAAAGCAGAAATACATAATACATCATCAAGAGGAGAAAGTCAGAAAGAAAAAATAGCAGGGTCATCACAAGGCCCAAAACAACCTGGAACCCATTACCCACAGCACCCATTGGGACCCTTCCACACCACCAGACTCCCCCACTTACAGTTCTCATGACTTCATACTACAGCGAGTCGCTACGCTCTCCTACATAACAGCACACAGCCCTGGTTGGACAGCCAGAGATAAGGCTGATGAATGTTTTTCACTTATGAAAGTTCTGAACACAGTAGAAAAGACCTAAAAGTATTTGTACAAATGTTTTTACTGGTGAATGTTCTATAGATTAATAATACACAGGAGGTTTTTTCTACTTTGTGCTACTTTATACTGTATTTTTATATTATAACTGATGTTTAACACTTTAACAGCCAAGTCACCATTAACCAACTGCTGTCTGAAACATCTAAACTAGCCTCTTCCTTGCTCTAACTTTTTCTAGTAACATTATATTAAAATATGCTGTGTTTAATTATGGTTTAATGCAGGCATGATTAGTTATCCTTTGAGAAATCATAGTCAAGAACTTAGGTTTTAGACTTGTCACACTTTCTTAAGTCAACACAGCAGCCGACAAGTTCAAATGTATTTTGACAGCACTGCACTGTCAAACACTTTCTCCGTGTTCAACTTTGTACAAGACATTCAGCTCAATTATCAAGAGTGAGTCTCATCTGTGCAATACTGATGACACCTTAATGTAAATGTTGAAGTGCAGGTCCTCACAGTCACAAACTACAATGAATGAAAAGATGCCTGAAGCTGAAAGTTTTTCCTTTAAGTACAGCACAAACTTGTAGTAAACAGTTTACTTACCGTAGCCCAGATAAGGCTGAAGAGTAGAGAAAAGAAGAAAAAAAAAATCACCAAGCTCTAATCCCTCTTAGTCTGTGTACACTTACAGAAGTGAGAAAGGAGGCTTGAGCGAAACCGAGCATGAGAGAGAGAGAGGCAGTGAGAGAGAGTGAGATCTCTACATCAGTAAAGCTAGCAGAGGGGGGAGAGAGAAAAAGATGGTAAGGAAAGAGACTGAAGTAAGAGAGACAAGAGTGCGAGGAAAGGGCAGAGACTCTGTGATGATGTCTGCAGAGGGTACCCCCATATTAGGTTATGAGGCCCATCACAAACCACCAGCAAGAAGGGTGATTTTATCAAAGAGCACACTTTAAACACACAAGACTAAGGAGACACTAGTATACAATGTTTCAATCGATCCTCCTCTAGAAGCCTGTTCAATGTGTAAACAATGTCTGACATAACTTAAATAAACCTTCTGTGTTTTGATTAGTATCTATTATACAGAACCTGAAAGGAGAACACTGAAGCATCTTTTTCAAACGCAACATCAGTCACACTGGCCTAATCCCAAAATGATCCAACTTCCTACCACATGATCAATTATGTGTTAAGCCAATCAAAATTAAGAATGGGTCATTTCAAAGATAAAGTGATGTTTATATCATGAAATAGTGGTCTATTCATTGAATACACAGAGATAACTTGTGCTTCCTGGGTGACGTCAGTAAATAATGCTGAACTCCCCATGTGGCTTACTTATTAAACTGTGAAGTATCCTACTATAAAGAATATAGTTGTAGAGTAGTAGTTGTGCTATAGAGTGCTATTTCCTAGTATTTGTGTGTTTTCAACTGAGCAAGATGATAAACTCTATGTGGTGATGAGGTATGTTACACACCAGTTCTCGTCAGAGTTCAGATTACGGAATACTAAAACTTTGCAAAATACCATAAAATGTGACATGTGACACAAAAGAATATCCCAACATTGTTCAGTGACAGAAGACCTACAGAAGAACTAACAAAGACAGTTCATTAGAAACAGATTCATGTTTCCACCGAAAGGTTCTTGGCACTTTTCTCTTTTGAGAACTAAAGGCCATGAACATTTCCTGGGGTAAAAGCCCTCTTGAGAATTGTGATTTGCAGTTCCTCAATGGGGCAATTATCCTGATGTTCACGGCAAACAAGTAAAACCAAACGACTCCCATGTGCAGTGGGTTTTCAAAAATACTGGGTGTGTAAAATGCTAGATAGCTTTTAACCAAGCAGTGACGTTCAGCGCTGCAGGCTCCACCCCAATAGTTCCTGGACCTGACTACCCTCTGGCCAGGGATGCTTTTGGGAGGTAGAATTACTGCTCCACAGCTAAACAGAACCTGGTTCTTCCATTGGACACACAGGTAGAGGAACTGAGTCCCTCAAAAGGTTCCTGGTACATGGAAAAGGTTCCTGCAGTGGAAACTTGCTTTAAGATAAGATTGAAAGCTCTTGATAATGCTAATTAGTTTTCTGAAACTATTTCCAAGGCCAATAATACATTTTTATGCTTAACTTCTAAGTCAACATGAATGCTGTAAAGAAGAATATGGATAAAATCATGACAGCAAATGAGCTTACAACAGATTCAACTCCATGACAAATAAGTCAACTTCACCCACTGTGTGATTCAGCTAAAAGCTCCAGAAAAAGCTTGTAATTGAAGCTTGACTTGAGACCGTTTTGTCAAATTATAGCAAGTTTAATTAGTTTAACAGTTACATCTACTATCATATTCAAATGCTGAGCATAGCTGCATTACTGTATGTACAATCTGTCATATACTGTATCTCATATATCTATGGTCTTACTGTGCTTTCTCTTTGTTACTTACATTCTGAAAAATGTAAATATAGTCATTACAGAGTGTGACAGAACCCTGGCAAACCCTAATTAATCCCAAATCACCTTCAAGGTGTTATAAGGCTAAACAATATACACACTCTGGTGTTTCATAGTGACAGGTGATGCTATGGGGCCATTCAAGACTAAGAAACAGCCACTTGATCCTTGTTATTAGCTTTACTCTCCTGATCATTTCAAAAAACAACTGTTACAGCGTTTCTGTTTAAGCCAGATCTCTCGATGTCAACTAATTTAGCTTTCAATGACTGTGCCAGCTAGCCTTAGAACAGAATATGGACACTTTGCACAACAAACATGACCACAAGAATCTTTGTTCATCAAAAATATCACATAATATTGCAATTTTTTTAAAGCAGAACCTGTCCTGTGACCTCTGTGTGCGTTTGCACTGCGGCAGGTGAAGTGAAAATGTAGTAACTGTAAGTCACTGCACAAATACAGAAGTAAAACTAAATAAAACAATCAAAAACCTTGAAAACAATTTCAGCTCATACATTTTCACAGGAAGAAACTGCATTTTAGCAAAAATTATCTTCTCTAATCACTAACTGTAGAGTATCCTGACACGTAGACAAACACATCTAAATGAAGACAGTATTTCCCATTGAAACTGCCTAATCAAGTGGAAAAATAATCTGTCTCATGGCCAGTTGACATCAAAGTGGTTTTCAGAATAAAGCAAACAGCTGGCCTGCCCCCAGTCTTTGCTTTGCATTTCTTTGATCAATACTCAGCTAATGAGACTGGCGTCCTGAGCTAGTAATGAGAGGTCACACACGTATTATACTACATGTATTACATTAATTGCCTTGAGAAGACACAACCCCTGAAATCAGTGTTGTCTTGTTCTGTAACTATGCATAGTTTTCAAATATTGAAGACAGATGCCAGCCTGTCTTCCTCTTAGCATTTCAAATGGCTTAATATAAAAATTTTACTAACAACAACAAAATATTTGCAAGACTAATTCTTGAAAACATTTTATTTCAAAAAGTGTGCTGCCCTCTGCTGGAATATTCAAAAAAGCACTGAAAGCTAAAGCCAAAAACCACAGCACCTGTCAAGTAAAATCAAAGCAAAACATCTATTAACATCTATAAGTTGAAATATGAATTTGATTCTATTTCTCCTTAAAATGTGGAAATGTATTTCCTAAAGGCTAATATAGGACAAGGACACAACAAAGGCTTTAACTAGTGATTAGAATCACTATCAATTACTGATCTGGAATAATTAGTCAATAAATAATTTATTCATTGTTTAAGTCATTTTTAAGAAAACAAGCCACAACATTCCCTAGTTTGAGCTGTCTTTGTCATATCTGTTAATAAACTAATTATCTTTGATAATTATTAGTTGGACAAACCAAGCAATGTTAAGACACAGCCTTAGGCTTGATGAAAGTTTGAGGGACAATATTCACAGGTTTGACATGTTATAGACGATGATTAAGCTAATATTTTAGAAAATAAGTCAATAATGATTGTTACTTGCAAAGGAAAAAGTTTATTTTTCCTAAGCCTTACATGACAACTTTAATTTGCTCATTTTGACCAACCAACAGCTCATATCTGAAAGACATTAAATTTACAATGGTATGTAAATTGCAAAAATGTTTTGGAAAAGTCTTATCAGGTATTACAAATAATGTCTATTAAACTTTCATCAGTTGGCTAATGGTTTAGTTAACTAAGAGAGGGATTACAAATAGTCAAACATCATTTGACAAGACTGTAGGGGCGCAACTTCTCTTACATACATACCACAGAAACACACATCAAAGACCAACAGTAGGTATGATTGGTATGCCAACAATTCTTTATTTTTATATTTAGGTATTAATGATTTAAAAAACTACATTGTTATTGTTCTGCTGTATAAAATATTTTCTTCTCCACTAGATGGCACCAAAGATTGAAACTTGACATGTCACCGCTCATAGCCATTCAAAGTATTTTTCTCACTTTAATTTTGCTATGCAGAACACAGAAAACTCTATTTTAACCATTACAGTACAATATCTTGCAAGCTTCAGTGTTTGTATTTGCCTACATCCCCAATGGCTGACCTCTCAAATTATGAGTCAAAGTGTTAACAAGGGTGGTGGTGCGCTATTTTTATGTCAATTGTGTTATTCTTTGAATGCAACAATAATAGCAGCAACCCACATCCTCTTTGCTCTCATTTAATCTCTTTTTGGGGATATTGCAAGTCCACTTTCAGCCAAATACCCTTTATTAAATAAAACCGATAGGTGTTAGCGGTGTTGGCCGGTTATCTTTAATACAAAAATGTGATTACATCACTGGAGAAGTACAGTAACAGAATGACACATGTAGCAGCCATGTAGTCAGTGTGTTGTGAGCAAAGATGCTGTGTCACATGAGGGTGATGAAACTGGGAGAGGTCTAAAGAGCAAACTTTTAGAGGGCTAGTCAGGACTGGAAGTTCTAGTGTGTGTGCTTATTTACATTCCACATTGTCTGTTGCTCTAAAAGGAAATAATTAAAAGTCCATTTGGTTATTTTGATAAAATGCCTCTAACGCTACAACAGAAATGTATTTACAAGATTACCCCCCCAAAACTGCATTCAAGCAAAGTAATATTGATCAGGATTGTCTGTGTATACATAAATCACTGACCTCTCCAGTGTGTGTATTTGTGTTCTGTGTCTTGACCCATAGTTTAACCACCTCGGTTCTGGATCTCTGTAGGGACACTTTTCCGTTTTTCTGGAGCAATGTAATTTTCCCACACTATCACAGAGGCCTGAGCCAACTATCTAAAACACAAACACACACACTTTAACCCCAAGAAGTGAAAACACACCCACATAAAGTTTTGACACCCTTCTGCGACCCCACAAAAGTAAACACATGGAAAGTCTTTCAACAAAAATACGTTTGGCAGGCACATACGCTGCAGCAGATTCAGTAAAAAGTCACGGTGCTGAGAACGGAGTCTCGCCATGTTTGCAGACCAGAGAGGTCACATTGTTCAAGACACTGTCATTGAGGAAAAACAGTACTCCTTACAAAAGCATGCTAGATATTTACTGTCCTACCCTTTTCTCTGTGTAGGCAGACATCGGACTAAACAAGAGTGCATCTCAGTACACACACACACACACACTAATCTCTGGCTAAGCCTCAACACCCAACTAAGTGAGAAAGTGATCGGCTCGGCACATTCCTTTGTAGTGGCACAACACAGACATAGAGAACATAAGAGTGACAGACACAGGGTTAAGTGAGTGTGACATACATGGAGGGAAAGCACGTGTGGGTGTGTGATAGGATACTGGGATGTGATAGCAATATTTCAAATCAAAACTGAAATCATTCAGTGAATCTGTATTATATCAGTGCCCTTATTTTGTAGATGTTTTTTTTTTATGTATATCTTCATAGTTTCCTATTGTTATTTTCATTGTTATACCTGACAATAAACTGAATATCTTTCCTGTATTATGGAAACGTCTTATCTTAGATCTTACAATAAGATTATAAGATAAGATTTTCCAATTTGATGTTAAAGAAGCAAACTTACTTTACCAAACATATCTTGTCTTACTTCATCCTGTCTTAGCTAAGGGTAGGAAATTCTACATACTCAATCCAACATCGGTTACCAACTCTTATGTCTGTTACCTAGCAACCAATGCTACGGCACGTCTTCTTCTCCAAAGTGTATGTACTGAGTAGCCAAATTATTATTATTAATTGCTGTTGGCACCTTGATTAAATTGTGCGACATACTGGGCTGAGATGTTTTGCCTATGAAGGCCACTTCACTTTGAAAATCTCATCTGGCAAAAGAATTTGTCATTTGCACCACAACCAGGAAAACATCAATCGCTAGGCCAGCCCTAGGTCAGCCTCGGGTCAGATTCCCTGAAATGGGTTGTAGTTGCTCAGCTAGTTACAGTATCATGGCCTGCGGAAGTCTGTATCTACTGAAAAGCTTTTGTCCTGAAACCGCAAAACATGGTTAGGTTCTGCCATAGGCCTCTCAGTGAATAAGTTCTACCTGTTGACATTTTGTTTGTGTAAAAGCAATAAAAAAGCTGATCTTAAGACCCGATTTAGGTAATGGTGTTTTTCCTAAATCAGGTCCTAACTCTAATTACCATGATTGGGGCGGCATGATAGCTCAGTGGGTAGAGCAGTCATCTCCCAACCAAAGGGTGAGTGGTTCGATTCTCAGTCCCGGCAAGCTACATGTCAAGGTGTCCTTGGACAAGACACTGAAACCCCGTAGTAGCGCTGACACAGGTCTAGCAGCTGTCCAAACAACAATTTCCCCAAGGGGATCAATAAAGTATCAATCAACCAAACAGTTAAAATCAAGTCAGTTAAGGATCTGCAAGTTAAAAGGTTATGTTTACACATGAAGATTCTCCTATAATCTACATTTTAAAAACTGATTTTAAGCAGCAGCATGGATACTGTAACTATTTATTATTTTCCAACAGCTCAATCTGTGACTGTAATTTTCATTATTTGAGCACTGAGGAACACTGTGCGCATGAACTCCCAGCTCACTTTGCAGACCATTTAGTTTGAGATTCATTCAGAGTTTTTTTATACCCATATCGTGCCATGCAAATATACACTGGACTGGACTGATAACCCCATCAAAGAACAACAAAGCAGAACAACTAGTTTTTGTACTGAAGCAGTTACCTGGAAAGCCAATTAACTCGACCTCTCCTCACATCGCCTGGTATAGAATGGATGTCTGAAAACCGGATATTTTACCTTAAATAGAACCTTTGTAAAAAGCACTAATCTGTCACCAGGATATGGATGTGTTTGCAAGAGTTATTACAGAAGCTCATGAATACCTAGTCTTTAAACATTTTTACAAGCATTGATATTTAACCTGCAAAGAGCTAGAGGGTACATAGCATTCAACAGAGCAAACAAGAATTCAAGTTTAACAAGTGTTTCCATGTATCACAGGTTGTATTTTGATCATATTGTTTGGGACAGCCCAGGCCAATATTTGCTAACCTAAAATAATCTAGTCCCAAAGCTGGACACTGTCCCCATCAGTAATCAAATTTTATCATTCATAACATAAATTGGAGTTTTCAATCACTATAAATTTATTCTTATGTGGAGCAATCACAAAGATGGTTTTGAGCTAAGGTCAACTTTTTTCTATAGCTACGAAGAAAGTTTTGCGTACTCTCATATTTCAATAGCTGCTATTCTCCTTTAACCAAGAGCAACCAATGTCTGAAGATTGACTTTTAGTATACACAACATTTAACACACTTCAGCAGACACAGTGCTGAGTGCCCCTGCTGCTATTCTGCATGAAAAGCAAACTGATATTTTTAATGAACTTCTCAAACTGAAAGGAAAAATGAAAGAGAACTTCTATGTTATTATCACAAATGGCAAAACAAGAACATGGGAGATTGAGTAAGAAATAAAGTTTGTACGTGTGTGTGTTGCTGTAAGAGAGCAGTACTGCAGACTTCTGTCAATACACTCTGAGAGGAAGAGGTGCATACAGTCAGGACTGTTGTTTTTGTGAATCAAAACCTGAAATACCCCTACTCCTTTCTGGTGAACAGTGCTTTTGAACTGAGCTCCACCTACTGTAAAAAAAAAAACCCACCAAGATACACACAAGAAGTCACAGTCACGAAAGGTGATGACGTCTAAGTGGATCAGATGATAGCGAACCTCCCATGTCATTAACATCTCATATTGAAAGTCCTATTTCAGTATATTTTATGACTAAGAATTTCTAAATTACAAAGAATGAGTAATGAATGAAGGTAAAACACAAGTGACTTCTAAATGGGTCAGAAGTCAATTTTGTGGATTTACAGGGCAGTGGGAAGTGTAGCCTGGTTTAATATACACACCTACTCTTCAGGCTATTCAGGCTGCTCATTAGCCTTGGTTAGCTGTTGACCAGCTCGTGTTTGGTCAAGTGACAGAAAACATTTTTTGATTCCCTTTCCCAGCTCAGACATTCTTGGATTAGAACTGGCAGCTTTCTGGCTGTAAGTCTACTAATGACAAAACACACTGACAGAAACAGGAAAGAGTGTCCCTGCAGGGAAGAATGTATTCCAGCCCCTGGACTGTCCCAAGACTATTTGCATGCTCCATAACGAGAAGACAATATATTTTGAAGCATCAATCTCTCAGCCCCACTCCCACTCAAGCTGATTTGTAAGAGGTATTTGAATGTGTGTGCATGTTTGTGTGCACCTGTGTGTGCATGGACACACCACTTAGCCTGACACCACTTTGAGTTAAATGAGAAGGGCTCTAATTGGTAGACGCCACAAAGGCAAACAATAAAATGCTTCTGATTACAGAGACTGTTTGATCCCTATGCCAGGTGTACAATATGTGAACAATTCAATTCAATTCAATTCAATTCAATTCATCTTTATTTGTATAGCGCCAAATCATAACAAAGATCATCTCAAGG
>JAUMHL010000012.1:10341295-10358172 GCA_032362345.1 Sandelia bainsii
GAAGCAGTGTGTATGGCAGGGATAGCTGGAAAACAAGCAGGGCAGTGGGGCCTGAGGACCGAGTTTGAGAACCACTGAGCTAGAGGGTTCTGAGTAATACAAAAGGAGACATGGAGTCAAAAACATTTCTTTCTGTTCTCACATCAGCTTTCTTATCTGTAACTATTCATCTAAATCAATTCAGACTGTGAGCCATTGTGGCCATCTCAACTGAAACAACACATTTTCAGTTTAAGTGAAAGGGAACACAGACGAAAGGAACTACACTTATTTTACACCAAAGAAAAAAACTAACAACTTTCAATTTCAGTGATGTTGGATGGATTGATGGAATAACTCACCCCCATGTACCACTAATTAATAGTCTTCCATGTGGTCTAAAAACACATGGAAGCTTTGAGGAAGAAACAAAACTTCAGTATAAGGGTATCCAAGTGCCATAACAGTTGAGGCACTGATCTGAAGCATCCCCAGTTCACATCTGACAGGGGCGTTTTAAGGTTTTCCCTCAACAACTGTCACTTCAACTTCATTTATAAAGAAGGGAAGAGCTGCTCCTGTTTTGACTGCCAAAACTGGTCAGAGCATCGCTATACTTCCTGGTTTCTCTGCTGAGTCTGCTCCAATTGGACTCAGGTAAGGTCAAGTCGGGACTACAACTCTGACCAGTGTCTGACCTTCATTCCTCATTGTCTTTTCCCACTTATTTCCTGTCATCTCTCTATTGTCTCTTACCATTAAAGGAATGCCAACAAAAATACAGTAATTGTAAAAAATTCTGGATTAAAATAAACTTCAATGCCTATCATGACTCACTTTACTGTTATCAGTGGTGAACTTCCACCTCCAAACACATGACAATGTTAAAAAAACAAAACAATGCAATTTCACTTATTCTATGTAAAGCAGACCTGAGCAGAGACTAGTTAAGCACCCTGCTGGCATGTACATTCATAACACAGATACACTCAACCGCGACATAAATGCATACTAATTGTGTCGTTCTGGTGTCACCATGGTGGCCAACGATGTGTAAATCTGAAAACTAGTGCCTGAAGTCTTATAATTAGGGTGGCCACAGCCCTTCATTTGCTGCCAAAATGCGTGGGCCACAGCCGGAATGTGGGGCCGACCCAGAGAGGGAGGACTGACATTTGTGTGTTTGTGTGTGTGTCTATGTGAGAATGAGGAAGAGAGAGAGACAGAGAGAAATATAGACAAGGAGAGACGGGTCCAGCTCACTGATTCTTCGTAAATTCGTAAAGTCAAGTCCCACCCACCCACTCACACATCAAGCCGGGTGTGTTGGGTGTCTGCTTCCTACTTTGAGGCTCTGTGATACATTCACACAGGCAGATATTCAAGCAAAGAGATGAAACAAGAGACAAATGCTCCATTCATAAGCTCACAGTAACACTTAACCTTCATACAACTTCCTATACTTTGCAGCACAGCAGTAGCCTTTTGAGGAGTCTGATGTTTAGTTTTGAGATAGCACTGCTTGATTTATGTGCATTTTGTTCAGTGCCAGAACACTGTTCCACACATTTACAATGGGATTATAAATCAACAGAACTACGCTGCCAACACAAAATACCTGCAGTGATCAATAAACATCATCAATGTTTCACTAGTGTTGCTGAGGCAGTTATTAAAAGATGATTAAACAGATTTGAGAAATCAGTGATGAGCAATTTGGTGATCATGGATGTGTGCAGCATTTACATTTAATAACCTTTCTTAAACAAAATAATTGTTCATTTTGCTATTAATTATTAATAACAAAAACCCAAACATAAAAATGACAAAAACATGCAGATTGCCATAAACATTAACTACAAGTTGACAGGTAAACATTGGATTTCAATGTGTCAATTACACAATATACTTCTAGACTGAAACTGTAACACCCAGGAACAGTTTTCCTGGCACTATACTGATGATGAAGAACAAACACGTTCAGACCTTTGACCCACTGACAGGTTGAAACAGTTCACTCACAGCTCTGCAGACAGATTATGATAAAGAACCTATTCATTTCTATTTTTGAGCTAATCAAATCAAGACAGTTTTCAGGAGCCTGTTTCATTACAAACAAGTTATAATATTGTCAGGTTGCATTTTTTGAGTAATGTGTTTTGTGGTGCCCACCCTGATTTATAACAGGAAGATTCTCATCTGTATGGCTCACAGTCAACTAACAGGTCCAACCACATATATCAAAAGTTGGCAAAGAAAATGTGTCAAACTTTTAGTCATTACATTTGACAGTTTGTTTGTCCTCAGTGCCTGTTTAACTGCTGTCTTTCCAGATTGAAATGATTGAAATGAAAATTTTCTGACATTAAATCATAAAGAGGTTGTTTCACTTCTTATAATTATTATTACTACTACTATTATTATTACTAGATAATACTCCACCTTTCTGTGAACCTGTATATACATGCTTGTATTCATAACTGACTGAAATCACAAATCAAGTTTGGTGTGTCTAATTTTTAATGAGCACAACCTGCCATTGAGCTTGGGTGTAGTGTATGAAGGCTCTACAGGCAAATCATAGCAACTGCTACAACCGTAATAAGAAACAAGAGATTAAAACATGAATAAAAACATGTCAAATTAAACTTCAGTTTTATATGTTCATCTGCTGCTTTGGTGAATGTTGTGGATGCACAGATGTCAGCTGTTGATGTCATTTGAGGAAACAAACTGACATATGACATACTTTATGTTAAGGCATGACCTTGTCTAATTATGGGTCAGGAGGGTGATACTAGCATAACATTTTGGTTATTTGCCCAGAAACATGACAGACAGCTCTGCTTGCCATCAAGCTAATTTAAAAACACTCTTAAATTAGCAACGGGATAGCATTTCAACACTGTGGTTACTTGAAGTGGACACATGGACTTTAAGTAGGGTTAGATTTAGCTGTCCTACTATGGTTCCTTGAGTGTTTATCCTCATAAGTGTAATTAGGCTTATTCATAGATGTAAATCACAGAAATAGTAAATAAAATGGCATTAATACACACTTCTCATCACCATGACCAGATATTAGTAAACATACACAAGCACACGTACACACGCACACTTCAAAGTACCTCTTGTTATCAACTGAACTATGACCCTGATCAGGAAAGCAAATGGCTCTTCCAGGGTAAATCTCAGCCTTGGGCCAAAAACACAGACAGACACACACGTACACACCCACACACAGGAAACCAGGTCACACAGAGTGACAAGTGCACTGACCAAGAAAACACTCAATCACTTCTACTTCACTTGTTGTATTATACACAATAATGTCCAACACAACGTCCTTCCACCATTTTTTTGCTACAAAATTCTTAAAGCTATAAAATCTAAGCATTTGAATATAATTTTAGAACAGTACTTACTTATTTAACGTATGTACAAGTCTTGTAAAAATAAATAATAATAATAAAAAAAACTTTATAAAACTAACACTAAAACTGATGCAGATTCTCCAGGTGACTAGGGATTCATGCACACTATCATGTTGTCAACTGAATCAGAGGGAGCGTGAAGGACAGTGCAAGAAAGGCAAAGTGAGAGAGAGAGAGAGAGAGAGAGAGAGAGAGAGAGAGAGAGAGAGAGAGAGAGAGACATCTGGGCCATCAGCAGTCAGTCTGGAAGTTCAGCAGCCAACTGGACTGTGTTTTTGAAGTTCATGCATAATTTACTGACATATAATATTACACCTTGCTTCTCATCGGACTGACAGTTACAGCACAAAACAAAATATTGCAGGACCACACAAAGCTACAGACACAGACAAACTTGTTGGTACTCTTCCATGAAAAAAGAACATTCCATAATTTTCTCTAAAACAACTTTAAACTATTAATTTTTTTTTTTAAATAAAGAAATTAAAATCAGACTTTGCTGTTGATTTTTGATTTAACAAAATATTTGAAAGAAGACAACAAATGAAAAAGGCCTGGACTGATTTATAAAGAACTGTTTTCTGTAATCACACCAGCGTTCATTTTGGCACCTGATCTTCTGATCTTGGTTTAGTTTTTAATAATTTTTAATTCTATTTAATAAAGACAAGTAGTCACTCTGCTGTTTGGCATTATTATGTGAACCACACTTGCATATTTGCCAACAAGCTTATATACTTAGGCAAAAGCTAGAAAAAACTGCACCAGCTGCTCAACTGAAATACAGATAGTCAGTCTGTCCATCTTGCTTCAAAGAGAACTGTTGGATACTTTGTCCAGGGGGATCCAACAGTCTTTGTGCTGCATCAAAGTGTAATACAAATTGATGAAAGCAAAAGCAAAAAGGGAATGATCTCAGCACCTCTGACAGTGCTGAAGACATTGGATATAATCTGAATCAGATGTTTAAATAAAAGCACTAATTTTTTTGTGTTTGTGTGTCCATTGCTCCCTAATTTTTCTCAAAAGGTTATTTCCAAACTGCCATAGATCAATTGAAAAAAGTTATACAATGCAATACTAGTTTTTACTAGCTTTTACTTTTACTTATAGGGTGTATTACAGTATGTCAGTATGGTGCAGTGTGACACACACAGCAGCACTATAACTTCTTAGTGGCAAAAAAGAAATAACTGTTAATATGTCAGGCAGGGTAGATCTGGGCTGTGGATGTGCAATAATCATTTTGTCTAATGGTTAGTCAATTAAAGTGAGTAACAATTTGTTTTAATGACTTTCAGTCTTAGGTCTGGAACATTTTTTTGAGCCCCTGTCCTAAATCATTGTTTATCCCTTCAGCAGGGGGCCTTCGCTTCCACATAAAAGCTTTTTTCTAATGTTCATTCATGAGGGATTACTTCACAACTCATCCAAACGATGACTCACGGCCCGGCATGTGATCCAGCGCAGGAAAGTAAAGTGTAATCAGTAAAGTGGCAATGTGAAACCTTACACTTCATATGTGCAATAAGTCTTAAGCTTACTTTAATACTGAAGAGTCAGTGGGCAAAGGAAAGTAAGTGACAGAGTAAAAGAGATGTAGCCTACAACGAGAGCTAGATTCAAACGGAGCTGAAATGTCGCTTGAGCCTCCAAAATACTTTGCTAAATATTTAACACTCACATTCAGTATTGGATCTTCCACCAATAATAAGCAGGCCAGGGAGTGAAGGAATCCCCTTTTTTGTGCAGGGGCCACAGAAAAAAAGCTGCGTGAGTACAATAGAGTGACGCGCCAACTGGTGACACCCAGCTACAAAAAACAAACAGTCACGCAGTGAAAACACTGATTTCAAGCAGATTATCTCCTTAGTCACAAATACTGCGGCAATGCCAAAGTGATGACTATTCATACTTTATTGAAAGAAGCAAAAATGCAGATGGTACAGAATGCTGAAGTTTCATATAAGCCTAAAACAACTAATTTTAGTGAAGGGTGGAATAAGGAAAAGCAAAAAAATAAAACATGCATTCAAAAGTTAACTATAAGAATATTGAACCTGAATATTATGAACACACTACATATACATACAACTATACAACCACAGTGAGCTGCCATAAAAAACACCAATATCATGCTCTCTGATTGATATCCAAACCACAGTGAATATTGATGGTTTATTATGAATATAATACTAAACATAATAGGAATAGATTATATAAATGAGTTATCGCTATTCTTTAACTATTTTAAATATCAAAAAGCATGCATGCTGAGCCATCCCTAAAAGCCAGTAACAGAAAATCCTGCACAGTTCACTTTAACTCTTCAGTGTAATAATGCACTCTTTCGTGAAAGAAGCCGCCCTCTCTTTAACTCAGGGGGTCAGAGAATAAAAGACACGTCATATGACTACAACAGAAACACATTCCTTAACCTGGTCACAGCTGAAAAGAGGCAAATGTTACCATGTTACCATGCAGTGAAAAGACCTGGACAAAGACAGAGATCAGTGCAGAGTTCTTGCAAATTTAAGGGGAGATCCACCTTACAAAAACAAGTAATGCAAGTCTTTCTCATTACAACACACTTTATGTTAAATATCTTAGTCTGACTTTTGCATTAATAACAATAACTGTGTAGCAAAGTTTTGATCTGGTTGAAGGAATCAGATCAAACCCTAATAATAAAAAAAATGTTTCAACATGACTCAAACGTGTATCACTGCGGTTTGTGATGAGTCCTTCTTAATTAAATCAGGCAGCCAACCATCCACAACAAATTTCAATATCAGATTAAAATGCAATTACACTGGTTACACTTCTGTTAATTATTAACTTTAAGAACGGGAACAACGAGCTAGAAGATTTATTGAAGAAAGATATGCAAGAAACTATTGGATCCCAACCTTATTCAAGCTCGGACACATTCAAAGAACTTAAATTGGCAAGTACAGCCAGCTGTGGCCAGAGGAACACAGTTCAAGTGGGTTAGAAGTGATGGAAAACTGATGCATTTCCATCTGCTAGGCTCAAAATTTCAGTGAGGAAAACTGAGCTGAATGGAACTTTTATCCACAGCCAGATAAACAGCATGGCACCCTCCTTATTAAGAAAATTTAAAGCATGTATTAGCAATCATTTGAAGGCAGTAATATTAAACATTTGCACTGGGATCCAAAATGAGTCACATTTCTGGTGGCTCCCCACTTAACAGGAGTTTTGGTTATATTAATAATAAGTCATGGTTCTTAGATGAATAGATTTGAGCTGCTCAATTTTGGCCTCCTGAAGCACGTTTTTTTTTTTTTTTTTTTTTATTAACTATAACTGGCACTTCATCTGCAGAGGCAATGTGCAGACAGCCATCCTGAAAATCTTGAACACTTTGATCTGTCATGAGGGATGAAGTTTAAGGACTGAAATATCTTTAATTATTGAAGATTTCACTAAACCAGCCGCCAAGAAATCTCATAAATACTTAATGAACGACATATGAATACAAGAGATAACCAGCTTTTATCACTGCAGGGACACACTGATAGCAACAGAATCAGACTTTGAACACAGAATGAGAAGAAGAGGAGAACAAAGTTAAAAGGATTCTGATTGACTGTGCCACTAAAAACTTGAGGGGCTGGTTACACTGAGAACAGTGCTGCAAACAGAACAGACTTTTCATGCAAGGGATCTGGGGAACATATGGCTTTGATTAGAGGGCAGGGCAGAGAGAGACGCCAGTGGAAACTGCTTAGAAAGAGAGAGGCTCTATGTGTGAGTGTGTGTGTGTATATCTGTTGATGTGTGCATTAGTGTAACAACAGGGGGAGAGGGGCTGACTCAAGAAAGGGTGACTGTATTTTCACGGTGCATGAGCGCGTGAATGCTGGTGCGTGTGTATGTGCACATGTACTAGTTAACAAAAGCGAACAGAAGATGACTCAAACGAAGCAGACTGCTGAACTTGTAGAATAAAATGAAATGAGACCCTGTCTCTGTGTGTACTTGTGTAACAACAGGAGGCATAAGGGTTGATGCTGAAATGAAATGATGCTGAGCCATGTCTGTATCACAGTCTGCAAATGGTGCAAAACCTCTACTGTGACCCTGTGGCCATTCCCCTGCTTAGAATAACTGGTCTGCGCAGTAGCTCGACTGTTTTCTTTTTAGAGCATATGTAATCACTGGCAGTAGACTAAACATTATGTAAGCAACAACATATGCCACAGCCTACTTACAATCAAGATCTCAATAAACTATTCATCATGTTCATCCGCTTAACAATACAATTTGCCCCTTTTGGTAATCAAACTACCGGTAGGTAGCATGCAACTTGAAATGAATCCAATCCACTCCCTCCAGCCCTCCCTCTCCCAGCTCTGCTACACTCAGCTACAGCCTGGCCCTTCCGGTATTGGGGCAGAGACACACCACGCCAACATCAAAGAACCGGTGGAAGAAGACCAAGTGTTGTGTCAACTCACATCACCTTTGTCTGGGCCAAAAAGTGGCACTTGAACACGCCGCAAAGACTACAGCCAATGGCTGTGTGTGAGAGGAAATAACTCTCCACACCAGTAGGTGGCAGTAGTCTGTAATCATCATTCAAAAAGGGAAAACATTTTCTCTCACAAATATAAAAACAATAAACAAAATAGCGTTTGTTTACCATTTTCACACCACTCTCAATCACCACAGACGGCTTATAGCTACTTCTAATTGAGAATATATCTGATAAGGAGCCCTCTGCCTTTCGGTTGCTGCACTGATTCGCTAAGCTGTCAGCCAATCAGAGTGGTTTCCTGCACTGACAGAGCCACCGCTGATTTAATATTCTGAATCAGCTGCCAATGAGGGCCCAACTAATACCAACGAGTGTCACAGCCTGACACTGACTGTCAGCTTGGTGTGTCACTGGCTTTAGTTGGAATGCAATAATTAATAATAATAATAGTTGACCGTCTCTGCTTAGTTTGAAGGGCAAGCCAAGCATCAAAAACAGTTAGAGGAGAATATCACTGGACTGTTCAATGAGTCTTGGTTACAGAAGCCTTGGACGGCACCTCTCTACATTAGAATATGTTTCGCAGCATATTTCTACTAACTAAACAATTCAAATAAAGTGACATACTGTAGCTTTAAACAGACATGACCAAGTAAAAATAAGTTCAAATCAGTGACTAGTCCAAACTGTAAATGTGGTTTCAACCCAGAAGCCAAATTTTTCTTTGAGTGGGATCAGGCTTATAACATATCTGGATGATTACTTATAATAACTTTTATATTCAGTGTTTTTCCACTTTGCCTAAAATTTGGTCAAGTAAGACAACTTACAGCACTTTTTAAGTCATGTCTCTATTTGAGTCATTTGTACTATTTCAACTCCATGTTCATCATCTTAAAACATTTTACAGTGTACTCATTTTTAAAATTCAAATGCAGAAATTTGCTCCATTACTTGTGCTGGTAAACGATTATCAATATCAAAAAGACAGAAACCACCAAAATATGAGCAATGCCGAGACTTCTGCCATAAAATGGCTTAACACAGATCAGGTTTACCGGTACCCTGTGAGGGTTTGATCGCCAGTAGAGGTATGGAACAGTGTTTCTACAAATGGGTCCTTCCTTTGTGTGTGCTGCACACAAGCACAAGGGTGCACATACACTCCTTAGTATGTGGACAATGCAATATATTTACTGCCACAGTGGACAAAAACACAGAAAAAGAGTCCCGTATTAATGATCTAGCAAAAAAACTGAGAAGAAGAGGGTGTGTTAGTAAACAGGATGTAAAGAATTCAAACTAACTGGGTTCAACATGTTTGATAGACTTAAGTATTACCACAATGCATTTCTGGTGAGAAACATTCAACGGAAAGATAAGGTTTGTTTACAAGAAAACTCCACAGGGCGCCATCAGTGCAGCAGCAGCCTGATAAGCATGTAGCACAACCAACGAATCCCACACACCACACACTCGAAAAACGGAGATGTGATAGAGGCACGGGAAGCACCTACAGTGGTTTGCTGCAAGTCAGGATGTAAAAATGCAGAGATTATAAAGTTTGGGAACAACAATCCGACCAGTCTCCCATTGCTGTCTGTTCCAGATTTCTATCTCAAGCCATCACCACACCTGCTCTCCACCTTGCTGTCTCTCAGCACAACACAATCAGAGAGCAACAGTGACTAAAAAAAATAGAAAATGTTTATATACAAACATCTTTATTTATTTACAGTGGATTGTGTGTTGAGTGCTTTTCCCACTTGTAGCATGTCACTTTGATAAACATGCTGCTGTTATCCTATTACTGTGTGTCAGACTGTCATATGGACTGTGTTTGCCTTAGTAGGCATGTTCCTGTTAAACTGATTCTGATCTGGATTCGATTAATCTAACTGCCAATTCATTTCCATCGACTTCCATTTGGAAATGATTATAATGTCATTACTCTAAAGCAACCTAGGCTGCAGCATCAGATCGAAACTTGTTGAAAAGATCATTCTCTCGGGATATCTGGGAAAACAATTATCCTATCGGACCTGTCAAACATAAAAATAAACACATACATTTGGAGTTAAAAAAAATACTGTAACTTGGCTTTAGTTAAATTAACTCAAACAACCTGCACAGTGATACAGCTTCACAAACTGCAAACAACCTCCAAGCAGCAGCTACAGAGGAGATGATTTCAGTTTGATGCGGCTCAAAACGAGACAAGACAACGACCTCATTTCACTTTCATTCCCCTGTGAAACCAGACAAACCTGAGTGAAGCTAAAAGCATTAACGCTACGTCCAACATAAATACAACATGAACACAAACTAACTCCCGACCAAAACACTCGTGCGACGCGAACATTTCTCGGCGCGTGCTGACATGACAATTTGGTGATGTGGTGGCACAAACTTACCGAGCAGTGTTGTCAAATGACACTTAGCATCCGACGAAACTCCGCGTACCACCGCCTGGTTCAACACATGTTGTGCTAACTTTTCGTGGACTCGCTCCCTTCATAACTCGACAGTTGATGCAGCTCGTGTCGCGCGGCGAGAAACCGCTCACTCTGCTGTGCTACATTCAGGTGCTGCGCGGACAAATGACACTCGCGATTGTGGGTCATGTTTTTAAGCGTTGTTCGACAGAGGGCCAACGGGCCATTTGCATGAAAATAATTCAAAGTTTGCAAATCAGTGCTAAATATATGATTAATGTGTAAACAGTAAGACACAAGGTCATATTTATTGGATTTACATAAGCATTGCATTTACACTGATGTCAACTGTCTGCATGCGAGGAACAGTATTTTATTCAGATCATTAGCTTTCAACAATGAGCCATTAATTTTTCTGAAAGACAAGATTTTGGTCAGAGAAAAAGAGAGAGAGGCTCACAGGTTCTTATTTGCCTTCCACTGTTGTAGTTCAACACAGAATCATAACTCAAGGTTCTCTGGGTTCAGTCAAGCTCATGAAAACAGTGTTCTAGATACATATTCACACAATCAAGTCTAATGTTTTGGCAAACCTGATTTACATAAATGAGGAGGACAGAACATAACAGAACACCTCTTAATATGATTCACTCCTATACGACTCCACCATCCACTATTAGCATATAGTAGAATGATCACCTTTCAGAAAATTTCAACAAAAAATGAGAACTTATGATTTGTAATAGTAGAATTAAGGTGTTGTATTGGATTGCATTAGATTGTACATGTGTACCTGATAAAGTGGCCAGTGAGCGTATGCATGCTATTTAACTGTATTTTCTTTAATGTAAGACTAATTGCTAAATCTCCAACAGCGCGCAAAGGCAGCATCTGCTTCTGTCAGTAGCTGCGGACAGGACAATAACTGCGGCTCTGGTTGTGGCACTTTGTGTGTCACTTCATTGGAATGTCTGGCAACAGCTTCTCACCATAGCCAGCCCTCCATTTTACCCAGTGCGTCCTGTACATTGTCTTTTCTAAAGATAATCTAAAACTATTTAGGGTTTTTTTTGTGCACAGTAATGTGCATTGCAAAGGGCAAATTGCAGAAATAATAAACTCTGGCTCATAAATATTAGGCCACCTTTTTTTTTTTACAATTCTGTACGGTAACTACATTGGCTCTTTTCCCGTAGGCTACCCTACACCATGACAATAAAATGTACTGTATCTAATCTGAAAAGAATATGGCCTGAGACAGTGTGCATATGCAGTAAGCAGAAAGAGACAGATGTCTATTTGAGACAGGTTCACTTGGGAGATGAGCACTGTTTACGGCTTACGTTGGGTGGCAGCAAACAGCCTGCTCTGCGTATGTTTTTATTGCTCTTCTTATGCACGATCGCGTACACGTTTAATTGCAGGTTGCAATTGTGCAGTTGTTCCGCCTCTGAACGCACAGCCGCTCGAGAGACAGCACGTGCTTGAGAGATATAACTCTTTTCAGTTTCACTGCCTATAAATGCGTTTATTTCAACTTGGAAAATGAGAGATTACTTTCCAACCCCCACCCCGCGTGCTCCACTGATGGGAACTCTTATGCGATCCAGCAGGAATGTGCAACCCTTCAGTTCATCCAAGGCTCTTACACCCAGGAGAGCGCAAACCTTTGGGAATCCCCAGCTCGCTGATAAAAAAAAAAAAAAAAGGAGGGCGCGGGGGTGTGGGAGGTTTACGCACCCCCATGTGCTGTCTTACACTTAAATGTGACCTTAAGCTTCGTCACATTTCTTCTTAACAAGCCCTGTCATGATTGTGACATTTTATATGATGATTGATGATACTTTACTGCAGTAGTAGAAAATAACATAAATAACGTACAGTCACAATGTCCCATCTTATCTTTATTTTGACCGCTTCACATCAATGAAGAGAGAGACTTTGACTCTCTTAAAGTTGAGAATTGGCCCCACCTTTAACCTGTGTGGTTAATATCAAATGAAGCGACTGAATTCTTTTGCTTTTTTTATTTTTATATACTATCCAACCATTCAATGTGCTTTACAAAAGCCCAAATGTTTTACCACACAGCTCTGCCACATCTATTAGAGTTTCAGGTGAAGTTACCGACAGGTGAAATTGCATCCCTCTTACCTTTGTGACTCCTGCCCTCTGCTGTCAGAGATCGCGCATTACATCTGAAGGGAGCTAATACAATTACATAGCCAATTCTGGCCTCATGATAATGATAACAGTACTGGTTATGGTAGAACTATCATTTCAGATGCTACTACCTATAATATACCAAATTAACAGAATAGGTTCTACCATTATCATTTAAATATACTAATGTATTTGTATGTGGTGACACTTTAAAGGATTGTCAAGGTGATGGCACTGTATAGTAATGGATGGTTGTTGCATTGTATGGTGAAACTTAAACTAATAACTAACTAACAAAAATTGTTCAGTGTGGGTGGAAGCCAGAAAGCCTGGTATTAATTCTCATACAGGACATCTTTAGCCCTATTCTACCCTGCAACAAAGAGCTACATTGTTCCAATTGAGCCTTTTCACACTTCACTTAGCTGAGCGCTCAGCTGAAGAATTACCTTACAACCATGCTTAGATCCAGCGTAAGGGTGTAACACCATCTGTATGCAGTTAGTCCTCTATGGAAGGTATGAGCCTTTATTTAGTAAGAAATGGGTTGTATTGTGTACAACACAGCCATTCTGTATGAATACACAATGCCTCACTACTGAGTTTTTTTAGCAAATAAAAGGAAAATAAACAAAGGCATAGTAGAAATCTGCGTTGTGCTCACAGAGACAAATAACCTGCACATGTATACACACACATACACACAATGACTACAATCCAGTCAGTTAGGTACTGTTCTGAGCCCTCCTGTGAACAGCTGCCTGACTCATTGATTTGCAAAAAGGTAGCCTAGTTTGTACCATTGTCACGTGCTGACTTGCTAACAGAGCTATAGCCTCTGGGACAATGATGAAAGTAGAGACACATTCACACAGGATCTGTTCCACAAGTTCTACTTTTTCTCAAGTGATTTATATCAACCCAACAGACAAGATTTATAAACTCATAAAGAATTTATTCTTGAATCATAATAAACTAAATAATACTATGCAGAAATATATACATCTTATAGAATATGTTGATTTAATACATCACAGGAATGGTAAAATAAATACCATATTTTAAAACCATAAATACAGCTTTAGTTGGTTTGTAAGGCTTATAGGTACTGAAACAAATGTTTACTTAACCATTTGATGGAATATAACACATTGTGCTTACACTACCAGCATTCAAGTGAACTAAACTCATATTCTGAGAAATAAATGTCAAAGCAAATCAAAAAAAGAAATGTAAAAATAGCCTCTGAACACTTGAAGAGACCATAACACCTTAGTGTAATATGAAAAGTGTCTTTGATCAGATTTCTCCACTGTGAAGTATCATGTTGGGATCACATCTGGAAGGTAGGTTATATTATATTTCATACTTTGACTTATGTTACGTTTCATTACTTTAAAGATACAGACTAATGATTGTACATCAAGCACTGGGATAGTCCCCAAATGAATCACTCAACAACAGTATCGGTCTATTCTTTAGAATCAAACGGTAGGATCCGATTTTTGCAAGCTTGTAAATGTAATTATGTATTTACATTAGTGATGTTGGTAAAAACTTCATTTCAGGACAATCCTAATCAGAATAACGTCTTGCATAATGTTTGTGAATGGCTGAGATGAATTTCAAACCACAAAAAAGTACACTGACATAAACTCTCATAAGAAAGTGCCTTCTCCAGTATAGAATATGGAGTATTGCACTATTAAAGCTTTCACATGTGACACTGTGTCATGCCCTAAAGGACCATCTATATGTTCCCTATGGAATCTATGTTTGACTTCTTAAACAAGAGGATTAAAGAAAAAAACATTATGGCTATAGGAAGTGTCACATTACATAAAAACAATAATGTGCAAACTCAGAGTTCAATTCTACTGTTAATATTCAGATATAATGTTGACTATATAAAATGAAGATACATAATTATAGGCAAGTGTGATGATGCAGCAGCGCTGACACAATTCTCAACCAATCAAGAACCAAAACAGCAGCATATGAAAAAATAGCAAGGAGGAAAGTGCAGGATAACAAGTCTAACAGCACTCATCACCTCCTACTTCTAGCTGTATTGCACCTAATTAAACCTTCTCTCAGCAGACACTTGCAGTTGCACTATGGCTGCCTCAGTTATGACAGTGGGAAATCTGTTTCTAAATGGTAAACATATGTATGATTTGTACCAGATACAAACATAGAACACAGGCAGCTGTGCTAGAAACCCACATCCCTAGAAATAAGGGTACATTGGGTTTCCCTACAAGCCATAACTGTTTCACTACCTGAACACTACTATAACTTGGTTTCACCTGTTTTTAGGATCAATTCATCTATTTAATTATAGTGGCAAGTTACTGACACATTTTCTACCCTCTAGCAAAGACAAAGTGTGAACATCACATCACACTTCAGGGGGAAAGATATTCTTAGACTCGTAATAACACTAATTTGATGATTTAGCTCTATCAATGTGGCTTTTGAGGGGATAAGTCGACTAAGTCGTCTTAGGTGTCTGATTAAAAATACAATTTGAAATTATGTTTGATTTTGTCATACAGGCATTTTAAAAATCATTACCTCATTTAAATTTTTATTTTTTCCAGAAGCACCCATCTTCATGTTTATATTCACATGCACAATCACACCTGAGAGTAGTCCAGTTCAAGCTGCTGGTTATTGAGCAGCTCCACTAAGGGAAGCTGGAGATTAAAGGTCTCTACTTAAGGCACTTCAAAGATATTGTTAGGAAATGAAATGAAACTGTGAATTTGATCATATGAGATAGATTTCAATATGTCAGAAAAAAACTGGAGTGAAGAAACATTTGATCAGACGTTCTTATTACACAATGGAATGGATAAGATCTAAGTGTAATTCAATTATGGGTATTGTGAAAATTGATTAAATCCCTGAGAGACTCCTACATCGTGTTTTCAAGTAAAAACTATGTTTATAATTTTGTTTGTGTTTTTATTTTTTCATTTACAGCTTCAGCCATATTTAACATGGGTTAATAAATGTGTGTTTAAGTGCTGCTTACCGTTTATTTGGTCTGCATTACATTTTCTTTACTTCTTTACTGTGAATAACACAGTAAACTCAGTTGGATTGTCAGCACCACAAATATACAATATGAAGTATTTTCTGCAGGTACTCATTTGATAGTGTCTTGTACATACCACAATAAGATAAAATATGTAATATACTTTGTTTAGTATACTGTGAGTGCCAAGTTATGTGACACAGTGTGAATGGTCCTGGTACACTAAACCTCACTCTTTGGCTATTTCATTTGAGCTATTTCTGCTTCATTATGGTAAACTTTCAGCACCATTTATATTACACACATTTTGGAAGGAGGAAACAGGAAAACTCTGGAAAAATTCTGTTAAATAAGCAGCTAGTTAGCTACATAGGCTTTCAGGAGCAGGATAAAATTTGGGGCAGCAATATGGATCTACAGTTTTTCCTTCCTCTTGTTTCCTTCAGAGTGTTCATTTACACGCAAATAAATGCATAAAAATAAATTACACATGTTGACTCTAAGGAATCAACATCTATGGATGTAGACAATTCAGTTTAAATATAAAGCTATCACAAGCTCATAACTGACCTCTACAATATTATCCCTCCATATTTTTGCTTTAACTCTACAAAGAACTTAAACCTCCTCACAGTGCTCTATTTAAATAAGAAGTAAAATACAGAATAAATCAATAACATAATATTGCTAAAATAATAAATAGTAATATTTAGTGTTCTATGACTTGTTCTCGGCTCTTGCAAGAGCTGCTGAACCACTTCCTAAGTGCTACTCCACTGGTGCTCAACACTACGCATAATGCCCCTCCGAGGCTCCACAAGGTCGGTTCACGGTTAAAGAAAATGAATTGAAAGATGAATGCCAGCAACACATCCACAGTCCTCATCAAGGCCACAGGTCCAGCCTTCTCAATCTGCAGGGCCTTCGTGAGAAAGGTCTGGCCAGCAATTCCCAAGACAGCAATCAAAATCAGCATCCAGCGATCTTGGCCGCAGAATGGGATTTTCCATTCCCCGAGGACAGAAACGGTGATGATGCATTCGATGAAACCAATGACAGCATAGTACCACACAGACAGGTAGTAATGGACACTTTTTCCCATCTTGCGAAGGACAACAAATGTACAAGCAGCAGCAATTGCTCCTAGAAAAAAAAAAAAAAATGAGACTGACTGATAAAAACAAAAACAAATTAATAACAAAAACATGCTCAAATCTTCAATTTCATAATTATATATATATTGATGTGCGCAGGCGTGAGCCTTGCAGCAGGCTGTTTCGCAGTCTCTCTCTTTGTGATGTCTTTTTCTTAAACTTTCT
>JAUMHL010000012.1:10358272-10371892 GCA_032362345.1 Sandelia bainsii
CTGTAACATGCCAAAATAATTTCCCTCTGGGATTAATAAAGTGTTTTGAATCTTGAATCTTGAATCTTGAATATATATTAAAAGTATTGAGGAAATATTTTAGTTTGTGTCCAAGATTTGAAAGGGACTAGTGTAACTTAGTGTTCTCTTTTTTTGTAACCTTGATTACACGTGATCATTTCTGCCAGTTGAGTTGAACCTGCATATGGTATGTATAGTGTAAAAGCCTGCAGTGCATGCTGCTGTGGCTTTGCAGCAACTAAGGAGAGTACTTTTGAAAATACTGCCCTTTTTGCCAAAGGTTGTGATGCACATTAGATGTGACAGTGGGGTTATTCACAAAATATTTCAGGAAGGATTAAAAGACTAACCAGCATTGAGCGCCATCAGTTGCTATAATTAACTCCTAATTCATTTACTGGTTGATAATCATTTGGGAATTGTTGTTTTATATTATAGATTATTGATTATATCACCTGCAAAGGCAGCAATAGTCCCCTTGATGTGGTTAGTGTAGTTGCCCTCAATGCCACGGACACGATCACCAAACAAGAATGGTGGCCGAGCGATGAGGATGACTCCGGTGAGGGTAAAAACAGTGAAGACACAATCCCAAATTGTACATCGCTCCTTCAAGAAGATCCAAGCCAGGAGTGAGGTAAAGACTGGATTACTGAAGAGTGAATGGACAATGGAAGAAAGGATTTCATTGAACAAAAGGCTGATACAGATACCCATAAAACTTGTGAAAATGTAATAAATGTGTGATTACGGTTGAATAACATAAGGAAGATGCGGGAAAAGTGGTGAGAAATGTTGAGCACTGTGTATACAGATTTACTTCATAAGGCAGAGGTATACGGTAGAATAAGAAGAATGTGGAAAATGTTGGAAGGTAATATAAAGACATGACAGAGAAAAGAATGAGAATGAGGTGGAGATTAAAAGAGCCATTTAGTGAATAGAGTATAGGATCTATTCATAGTGTTAGTATTATCGCCATTAATCCACAATCAATTAAGTTCCTGCAACTCACCTGAACATAATCACAGTGGCATCTGCTAGTGGCATCTGCTGAACGGCATAGAAGAGCAGGATCATAGCATTGGAACCAATGAAACCCCGAAGCACCAGATATATACGTTTTTCTCTGGGACCAAGGAAACCTGTCCTGGAGGAGCAGAGACATGAGGATGATGGATGAATGGATGAATGGATGAACGGATGAATGGATGGATGGGTGACTTAATGGACGGGTGAGTGACTAGACTAGACTGACAGAGCAACTGCTAAACCAAATTTTAGAAAGAGATGCATGAAGTAAAACTGGGTGGTGAGGTGCGCTAAGAGACAAATAATGATTGGATGGTTAGACAGACCGATGGATAGATTTAATAATGTGGAAATGACAGTGATGAGGGGATGGGGCTGAAAAAAAACCCAATGAGATCCAGATGTTTAATGATGAATTAATGTAATGTAAGATGAATGATGCATGAAGAGGTCTATGAATAAATAGAAGTACTGTTGATAATTTGGCTTAATTTCAATTCTTAGTGGCAAAATAAAGTTTGATATCCTAATGCTAAGTGAATCATAATAAGCTGTGGGAATAAATGAATAGAAAGAAAAATAAATTACCTTAGAATTCTTTGTCCCCTCATATACTTCATATACCTCTTACTTTCATGTACTTTCTCTTTGTACTTACTTCATTTAGATTATCTGTGTTTCTTGATTTTGTTTGGCAGGAGGACTGTTTCTGGACATTATCTTTTAAAACATTTACATGTTACATTTCTGAGTGTATAAAAAACATAACTTTGGTTGAGAAGCTATTATTCTAATCTTCCCCACAGTGGAAAACCTCAATATATCAATATAATCAGGTTTAAGGACATAAATACATTTCTCTCACAGTGTTTTGACAACTTAAATTTTTAGAGCAGCCACTGTATTTTAAGCCAGGATATTTTCCTAAGTGTGTGGCAGGTCATGTACACAAAGGACTCGACAGAGGTTACTCATATGTGTCACCTTACTGAGCTGATACACTTAATCTTATCACAACATATAAATTGGTAGTTTGAAATAAAGACTGTTTTGAAATGCTACTATAACTGTTATTATGTAATATACAGTATGTGTAAATCTTAAATCTGTAATTAAGTGTTAGCTGTCTAACTGTGGAAATCTAAATGTTTGAGTTCCTCCATCATGCTTACTTGTGGTAGATGAGTAACGGAATAACAAAGAGCATCTGGAAGAAGCAGCGTATGGCGCTGATCTCTATGGCATGGAGTCCCTGGATGGTTTTCACCAACAGAGAAATGATGGAGAAAAATACTGTGGACAGGAAAACATAGAACAGACCAAGACCGGGACAAGTCTTGGGTTCTCCTTCACCTGTGAAAAAGAGAGAAAAGGTGAGAGTCAAAGAAAAGGGAGTGCGTATTGTAGGAGAGGAAGAGAGAAGGGGAACATAGTAATGGTATTATTTTATTGTGCTCATGTTGATACAGTAACTGCAAGCTGGAGCAGTGAAACTGAGAATGTGTCATTGAACTCCACGTGACCTGGGGAGAAATTCAGTTGCAAAAGCTGCAAACTAAAGATCGCCAAAAGACAGTGGTGTAGTGTTTGAAAACCCTGCCTTTGGAACAATAAACTGACGTGTTCATGGAGATTAACTTTCAACCTCAGGTATTTTTCTTTGTACAGTGCTGTGAAAAAGTATTTGCCCCCTTCCTGATTTTTTATTTTATTGCATATTTGTCACACTGACATGATTCAGATCATCAACCAAATTTTAATATTACACAAAGATAACCAGAGCAAATACAAAATGCAGTTTTTAAATGATGGTTTCATTTATAAAGGGAAAAAAAAGCTGATGTTTGTGTTCTTTTTGGTCAACAGTGACTTTCACCTTAGAACTCTCTCATACATGCCATTTTGCTCAGTCTCTTTCTTATTGTTGAATCATGAACACTGACCTTAACTGAGGCAACTGCAGTTCTTTAGATGTTATTCTGGGTTCTTTTATGACCTTCTAAATGAGTAGTCATGTTCTTTTAATTGTGGTAGGCCAGCCACTCCTGGGAAGGTTCACTGAAACCTGTCAATTACTTTGTTTCTCATCTGTTCTTGAATTTCTTTAGAGCGTGGCATGGTATGTTGCTTTCTGGGACCTTTTAGTGTGCTTCACTTTGTTAAACAGCTTCTATTTAAGCGATTTCCTGATTCAGTAGGTCTGGCAGTAATCAGACCTTAGTGTGGCAACTGTAACTGAACTCAGGTTTCAAAAAAATGTGGTTAGTCACGGTTTACGGTTTGCTGTATTTTTAGCTTCACTAATGCTTAGTAGGCATTGGTGGGTGTTACAGTGTTAAATTACTAAATGAGTATTGAAGTAATCCTCTCACTTTTGTTAGTTTTTAATAACGACTTTCTTAAAATCATTGACTTAGACAAGATCATGAATGTGAACACAAGAACATGATATCATCACTTCATAATTTCACTTATGAATTACTATCTAACCTCAGGACTAATATTTAGACTCTCTATGGAAAAAAAGTTTAAAATAATAATTATGTTTTGGGGTGAGAATAGCTGGACACGGTCCAATTGTGTGTATACCAATGAATGAACTATTGTCTTCTTCTTTGCATTGTCGTTTTACAGGAATCCAGTACAAGGGAAAACATTTAGAAAGTGTTTCTCACTTCCTTGTAGACCTCTTGCCCATACAAGTTTCTCTCAATGGAAAAACCCTTCTGTAGTTTCATCACTGTTTTGTTCATGGGCACTTTCTTTCAAACCAGAGTTCTGAGGAAAGGATGTTCAGATCAATATTACTGTACTGAAATTCAAATCAAGGTTTTATCTATAAGTGTAATACTCTACATGCATACAGGTATGGTGGCATTCTTACTGCAAAAATGCAGTCATCCATCCTAAGCAGTATTACAGCAGTTTTTATCAAAGAGTAGGCTACACGTTTGATACCCAAGTTGTCCATATATTAGGCGTAAACGTTGTAATTATAGAGCAAAAACGTAAATAAAGAGATGACTCTTGGTAAGGCTTTCCACCAGCAATACTGAAACAAAAAAAGTCACACAATATCTTTCCAAGTATTTCTTTACATAGCCCACTCTGTACATACGGAGGTCACCTTTACTGTAACGCAAGAATATTATCAAATTACGTCATTTTTACAAACATCAAAACACGAAAAAGTTGCGTCTACATTTTATTAAAACGTGTTAAATGACATTAGCTGCGACGTTTTTCTAATTTAACTGTGATTTTTTTTTTTCTTCCACTACACCCGTTTATAGGCTAATAGCATACACGTGATATCACCCGAGCTATTACTGATATGACGTTATACGCTGGGACGTCATTAGCTAGCTAGTTCTCTCTGGCTCCTCGTAGCCTTTTCTGCATCTTCCTCCATCACAAAGTTCATTAACATGCGACACTGATATGGGAGCGGGGGTGTTTGTTACCTCAGTTTAAATGTATGTTTGAGCTCCTCTAACGTTACCTTCCTGCGCGCTTCCTTCCCGGCATGAGGGCTTGTCTCTGACGCAAAACGTCGGGGGGCACAGCGCTCTCTTGTCGCTGCCTCGCGGTGAACAGTCGCTTCCTCTAGTTTCCTCAGCATCATCATCATCAGCATCATCATCAAAACCATAAGACACACGACAGTTCCTTTGCAAGTGAATCCTCTCTTGTGTCCGCTCGTCGCCGCTGTTTTTGCCACGGCTGTCAACTTTGTGAAACACCACAGTAATGTCGTCGCCTACGGATAAAGCCCGCTCGTATGTACAGTTGTTACAGTCGTCCATGGTAAGATGTGACGGCTGAGCGGCAGCATGCCTAGCGGAGAGTACTGTGCGCCTTCTTCAGTGCCCTGAGTGACTAAGAAGACAAGGTTAATGACTAACCTTGTTGGCAGGATACAAACTCCCATGCGGTGGTTACTTTACCCACAGGGTGGCAGAACTGAACATAAAAAAGTCTGTCGGTTCTAAAACAAATACCAAACGTTCCGCCCATTGCACGGGGAGCTGAGCTTTGAACCAACCAAAACCCGGCTCAGAATGACGTCTTTGAACTACCACTATATGATAACGACAAGTAAAAGCACACTGTAATTTTGACGAGGTATTGCATGTCACAACCGTGTTCTATAAGTCAACATTGAGCCTTTCTGTTACAAGATTATGACTTTCAACAGAAAATTATTATCACAACTGTGTCTCATGGGAGACTCAGATTGTCATGTATGAATTTCGTTTTAGGTGGAACTGATGGGAGCCATTAATGCTTTCAACATAATGGATTCACTTCCAATCATAGAAACCCATTTTATTTACCACCACAGTGGGGTGCCCACAACACACTCTCTAACATATTTTATCTTATGACTTGATGTCAGTGCAATGCACTTTCAATATCAACTCCAGAGGTGGACTTGATGGAGAAGAGGTTATCTCTCCTTATCAAGAACTGATAAGATACACTATTAATGTTTTGAGTAAAATGACTTGTGATTGATTCCTGCTTAGATCTGCATGTGAGGTATGGGAAAGTGTGAATGAACAACCACAATAGAAGAAAGGCTTCTGTGATGTAGCATTTTAGTATTTTATTACTACTGTAGATAAAATACAATGAGCGACATGACAAAGGAATAGCTAATATCCTTTATCCTTACCTAAGAACAGTAAACTGACACTAAACTATTTTTCACACATTGGATGTTACACAGCATTTTATACATACACTAAATCTACATCTAAAAACAAAACACTGAGTGTGGTCCCCCCCCTAGATACAAAAGCAATATATAAATTACTTTACATAGTAATACAAAAACGTAAACATTATATTCGGCAAATTGTTGTCAGTGAAGTTGTTATCAATATGCTTTTGTGTCAGAATAAGAGTACCATGTGAAAGCACAGGTAATAGGTGCTGCACAGTGGTTGGCTTTTAGTTGAAGAGACAACAATGGCTTTGTCGATGAGGGAGAAAAGGGGCAAGAGTGCAGTGAAAGAGAGAGGGCTGGGTGACAAAGTGGGACGCTTCTAGCGAGTCATTCATCAGGAATCGACACTATGAGCATCTGTATCATCTGTACAGTCTTGCTTGGCTAAAGGTAGACAGAACAGACATTTTAGTGTCTGACTAGCTGCGAAATTGTACTGAAAGACAGGGCATAATTCTCAGCAATAGTCCCAATTTTTACTCTCATTTTGTGGGAACCTTGCTACCCCTAACATTTCTAACTACACTGTTGCTATTAAATATTAAACTCACATATATATAAGAGATTGTCCATCTTCTTCAAGCTACAACTCAGACTTTCTCACATAAGAGATTCAACAATACACCTTTCAAGATTTAAATTTAACTAAAGGAGCCTTGTTCTCTTCAACTGCAGCATAGTAAAGTGTAGATGAGATGAATCTACACCGACAACGCCATTGTTTTAAATACAACATCCACACCACTCATTGTCAGCTACACCCCAAGCTTATTAGTTACTAAGTTAATTTTAGTAAAACGCATTGTTTAGTTAAAGGAAACTAAAATTAAAGAACATTTGCCTTTTGTATTCATATGTCATATGTTTGGGCCTCATTCTCTCAAAAAATATTACACCATTTACCGACTATAACATGGGCATCAGAATTACCAAATTCACAATCACATTCCTGCAATAGAAAGTACAGGGCTGAATAACACATATCTGTGACAAAGGCTGAGATTTGACAGACAGTCAGTTCATTTTTCAAATAGAGAATAAGGCATTCCCAAACAGTAGGGCATCAAGATGAAAATAAATGACTACATTTGCAGCAGAATGCCAAACATTAGGCTTAAGGGACAGTGGATAATATATTTTTCGTGTTACTGAAATGATGTCAAACTATCAAAATATACTCCGATCCTGAATTGCATTTCAAATACCTCTTAAATAGTTTGAGCTTCTGCTTGAAACATACTTTTCTTAAACTTAGGTGAGACTTGCTGGTGGATTCTAATCACAGAAGAAAACATTTGAATGGTAGTGTACATAATTTGTCCTTAATTTATGATGGGTTTAATTGCTCAAATCGATCATTAGGTGCTCATATATCTGTGTTTTTCCCTTGAAGCTGGATGAGAGAAGGAACACCCGGTCGTCAATGGAAACCAGAGAAAATGCTCGAGGTGCCTGGATATTCAGCTCCTGAGATGGGACAAACTGGCCCCTCTTGGTGTCCCATTGGTAGACCTGCGTCAGTGAATAATCGCTGCCCAAGATGGCATACTGCCAGTTGCCGATGGAGACAGGCTGGAACACCATGGAGCCGCGGGAAGGAAATGTCTGGACTTCCTTGAACATGGCACCGTCCCAACGCATCACCTTGGAGTCCCCAATGAATCTTGTCAAGCATATAAACAGATCACCTTTGAAAAGGACAAAGATTCAAGGGGCTGTTTACACATTCAGCTACTAAATCTGGATCTCAAATAGGAACAATCACAAAAACAATTTATGTAAGTCCAAATATTTCATAGCTTGTTATCAACTATTATTTTAAGAGGCGCTTCTAGATGAGCTCAAAAAGAAACTATGCAGTACATATTATACAGTAATAATTTATGGGCAGGTGTTACAGCAGTGAGCAGTGACTTTGCCTCTTATGACCTTCAAAATGCCTATGACATGCTGCAATGAGGAACTAAATAGTAATACATTACAGTCATAAATGTTTTTATTAGATTTTTTTATTACAAAAGTGCATCAAAGAAAGTGTTGGCACTGGATTAATCACTGCATTTAATAGTAAATTATGGCCTCTAGAGTACATGTACTGTGTGTGTGGTGTCATGGCTGAGTTATTACAAACCATCTCACACCAGCTAATACTGTAATGAGTTATGATTAAAGAGTGCTAATAATGACTTTGTAGTCAGTGCATGATGAACCTTGTGTGTTTGCTGCTCTACAAGCTGCAGCTCTCACCTTTGACTCGAAAGTGTTTGACAGAGAAGACGTCCTCCATATCTGGTATGTCAGTCCTGCGGTCAAACTGTTTCTGGCTCCTGTTCCACTGATACACAACAGGCCTCTGGGAGCTGCTGGACAAGATCAGATGGGGTTTGTTGGAGATCTCCAAATATTCAACATCTGTGTCCCGGTACCACGGGTGGAGTGACTGGTGGGAGTAGAAGCCATTGCCATTCCATTTGTACACTGTTGTTGAGCCAGCCTATAAGAAGAACAAACAAGATGACAACTAAGGTAAATTATATTCAGAGCCCCACTTAATATAACAACTGTTACACATCTGTAACTGTGTACTTAATACTTAGTTTGAAAAACAGAAAAAATAACAGCACAATATTTAGATTATGAGGCCAAAGATGAGCGTGTGTGTGTGTGTGTGTGGTCTGGGTGTGTGCATGAGTGTCCCCAAGCATATGTTAGCACATATGCGAACATTTGGCAATGCCAGGGAAATCAGCAGAAGCAGACGTAAAACAACATACTGCTGAGAAGGACACCAGGGACAAGGAATGGCTGACATGGTGGGAAGAGTAGTGATGTAGTGAGGAGAATAATGTGTGCAGGATGGACACTATAGCAAGAATACTGATATCAAATACAAGAGTGTTGTCATTAAAAGTAAAATAACAATGACTATTGTACTGTACATTTAGGTAATCTGCAACAGAAGGTTTGCTTATGTTCTGATCAATTACTCAAGTACTGTGTATATTGGAGAAGGAAAGACATGCAACCTTAGAGCTGTCAGCAATGACAAAAAATGACTCTCCATCAATCATGAAGGTCTCGATGTCATTGGGTTTACGAATCTTCAAGATGTCAATGTCCTGGATCTTGATGAACTTGTTGGCGGGGGTGTCACGTTTGTAAATGTGTGAGCCCCCAAACAACTGTGCCACTATGACAAAAAGGTGGTTGTTGATCACCATGGGCTTGCAGACAACAGTGGAGGTGCCTAAAGAGGAGTAAAGAAAAGAGGATAACAACACAGAAAATACATCTATACTAAAGTAAGAACCTAAAAGCATTTGTTTTGAGAGCATCTAACCACACTAACATAATACAATTAATATATTAGACCTCATACCTGTACCTCTCACTTCTGCCCCATTAACAATTACACAATGCCATCTGTGGTGAAAAACAGTTACACAGGATTCCTCCATAACACTGATGATGCTTTAGACTTCTTTATGAACTTACTTTCAATGGTGTCATAGGTTCTGAAGGTCATCTCAACATGATCCCACTCCAGGAAGCTGCATGTCCCAGCAAAAGGTTGAGCAAACACAACATACTGATCTTTACCAAAGGTGAAGGCCTCCACTGAAATGGACTCGAACTTCAGCGACTGATAGGAGGCAAACTCTGAAAAGTACGACATGACAATGAATTCTGTCCTTTATCTTCAAACATTTTTTCCATATTGACTAATGCTTCCATTAACAGATGTTGTTGCACTCTTCAGCAGTACTAGCTTTATTCTCAGCAATGGAATTGTTAATGAAGACAGGAAGGAGAGAAACAGGTGAGGCAGCCAGCTGGGTACAGAGAGTTATGGTTCATGTAGCAAAGGGATGAACACAGGAAATATGATACCTGCTGTGATGCAGTCAAAAGAGTGTGGCAGCAGGTCATTGATTTTCTTCCCCTGTTGACTGGGTGGACCGCTGCAGTAGATCTGGTCCAGGGTGGCATTTGTGTGGTGCATCCACTCCACCAGCCACTTCAGCTTACAGTCACATATCAGGTTGTTACCTCGTAGATCCCTACATGGATGGATGAAACACATAGAACATCAGTTATCAGATCTAATTGATTTGTCGGATAATATGATGAACACAAACTACAAACATTTACTACAGTAGATGTACAGTATGTAGTAAATGTTATATACATGTTACATACAGGGTCCTTATTTCCAATCATTATTAATTATCTGCTTAGTGTCTACTGTATCTCCCTCTGCTTGGTTGCATTTTGGCTTTAAGTTAACAAAGCCACAACAAGTGTCCTACTTCCTGAGTAGCCTCAGCTTGTTACCCGCTCTCACATGATTAGCTGTTGACTTTGGTTGTGTGTACTGAATCCAAAGACACCTCCTCCCACTGTAGCCTGCATGAATTAAGACGATTGTTGTAGTGTGACCAAAGCCAGGATCCAGTTCTTTTCTCTGTAATTACCTTTTTTTTCTATTTACACTGACATTCTGGCATCATAATCCCCAATAGATCTTGGTCTTCCTTTTGTTTTTCTTTTTTCCATTTTCAGCAAGGAATAGCTTCTTCTACAGTCTGTTATTTGATGCCTCTGTTTATTCTTACTTCTTATCCTTTTCATTATGTTCCTCTGATTCGTGTGGGGATTCCTCTCCTTTCCTTTTTTAACTTCACAACCACGTGATATTACTTTTTAAAACTGCACCATTAAAGAAGAGGGAAGAACAGAACGCAAGATTTTATTCAACATTTACAAACCCTCCCTGACTTCAGCTAAGCCTCACCCTCCCATTGAAGCTCTCCTGGTGCTGCTTGTTACATTATTTTATTTGACTGAATCACAATAATCACAATGTCAAAGATCATGACTGGTCATATTAATAATACATACAATATATGCTTGCATTTGAGGATCAATTACTATGAATATATAGTGTCTGAAAACTCACACTTTGGTCAAAGCATCCATGCCCTTGAAAACATCTTTAGGCAGCGTCTCAAGGTTGTTGTAAGCCAGGCTCCTAGTCGACAAAGAGGACACAGTGAATAAACAAACTTTTATACCAACATAATTACAAGTAATGAAGGTCAAAATGTGAATCCCCTGATAATGTTCCTCTAATACAGAACAATCATGTAACAAGTGCTTGAAAGTCTAAGCAGTGAAATGGAGTGGGATGAAAGAATGAGCAATTATTTAATTAACAGAGCGCAATCACATTGATTAGAGTGAGGGAATATCATTTGTTTGAAAACGAGCAACATGCTGTTCTTCATACATCAAACTACTCAACAGCACAGATGCCCGGGGTAAAATTGTATTCTCTTAATACTGTTCACTGCAAACATTATTTTATGTGTTTAACCAACTTAAACAAAGGCCAATGCTTCAAGGCTGTCAAGTGGATGATAGTGTATCTTTGCCAGGCAGTTTAAATCAACCAACAAAAGCAGGCAATGTAGACGGATCTCATTTATGATTGAGAGATTCAACTCCCCACCAGAAAGAGATATGAATGAAGTGAAATGTCAGCGTAATTCATGAATGCTGCATTATTTATTTGACAGTCGGTTTTCCAGGGGAGAGAGGCCCTTTGAGTTTGTGCAAGAATGCACTCTCCAAACAGATGGGGATAGAGAAAGTGGGAAGAACTCCAACAGGGCCCATTTAATAATGTATTTCCATTATATGATGCATTCAAAATGCCTTCGATTAATGCATTTATTCATAATCTGTTGTATAAAAGTTTGTTTACTTTCCTCCAAAACAAATTAATGTATCCATGGAACAAGAACGGAGCATTTCCTCTACAGTACTCTGTATTTCCTAGAAGTGAATATATGATGGGGAAGAGTTAAAAGTCATCCACCCTTCCACTTATACATCAATTCATACATGATGAGAAACGCAAGTATGCAGGCAGCTGGCTGCATCACCCTGCACAAACATAAAATGTGGTAGGTACAAACTGGTCAGAGACTCAGGGACAGAGTATAGGTCATTTGGTTTAAGGTTACAGTACAGTTATATTTAGTGTTGACCGACAGGTCACTCGTACTCTCAACTATCTTTTGACATGTTTTACAGTTCAGGAAGGTGAGATAGTTTACAAAAACACTTTACAAGCTGTTTGACTGTTTCCTGTATTAAGTGTTATATTATTTCTATTAAGAAGGACTATGATTTTAATACCTCAGCACCATAAACATAAATTTATATTCTGAATTACTTTTCAGTAACACAACAGAACCCACAGAAGTCTTCGTAAGATGGCACTGAGGGTCGTGCTACTGGTCATACTGCAACTTTATGTTGTTGTATGTAAACATAAAGCATGGACAACATCTCTGCTATTACTTAGGCAATGTAACATCTTTCGGCATCATGATCTGCCCTTCAGCAATGTGATCCAGATGACGCCTTCAGCCAGTCCCCTTGCAGGCTGAAGGTGTCATCATTTCAGTACTGACTGTACTTCTGCCTACTGTGCATGTGAGACAGACAAAGTAATATAGTGAGAGAGAGAAGGGAGACTGATGCATGACTAATGCACAGTTTGTGATCAATATCAATGTTTCACTACCTTTCCTGTAGTGTTTTTTTTATTTTTTTTGAAATGACTGTAACAGAGAAAGTGGTTGAGTAGCCCTAGTTAATAACTAGGGTAAGCCTGTTAGGCTGTTAAGAAAGTAAGGAGAAAGAAACAGATACAACTCCTTGGTATGGAAATAAAGGCAAAAGAAAGCAAAAAGACAAATTAATAAAGATATAATACGTACAGATGTATCAGTGCTTTAAGACCCCGGAAGGCATATGGGGATATGGATGCAATCTTGTTATTTTCAATAAATCTGTGAATGAGGGGTATATCATTAGTAATTTTGACATATTTGCATATTCTGCTGTAGAATCCAACACATTCACACTGGAACATAATGTCAAAATGAACCATACTTTAAACGCTGCCTCACATCAGTTTGCTATTTACGCTTCTGCTCACGAGGTCACCAGACTTTCTTAACTGATAGAAGTCATCAAACACAGGTTGAGAAATCTTGTGTGGGTGAAACATTCATATTTTGGGGTCTTTACAATGCCAGTAAGCATGCTATTATACATGTGGACACTGTTGTGCCATAGTTGCACCATTTGATTGATGCTCATTGACGTACGTACAATATCAGTTCCTACTACAGTGGAACAACACCATATATTACTTACAGTGTCTGTGTGTCTGCAATTGGGAAACAGTTTGTATATTGTATAACACTGTACATAATAAACATCTATTAAAGATAAATACTTACAGATATTCAAGATGTGGTAAACCTAGGAATGCATCTTCATCAATGAGGTCAAATGAGTTTGCTGTGAACAATCTGTGAATAAGAACCAAGAAACAATAAAATATTTTACAGCTACTGTGACTGCTAGTAGTTTTTAAACTACCGTATAGTATATACTGTAAACCATGTACCTGCAAAGTTGGTAAATAGATAGAATACTGGGAGTATGTATTCCTAAACTTTTTGATGACTAGGTCAAAAAAAAGATACAGGGTGAGAGTTACTGTAACAGACAACAGACTCATTCTGCATTTGTGCCCACAGTATGTGGTTAAAGTATGAATGAAACGATGGAAGCAGCTCACTCCTACATGTTTTTCATGAAATGAATGAAAGGGAGAAATGGTCGCCTCCTCCCACATGTTTCTGAGTCACAGTTAAAAGCAGTAATGTGAGAATATTGCCCCTCCTTGAACCGCCACCTTATCGTGGTGGAGGGGTTTGCGTGTCCCAGTGATCCTAGGAGCTCTGTTGTCG
>JAUMHL010000012.1:10373148-10430170 GCA_032362345.1 Sandelia bainsii
ATAGATAGATAGATAGATAGATAGATAGATAGATAGATAGATAGATAGATAGATAGATAGATAGATAGATAGATACTCACAGCAGTTGAAGAGCAGGGGTGTGAACAAAGCTTCCTCCAGTGATTTCATTAAATCCAGTCTTGACAAAAGATCTTAATGGATCAAAGACATATATTGAAGGGGAAATTAGCAGAAGTATGATCAAAATGAGACCTATGTATGTGTATATGTAAAAGCAGACACAATGTATTTCCATGAGCATCCCCTAGAAACTATCAAATAAATGACACAATAAATGGCACTAAGGGTCTGTTCAGCAGCACCGCCACTCACAGTGAGACGACGTCGGATGGGAAACTGTGAGGCACAGATCGAACGTTCTCACACAGAGCATTATCTTTGGTGCAGGTACATCCAGTGGGGCATCTGGGCTGCCTCACTCTCCGTCCGTCTGCTGACAAGCTGACAGCGGCGATCCAAACCAGGAGCGTCCATCCTCTCCATCCCCTCACTGGTCTGCCCGGGTGTCCCATTCCTTCTGTCCCGGCCGAGGGCTATCAGTCCTGCACATGCAACTTCCAGACAAAATCCACAAGGAGTAACCGAAGGGTTTTAACAGGCAATTTTGTTGCGTTTTATGATTTAGTTGTATATATTTCTGGCTCTGTCTTGTTCGCTTCAATAATAGATTGCGCTACAATGCAGGCTTGTGTCTATGCCTCCTGTGTCTCAGTAGAAAGGCACCAGTCCAGTGGATTCGTTCTGCAGGGCGCAGGATTACAAATGCAGGACAGACGGGACAGCAAACAGTCTCAGTTTTTTTTTTTTTTTTGTCATGAAAAGGAATTATCTCGACCTCCCAAATGAAACAAGCTGCTAAGGAATGGTCTGTTTCTAATTAGTGTGCGGCTTGCAAAGAAGTTGTCTCGTAGACTCAATTCTGCAGCCGTGAAAAGAAAAAAAAGCGTAAATTCCCTTGAGAGAAAAGAGTAAAGGGAAAAAAGACAGAGATTGGGGTAAGAGGGGGTGAGAGGCCCCAAGGTGCGCTTTTTTTTTTATCAGCGGTGTCAGCCGTTATTTATGCGCGCTTCAGAGCCTTGCATGGCTAATGGGAAGCGGCTATTCATGAGGCTCTGTGCAAATGCACCTGCCTCACTTATTCAAATGCTGCCTCTTTTCTTCCCAGCTTTGGCATAATGATGACATTTAACTGAGAAAAGAAGAAGGGACTTTGTTTAAAAATAATTATCAGTGCAGTGACATTGTGGCACAAGAAATGTTTGGTAAAGTAAACCTCAGCACTTAAAAAATAGTGGAATTAACAAAAGTATTTTCTATTCTACATAATCTTGTTCCAGATTATGATAATGATGTAGACAGTGTAATATAGGAAAACTAATACGATAACACAGCACTGAATTTCATAAATATTTAATACATTTTTCTTTCATGGGGGTCGGTCTATTCTCTAACTTCCTCTTTTTCTTCAGTCCCACTGACTGCTTTGTTCAGTTCAGTGGTTTTGAAAAAGTTATGAAACACTAGAGCTCTGTTCCTAGACTGAGGCGAACTCTTCACCTCTGCCACTTCTTATAACCCAAGGCTTCAAACATTCAAAGAGCATAATGACCTCTTTATTTCCATCTACAATTCACACGCCTATATGGATCCTCTTGGGCCACTGTCCCTCTGTGGAGTCACCATTGTAATTGGGCCATTTGTTCAAAAATGTAAATCAATATCTGTTGTCGTACTCTGTTATTTTTCAGCAGATTAGACCATGTTTTGCGCTTGGTTGATGGAAGAACACTTCTGGTCTAAATCAAAGCCCTGGCTGATTTCTTTTGACTGACTACAGCTTTCAGTTATAATATCACCAAAACATCTTAATTTGAAGTCACAAATTAGCCTCGACATGTGTATTAACATCAATGTTAAAGGATACGAAGACTGTCTTCATCTTTTCTCAGCAGATTCTCTTTATCAAGTTAGACTAAACGTCATCATTGCGCGATTTGCTGCGTGACGCCATCATCCGGCGACTTACTATTCATTTTGTAAACATTTGAAAGCCGTTGCTGAAAACTAAAGTAAAGGAACACATGGATAACCTTGTGAAGGTAAACAGTATGTTTAATGTCGAAATTCAGTTTTTTATCCAGACAAGCCCAATATGTAGCGAATGTGTATCGTTATATATATTTGTTATTAGCCAGTTAGCATGAAGCTTTAGTTAGC
Organism: Sandelia bainsii; assembly: GCA_032362345.1. Classification (NCBI taxonomy): domain Eukaryota; kingdom Metazoa; phylum Chordata; class Actinopteri; order Anabantiformes; family Anabantidae; genus Sandelia; species Sandelia bainsii. The sequence goes on from JAUMHL010000012.1 coordinate 10,375,387, forward strand.
CTGGAGATGAGGTAGTCAGTTGCCAGATTTAAAACATGAGTACCCCTAAAAAGGCTCTAAAAATATTCAAGGCGTCAAGTACAAAACGACATAGCATCTTTAAGATGTTCTCCTTAAGGTTTTTTTTAAGTGGATAGTATAGGGTTTGTGCCTACTTACTTTAGGTCATGTATGTGCGTGTGTGTGTTTTTATGGTAGCTACATCTTTTAGCTACAGCCGTTAACTTTTCCAGTCTTTCTCCACAGTCTCTTCATGTATACAGCAGATGGCAATATAATTTTTTAACTGATTTAATTAGACATTGGTAAATAGTGTTAAATTTATTGTATTGGCAGTTATAACCTAACCAATGCGGGGGAAAGTTACCGAGACTACTGTGTAAACACATTCACATTACTGTGCATTTTTTGTCAACTGTTATGCATATCAGCTTTAAATATACATCGCAGTGTGTAAGTGCATCATGTATGATCCGCTGTGATCCAACCTGTCCTCAGGTGCACGGAGGCGGTGGCTATGACTCTGACTTCAGTGATGATGATGGGCACGGAGAGTCCTCAGAGAGAGGCCTTAAAAGGTAAAATTAGAGACTATAGTTTACATATGTTCACCACATCCACCTGGTGGCTTTAATGTTGTGGTGAACAGGGTTCACAGTTATCATGGCCAAGCTGTGATGCAGTGTGTGTTCTGACACCTCGGTCATGGTCAGTATTAAATATGTTCCATGCTGACACCATAAAATTAAAACTAACATGTGGATTTAATGTAGTGGCTGATGAGTGTATGCAGTCTTAATAAACAACAAGTTATTCCTGATGTAGTTAGACAGCCCTGTCCCCTAACACAAGGTCTTGTTTGTGATTATTTGTAAATTTTTTTGACAGAAAACATGAGGAAATCTTACAGAAGCCATTTCAGAAGGGTAAACACTCTCAGGTAGCTCATCGGAGTTTACACTCTAATGAACTGGACAGGTAATGTACAAACAACCATGTTTTAATATGTAAGTCATTTTGTCGTTCATTGTGTTTTATGTTTAATTATGGCACATCTTGACATTGTGATTAATGTCAGTTCTGTCAATATACAAGAATTGCCTGTGTTAAAATGAAATAATTCAGTCAAATCGAAATTCCATGCTTGTAATGTATTACAAAATGAAATGAGAAAAATCCAATTTTCATTTCCATGTTTGAAAACTCATTATGCTGCCAATTTAAATTCCTATTATCCTTACATGACCAACCAAAGAAGATGTGTTTTTATTGATTTATGCTTCAAATAAAACCAGATTAGACCATAGCCCCTTTGCATTTTACTGTTTTCCCTCTTTCTTCATGTCTCTCACTTAACAAGCAAACTTAAGAATTTTGTGTTTGAAACACTGATGAAGGCCATATTTTGAGCAATAAATATAAGAAGTATGCTCTCAGCATTGTTAATAACTGTTTTTTATATTACAAAAAAATCTAATTCTGTGTCATGTTTTTTCAGAGAGGAAGCCAGGAACAGAAGAGCCCACCTTATATCAATGAATGCTGTATCTTTTTTAGATTTATTTTTCTCTGTGTTTTTTAATGGTTTTAGAATGAAATTATGAGTTTAGTTTAATAATGCTATATGCATTATGTTTTATATATACATTAAAATTCCATATCAATCCAGTATGCTAATTTTGTGCTGCTCACAGTTGCCTTCATATAAAGACATTAGAATTTCAGCTTTGCAGTTCACAATGCAAATGTTAACATTCAAAGACACACTGACCTTAACCAGATGCCTACAGTTTGAACGACATAAGAAATTTGTAGGTGATTACATACTTTATTATGGGGGACAGATGGCCGACTTCAAACGTTCTGTGTAAGTGTTGTGTCTCACAGTCAAGCTTGATGATAAGTCATCTATTGTCACTCAAGGCTGAAACTATCAATATATGAAGATGTTAACCCAATCAGACCCTTGGTTATGCAAAGTTGTCATTCAAATATATATTTTAATCACAATTTATACCAGCAGAAATTTCTGTGTAATTTTTATCCTTACCCATGTGTCATGTGTTTTTGCTTAAACTTTTATTTCCCCCACAGAGCCAAAGACAAAACAGATACAGATGTGCTGCGTGAGAATCATCGCTTCCTCTGGAGGGACGAGGATGAGGAAGACATGACATGGTGGTCATCTATAGTCAACTATTCATACATTGTTCTGCTGTCTACTGAGATAGATTTTCATATATGTTTGTGTTGTCTTCTACTTTACTTTTGGGCTTTTTCTGTTCCAGGGAAAAAGAACTTGCCAAGACGTATTATGACAAGCTGTTTAAAGAGTACTGCATAGCTGACCTCAGCAGATACAAGGAAAACAAGGTGAGATAAGTGAATGAATTGATTTTTGACTTAGTTCAAACTGAAACGTGGTAGCAGGAGGTGTTTAGCTCAGGTCAAAGAGTTTGACAGCACATAACAGGTGGCTCCTATCATCTGATGGTTAGTATTTTAAATATAGTACCTTTAAACTTTTTGTGACCTCAGTGAAATGTGGAAATGTTAGTCTAAGACAAGAAAGTGAAGGAGATTTTGTCTATCTTTGCCATGAGTTTGAGCGAGTGACACTCTAAAAGCAGTATGAAAGAATCTATATAATTATGTCTATACACCTGTATTTTATGTATTTAGTTGGTAAGTTGCTATTAATAAATATATATGTTTAGATTGGGGAAAACATTTGTGTTCTATATATCTATTTGTTTGGAAGATTCAGTACAGGTTTGTTAATCTCTCCTGGTGCAATTGGGATGTAGCAGCTAAGAAAAGTTCTCATAAGCTGAAACAAAAGTTACAGCACGTACAGAATGCACAGAAGGAAATTACTTCAGACATCTCAGCCATGTCAGACATCACTGTCAGTCGCTGGCAGGATGATCAATTTTTCCACCGCTCTCCAAAATGACACTAATTGTCCCAGTGGTGGAGACATGAACAAAGGGTAAAATGTTATAACTCAGACAATAATCTGCACCACCACTGGTCCATTTTAGATAGAAGTTGGGAGTATGATGTGTTTTGGCACTGTGCTCTGTCTCTAGTGACCACAGGGTTATTCTGGTCTGAATTTAAAGCTGTAAAACTAACAGTATGTTAAACCCGATAGCAGTGTGCTTTTGGCTTCATAGCTGCACAGTTTGGTTTGTCAAACTTGTGACATCTCAGACTGTGATGTCTACTTACTGTACCTAAGCCTTATTTACATAATACACATAATATCCAGATTGATCCATATTTATTAGAGACACTATAGGTAACATTCAGACACCACTTCTGACAACATAAGACCTACATGAATTAACACAAATCCAGGTTTTTGGATGGACCTGTGATTATAAAGACAGTGGTGAGTTCCATCAGTCCCATGTGTTTAGTTAAATTTTGCTCAGCAGATAGATGAATCTACTTAACATGCTTTCTAACATACTAATGATCAGCTTAAACTAATGACTACACCATCCACTTTGATTGTTCATTCAAGTGACTGAAGACACTGTATACAATACACACACTCCAAGATGTCATTTACAGTAAGTGCTGCTGCTTACCTGAAACAAATGCAAGTGAAACCTAATCACTGCACAAAGCCAGGACAAATACTGGGTTATGCTGCTTCAGTTGAGCTTTTTAAGCTTTATTTATGGGAAAACCTGTAAAAATGTTTTGCTGTGTGTGGCTGTTTCATGGCAAATGATTCTCTCGTGATTTACATGGATATCTTCAAATCTGTTCCCATCAGTTTGGATTTCGTTGGCGGACTGAAAATGAAGTTGTTTCCGGCAAAGGTACTGTATAGCACGTTATCCTATCCTTTTATATGTCTGCATACATTGCTTTGTCAAAATATTATGCAGCATAAAATGTACATTTACAGTGATTTTAATTATTGAAATGCTAGAAAACATTCATAAGTCACAGTCATAAGAGGCACACTTACTTACTAAATGTATTTACTCAGAGAAGTGGCATGTCCCAAATCCATGCTACATATTAATTCTAAGCAGGTTTTGATTATGTAGTCGCAATGAAGGATACTGTGACCAGACAATGAATATATTTTGTCAGTATGTGACTGTGCTGCTGATGGACGCTATTCTCCCACATTACAATGCACAGAGGAAGGAGCTTAACATAAATTGTGGGTGGTGGTAAAACGGCTGCAGAACAATACTGGAAAGCAAAAATAAGAAATCAATAGTTGTATGGATTTGGGTCACTTCTGTGATTTCTCCTACTAATGTGCCCGCAAAACAGTTCACAACCCTCACCACTGGATGGCGACAGAGCGAAAGACAAATTACACAGCAATATGTAACATTGTGGATACTTCCCAACACAAATCTCTCCTCCTGGTATACTATATCACAAACGTGCTTTTCAAACATTTCAAATATGCTGACCTGAATCAGTTTATTAGCTGGTTTACTCATGTTTCCCAACCTTGACTGTTCAAACCAGCCAATAATCAATTGATTTATTGATTCACACAAATGGTCCCCATTCCTTAGACACACCAAAAGAAGAACCTTAGTTTACCTTTGCACTTGTAATGGAACCTACCTCAACAGTTTGGCAGTGCTTTGATGATTAGTGTATATTAAATGTTTAGGATTAGTACAGCACCTCCTCTCTGTCTACTGCTCCTTAGTGTGACTGTGACAGATATTTATAGGAAGGACAGTATCAGCAGTTCACAGAGGGAAAACCTGCCCTGACGGCTCATTAACATACCTAGCCACATAGACAGACACACACACACACACACACACACACACATTTTACTTATGAATAATTTACTTGTGTTTATATCAATACTGCTTCACAAACATAAACATTATGTCTGAGAAAGCTGACTAAGCCAATATATTGTTCCTGATTAAGACTAAGTAATCCTGGTCTCTGACAGCTCGCCCCTTGTAGCAGTACTCTACAGGAAGTGGGATTAGATCGGGTCAGAGGAAACTGACTTCAGCTGTCACATATGTGATTTGTGTACATTGATGATTCCCAGAGAAATACTTCTTAAGCACTATTTAGAGCACTGGACACTAAACACTCAGTTAAATCAATACTAATCTAATTCTGTGAGGTGGACCCAACATCCTAATTTAGAGGTGGAGAAAACACTTGTGCCAAATGAAAGTTAAATGTGTTCATGTTGCAGATTAAAGGTGGAAGAAGTGTTTATCATGGACACGAGTACTTGAGTTTGATTTCATTTGAAGGCTGATACGGGGTATTCAAACACACACAGGCACTCGAATGCAAAATCTCTACAAACTGTAGAGAAAAGAAAATTAGCTTTATTGTTCAGTTAGTTCCACCTGGAGTATATGTCAGTCCAAGCTCAGGTGTCAAATGGCCAGACGCAGTCTATACTTACAGATAAATAAAACAACACTGCATCAAACTGATACTGCATTTCTTTATAGGGGTGCCTACACTGCTGCTGCTCTGCTGCAGACATTTTTACGTAATCATCTTCTTATTATCACCTCCTGTCGGTACGCTTAGGTCATGTTGGTATTAGGTAATGCTGACCACTCTTGGCCCAAACAGGTGGATTACAATAATCACTGACCTTTCTTTTCATGGCCATGGTGTGATATGGTGTACAGTAGTGTGGACTATCAAAAGTTGTTCTTCTGTCTTCTTTGAGACGTTGAAATAGGAAGGGAGAGAAGAGAAAGGTTATGTTTCTGAATCAAGTACATGGGAGCAGGATCATGTTATTCTTTCACAGTAGAAATTCTTGAAGAATAAGATTTAGTTTTACTTCATGCTCATCCTCCTCCTGTTTGTTTAGTCCAGAAATATTTATACCTTTGAAAGATTCACGATTTCTTCCAGTCGAATGCCAGAAAATCTGTCAAGACCTCTTACAAACAGACTTTAAAGGTGCCTGGTGGAGTTTTGTAAACAAACTTGGTGTTACTTGTGTATTGTTGAGGTGTAACAAATGTGTTGAACATATTTTCTTCCTCATAAATCATTTGCAATGGTGATTTTTAAATCCTTCATAATTGTACTGTTCATCTTGCAAACTTAACTATATGTTTGCCCTCTGACTCATGGGATCCTGTGAAACCTGTGGCAGAAATATGTATTGCAACATCTTCTTGTTTGTCTGTGTATGTGTATGCTTCTTTTTGTGCATGTGTACAATACAAAAGGATTTCTGTAATTACTGTTCCATAGGGCTGCTAGTGGTCAAAAGCTCTGCAGGACATCTTTAAGTCAAGTAACCAAAGAAAATGTAATTTATTTCTTGTGCATTTCTCACATTGCACATCAGCCCTAAAACCCAGAAAGCTATGATGAAAGTATTTTGCCAAAAATCATCTTTGCTTTCCATAAAATGTCAGCATGTGAGCCATATTTTCACAATCCCTCACTGAATGAGCATACTGAATATGAAAATGTGTCTTGAGAGTCTTTTTTGCTGGAGCTGATGTACATGTGGCGTGTAATGCATACAGATGCTTCATTCCAAGTCATGTTTTTTCTGTGCATCTTCCCTCTAGGTATAAATTGAGCTTTAGGTGATGTGCTTTAAGGAGTGAATGTCAAAGGTCTTGGCTTAGCTCATGTGACTTTCCTGTCCTGACGTGTAAAAAATATTTTAACTTTCTTACAGTGCAGCAATCAGGTTTGACCCACTTCTGTTACCTCTGTGGAAGTGACGATGTTAGCTGAGGTGTGAGGACACTTGAAAGCTGCAGTGGAACATCATAGTTTGTTTTTGTTCATTATATATTTATTTTTTTATTTCAGTTTGTGATTCCACAGTTTTACTTATTTCAGCTTGTATTTTCTTCTGTCTACCTGCCTGATCTTTCCCCTGTTCTATCCTTAGACTTATCTGTCAGGTTTATATATTACATTTAGTTCACTAACAAATTGATTGAGAATATTGTCACATTCTATTATCTCGTGGGAGTTTTCCTTAATTTTCTGTTTTCAGTAAAATGAAAGTGACAGGCCAATTTAAAGGTGTGATCACTTCAGTTGCTTTAAACGATTGCTTTAACCTGGCCTGTGTTCCAGCATAGTCAGGGTTTGTACTCAAAAGGGGTTCCTGCTGGTCTAAGTTTTGCCAAACAAATTACATCAGTTTGTATATATATATATATTTGTTTCAGAGATGTAATTGAGTGTATTGTAAGTCTTAGAGGTGATTGCTCATTAGAACACAGCACACAAAGCTATCAGAGTTGCTCAGTATAACAATGGAGACCACTAGAGTCTCTTTTCACATTGTTTTATTATATTCATCTATGAGTGTGTAGCAGGGTGTTGCGCAATAAAACAGAGATATTTCTCAGTAGTATACAGAGGGAGTTACAGATGTATTGCTGTTCTTCTAGCAGCTCAATATGCTATGAAATAAATAAAAGTTGCAAAATAGAATTAGTGTTGAACTTGATGTCAGCAGTGTGGCCTGCTTGTCGATGTGATAGACAGACATAAAAAGGCTAAATCTGTTCCAGAGTCAGAGAGGGGAGTGTGTGGTCAGAGAAGCAGTCCTTTGGTTACCAGTTACATTCCCAGTATAAAAAACAATCTGTCTGAGGCAGTGAGTGTTGATCATTTAGTGTTTCTCACTGACTGAGAATTTTTTAAAGATTGTTAACACCAAGGAGGGGTGGGGTTTGAGGGTGGTGAAGATCAAGAGTTGGCTGGAAAGCAGCACAGAATTCACGAGATCAATAGCTATTGCACATGAATTCAGCAGTCTGACAGAGTCAAGCAGTACCTTTGAGCAGAGTCCTAACATTCTGCACTTATAATACTCTCTGTTCAGCTGTGGAATTTGATAAGTTCATTGGACAGCTGTGTGGTTAGTTAACTGGTTAGCAGGTAACAAACCTCACCTACCAGCACCTGCACATCCCATCTATTAATGTCCTGTTTATTTAAAGAACACAAAAACAAAGTGTAAAAATCACTATTAATCACTATTATTCCTGTGTGACTTCACTTTCTGGTTGCCTGGCAACAATACCAAAAAATAGTCCTGCACACAAGCTGGTAGGGAGATTTTGTTACCTTCAGACAAAGCCAGGCTAACCATTTTCCTCAATCAGTCTTCAAACCAAGCTAACTGGCTTATTGGCTGTAGCATCATACACAGAGACATAAAAATGGCCCCGATCCTGTTGTCTAAATCCGCAAGAAAGCATATAAGCGTTTTCCTAAATTTCCTATTCCATTAAAGAAGTCAACTAGTCTCATGCACCAGAACTATCCACTGTATTCTACTGATAAACATAAGCGTTTACAGTCAACTTGACATGTTTGTTCAATAGCCGAATCAGAATGCCCCAATGACTTTAATTAGCATGTTAAATTATAGTTTCTCAACAAACAAAAAAGAAACTTTGTGAACTTGTAACAACTTGGTTGGCCCAGTTCGCTGCCCTGCAACGTCATCCAGTGAATGTTAATCATGCAGCCATCTGTCCTATGGTGTATCCATCTTGATCTCAGGCTGCTGGCTAGTGGTATTAGTAACCATTGACGTAGGAGGACAGGAGTTTCCTCTTTAAACTCAGCCAACTTGGTGCCAGCTCTGTCAAGGAGCACGTGTGGCTCACCTGTTGTGTAAGGATAGTCGACATGTCTACAAAACCCATGGGATATCCTTTCTTTCCTAAAACTTTTAACCCACAGAGGAACTGTTGTGTAAAGCTTGTTTTGTAAAGCAGGCATGCTCATTGTGGCCCTGTTGGGAAAATCTGCCTGCCAAGCATAGCACCTGTGATTAAAGTTGTGCTTATTAGCTTTCAGGTGGGAAATTGTGGGGCCTGTGGGCTGAAAACGATCAGAAATAAGTGGTAGAAGACAGAAAGAATTGATTCCTGACCTTGATTTTTGTCAAAGATGTTGCCTAGAAACAGATTTTCATTGACTCCACTCTGCCAGAGTTGTGCATGTGAATAGCTGCAGGGTCACACACATTCACACTCCCCGCGTTGTAACCTTCGAATGTAACTCGTTCTTTTATATTTGACACTGAGCTGTTTCTCTGCAGCAGCGAGGGGTTTCAGTACCTTATTCAAGGGCGCTCAGTTTTGTGTAGGGAAAACACAAACTCTTCCTTCTTTTCTTTGGAGATAAAAGCTGTCGCATGTGTGTCTGTGTCTGCCTATAGTGGATATGTTTGATTGTTTTGTTTGTATGCGTGATTGAGTGAGTAAGATCCCATGGGAGAATTCCAGTGTGATTGTAATTGACATCACTGATGATAGTGAGACAGGACAGGACAGGATTCTCCCAGGTCTCTGCAGTACCAATCACTTCTAATGGCGTCATGTTGGCACGGAGTTGAGAAATGGCCCTGTCCCAAGTCACACCCATATAGAAAGGACCAGAGTTTTTTAAATGAGGTAGGTGAACATAAAGTATAGGCCCACATACTATACACAGTAGCTGCCTTCTAAAAAATGTTTATTGAAATTTAAGCCCTCAGATTGTTACTCTTTAAGGAATAGTTTGATTCATTACTATGACAATTCCGTTTGATCAGTTAGTCCTCCACTATGGTCTTAGTTTGGATATAGGAATACCAAAAACTTGTGGATGAATTTCCATTAATGTTTGTAGACATCCATGGCTGCTACATATTATAATGACTTTGCTGATCTTATGTATTTAATCTAGTGTTTACACCAGTTAAAATTAAATTTCATTCTGTTTTTTTTTTTTACCACATTCTTGCAAAAGTAATGAGAATGAGTATATGAGTAATCTCATTTGTTGTAATTTCATAATGAGGACTACCTGAAGCTCTGGACAGAGCATGTTGGTTTGAAGCAGAGCACAGCACTGCAGAGCAGGGGGTGGGAGAGCTGGGTGGAGCTGTCTGGATTGATTATGAGCCTCATGCTAGTGCATATTGTAGCTTAAAGTAAGCTACATGGCTGTAGATGGATTAAATTTTGACATTGCAACAATCACTTTGAAGCTAAAATTATTCTAAATAGTTCTAATGAGCATGTATCACTACAGTTAGAAAAAGAATTTAAAATATCAGTCTAAAAAATTACTTTTTAAGTTGCTTATTGTTGAGCTGTTCAGGTCCATAGAGTTAAATGATCACAGAGTATCAGAGAAATTGATTTTTAATTTATGGCTTATGAATTCAGTGCTTATGTATTTAAAAGACTTAACCAAGTGACATCTTTAAGCGCTGAAAAAAAATATATATAACTGCAACTCAATATTTTATATTACTCTCATATTGACTGTCTCTATTTAATTTAATCTGTAAACTAATATATTTTTTTTAAATTTATTTTACTTAATCGAACATAATATCAGGCCTTCCGAAGAAACCCAGTCAACCTCATCACAATGCAGGAACAAAGCCAGGGGTGTCTTTTAGCTGACGTCATGAGAGCTTAATCTAATACAGCATGTGAAAGGAAAGTCTGCCTTATGGCCCAAGTGGCCTGAAGCCATGATGGCCAGAATCACCTCATCAGAATCTTTACAATCTTGATCTCTGGAGGGTGATGGGAGGAATTACTTTCTACTCACAGATTCAGGAGCGTTTCTCATCCTTGTGCCAAAAATGGACTGCTCTGACGCATTTGCTCCCTCTACTACAATCTGGAGGAACCCCAGAGACCAGATCAGTACCATCTTAAGCTCCTCTGGGAATAATAGGCAGGCTGTGCAGTGGCTGGAGGGAGACCTTAGGGGATGAGGCAAGGTTAAAAAAGGGAGATGAGAAGGAGCAGTGGTATAAGGAGGGTGGGGTGAAGAGATAGATCAGTGGGGTTTGGAGTTTGATTTTGAAGCATTTGGTGATTTGAATTAATTTCCCAAGCCTGTTTCCTTTCTGTATATAGTAATGATTTAAATGCATATAAGTGTACATTCAATTACAGGGCTCTATGGTTTGTTTAATATTAGTTATTACTAATTGATTATCAACAATTATGGCTAAACAACAAGGCTTAAAATGAATATGAACATCACTGGAATATACAGTATGTTTGCATGTATACAGTACATAACCTCTCTGGTCTTCTAGGTCAGTTCCAGTGTGGAAATAAACGCTGCGAGAAGCAGGAAGGCCTTAAAAGCTGGGAGGTGAATTTTGCATACGTGGAACATGGCGAGAAGCGGAATGCATTGGTCAAACTTAGTAAGAGACACATTATCTTTCCATTTCTGTGGCTGTTTGTGGAGTATGATATGTATGATATTGTGTACATATGTATCAAGCTGTAGCCTGGTGGGGTCTCCTGTCTAAGACCCAGCTCATAATAATACTTTTTCAGGTGTCAAAAGTAGAAGAGATAAAAGATTCTAGTAGAATAACTGCCATAATTGGAGGACCCACCAGTCAAAAGAAACTCAGTCAAGCAGGATATGACAGGTTCTTCTATAACAAGCTAGTGCAACAGGTCACACTCAGACATGTTCTTCCTCAGTTAGAAAAAATGTTTCCCAACTTTCGTTAATTCCTAAATGTTTTTACAGTAATCAAACATGATCTGTCAACTAGGATTGTGAACATGATAAGGTGCAGTGGAGAAATGCGGTGGATGATGTTGCAATGATTCAATGGATATGAATTAATGGATAACTTTCTTAAAACACAAACTAATATAATGCTTTACAAAAATTTTGAGTCTTACTTTTACATCCACTACTTGTTACTGTGTTGTTATTATAAGCAATAGTCATCATCACTCTTTGAGACTAAATCAGGAGTTCCACGGGATTCTTTCATTGGCCCCCTTCTCTTTAGTTTATACGGAAATAATTTTGTTCAGTCATGAAGCAGGTTTACAGTATGCTGATGTCACTAGTTTATGTTTCAACTGTTTTCTCATTATACTCAGGTATTGCTGAATTTAAATACTATAACAACATATTGTTAAAATAAATCTGTTGTTTATTGTTTACACATTTTTTTTTCATTCAGGGATCAACAATCACATAGATAAAATTCTTAAACTATGGGTATGTTTAGCAAGAAATGTTCATTTCAGCATATTTTACCCTCTAAATACTGTACATTTGGGAAATGAAATACACTGTATTTCAAGTATTTCTGCTTTTCTGCTTTATGAGAAAGTTTTGGACCATTTTTATATACTGTAATTTCATAATGATGATTACCACTGCACTGGTCAGAGCATGTCAGAGAGTGTAGCAGAGCAGAAAGAGGGAGGACTGGGTGGAGCACAGTAGATTGATGTAGACTGTTATTTCTAACTTTAGTTGCATGTTGTAGCTTTGAGCTTCTTGGCCATGTACGCTAAAATTACAATTAAGCTGTTATAAGGCATGTGGGAATGATTGACTTTAATAATAATAATTATACTAATAACAATTAAATCATTCCTAGAGCCAAAGATGGGCGGGTAATGATGATGCTGTGTTGTTTCTGTTCTAGGACTGTGCCCTGAATGTTCTTTCAAACTCAACTACCATCACAAGTAAGCCAAGTTACCTTTTACACTTGAGGAATTTGTACAATAAAAATGTAGATCTTTTTGCCCACGATGAGTGATTTTAAAGATTGTGGAGAGTGTGCACCCTTCTGCTACAAGTAGGGCAGGTCATGGACAGTCAGCACATACTGTCTTGTAGCATGTAGTGGTTTAGAATTCAAACTGCTGTTCAAGTCTCCTGCCTTACCAGCCTGAGCCTAAGTATCATTATTTTATTACAGCTTTTTGAAATATGTGTGTAATAATGTACCTACATACAATAATGTATATATGTAATAATGGCTATACCCTTTGAAAGATTTAGCTTTGGCTTTGGTAATGAATTCTTCATGAAACTGCTTTATATTGTGAATATAGTTTGCTTACTGTGTGTATCTGTAGGAGAAAAGAGGTGAAAGCAAAGACAAAGACTAAAAGGTTGTCAGAAGAGAACAAGGAGCCACCACAGAATAAGGGGACAAAGAGGAAGAGACTCTCTTCACACTCCAAGAAGCACAAACACAAAGACAAACATAAGCGGCACAGAGGTGAGACTCCTCTTAAACTGTCCCATCAATTAGGACAGTAATCTTATCAGATGGGACCAGCCTGGGGGAGTAGCTTTGTTTATGTTTTGTTTTTGGAATTGATAGGATTCCCATTTTTCATTTGTTAAAATTCTTTCTTGACAATATAATTTTGTAACGACCCCCTTTTGATTTAAACAAACCTTAGGTTTTAACTCTCTTTGTTTCTCTACAGATCGCTCTGCCTCTTCAAACAGCTCAGAAAAGTCACTGAACTCGGACAAAGGTAACAATGAAACTCCCTCACACACCTCCATACCTAGCATACCTCTTACATTTGAAAAGAAAAACACACACAGTGGACAGTTTATGATCTACTCCCCTCGGCCTCCGGGCTGTGGCATTCCTCCAAACTTCTGGAGAGGAAACAGAACCGCTTTCTGAAAAGACATCCATTGTCCCTATATTTAAAAGTAATAGGTTGACAGCAGGCCTGTTTTTCTCCAGCTGTCTTTCTCCTCATTCCTCTTGAGTGCTTTGTTTTTTTCCCCTTTATGTTTTTTCTCCTTAGTGTGAGCAGAGTGAAATGAATTACTGTATATCTTTGCCCTGGTGCTCATGCTTTGTTTGTTCTGGGGTCCGGACGGACCGATGGTTGGGTGGGTGGGTTTCTGTGTGCACCCACCCACTGGACTCAACTGCATTGTATTTCATTCACAAGCAGTCTCTTTTTTCTTTGTGTCAGTCACACATACAAACTTGATCAAATTTAGGAATCCTGGAACATCATTTATTGAGTCATTTGTAGGAAGGATCAAACCATCTACAAACCATGAGACCTACACTGAAACAAGGGTTTTGGGAAGTTGGAAACATTAAATATGACCACTATCAACCAAACCTTGTTTCTGAATAAATGAGTGCATAGAACTAGGTTGTACAGATGAAGAATTATGTTGCCTTCATTCATAACTTCATAAACTCCAAGATTTATTTTCTGTTTGTCACCTGAATGTTCACTGGTCAAACATGATGTTGATCAAACATATATCTGACCAAGCTGATTCAGCTGTTGATTGGCTTATTCCAGTTTTAAAATTCAACAAAAGCTAAGCATGTGAAGTGAATTCCTGCCATAAGAGCTCACTCTTCCCGCCTGTATGATATTTATTGGTCGACCTAGTTTTTACTTCCTGGAAGCGTGACTGACAACTCTCCGAAACTCTCATTCTAGATTCTGAAGCCGAGGATGAGCCAGAGGGCCAATCTGAAGCCGAGCACTGGCGAGGACCGGCCCCTGCAGTGGAGGAGAAGTCAAGGTGAGTGGCTAATGTTAACCACAATGGCTAATGTTCATATTAAATAACACCCAGTAAGTTGGTGTAAAGCCATTGCAGACTGTCTTTAGCACTTAACCTACATAGGTTACTGATCTGTATTTAGCACAAAGCTGCTCTGAACTGCCAGGGAAGTCCCTAAACCTTTAGCCTCCTCCTGTCATGCTTCTCATGATGTTTGATTTTCTGCTTTCAGAAACTGAAACAGTAAAATCTGAGAATTCTCAAGACAAACCACACTTATAACCAACTGCACTGACTGCAAATTACTGAATTAGCCAGGGTCTATATACAACACTAAAAAAACAATTATCACGAAAAACAAAGAAACTCTTTACATTCACATCTATTCCGTGGTTACATTTACCAAATATGGTGGGTACATTAGATGCTTGCATGTGTCTGTTACTGATGTTGCTTCTCCACATCATTTAATATTTTCTGGAAAAAGCAAAAAGCAAAGCAACAACACTGCCAGAGTTAGTCAGGGGACAAGCAAAGAAAGCATTTAACACCTTATGTGAGCACTGCATGACAGGAACTAACATTTCTGTGATTTTGTTTGTCTGTTTAGGGAGGAGGAGTTTGATGAGTACTTTGAAGACTTATTCCTTTGACTCTGCTGGCATCAGCGGGAACCCTGCTGTGATTAGGCTTCCTTCTATGAGCTCTGTTTGTCTCGTATGCATGTCTGAGTGTTTGACTGTATGTTTCAGTACTGCTACAGAAATAAACAGAATGTTTGCCCTGTACCTGTCAGAGTCATTGATTTACGTATCTGTCGCCATCTCCTTTTCAATCTTACCACTGCCACTATGGATAATAATTGAAAATAGTTTTAGTTATGGTTGCTGCATGACTCTAGAGATAAGTGTTCACTCTTTGGCTGGTTCGCAACATTGGTCCAGACTGAAATATAAATATAAAGCTGTAATTGTAATTAGTTGTAATTTATTCATCACTTAACTTTTCATGCAACGCCAACATCAGGTCAAAATTTCGATGTATCCAATACTTACTGGCAGAGGTGGTTCATTTACTCCAGTAATATATATACATATGTTTTTTCTGGAGTGTTTCTTACTTTTACTCCACTGCAGTTTTGATGGAAATATGGTGCTTTTTACTCGACTACATTTATTTCACAGCTTTAGTGAGTTTTTACAGCCTTAGATTCTTAGTGTAAAATTGCTGTATTATTATAGATCAACCACTTGTCAGTAGATGAAGTGGTTAAAGTCAGCTCCACTTTTACGAGCTACTGTTTTTCCATTTCACACAAAATCTCATTTTTCAGAGATCTCTGTTCTTTCTTGTTGTTTTTTCTATTAGAAGACATTGTCTTTGCCATAATTTTCATGCTCTGCTGTGACTAAATATAGGCTCACAGAGCCATTACCATAGGTGTAGTCTTTATTAGTAACTAGTGGAATTTTCTAAAAAAATATTTCTAATATGTTGATCTTAATTTTAATTGATCTCTTATTAATTGAATCTGCACTAAGGGTTTGTTCAGTTCTCCAGAGTAGTATTCTTTTCTTAGTGAAATTTAAATCAGTAATGATACAAACACTGCACGTAAAAATTACATGGATTCTTTTGAGATGTCTCTTTGTCCAAAGACAGACTGAAGGGCTGCTTTGACTCTTGCATATAATGAAACTGCATAGGCGATTATAGACCTTGGCTCAAATAAAGACAGTTACTTTAGCTTTAACTGTTCTTTCTTCACTGCTGTGAAAATCTCTGTGTGATTGATGGCAGTGTAAGCTAACAGGTGGTTAACTGGAGGAAATGATCCACTGAGCAGTAACAGCTTGCTGTTTTTGAGGAGTGTGATGTGAGTCAGCCCCTGGCTATACTTGTACACCTGGATGTATTTACAGTTAATCAATTGTGCTTCTAACATCTGTTAACTGAAATTCGTACCTGCACGTGTGTATGCTTTAAGGGCCCTTACATATATGCTAGGAAGAATATGTAAATCTCAAATAATGTTTTAACATTTAAAGCTCAATTTATGACGATGTTTTAAGATACATAAAAAGACTCCTTGAAAAATGTTAAAAAATCTTAAAATAATCTTTCTCCCTGTCAGAAAAATCCAGAATCATTAAATATGTAAATATATTCCTACATCATCGGACAAAGTCATGTTAAATATATATCTCGTCAGTGGCCCTCAGCAGCACACTGCACTCAAACTACGCACATGCTGGAGTGCATTATTGCAGCAATGTTGCTCTTCCTTTCAAAAGGTTTTACCCCTTTCCTTGGTAAATGTTTATCTTCTTATTTACTGTATATTTGATAACATAACATTTTCTGCATGCAGAACCTACAGACAGCAAGACACAGGCTCTTAAACAACATATCCAGGCTATATTGTATCAGGCAGGGATCAGAACCAATCCACTGATCCTCTTTCCCTAGAGGCTCATCCAGCTTTGGAGCTTCTAAGATCCCTGCACGATATATGACTAAGAACAAACGCTGTCGCAGCTAAACCCAAGGTTTCTTAAGTTCATTCTTTCTTTATCTAACCTTTCTGTACTTGAATCAAGCGTGAATAAGAGATAAAGTGTCACCTTTATATTATTTTCTTATTGAGAAAAAGCAATTCTGTCTATTCTTACACCTCCATAAATTCCTTTATTTGCTTACAAATATTATATCTCATGACACATACATACAGTAGAGGTCATTTCATACATCAAACAATAGATTTCTAATATCTTAATGACAGTTGATGAGAAAAGTATACAGTGTGTTATTTGGTATCCTTGAAGGAAAACAAAGGAGCCTCTGTTATTGCTGGAGACAGAACCATCTATATGGAAAATGTGCACAGCGCAAACAGTGAGGTAAATTTATGGTAAAATCATTAAAACATAACATTCAAAGGTCGATTCAGTTGTTGTTTTTGTACAGTTTCATCTCCAGTGATCACAGCAGCCCCTCACTTCACCTCAAGCTGCAGAAAAGGAATTTCCAAGTAGTCCAAAAGCCATTCTGATAGGATTAAGTGCCTCTGATTGATACCCCATTGATTAGAGGAGATGACATTGTGTAACAGGAAGTTGAGCCACAGCTTGCATTTGCCCTGGAAGGGTCATTTCTAAAAGTGTACTGTCAACTCAGGTGCCTGACCAGAGGTGTTGTGTTTGTCAGTCTTTAGAGTGTCGCTGAGTTGACATCAAACAGCAGTTGTTTGAGTTGTCTTACTGTTGTGTCAGTGAAGACAGAAGCAGAGGACTTTGGCCTGAATTATCACGCAATCAATGATGCTATATCTGCATCTTTAACAAACATGAATCGTCTGTGCATACATATGATAAGGCTTTGGTAGCCTGCTTTACCTCCTCTGTAAGAAGGGTATTTAAAGTCTAAAGTTGTGTGGTTATCAAACACTGGCTGGCAAACAAATCCTACCAAATCGTCTTACTGGAGAGGTAGATCTACTGCACCTTGTTTGACTGCCTCCTGCCTCCTTAGAAGAAGCAAAGGTTGCTTCTACATCTTTCAAATCAATGTTATGCTGCACTTATTAATAAATTTACACAATTTACATTTTACAATTGCTATGTCATAAACTATATACGTAGCTGTGAAATCCTGCGAGTTTAAAAGAATTGATATGGAATTGTAAGTTTGCTCTAAACATTGGTGTAAATATTATGTATGTTACCATTTTTTGTTTTTTTTCCACATAGTTGGTCATAAAGAAAACAGCTTACAGGTGTTTATCAAAGCTGGCAATAAAATTGCACAAATTCAAAACATATTCTCTCATATTCCTCCGTCAAAGCTCGTCCCAAACTCCATCCTTAAAGACAGTTCAAGTACAAAATTCTCAGACAAAGAATCAAAAAATATATGTCTATAGATTGCATATTAAAATAAATACACCATCACATAACCCATTAGTGCCTTTGAGGTAAGAGAACATCAGCCCTTGATGATTGAGCATAATCACTTGCTGTAGTGTCGGCATAACAGAATGAACAGATTTATCAGATTGCTATTTCCTTCCTGTGTGTTCAAGACTTTAATTTACCATTTCAATAAGTGTTATCCATGCTACTTAAACCAAAAGAAAACTTTAACCCCATTACTCTTATACCAGTAAGTATAAAGTTACGTGGTTATTGCCCCTGCAAGTCCTCCCACCCTCCAATTATGGCCTGCCACTGCCGGAACAGGAGCAGCTACAGTAAGTGCATTGTGCAACCTTCAGTATACTGTGTGGTAACTGCTAGGAACACTGTGAAAACTATTGCTTTGGCATGTATACAACCCTCATGCAGCACATTCAGTATCCTATTTCAGCTATGTTTACTAAAGAGTTTGTATCTGTTCCTCAGCTTGACTTGCAACATGTCATTACAGCCTATGAACTTATCCAAACCGTTTCAAACTATACATGCCATGAATGCTTCAGTTATTGCTATCTTGAAGGGAATTATATATAGTTTTGAATGTTCATGATTGAGAGCTGTACAAAAGCAAAGAAAGGAGGAAGCTTCAAATACATCACATCTTCAGAGTTGAACTGTGAACGAGTCCCAACATCATTCTTGGTGATGCTTCTTACTGTTCCTTCCTTGGAGAATGGCTAGGCTGGCCTAATCCAGACTGGACTGTAGGCTAGACCTGACTATAGTAGACTAAAGTAGACTAGACTAAACCAGATCAGATCAAACAGGGCTGGGACTGGACTGCGCCAGAGAGAAATACACTGTTGTAGATCAGACTAGACCAAGCTAGCCTAGTAAAGATCCAACTAGATGACTTGTCAGATCAGAATAGGCTACTGTAGCCTAGATTAGTCCTAACCAGACCACATCAATCCAATCCAAAAACTGGAAGAATTTAGCAGATGGTGCAGGTCTTTGACTTCCCTCCATCACCGCCACCAGCTAGATAGACACAGAAATAAAATAAGATGTATGGATACAGTGTCATTCTCAACACGGAACATTTGATCTTCTATCAGGTCATCATGTTTTACCTTTCCTGGCTTCCTCTTCTTCCAGTTTCTTCTTCTTATCTTCAATGGCTTTCATCTTTGCTTCATATTCTTGAGCCAGCTCGTTCCAGTGTGCCCTGTTGTTGTTCAGACCATCAAACATGGGCTGGATCTCTTTGTGGAACCTGGAGAACTCCTGTCCAAATGACAGACAACACACACTGTATGTTATTCACAGTGTGAGATATGTAGAAGGAGCACAACTTAAAACAAGTGCATTTTGCCTTGGAATCATATGTTTTGCCTCTTGGAGCACTATTCCACAGAGATGACTGACACATGTTCCTTGTTATGGATGTAGCACATGTGCATTCTTGTCCAAATACCATCCTGGCAAACTGACAAGAGTTAGTAAGCATTCCTGTTGGGACCAGCATGTTTCAACAGATTCATTTCTATACATCTTGCAATGCTGAAGCCACAACACTACCTCTGTAAGGCAGAGTATGTAAGAATAAGAAGCTGTAAGAAATTATTTAAGTCAATGGTCATTTTGTAGTCTGAAGGAATGCTTTTTTTTTTTTATTAGACTGCATTATAGATGCAGTGTACATGCTGTTTGTGGTCCCATATAGCCTACACAGTGTTAGTTATTCAGGTCTATAACCACCAAGTTGAAGCTACCCCTTTCTGACACTCTCATTAAAAATTAAACCTGTAGCAGGCTTTACAGAATAGTTTTAATTTCACAGTTGGAGGTGAACTTGAAAATAAACAGTCATTTTTATTGTTGAGTAAATCATTTTTGAAAGTATCACAATTGATTCAATTGAAATGAATCAAAACAATTTCTGGGCAGAATCAGTTTTTATTGTGCTTTGCCAAAAATCAAATTGAAGCTGGATTAAATCGTTACTACTCTGTTGGAGTGTGGGTGTGCTCAAATTCCAGCTGTTACAGACAAATAGCTGACGCCAGACTCCCTTTTCCAAAATCCATGTTAGTACAGTACTCTGTAAGAGCTATTCGTTACCTTGTATACAAATGAGCAAACAAAGTCGATAAAACCACACTGCATTTTGGGTAGCTGATCGGAACAGTTTCTGTCCATCATGGGCTGAGAGAGACAGAGGAGAGATTTTCCAGTGAAAAAAGGGTTAACAGTTGTACTAACCTGAGAAACCTATATAAAATAATAACACTGAAACAAAAAGAAGGCATGTCGAGGTACAAGTCTTACAATTGGTTGTTGTTCCAAAACATTTTTCTCTAAATCTCCCTGTTCCCAGAATTCAGCAGCAACCATCAGAGCCACCTGGAGAGATACAGACAAATAGAGAAACCAAACATGGCAAAATCAAATAAAGGCACAAAAATAAAAGGGACAGATTGTGTATGAGTAGCAAGAATATCACATTTTATTCTCAGAAAATCTTTTTAAGGATATTTTGAATCCATCTCCAGCTACAGTATTTACATGGGATGGATCTCAACCTAGCTTGAATCTCTTCTGTCAGCTTGAGAACTTCAGAACTTGAGATCTTGTCAAGCTTTTTGCATTTGGTGTCAAAGTAGTGGCCTATTGATCCCATTTTGCTTTTGTTTTTATTGCCATGGCTTTATACTATCCCGTTATTTAAAATAAATATTGCAGCCCTTTTCGGTTTTTGGTTGTAATAACCTGATAAAAGGCTGAAGACAGGTAAGATAAAATAACTGTGATGTGGAAAATGACATCACTTGGTTTTAACAGAACAAATGCATTTGTATTATTTGCTCCTGTGCTTTCTGTGTACTTTTAGCTTACTGTGAGCTTCACTGTATTTATAAATCAGCCTATGTGAACCCACCTTGCTCTGCACCTCCCAGGGTTTGGTGATAGCTGACAAGTCACAACCTGTCATCATCATGGCCCTGGAGGTGAGACGTATAGAGACAGTTAGGGAAGAGAAGATAACACCCTGCTAGTGATGCTGATGATTACCAGGGTTCTGCTGTTTCACAAATATATTTTCAAGTAAACTGGATACAATTTGATCAACCCCTGTGTTACATACATGACAATTTCCTTTCTGATGGGGTTGTTGGCAACAAATTCAATGGCCTCCTTTTCATCCGTCATGGGCTCTGTTGCATTCACAATGTTTTGGAACATGGTTCTCTTTCTGCGTGAAGACAAAGAGATGAGGTAGCAGACAGTCAATCAGACCAAACAAACTAAACAAATACACAAACTGACAGACTCAGTAGATTAACACCGAGTCACTAGTCATTAGTTTAATTGGAGTTACGGTGTTTCAGAAAACCTACTTGAAGTAAAGGGCCAGATCAGTGGCGATGATGCAGACATCAAACAAGTGCTGCACATTCTCAAACTGACGCTTCTGGAGGTTGCAGAAGATGTTCAGACTCTGCAACAAGAAATGACAATCGGTCAAACCATGTGTCCTTTTCCTCATTCCCTATAACTGAATTATTTGACCTAATAATGTTTCGTACTTCCTCTCCCATGAGTGTTTTGCTGTACTCCAAGTGGTGCCTCTCCATGATGGAAGAGCCGTGTAGTTTGGCCAGAGGAGATGCA
The DNA here is from genome assembly GCA_032362345.1 of Sandelia bainsii. Lineage (NCBI taxonomy): Eukaryota > Metazoa > Chordata > Actinopteri > Anabantiformes > Anabantidae > Sandelia > Sandelia bainsii. The sequence continues at coordinate 10,397,307 of JAUMHL010000012.1, forward strand.
CTCCTGCAGACAAAATAATCGAAGACAGGAAAATAAACACATATGAACAAATTTCTCCATAAACATAGAAAACCATATTTTTGACTTGCTTTGTCTGGTAGAGATTGTTGGTTCCTCTGTGGTCGATATCGTGGCAGAAAGCAGCAGCCACCATGGCAAAGGCATCTAGATCTGAGTAGTACTTTCTCAGCTTCCCTGTCTGTAGGAAGAGAGACAAATTGTGGATTATTATGTGCATTGCAGTGCATGTATTTGTGAGTGTGTTATAGATTGTGACTACCTATAAGAAATGCTGTTCTGTCCATGATAAAAAAATTTGTTCCCACTTGCAGCCTGTTTCTAGATCATTTAAACCCAGAACACATAAATCCTTGGCACTCTCAGTACTCATTTTAAGCACAATAATGTTCTGTGATGCAGTAAAGTGTAGACTGTACTTTACCTACTGTATACTGATGCAAACCCAATTAAAATGTTACGGGTCTATATAGATGGTTCACTTTCTTGTAAGACAAAGTCTGTTAAACTGTCATCACGCGTATGTATTGCTTTATATAAATGGTAAATGGTCTGCACTTATATAGTGCTTTTCTACCTTATTGTTGCTCAAAGCACTTTTACACTGCTTCTCATTCACCCATTCGTACACAGAAGCACATACACACTCACATACCGATGGCAGAGCTGCCATGTAGCTGACCTGACACACTGGGGGCAATTTGGGGTTTAGTGTCTTTCCCAAGGACACTTTGACATATGACAGCAGGAGCTGGGAATTGCCCCATATACTGTGTTATATGCAGGAATGTAAATGATATTAGGACACCTGCTATCCATATTAAAAAATGTAGGCAGTTCTTTAGGTCTAGAACAACTTAGAATATACTTCTGTTAATTTGTAAGCTTTAGGGTTTTGGTTTACAGTAGATGTAGCAGATGTTGCGCAGGCATTACCTGCAACAGGCAGAACATAGTGTGGCCGACATTGAAGCCATGCCTCCAGTTGTGGTAGGTGATGGCACGGTAACCCTTCCTCACTGTGTACATCCACCTGGTCAGAGTCTGAGAGGAAGCGAGGGAGAGGAGTATTATTCAGAGAACAAAGAGAGAGAAAAGTTGTTTTCAATGTAGGATTACCAAGGAAACCACTTTGCCTTCACAGCTTTGCACTGAGTAGCACTTAGATTTGTAGCTATAGCATGATTTGCTTCGAGAGTCTAATTAATGATCACATCTTCCTCTCCTTTTCCTGCAAAATAGACTGGTAGCAGTTTGCAGTTTTAAATGAGGCTGAAAATTCTAATTCCCTAAGGCACTTCATTTCTCGTCTTGACATATTTTTAAATGCTCACATTTCATAAGAAAAATAAATCAATTCCAAACTATTTTCACCCGGAGTACATGTTTGTAATTTAAAGTTAAATGCAGTGTCACCAAATTAACATTATCAGCTCCTCACGCAAAAATAAGATAAAATAATAAAATAGAATCTATCTAATCTATTCCCCATGTTTTAATATATATTTTAACTTAATACTGATACAACCCCAGAAATTTGTGTAAGAAACAATGCGACCAATTCACCAGCCAAAATATGGACATTTTCCAACCAAAGGCATCATTAAGAGCATCTGACTCACCTCTGCAGGAACTTTAAACTTTTCAACAACTCCAAGCTCAAAGAACATGCGAATACCAGCTTTGATGAGATCAAACTCTGAAACAGGGAAGTCACTGAAGGAGAACAGGTACAGATTTTCTCCATTGACGTTGTCAGCGGGCGGGCAGTTGGCCCTCTGCACAAAAGTTGCAAAAACGATATACATGAGTCCGTGGATAAGAAAAGTACAAATGACTATATGTGTTTATTAAGCCACAGATTTAAGATAGCATTGAAGAAAATTCTTATCTAACACAAAGAAATACGTTTATCAGTGGTCTTTAAACAGATTTTGGAACGGAGTTCTCTCCATTCCCATCACCCTAAATAATGCTGAAAATGCTTGGTTTAAACAAAACATACCAACAGTTTGTACATTTCTTTCTGGTCGCAGTCTTCGGGTTCTGAATCAAACTTTTCTTTGGTGTTCTGGTTATAAAAGAGAGAACAGTGATTTTCTATTACGTTTACATTCTACCCATAAACATACTTCCATGATCAACAACAATTTGCAGCTTCAATTCCTAGATTGGCACAAAATGAAGAATATATCCATATTATATTTCGGACTCCTCAAGCAGCTGGTCCAAGCAGTGACCTTGTAAACGATAGTGTCATCATCTCAAATGTTAGCTGCCAAGTGGCTAAATAATCCATCAGATCTTTTGTAATTCCTCTAATAGCTGCTATTGGAGGACTGCTACTCAAAAAGCTATTCATGCTGGATTAACCTTTGGCTACTTTTAATTGCTGTTTGAGTGCCCTCTTGAGTAAATGTTGAGAGATCAAAAGTAGGCCTCTGGATAGAAAATTTCAAAGAAGCCAGGCTGATACTGACCAAAATGGACTGCAACTCCTCTTTGGTGCATTTGGATTGGTACATGAGCATCTCCTGGGCGATATCTTTCCTGTACTCCATACGATTCAGCTTGTCGTAGGTGTCACAGTTCAGCACTGACCAGCCCAGGAACTGTGTCAGTGCCTGGAACAAACAATGACAGTGAGAAGGAAGGAAAGAAAATAAACAGATAAAACAGCAAGTGAGCTGGTCACATTTATCACCCAGATGTAGTTTCTTTTACCTCATCAATTAAGATAAGAAAGCACTGAGTTGCAGATATGCTGCAACATGTGCAAAAGAGAGAATGTATGTTGTTAACCTCAGTGATTTGTTCATCATGCTCATCAAATGGCTTGCCATCTCTCCTGTTGAAGAAAGTGGCAACGCCCACAATTTCTTCCTTCTTGTTGACAATAGGCAGTGACAAGACGTTCTTGATGACAAAACCAGTCTCATCCACAGCCTCTTTCTGGAAGACATGAAAACATAATGCTTCAAAGCAGTGCTCCATTGTTCTTGAACACAATTAACAAAAAACTAAGATATAAAATCTACATATTGCACAGGAAAGTACATTGATAATGTACAAGATAATCAATGAAGATATTGTTTATTCCAGTGTGTGCATTTGTGAAATTAGCTAACTACTGCATGTCATAGTGAACATGCACAATTCTCTAATGCTCATACAGAACAAATGGACAGTAAAAGTTTCCTCACCTGGAAAGTGAAGTAGTCATCTGCAGCCACATTCATCATGTTGCAAATCTGCATATGAGAAAAATTTAAATTAGACAATGTGTTGTATTTATTATTTTACATATTTTAAGCGATATGTGAAGTATTGTCACACTGTACCCTCTGTTTCACTAAACATTCTTGTATTACGCTGTAATTTTTCCACACATCTGTTCTTTTCTTTTGTTTTTATTCTTTTTATTTTCCTTTCTTCACAATTTGATAATGAATTGCCCCCCGAAGCAGATGTGAGAAACTTACAAAGCCATTCTCTGCAACGTAGGTCGGCAATCCGCTGACTAGAGCCCAGTGATCTGCAGGTGGACCACTGAAAATGTGTAAAACAAGGAAATGTACAAAGATGGGTGAGCTGGAGTAAGGAACTTATTCTCTGATTTGCCACAGAAACTCCACTTTTTGGCCTTTAAATTGTGTTAATGTGACTGTGTGTGAGATGTTTCTAGACTAAATCAATCATTGTGCAACATTTTAAACAAACAATTAGTTCTATGTTATGCTGTATTTTGAAATGCAGTGCATTTGTTTTCATGTAGTTAATGTTGCTTACGGAATGACTTTGATTTCTTCTTTAGCTTCAAGGAGGTAGTCGATGATCTTGTAAAAGTTGATTTCCTATATAAAAAGTTGATGCCTCATCATCATCGTCATCTTCATGATGGCATTAGATTAAAAAAAATTAAAAAGAGTAGAATTAAAACTGGAAAATGAGTTTGTTACCCTGCCATCTGGCGTTTTTGGTCCTTTATAGGGTTCCACATCTCCCAGTTTTATCGGCCATTCATCATAGAATTCCTATAGAAACCAAACACAGATAATAGTTTATTGCTATTTATTAGTCACTGTAAAGTGCCTTGAGATGACATATGTTGTGATTTGGCGCTATATAAATAAAGTTGAATAGAATTGAATTATTATAATTAATGAAAGTAGACATGCATGGAATTTATTCAATTTTGTCTGTAATATCTAATCTATTCGGCAGCTAACCTTCTCTTTGGTCATGTCCAACAGGCCCACCGAGTATCGTTCGCATTGTAGATAGGTCCTTACAGTGTAGAGCGCTTTGTGGAACTGTCTCTCAATGTCTGTCAACTCCTCAAACACTTTATTGGCTGACCAGAGCAGCACCTAGAGCCAAGGAAACAGGAGTGAATTCAGGTAATTAAATGTTTACATTTGTACATTTACACAGTATTACAAACAACCAGTAGGGGGCACAATATCCATTAGAGCCTTATTATGGAGAATCTAAAGGGCTTACATCAATACATTATATAACCACTGGCTCAAAGGACATTTGGAGCTTTTACTGATCAAACAGCAACAGTTTAGTTTACCTGACTCCTCCTGGACTCCACATTGAACATGTAGGCCGTGTAATGCTGCAGGGCAATGACTTGAGCAAAGTTCATGTACTTGTGGAAGAGCTAAGGACCAAATCAGATTAAAGGTTGCATCAATTAACAACTGAACATTTAAAATGTGTGGTACATATAGACTTTTATAAGGCAACACAGAATTCCCTATACTAAAAAAGTTGTCATATAAGTGAAGTGTAGGAATGTTATGGTTGGCGTATGGAATATGTAATTTGTGATGATATTTCGATTTGACAAATCAATAACTATTTACTTAAACTTAGCTCTTTCATATAAGTCACATTTTATAAGTTTTTTTAAGTCCACATTTGGCTAATCTTTCACAGCTTACATAGATAGATAGATAGATAGATAGATAGATAGATAGATAGATAGATAGATAGATATTACGTTTTAAAAGGTCTCAGGCTGACAAGATTACATTACACTTGACTTTACTGATGCAGGAGATAACATGTAAAGAGAAAAGGAGTAAACCATAGTTGTATCTTTTTCTATTTCTAGCACAATGAGTATAGACAATATAATGCATCTTAGCAGTTAAAGCCTTCTGTAAAATGCAAATCCTTTCTTTTTTGCTCTTTTTCATTTCCTGTGATTCCTTTCATAACTGAGAGTCAACCTCAATAGTCTGTAAAAAACATCATTTCCATCTGACCCAGTTGATTCTTTATGGAATATTGCATCAGTGTGAGTTTATGGGATCTGAATAATAAGAGACAATAATGAGTGTTTCCTGGTATAGCCCACAGAAAGAACATATTCCTAGTTAAACCATTATGCCCTTTTTCAAGTTGAATGCTGAGAAGCAACCATATCAAGTCAGTCAGGTCTGATTGGCTCCTGCTGACTTGAATGGGAGTGCTTTGCACCCTGCTGGTACAATGTAATTACAGCAACAATCTTTACTTAGTTGCAAATTTCAAATGACAGAGCATGTTTTTTAACAAACAAAGATATGATAAAAACAGATATGATAAACAGAATTCCAGCAAATATGCTTTACACTGTTTTAGCTGTTCTGCTTAGACAAAGGGCATAATAAATATACAGCAGTTGAAGTATCTATACTATAACGGCCAAATTCAGTTTCAGTTTCTCAGCCATGCAAACATAAAACTCTTACACCTCAGGCAGGTAGCCATTATAGATACAGATATGTATTATGTTAGTACATTCTTACCGCCTCATCCTCTGGCGTGAATTTATCAGCTCCTATTTTATTTAGTGCCATGACAACGCCAAGGCACTCTTTATCAGCCATCAGAGGGAAAGTGAGCATGCATTTGGTCGTGTATCCAGTCTGTTTGTCCACAAAGTTACTAAACTTTTGATTCTGGATCAAGAGAAAAAGAGACACTTGCGTCAGGTTTGGTCAAATGCAAAAATGGAAAGAAACATCACCATCAATACAAACATATTGTTTTTTTCTTCTGTGCAGTTCAGTGTTATGTTCATATTCATATTACCTGCCTGTCAGACTGAAAGAGTCCTATTCATATCTATTAAAATAGAGGGCAGCATGCTGTCTGATCTTACTTTTCTTTTAATTCAGTGGTCAATATTCTATTACTATCTACACTTGGCAGCAGTTAAACGTTTATGCTGCCTTCATTTATATCAGCTGAGTGGGTGGGTCAGCATATAATTTTATATTTTTGGTAATCCCACTTTTGGTAAATGTTTCATAATGCTCAAAGTGATTCTAATAATAAAACTAAGTACTACGAAATATCATAAACTATATAATACAAAATAAAGAGAACAATCCCAATTGATTTTAGAATTGAAATTGAATTTCAATTGAATTGAATTTGAAAACCAATTTATTCATCTGTCCCAAAATTGTGAATCTGATGTAGATTTCGAAAGAAGCTATGGATGACTATGGTTGGGACACTGGTTCTGTTTCTACAATCCAACCAGCGCATAATTAGGTTTTCTCATCACCACAGAGTCCTGCACGGGTCCAATTTTGGAAACCCGCACCCGCAAAGCTCAGTACCGGATCCGACTCGTTACTCGCACTTATCTCTAGATAAAATCCCCACACGTAGCCTAGTTATACACATACATCGATCACATACATGGATTTTATGCCGGGTGGACAGGAGTCACAATGGACGCTCCAACCAGTGTGTGGCTTCATATGCAGCAAGCTGTGATGCTGTGATACTTTTTTTCCTCTTTAGTACGTTTTACCCGTGCCCGAAATTTAATATGATGATTTTAATGATGTCCGGTGCAGGACATCATTTTGACCACTTCAGAGCCACCAACACAACTTTTCTGGACATCACGCGCACTACAAAGCGCGCATATGTCACCACTTCTTACCTTTGACACATCAGGGACATTTTGTGGCTTTTTGGACTGTGCGGTGAAGCCGACAATACCAATATCCTGAGGAAACACAATTTCCGATTGCGGGCCGACCATGTTTACTTCGTATTTGGACGTTGGAGTCACGTCAAAGAGACAGCTGGCGAGCTCAGGTATTCCGTTTCTGGCCCTGCAGATGTAAAAACTGACCCTGTCGGCCTGTAAGATAAGGGCAACTCTCTGCAGCACTTTATGAAGAGACTTCTCCATGCAATCCAGTTTCTCCAGCTCCTGGACCAGCTCGAAGATGATGGCAGCTTCTTGCACAGAGTTAACATCCTTGTAGGAAGCGGTGTCTTTGATATCGAGAGATGTAGAAAAGGCGGCGGTCAGGGCTTCAGCACGCAACTTCTTATCAAAGTATTCTTTGGCGAACTGCGGGTTGTTCTCCAGATATTTCTCCACGCTATCCTTGTCTGCCATTTTGAACTTGTATAGTTTTGTATTCCTGTTCTCTTTTCACAGAAGCATCACCTGTAGGGGAATGTCAATGCGAAGAGGGGAGCTGCGCGATGGCCTGCAGGTTTGGGTGGATCAGTAGCATCCGTTTGTCTGGACGTGCATTCTCCTCCACGGTCCCGGAGGGAGTCCCGTGTCCGCCGACAGACAGAATAGGACAGAATGCGGCTTAGAGGCTGAAAGGATCTAAGTGGCCCCTAATTAATGTGACGTCATGGCATTAAAACCCCTGCTTTAAGCGTCCTTAACCCGCAAATCCCAAACGCTGATCATTTTATGTCGGGCTATCCTCCCTCAACCGAGGGAGGACACAGGAGAGAGTGAGGCTGATGTCAAATCAAATGTCAGATTGGGTGTATGGTCACCATGAAGAAGAGGATGTGCTCAGGACACTGATGAAATGATGGAAAGCTATATAAAATAAAGAGAGACAGCTATTAACAACATTTAAACAACACTGAAGTAACACTGTGTAACAAGACCTAATTAAAGAAACACAACCTCACAATGTACAGCTATAAGTCCAACCACTGGCTGCTACATAGCTCCGCTGAGCTGTGCACTGTAGGCTTAATTGTGTTCCTAAAGAACACTTCAGTAATCACTAAATAGAGTTATATAAGCCAAGGTCTCTTTCCAACTAGTTACTGGTCTCTCACCAGTAACTGGTGCACCAATCCAGTTGGCTATTTAATCTATTAACCTTCTTGACAACACTCATTAAAATAAATAATTGGGGCTATCAGATTCTCCACACACATCGGGAGACATGATTTCAGTTTTACTTGCCTCAAATAACCTCCAAGTGAACCAACTCAACATTAGGTATTACCACCGTTCTGTCCTCGTTGTTGTACCTAAATAGTGTCGACAACTGACACTGATTGGGTTCAGAGGCATAATGGTAGCCTATCTAATGCTCTAAATGTGTGAGCAGCCTACCTTGGTGCTTTAATGAAATCTCCATTATCATGGTGCTATCAGTCCTAGAACTGGATATTAGCCAATTAGAGGGACTTGGACGTCTGAGAACAAGGCCCTAAACAAAGATGGCTGGCTATTATTAACTGAACGCACTGTCTGGTTAGCTCTTGGCAGGCTGGCAAGACAAGGAGCTCCCCGCTATTTTTGCTGTGGGGATTAAGACAAGCTTATCAAGTCAGAGCTACAAAAAGGTGTGTGTGTGTAGGAGTGTGGATGTGAGGCGTTGTGGAAATAAATTGGAGCAGCTGATTTCACAGGGGGAGAGAGTGGTTGGGTGTTAGTGTGTGAAAGAAGAAGACAGACTGAAGAAAGACAAGGAAGGAAGAAATGTAGATGACAGCAATAAAAACAATGAATGATACGAGTTGAATGACATTTACAGATATTTATACTGCTTGTTTTAAAATTGTATGCATTAAGATAAGTAAAATGTTTTTTTTCCCATTTTGTTTTAGGGTGTCTGTTAAATAGTGACTATATGTAACTACATACAGGCCCTATATTTGCAACTACATTATGTAACATGCAGAAAACAGCAGGCCAGCAAACTGATTCACTAATGTCAGTGACACTGCAGGATCTATAAATCTGCTAATTAGAATTATTGCATTGTGGTTGGGTGCCTCCGCTAATCAGTGACGTAGTTTAAACGCATATCTGTCCAGACTCATATTCTCATAAGTTTATGCATGAGTCCAAGCGGATGTTTGTGACAGATGTAATGAAATTCCTTCGAGGCGTTTCTGAGATGTAGCATTGATGAGAATGGGACATACATGAGGTGACACTGACCTTGACCTTTGACCATCAAAATCTAATCAGTTCATGATCCCAAGTGACAATTTGTGTCAAAATTGAAAAAATTCCCTCAAGGCGTTCCTCAGACATTACATTCACAACAAGAACAGGATGAATATGAGGTGACTGTCACCTTGACCTTTCACCTTTGGCCACCAAAATCTAAACAGTTCATCATGAAATCTAAGTGGACAGTTGTGGCGAAGTTGAAGACATCCCCCCAACACATTCCCAACAAATCAGTTCACAAGGATTGGATGAAGGTGGGGGTCACTATGACCTCAACCTTAATCTAATCAGTTCATTAAGTTAACAGCTGTGCCAAATTTGAAGGAATTCCCTCTAAACGTTTCTTAGATATGACGTTCACAAGAATTTGATGGCTGTATGGACGGAGTGACAACCTGAAAAGACAATGGCTCCGGCTCTGGCTCTGGCTCTCACCAGCGCTGAGGCATAAAAGCACAGGCTACTGCTGAAACCAGACCACATAGTTGTACAAGTAAAACCTTTGAAATTAGCAAGGAAGCATTTTCTTAATTTGTAAGAGGAACAGTTAAGATTTTTCATCTTGCATCGTCTTGCTTTAAGAACTGACCTGAGACAATGGATTTTCCAAAATGTATTTTTATATTGTAATTGCAGTTTTTACAGTTTTCAATAGTAATATAAAACTAAAAAACTTGCATTTTAGAACTTTAAAACTGTAATTTAGGAAATACATGCTCCAGACTTGAATCTTAACAACTTAACATCTTAAAAGTTACACTATTGTTCAAAAGTTTGGGAAAAAGAAAATTATATTTTATAAAAGTGAATTGATCAAACAAGGTTAATGTTGTAAATGACTATCATAGCACATTAGTAGTTGAAGTGTGTTCTAATGGCATTGTTGTGTTTATCAATTTAAAAGGCTAACTGGTGATTCAGCAATTATGTTAGCACAGTTGAAAACATAAATACTTTAATGGAAAACAAGGATATTTGTAACAAACTTGTGAATAGTATTATGGTAGTGTACACTTTTACAAAATATTTAAATCCACTACAAACATTTAACAAATAATACTATGTTTGTGAAGCTTGTTGACAATGTTGATTCAACTCTTTAGGTCATAGGTAGTGGTTGTGTTGGTTTGGATTGCATTATGTTTATGTGGGTGGCCCAAACCCTGCTAAAAATATTACTTCCATGTTGCGCTTGTCTCGTACCTTTTGCCAAATCTCCAGTTTAAAAGGAAATCATTTGGGATCCCAAGTTTCACGCTCAACGAAAGCAAGAAACAAATTCTTGCTTAAGTATGACATTATTATTTACCGCTATGATGACCAAAATCTTAAATGCACACAAAAAACTTGTGGGTATGGATTATACTATATACATATAACATACATAGGTACAAAAGTAGGTCAATCTTCATGATTATGAAATGTTGCCGCTATTATTTCTGCCTAAAATAAATGATCACACTGTTTTCGACTGGCCAGGGCCTTGGTTATGCAATCTGCAGATGTTTGGCTCTGCTCTTTTACTCCAAGCCCCCAAAGGACTGGTTACATGATCACCGTGCAAACAACAGCATATTGTAATTTCCGATATTGAAACCCAGATGAAGAGATCTTTGAAAGTAGTTTGGGATTTGCTTAAAACAGCTCACACTGTGAATGATGTGCATTTTAACTGTGTAAGGCTGTAAGCAGCAAAATAAAACGACACAAGCCAAGACCCTGGTCTTTGGAAAAAAGCATGTTTTTAATTAGCAAATAAGGATTCACAAGATTACTTCAATAAAGAAGGCACTTGCTTTAGTGCTCACAGGATTCAGTAATTAAATTTCTCTAGTGCACCAAACATTTCTGCAATACACACACACATTGATCCTTTGAATGACTACGATACTTTGGAAGCAAAGGCACCGGGATAGAGTTCACTGATGTAGGTCACCAGATCCAGTGATGTGGATCTCACCCCCCTCACTACTAGAAAGCCTCTCCACTCCCCTCCCCACCCCACACATTGATTATTTTATTATTTTCTGTTGAGAGCAGACTTGACCACTTTATCTATGGCTTTATACAAACACAATCAAGGAGTCCATTGGTAGCATTATGAGCTCAAAAACTGATGGAATAACATTGATGCTGCTGGGAAGCATGTCGATACTGTAACATTTCTTTAATAGATAAGAAAGGGGAAACAGTTTACAATTTTCCACACAGAAAGGGGGTTCAGTGAATGCACACAAAACATTCCAACTAGATTTATGTTAAAACATAGGTATCTTTCAAAAATCAATGACAAAGAGTACAGCTACTATCTCAGAGTATGTGCCTATGTTGGAGTGTGTGTTTATATCTACACATGCATTATATAGCTTGGTCCAGATGGCTTTTCCTAGTGTTTGCTTTCATAAGACAGAGAAAGCCTCAGCAGTTCTGACAGGAAAACACATTTTTGGGGGCATATGGAGGGGGTGGTTGTCCAAATGTGCAAAACACACAAATCAATAGGACTGGGGCCTGCAGTTATGCAAATGTTTGTCCAATGGAAGGCAAGCTGTGGGAAGAGCATGGGAGGTTCAGGTCTCCAGAAATTATTATGCAATAGCAGTTGACTGTATATAAAACCAAAACCTGACAGAAAACCAGAGGATCTGCCTGCATCTTTTTGTGCAACAAGGTATGCATTGACAGTGTACTTGCTTTTAAACTTCACCTGAATGTTTAATGTAAATGAGTAGTTCTTTTGCTAAAGACATTTTTTGGGACTTTTTAATTTAATCAAGATTTTTTTGTTTATTTTGACTTTGGTTAAGTATTTTGAAACATGTAGGGAAACATTTTATGGAATTGAATACACTCCACTTTACTTGACTTGAATGGAACTGGTTATGTGGCTGACAAATGTGTGACACTTTTCTTTCTTTCTTTGTTGCAGTTTTTTCCTTACTCTGTGGTAAAATGCTGCGCTGCATTGTGGCCCTCTGTCTCCTGGGTTTATCCTGGGCACAGGACTGCCAGGTGGCCAACATCCAGACCATGCAGAACTTTGACAAAACAAGGGTGAGTCGGAAGTATAAAGAGATGTTTAAGTTCTGTGAGCACATTGACTGTATATCTACTGTATCATCCTTTTTTATTAGAAATAGATTGGAAAATCCACTTGAAGGTTCCCAGTATGAATCACTATATAGCACTAATTTGATTTGTTCTGTAAAATCTTCTTTAATAAAGAAAAACACTGAGTGTAAAGATGACTTACATGTAGACTCCTTTCTTATAGTATGCAGGGATATGGTATGCTGTTGGAAAGAAGGACCCAGAAGGTTTATTCTTAATTGACAACATTGTGGCCCAGTTTACTATTGAAGAAGATGGCCAAATGACTGCCAAAGCAATGGGCAGAGTCAACATCCTCAAGTGAGTTACTTACTTGCTACATGTTCTATGCTTAAATTAGTGTGGTTCCTTCTCCTCAGTTGTTTTGTAATGACCTCATCTCTCTTTGACCTCTAGCAATTGGGAACTGTGTGCTGAAATGTTTGGCACCTTCGAGGACACTGCTGATCCTGCCAAGTTCAGGATGAAATACTGGGGAATTGCATCCTACCTGCAGTCTGGAAGTAGGTTATAAAACATTTAAAACTCAACACTCATAAAGTTTAAATAGTTTATTAACAAGACATGCTTTTCAACTGATGTTAAACAAGGCCCTGTTTTACATCACTAATGTACATTGTACATTGACAAAGGGAATTTTGGCCTTCAGATAACTGTATTTAACTTAATCATCACAAGCAGCACTTGGCTATCTACAACCTTGACTCAAACTAAATACTAAGACATCAAAATGAGCCTTGGAATAAAAGTTTTCATTTTAACATTGACATTACATCAAGGCTAATGTTGTAAGTAACTGTACTTTAATAAACATTGAGGCTTATTAACAATTTCAGACATGGCATGTAATCTCTGAAATGTCATTATGATAGTACAGCAGACACAAGCTGCAAAACATTGTCAAATGTCTATAATTAAAGCTGATTTTAGCAGAAATGGAATGTATTATTCATAAATATGTTGTCGTTTGTGTGTAATCACCTGAAAATACTAATTATTGCATTTTCTTTTGCTTAGAATGAGCCTTTTATCTCTACATAGGGAGCAGGTCTCATGCCATGTTTCTACAGTAGTAGCCCAGAATGGACAAACCAAACACTGGCTGTAGAAGGAGAATCAATTCTTCTATAATTTGGTGAAACAGTTACAATAGTCACTATCTTACATTGAAACTATGGTATTGATATTACATACTAAATAGGTGAACTAAATCTAAATATACAGTATAGCTATCACAAGTAACCTCATCACTTGACATATTAGTAGTTGATGCAGTTGTAGAAGATGACTTGGGAACTTGCAGACACCATAGGCTTCCTCGTACATGGAAACTGGGGGTGTAAGTGGTGCTCAGAAGGTTTCATTCTGCAGTCTTGCCATTAGATTCTGCAAAATCTTTCACAGTTTACATGTGGTACATTTAAAGGATGATTTGGTAAAAATCTTAACACTCTAACTCCCCCTTACATCCTGCATTTTCTTCTCCCTGCTTTGCTTTCAGATGATGACCACTGGGTGGTTGACACTGACTATGACAACTACGCCATCCACTACTCCTGCAGACTGCTGGACAGTGACGGCACTTGCCTCGACAGCTACTCCCTCATATTCTCCCGTCATCCAACTGGTCTGAGGCCAGAGGACCAGGCCATCGTCACCCAGAAGAAGATGGATCTCTGCCTGCTCGGCAAATACAGACGTGTTGCACACACTGGTGAGTTGAGTTCTTGAGTGCTCATTTGTTTGTATAATGATTTATTGATCCATGTCTTTTGTGAGTCAGCGTTCAATAAGATGAAAGACCAAATGAATGATTAACTGAAATGAGTTCTGTAAGTCCTTGTGGTCACTGACGTGTGTCTTCTTTGCACTGCAGGCTACTGCCCGAACAATGGATTTATTAATTTCCAGTGACACTTTTCTGAAGCACCCACCTTTGGAACTATGTGCACCCCTGCTGGTCTTGGTCCCGCCAGAGTTCTCTATTCTTAGTCTCCTGTACCTGTCTGTGTCTATCTTTACATTCTTCTTTAAAATAAACTAAAAATGATTGTACATGACTTGACTATAAATGAAAGAGGGAAGATAAGTCATGATACTGATGCTGATTGCCAAATTGCTCCTTTAGTAAAGGGGATACTGGGCCTTTTAGCAATTTTGTCTTACTTTCAACCTCAGTCACATGTATAGGAACTTAGGAAAGTTGCATGAAACAGCTTTGCTTGTGGAAACCAGTAGAACATACTCTCAGGATCCAGTGAGAAAACTACACACACCAGATCACTGAGAAACAACTTTTGGAACATTTCATGATGATGTTACGTGACACTGAACTCTCCGCATTGCTGCTGGTCTGGAGTATAACTACCATGTTTAATAAAAACCCAGGTTCACATATCACTGGCTTTGCTTTTACACTGAAGTAGCACAAACATAGATATTGTTAAACATAAGTACACATATTAAGTCATTTGCTATAAAGGCATAGTAGTTTGGTTGTTTCTTGATTGTATGATGTATACTTCTTGATCCAGTTTTTAAAATAAAACATTCATACTGTGTCGGGCTTAATTCAAAATGTTGATCACTTTATCTATATTCCCATATTGCAAATAATTAATTGGAAAAATTGTTTTAAAAATTCCCAATTAAATTTCTATGTTGCCTTTGGATTCAGCCATGTCAAAATCCATGCATATGAAGAAATCTGCATCCTCTACTAAAAGTGAGAATAACTTCATGTATTGGATTAAGTACATTCACTGGCTACTTTATTAGGAACACCTGTACAATTTCTACTTCTACATATAATTTCTCAGTTTTTGTTGGAACTGTCAGAAAGGTGATTAACGACGATAAGTACAACCTCACAGAACCGAAAGTCTTGCTTTTTCATAGCTGGTTGTAGCATCACAAAATCTAATGGCCACCTAAGGATTATAGAGATGAACAAAACTACAAAATAATAATAGAGTAGTGGGGCATCAGGATATATGTCATTACCTAGATTGTAAATGGAATACATTAATGCCTAATCCTTTCGTTCTCAAATTAAAGTGAATAACCCAAAGCCAAGACAGCAAGTTCGACACTGTCAACACTCATTACTTTTCTAATGTTGATCATAACAGCAAGTGCTATGAAAATAACAGATTAACACCATTTCTTTTAGTAATTGAGAAAAAGCTCCACACATTAGTGGCTTCTAAACACACATACACAAATGATTGCATTGGAAGGAGATTTGCATCTTTATTGCACATTTTTGTACAGTACATTGCATGAGAAAACAACTTTGGCGCACATGATTAAAATGAAACTAATTACTTTAAATAAACTGCAGAATGAACATAAGTCAGTCAAAGTACTGATTCTCTGATTATATTCTTTTAAAAGACACATGGGCTAAATAAAAACATTCAAAGATGACAGTATTGCAGTGACTCCAAGTCTGTCTAGTCACAATGGCTGCAGGAATAAAGGCACCTTAACCACTTTTCCCCTACTGAGAGGACCTTTACTAATCCCCTGACTTAAATAGTTTAGTACAAGGAATTAACTCATGCAATCTCATTCCAGCTTTACAGGGCTGATGGCTTGAAATGTCAAGGTGGAGATGGAAGTGAGCTTCACTCAAACAGCAAAGAATACACAGACAACCTGACAGCAAGTGACCAATTAAACTCCCCCGTACAGTGTGGTTAAGTTTATGTGGCTAAGGTTAGAGAAAGAGGGTTACAGCCACGTAGCTAAGCGAGGTTTATCCACACACTAAACAGAGAAACACAGCTATAGCAGGGACCTGATAGGAAACATGGCACACAAATTAGGACACTATTGTTCATAATTATGAGAAACTCTATTATTATGTCCTTCACTTCAATACTGTCAAAATGGCAAATGAATATTGATGTTTATGGGCAATTTAGCTTTCTTCAGAACAACTACAACAAATATGCAATCAATATTACACAACCTGAGGAAAATGTTACACAAGACCACAGAATGCATTGATTACTGAAACTAGGAGTGTGTTTATCAATGGAACACATTAGGCAGGTTTGTAAACGTTTATACAAAATGCATACAAAAAATCATAAATTAATAACATTGTGCCATAATACATACTTATGAAGGAAAACAAAATCTCTCATTATCTAATAAGACAGAAGCTCACTTATAAAAACCCAAGAATAAATAATTTGATCAAAATACACACAAAACAGGACAACCAAACATATGACTATAATAAAGCACAGAAGCAGGAAGTAAGTTCATTTTGAGATTAAAAAGAACTGGAGTTCATACTGTGGTGATTTTGTTCAACATAAATGTAATATAGGAATATCCCTTAAATCCCATTTGTGTAAAAAAGTAAATTTTACTCAAGTTTGGCTGACGTTTTCTGCAATTTCACCTTCTAATACATCCTCAGGCCAACAAACCACTTGAATAGGTTTAGGAGTGATGATCTATCACAGCCTACTGCTGTGAGGAATTTAAAATGCATTTCATTTATTTGAAATGTTCACTGTACACACTATAGTGCTTGGAACATATTCTGTTTCTCTATTACTGAACATATTATCAGTTTGTATCCAGTGATTATATGACAGCAGTAGTTGTATTTCAAGGGCTCAGTTTAATCAGATGTTCGGATGCAATAATAAAAATTGCCTGGCAACCATGTTTGTAGCTTTCCATATGAGTTTGTCACTCACAGGAGCACTGTGTTTGTGGAATCAGTGTTGTTTTTAAAATTGGAGCATAAAAAAATATAGTCTACACGTGGCTGTTCATTGCTTTCAGATTTGTCCTCCTAACTCAGACAGTGTTTAGAATGCACTACAGAGGTTACATTTCCTGAATGCATTTTATGATCTAGTCCAGTGGTTCCAAACCTTTTTGTTTTGTGGCCCATTAAAAAGGAAGCAATGTCTGTTACCTATTGTCACAGACTGCACCTCTATATGACCAGGTTAACCAAATAATGATTTTTTTTTTTTTTTGCATTAACCAGAATTGTTCGGTTCATGCTTGCTGCCCTTAGGTGTGGAGAGGTCCTGACACTGAGGCTGGAATCCACCGATCTAGACTCTGCACTAACTTAGGCAAAGCAGTAGTCGATGTGTGCCAGCAGCTCTCTGTGGCGGCTAGTAGGATAGGGGGCATGGCACTTTGGGCACTCCAAGAAACTTTCATCCAAGAGGTTGGTGAGTTTTGATGGGGATGTAGGGTCATCGATAGTAAGACGCTCAAATTCAAGCTTATTGTAGGAGTTGGGCTCTGAAAAACGGGCGCTGGACTGTTTCTGAAACACAAAACATTTCCTTACAATCATTCTCATAATAAGTTCAGACAAAGTAGAAGTAAGATAAGATGAATTGACTGAGGTTGTATTTCTTAAAGACGTGTGGTTGTGAAGCACTGAAACACTCACAGCAGCCTCCAGGTTAGCAATCTGATCCCGGGCCTTGCGAAGCTCCTTCAGCACCTTATGCAACTGGTGCTGCATGCTCTGACGATCCATCTTTTCATTCTCAAAGTCCTTCGCAGAGCGTTGGATCTTGGGAGCGGTAGAAATATATGAGGAGAAAGCCAAGTACTCATTGTACCTAAATTGTGGGATCAGTATGAATTTCACCACTTTAAGGAAGTACTTAAAAACACTTAAAATTACCATATTACAATTACAGCTGAGGGATCTTCTCATTATAACCCACTAATTAAGGTTAAAAATATCAGTGATAGCTAATCACATCACTTACATTTAAATGTAAAAATATCACAGCTATCACATTTTATTTGTTTTTCAAATCAGTGTTCAATGTTTTTCCCCCCACTGTTCCTAAACAGCATGACATTTTTCCGCCGTTGGATGCACATTTTTGCTCGTGTAACTGCTGGAACATTTTCTGTAAAATGCATGCAAAGTGCTACCTGTTGCTCCAGAGCTGCGATCCTTCTCTGTTCCTCATTTTGGCTGACAAGAGACTTCTGCAGCACATTAACCTGTGAAGAACAAATTCTCAATCAAACACAATATTTACAGAAAAAAAATTTGCAGCCAAAGAAACCTGGGACATGATTTTACATAAATGTTCTCAGCTTTCTATTACACTCTTGCATTTTGTTAAGTAAACTATAATTGTTAAAAGATGAGATCTTATATTTCCAGATCTTCAAATGCAGGCACAAGTGTATACCTTTTACAAATAAATAGAAATACAGTATTAGCAAAGAGTAACCACAAATAACATGGGAGTGAATGAGGGTGTTACCTGCAGTAGAAGTTCAGCAGATCTCTTCCTCTCCTCCTCCAGTCTGATCTCCATACTCTCCAGTTCCGCTTCCATCCTGTCTCCCCGCTCAGACGACACCTTTCTTTCCTCAAACACTGCATGTCTGGATGCAGTGTTTATGTAATCCACACAAATATTAAAATTAATCCTGTTTACCTATATATTACTCAACTTGAAAAACATCTATTAAAACCTATTAATAGTTGTTGTGGTTGACACGTTCATAAAGGTAAAAGGTTTCACTATTTTTGACATGAATTATGGACCAACCGAGACAAGTAAAACAGATAAAATTGTGGTATTTTTAAAGGTAAATTACCCAATTAGTTCAGCATTTTTCAATTCAGGTCTTTGCAGTTTCTTCACATTGGTCATATTTACCGTTTAAGCTTTGACGTGTTGAATCGCATGCCACGTCTGATTTCTGCAAGACCAGACTTTGTTTACCTGTTGCTGAGTCGCTCTGCCTGCAGCTGTATCTTGGCCTCCTCCAAGTCTTTGCTCTTCTCTTCATACTTCCTCAGAAAGGACGACAACTCTCTGCACTTGTCCTCATACCTTTTCTGCAGCGCTGAAATTTCCTCCTGGAGCCTGGTGACCTGCTCTTTCTGAGTGTGCAGCTCAGCCTGAGCTTTCAAGGTCTATGGAGGCAAAAGAAAAACATACTGCTCAGAATGATGTATATTGTTTGTCTGCTTATTTCTCTAATAGAGTTCTACAGATCAATTATAAAGATGTCTGAATCAAAAGAATGTGGATATTTAATGAGGTTAGTCCAGCTGCATGCAGATTCAGTGCTGAACCAACCTTGTGAATGTTAATACATTTGTACATTTAATAAGGAACTGTATGATTTTGCAGAAATCTGAGCAGCTGGCCTCATAAAGTAGAAACTAAGAATTAATTGGTGAGTTAATCTGTATCAGAAATATGAATGCTTAGACCTAGAAACAAACTCAGCTAAGTAAATAGAAAAGATATAAAATCTTGTTTTATTTACCTGTTCTCTCTGCACTTTGAGCTCCTGTTGGGTTTTGGTGACCTGATATTTCTGGCTTTCCAGGTCTTTCTGCACAAACATCAACTGTTCATACTGACTCTTCAGTTGAGCATCATTTTCTGGAGCTGCTAAGTTGGCACGAGCTGAAATAGGAACTGTTAATAAGCAAATTAAGTAGCTAATTAGGGCTTTCATTGCAGTCAGAATGTACATATTTTGACTGCAATGGACTGTCTCTCAATCAACTTGTTACATGGTAAGGATTAAATTGTTAATTTTATTTTAATTACTTTAGTACAATCACGTACTCCTAACATTATTGTAGTGAAAATGTTGTGGTTATTAGAAATTAATTTCTCACCATCTGCACCAGCCTCTTGTTTGGTTTCCTGCTGCTTTGCCTGAAGTTGCTGCTCCAGCTCCCGCATACGGGCAAGCATGGACTGAACGTAGGCCTCTCTCTGCTGGTCGTACACCAGCCAATGCTGGTTCTTTTCAAGAGCCTGGTGGTGAGAAGCACAGTCTCTACACTGACACTGCACTCTGTGTATTCAGTATTTACAGATGTTCAAATCAAAGGATGTTCAAGAAAATAAAATCCTGTTCGTGGTGCTGTACACAACTTGGGTTTTTGACAAGGATTTTTCATCAAAACTATAAGAAACTCTGCTTTTACTCACACAACAATGATTTATTTTCTCCAAAACAGCAAGATTAAGTAAGAAGTGTGTCCTTTGTTGATAGTACTTGATACAGACATAAATTTGATCATAGATATTTTGGCAATACTAAATGAAGGGAATTATTTCACTATGTTAGCTCTGAATAAAGTGTAATGCAATTAAATATATGACCAAGAGCCATCATATTACAAAGCTATGGTATAAAAATATTTTTCGTTAGTAGAATGGGAAGCACTTCAGTTACAAACACGCAGAGTAAATCATTTACTATACTCACGTCTCTCAGTTGATCTTGTACCAGTACCATGTCTGCAGGAGGTACCTGTGTATTCTGTTGAGAGAAAACACATTTTAAATTTTTAATATTTAATTAGGACTGAATTAGCTCATCTGTATTATCAAAAATATCGATTTACTTTTTTACTTTATGTACTGCTGTGTACCACTGCACCTTTGGTGTTATTATATATAGTTAATCTAAACATAATAGTATTATGATGATGCCTTTGAAAATACAACCAAGTAAAGTTACAGACTGAGGGCTTTTGGTTGAATATTTCACAAGACAAATCAGTTCTTGTTTTGAGATCAATACAAATGATACTGAACTTGTTCTAAATAAAATGATGGACTATCATCATCGTATTCATATTCATGTTCTTATCCGTTTTCTGGGTAAAATCTAAACAAATAGTTGGGCTGCCACAGGCTTATAATCACTGGTAGGTTTCCTGGTTTACAATATTTGTGTTTTATAAATGCAAGAAAACACTGGAACAAGTGATCAATCTATGCACTGTATTTTTAGAAACGTGGCTGCACAATGTGGAGCACCAACCTTAGGGCATTGGCATCATCCCTAAAAGACAGTCAGTCATCTCATAATTCTGTCACAGGTCTACAAGTCTGATGCCACTCAACGCCTAAGCTCAAGCAAATCCTTCAGAGCACTGTCACAACAGTAGGCATCTAAAAGATCATTTCTGTGCTAAGGCTCTGTGAACTCTTACACAATCAGACAAGCATCATGAACTTGTCAACTTTTGCCAGATAAATTTAAACGTATGTTCAATAAACAAAAAGCAAAAGGAGCTAAGCCGAATGCTTGCACAGACCAGAGCAATCCTGTACAATTACTATACATGCATATGGAAATATTAAGGAAATCAACATGTAATGAGAGCTGAAAGAAACTGATATCAAAAGTATCATATTTCTACAAGTATTCATATGTACTTTCCAACCTTGAGTCTAAAACTTGACATTATGGAAAAAAAATTCATGGGCAGAATTTCCAGCATTCTAGTGACCTTTCTGGACAACAAAAACAAAAGAGAGCTTCTGTATCCTTATAAAAATCATAAACCTCTTAGCTTAGCGCAGTTCTTCTGGCTCAGCTGAAACAAATATCAAACAATAGGGAAATCTCACAATGTTTTTTTTTTTTTTTACTGAGTTTCACCAAAACAGAAGGAAATATAACATTCTATGGAATTAATGCTTGTTGGTAATGCCTATTCACTTGTGATTTTGCCACAGATACAAAGAAGAATCCTGATGACTATTCTCTGAGTGTAGTCAAGTCCTGCTGTGCTCAAAGCATCAAAGGGCTGACCAGGAATTAGTGCTGCCTTTTGATAAGGCATAAGAGTCTACAAGTGGGAGGGAACTCAGCGGCTACCACAGATCCACCAAACGCTCGAACACTGATGATTTTGATGATGATATTAATTATAAAGTTCTGTAGACAAAGTGTCCCTTGGACAAATTTGTTTTTCAATCATCACAAATGGTGTTATGGGATGTGAAGTAATGAGATCTTATACAGGTATTAATGGAATAACAATCATGGGAAAACATGTGTTTACATTTGTAAAATGTTTCATTTTAAGCCTTGTATTACTGAGTCTTTAGCTTTCATTACAACAGTGAAATCAAGTTACACAGTGCTACCTAGTGGACAAAAGAACAAGTGGATCTGTTGTTCATACCATGCCTCTTTTTATGCAGCACAGTACACTGAAAAAAAGTTTTTATTAAAGCATCAAACTAATGTAAAAATGAACACTAAATCATAGATGCACTAGCAACTAATCAAGCAGATGCCATAACTATCCAAAAAGGAAAATTTCACATCACTTCTGTTTAAGTTAGGTTTTACTTACTTCCATTATTGCAAATATCTGTGACTTCAGCATTGCAGGAGCTCAAATGAAGCAATCGCTAAAATATAATTTGATTTACCAAAAAACATTATAATTCAGCAGACATACTGCATATCCATTGCATCAGCTTTATAGATATAACAACATTGTCAGAGATTGAAGGTATTAGAATAGGAGGGAGAATGCAGAAAGTTGGGGCAGGATTTAATCCTAAAACAAATTATTGAAATATTACTCCTAGAAGGAGGTATAAAACCATGCAATAAACTCTGCTCACTGACCTCTGACCAAATAAATAGTAACTTTTGCCTCAGGATTTACAGTAATCATATGTTTTTTTTAATTTTTAAAATGCAGTAAAATTATTTATAATATCCTAGCGTGAGTCATCAATAACTTAACATGAGTTGGTTAATAAGTACTTTAATTATCAGCATCATGATAGAATTCACAATTTCATTGAACTGCACCAGCAAGTTAATCTGACATTTTCAAAGATGACCAGATGATGAGAGGAGTACAGAATACCAATTAGATAACAGGTGATGTGGAAAAGGAAACAACTTTCTCAGCTAATGATAACATTTAGGCAGATGCAGAGACAATAAGTTGGTGAACCTACCATCACCTTGTTTTTCAAGTTCTCGGTCTCTTGTGACAACTTCTGGAACAACATGTCTTTCTGCTCCGCCTCCTTCCTCTGCTGGTCTAGCTGGGCCTGCAGTGATGTTACCACCTGAAATACACAACAATAGGAAATAATCAACAACTTGACAGCCTCTAGAACAAGTTTTTTTTTTTTTTTTTACTTTTGTGACTGCAGAGACTGTAATAGCTCTGGTTTTAGTTCTTTTGTTGATGAAATATAATGAGGAGGAGCAAAGTGTGATTAAATCACATTACACATTCACAATGCCAAATAGCTGATATTCCATTTAGCAGTGTATATATCCAAGTTATAACCTGATGCCATTCTGACTAGCCTAAATTAAAAAATGATTTCACAAAGATAAGAAACAACCTCAAAATAGATAGCATCAATTTCTCCATCAGTGTCGTAAACAGCAACAAGCCATGAATGCTAATACAGACTCACTACAATGAAAGATAGTTGATTTATAAATATGAAGTGAACAGCATAAACGCCATGTGCTGGTATGACTGCTTTCTAAACTTCACTTAGCTGAGCTGCTGTCAAAATGAAATAGAAAATTTTCCTCCCCCCAACTGTTTTTGTGGCAGCTCAGTGAAACTGTAGCATTTTTTTCCCCTTCTGACAGTTGTCTGCTGCCAGCAATACATATGTCACCAATACAATGTCAAGAGTGCAACAAATCTCCACAAGTTGAGGAGTACTCTTCACATCACAGCTGTAGGTTATATCTATGCCTTGAGCAGAAACCTTCTGCTTCAGGGTGCTCAAATATGTTTATATGTGTGGCCATGTTTACAGACTTCTGTATTTATCTGTAGTGGTCCACTGTAAATATATATATATATACACTTATATACTAATGTGTCATGTGTACATACTTCGCCTCCTTTCGCTGACAGCTGCTGTCTCAGAGTTTCCAGTTCCTGCTCTTTAACCAACAACTGTTGGTTGTTTCTTTCTCGGAGGGTCTCAAGGGAAAGAATCCTCTAAAAGAAACACAAGAAGCCGTACACACATTAGCGAACAACAACAGTGAAATGACAGATATATAATGTTGAAGTTTACTCTTCAGTGTAACTGATGAACATTTCTTTTACCTCCAGCAGTTTGCTTTTGTCCGAGTCAGGTGGTTTGATGTGTCGTTTGGCCAGTTCATCAATCTTTTTCTTCAGGTGAGCGTTCTCCTTCTTGACTTTCTCCAGCTCGGCCTCAGCCTTGGAGGCAGAGTTGCTGGATTTGAAACCCAGCTTGCTGACAATGGTCTCTTTGGCACCTTTGGATGTCATACTGGTGTCGAGGATGCAACCAGGAATAGTCTGGAGAGAAAGAATTTTACAGTGTGATATTTGCTTTAATGAAGACTGTATTTAGTTTGAATTATAAATATAGTTCAAAAGGCATCATTAGCAATAAATAGTGAAAGAAAAAAAGAAAAACGATGACAGAAGTGGCGATGAACATTAACAATACATTGAGCAGTAGGCTTCACGGGTTATTAGTGTTGATAGATGAAAATAAACATATTTGCGATTAGAGCACACTTCATTCTATTTACATTAATTTCATAAGATGAATTTATCAATATTATCGTTTTTCATTTAACAGTATTTCAGTAGTAGACTTGACACTAGCAAAGTCCCAGCACCTGTCTTATTTGCTAGCATAAACTAACATTGTATTATCTAAACTACCAGGTGTCAAATTTGACATAAAACTGTGAAAACACACTAAACAATCACTGGCACAGATAAACAAGTAATATTCAACACTCACGGGAAACAAACGAACAGAAGATATCCTCCAAAAACAGTCTACTTGTAACAACAAGACCGTTTACGAGCCAGACGCTTTCGTTTCCTGGAGTTTGAATTGCAGCGCGTTGACGTAATTTCCCTGACGTAGAGCGGGGTGCGTCTGCTCCTGTGTTCCGGGCCGTTTCAACGTCTGAAATCTTAGGCGGTGCAGTGTAGAAAATCTAACTACTTCTATGTTTTTTTGTGGAGGTAATCTAAAATACTGTCAACGGACACACTTTGTCTTATCATATTATAACTTCTATGACCAAGTCATCTTTTTTACAGGCTTTTCGGATCTTCGACTATTGATTAATGTGTTAAGCCGGGCTGTCCGTTTCACTAGATGAAGCGAACACACAGAAGAACGCCGGTTCGCCTACTCAAACTGCTTTGTCGTGTCTTGATCTCAGTAGTCTTTTCTATGCAACCTTTACAAGCTCATCACACTGACAGAGCATTTTATGGAAATTTCGCTGCCAGGAAACAGCTTGAATCAAAGTGTATTTCCTCTGTGGTATTTGGTAATAGCAAACACTGGAAGCTATTATCAGATGGCATCATGTCAGACTGCAGCATGGACTGGAACAGAAAATGTGCGACTATAGACTCATTTTGAATATGTATGGCTGAAAGCATGAAATAGATATTAAGAAGACGTGTGTGCAACCACGAAGCAGGATTTCTGTGACAGCGTTACACTTTTCAAGTGGCTGACTGATCACAGATTTCTATATTTAAGCTGTAGCTCGTTGCAACAGGGCACCAAGTGTGAAAGTCTATATCTAGCACAAGCTGCAGAGAGATGAATAACACTATAGAGATCTATTGTATGTGCAGCCTCCATAGATCTTCCAGGTGTGTAGGGCAATAAAAAGGCAGAAGTAGACATTCAGTGGAGATTTTATGAGGGGTGTCCCCTTTCCCCTTTTAATTTGCTAGGCTAATTATGATTAATTTTAGGGTGTAAAAAGGTCACTGGGCTTACATTTGAATAATAGTGAAGAACTGGAGTTTAGACTTGGGAATTCAGTTATTTCATACAGTTAAGAAACCATTTAATCTTTAGCCTAATGGATGTTTGTGTGAGAAATACTGGACAGACATGGGCTAGAGGATTTCACACATTGGAACATTAAACAATGTATATAGTTATACAACTCTTATGTTTTTTCCTTTTACTCATAATAAAGTTTAAATGTGTGTTCACAGAATCCAATTGGTAATGCTCAAATGTTGCAAAGAGGGAATTATGAAAAATGACTGCATCTAACACATATGGAACTTTAGTCCAATCAATGGCATAACAGCTACTGGTAAATTGTCAGTTGTAAGCAAGCTGAATGGAGTCTTTTTTGTTTGTTGCAGAATTGGGTCTGGATAAACAATGTCCTGTAAGACTTGGAATACTAGAATATGAATCTGGAAGTCGGATGAGTGAGCTGTTGCAGATTGTGGATTTGGAAAGGGTCACATGCAGGAGAGTGCCTCAAGGGATAGTGACATGTTGAAGGATAGTCTTGTCTCTCAACTTCTCTTGTCTCTCATGTGGGAGACTTGTAGATATTTTGTCTGACTGCCCAGAATCAAAACAAATCCTTCAGGTGCAGTCAGTGTCTGGGGACAGGCAGGTATTCTTTTGAGTGCTGTCATTCTTTTTACTGAATAATCACATTATTTCTGATATTGTATTTTTAACTGTACGTTTTGTATTTTGAGATTTATACAAACAAAATCATACTTAGCATCATGGACCAATTGCCACTGGGTCTACTGGTCACTAATAATGATAGCTGCTTTGAATATTTTTCAACAAATGTTGCTTGCTAATAGGACGCAGGCATGGAGAGATTAACAAACAGGCCTACCGAGCACATGTCCATGGGACCTCTTGATCTCTTGGGCCCCTGGTCCTGTGCCCTTCATACAGAGCCTCTGTATGAAGTGAGTGTTAGTATGTCTTGTTTGAAAGTCATAATGACCAAAAGAGATGAAAAACAAACAAACAAAAAAACACAGAAAATGACCAAAAAGAGACAAAATCAACCAGAATGACTACTGAAGATGTGACAGCTCCATTTGTAGTAGTTTTGTTTCTCTTTCAGTCTGGAGGTCCTATATGTTGTAGGAGCGGTATGGGGCCTCTTACCCTTCTCTGCCCAGTGGCCAGTTTTTTCATGATCTGTCCATACTAAACATAACTCAGCAGCAACAACAACCACTTGCTGGTAAACTTCCTGGCTTAAGGATAGTGGAATAAAAGTGTAACTAAAACATAGAATAGTAAATGTCTTGAGTGTGTGAGTGACCACATGTTTGATTCTGCTTGTTGGTGCTGATTTGAATTTAGCTTGTTTTATTGAGCTTATTGTGTTTTTTGATTATAATCCTTAATCTTTTATCTATTCTTTCATTATTATTATTAGTATTTTTTTCATATGTACAAAAATACTGTACAAAAGGGCCTTACAAAAAAGTTTTGTTGACTGATTGAACTCCAAGCTACCATAAAGGCATTCAAATGCTACAATTCTTCCTGATTCATTACTCTTCATTCACCTTCATATAAGATCAGAGCAGAAGCCAAGAAAACAAAACATAGATCAATAGTAAATAACAGTAGTAAACTGATACATGCACATTAATCACAATCAAAATTCAATTTATAATGTGAGGAAAATTATTAATCTTTCCAAAAATACTTCTATTTCAAAAGCACTAAACCCATATTGCCTCACATTTGGGAATTTACTTTCTGCCTGGAAAATGTGTGTTTCTGTTCCAGAAAATGTTTCACAGAGTGTGAAGTTGGACCTGTCTTCTTTTGTGCACTTTCTGTTCTGGGATCCAAATTCTTACTTGTCGCCTTGTTTTTCCCACATACACTACATTCAGCCAAAGGGGCATTTAAATATATAAATAACTGCAGTAGTGGCAGAAATAATGCATCTCAAACCAAATGCCAGTCCTGAATACAATGCTTCAATTCTTTATTCTGGAAATATTATTTCACTGGGCTTTTTATGCACTGTGGAGAATCTAAAAGCCCATTTATGTTTTTGTTTGTGTGCAAAGACAAGATGATGTTGAAAATAATCTACTTTCATCAGAGGGCAGTGTTTCAGTGTTATGAATTTGATTTGATCTGGCATAGGTGAAAACTAACACATGTCAGTGATTTTTATTATACTTACTCACTGGCTGCATTAGATATTCTCTAGGACTCTCTCAGGATTTGTTCTAATCAATCCATAGCACCAAAGGAAGCCTTTGTTGCAAAAGAGTTCTTAAGTTCTTCTGACCTTGTCTCAGGTGTTCAGCAGAGAAACAAATTATTTTAAAACTGACTAAGAGGTAGACAGTGTTCGATTACAGTCAATAGAGTGTTCCTGTCAGTGGCCTTGGTGTAGAAATTCATGTGTTGGACAATTGCAAACTGAATGTACTGTTTTATCCAAAATGTTATATTCAGAAATGCACTTTCTATCAAAAGTAAAAGCTGACTTTAAATTGTTTTTTTTATGTATATATTCCATGTATGAGAAAACATATTCTCCAACATGTCTAGTGAATATTCTTTTGTGTGATTGAATGAAAAAATCTACATGCTAGAAAGTATATAATGTATTTTAAAAACACGTTAAGCACCTTAATATCTAATACCTCTGATAGATTTGATTTTATGGGTGTCTAATCTGTCAGTATGCACCATAATTACAGTTCTAAATCTAAACGCAAACTTTTCATATACTGTAAGACAATACTGCCTTTGCTTTCAGTGTTTTTTTTTTATATATAAAAATGAAAAATTACTAGTTCATTCAAATCATTCTGGTTGGTTGCTTTTTCTAGCCTGTACCTCCTAGCTCAGGAACATGGATAAACGGCTTAGTAAGATGTAACTGTAACAGTAAGTTGGTAAAAATATTATATTTCCGTTGATTTCCAGAATTGCCACACTCTTAGTCTGGCCCCAGGTTTCCCCGCCAGGGTCAGGGAAGAGCTTAACTCTTAGAACAGTCTCCTGGTGAGCCATGTCTACATCATTAGCAGAGTACAAGCAGCTCTACCACTTTGCAGCAGATCTCATGCTGGCCTGTATCTCTGACTGGCCTTGCTCTCATGGAGCTGGCTGACTGGCATGTGAGAGGCAGACTTCTGTCGCCATGTACACCAGTGCTGCACTATACAGGCAAAGCACACAGTTTTTCAGTGCGAGAGAATTTGTGCCCTGCTGAGAGCTATGATGTGTGAGCTAAATTACCTTAATTAGATCAGATGAAACTTTAATGAAAATAGGCAGCAGCAGGTAAGTAAACAGTGTGGAGTTAGCATGTGCTCCTGTATTTCTTTGCTATACTGCATTTTTCATCAACGTTTTAAACACACAGGCTCAGGTCAAAAGGCTGTAAACTGTTCATGTCCTGTTGTATGGTGTGATGTATTGATTCCTGAGAGGAATAAGCTAACTTACATTCTCACACCAACAACTTCAACCTGGAAATGTTAAATAGTAAACATTTACACCATGTGC
The DNA here is from genome assembly GCA_032362345.1 of Sandelia bainsii. Classification (NCBI taxonomy): domain Eukaryota; kingdom Metazoa; phylum Chordata; class Actinopteri; order Anabantiformes; family Anabantidae; genus Sandelia; species Sandelia bainsii. Next base: position 10,426,821 of record JAUMHL010000012.1, read on the forward strand.
AAACCTGCAAAAGCAAAATTCATTGCATCAAGACCTCATACGGAATGATTCATAATCCATTAATATTTAAATCTGATTCATTAAAATCTCCAAATGTTTGCAAACACTTTGAAATGGCACACCCGTTCACCATAAATACACACTGACAACCCGACATGTACAGTGTGTCGGAACAAAAACAAAATCCATTTTTTTAACACTTAAACAAATAAAAGAGTGACATGGCAGGCACCAGGCCGGTGGTCTGGAAATAAAGACTTCACTGACTCTATTGACTGTGACATCAACTCAACTGTGACAAATTTCCAGTTCATTTTGTCAGTGAAACCCACCTATAGATCAGCACTCTTCTTTTCCAGACTGAAAATGAAAGAGCATGACACGTTTTGCAGCAGCACAATTTGATTAAATCACTGACATTTCCTGTCTGCGTGACAAAGCATCCTAAACATCTCCCAACTTTTATTTCTTTGATTATTTAATTTCTTTGTGTCGTTTTCCAGCTTGACCGGGCACCTCTGTTATTATTCTTTTAGAGAATATAACAGAATGTTTAAATTTAATGTAAATTGTGTCTTACATTAACACACAATTTTCACCCAAAGAATGAATGGGGTTTTGATTAATTTTTACAGGGGAAATACATGTTCCAGCCTTTCTATCTGTGGATTTCTCACAGGTCTGTAGTTTGTGGGGCTCAGCAGGAGAAAGGCGATGTCACATATTTCCATGCATCAATCTGGATTTAGCAAATTATTATTTCCTTACATTGTCAGGTCACTGTCAAACACAGCACACTCAGTCCTCGTGAGGATGGTGTTCATATGCATTTTGTTATTACATTCTATCCTAATAATAGTAAGTATGTTTTTTTTTCAAAGTTTAACTTTAAATGGTGCTTGTTTAATATTGAATTTTTATTTATGCTTTGAAAAACAAGTGAAAGGTGAAAATGTGTTTTTTTGACAAAATGTGCAACATGTTTCTATAACAGGAACAATGTAAAATCTTTCAGACCAGAGATGAAAAGAAAGTTATAAGAAAATATAAATAACTGCTATGTAGTCTATATTAAGTTTAGAGGAACACATCTCATATCAGTTCACTAGTGGAGATCTGGAGACTTGACTAACATAGTAAATAATAATTTTATTACAACTCTCCGTCTCTTTCTTGTCCTTTATTTCATTGTCCTTGTTCTTGTCTCATCTCAGTCCAGCTATCTCTCCCACATCTCTCTCCCCACCACTCTCTCCTATCATCTCACGCTCTGTCCCCCTTTTTCTCTCACTCTCTTTCATTGCTTTTGCTCTCACATCTTTCCCTTCCCTTCATCTCTCTCTCTCTCCCATGATGCCTGAATGACGTTTCAATGGCTAATCACAAAATCAACATCTACTAAAAAATGCAGCTAGAATCATAACTAATATATCCATATTTTACTGCTTTTTTTCAGTCAGTGACATTAAAACACAACATGTACATCAGCACAATTTAATTAGATATTCAATTGGTATTATACAAGTTTTCTCTGTGAATGACATTTTCTATCTTTATCCAAAAATAAATGTCCACATGTCCTCATCTTGTGTGTGCCTTGTGAACTCATTGGACCTCTTCTTGGTCTAATGATTAACTTATTGCTCTTGCCCTCCACAGAACCAGCCACAGCCATGCATGTTATGACCCACTGTACACACCGATGAGCCGGAGTGGAAAAGAGCAGAGTGAGAGAAAACTGGAAAGATTGAGATGTGACTCAGACCGTGAGTTTGCAATCAATTAAGGGCCTAATAGATATTCCCTGGGTCGCTTTGTTTCAAGGAGAAAGAAAACTTATTTTCAATACCCTGAAAGCCTGATTAAATGTTCCACCCAATGACATTAGGAAAGGACTGGGATGGATATTTTTATGTTGCCATAAAATAAACACACACATTATCCCACCAGTGTAATAATCATGTTCAACAGAAATACTCATTACAAAATGTAATTAATGAACAGTCAAATCCTGCCAAGCCCAACTCTGATTGATTCCAGGCTTTGATTTCCCCATGCTGTTGCATGGTGGGCAAATTTAACAGAGATAAGGCTAATGAACTGCTTTTCTTTCCACCACAGAAAAAAACTAGTATGCACAGTCTGAGAGTTTATTACACTTTTGACAGTCAGAGAAGGAATGAAAGTTATATACAAATCTGAATCACAAAGAAGTCTCTAAAGTTCAAATTTGAGTCTGAGTAACCAGTGTTAAAGATATCCTTGAAGGAAAAATGTATACATCATCATTTTAGGAATTATGTGTTTTACAGTAATATGGGTTTGGTATGAAAACAGATAAAGATATCTCTGCTAAGTCCATGTTGAGTCATAACAAACGTGTGTTCCTGAATTTAAATACAACATTTGTAAAAACCTGAATAATACATTTTATATATTTTCTTTCAGAATGTGTTAAGTATATTTGTGTGTGGATGCCTATGACAATCTTCAAATATCAGTAAATGTTGATCACTGATAGCCTTTTCTTGCTTGCTTACAAAACACATTCTTCACATTACTGCAGAGTGTCTGTGAAGATTCTCAGTCATCCAGGTGAAGTTGACTGCAGAGTATTTTTCAGAGAACACCATACTGCTTTGGGTTATTGAACGTGTCTGGCAACCACATATTTTTATTTAGTTCAGTGTAGCATTAAAATTCAAACTGAACAACCTTTAAATTTCATCTTATTTATCACTGAATGTAAATGTACTCTTATGTTAGCTAATTTTGAATTACATGCATCCAGTTCACGATAGACTCTGGTGTTTGAAACTACTGAACCCAACTTCCTGTAGTTGTAGTCTAAAATAACTTACAGTTTAAAATTATTTTAAATGAACATAGTAGCAACATGATGGGGGTTGTTGATGGACAAGTTCATTTGATCAGGTTGTGGTGGCCATGCAAGCCCAAAACATGACATTACCTCCACTGTGCTCCACATATGACCTTGTTTTAATGAGCAAATTATTTCATGATTTGAATTTTTTTATTTTTGAGAGTTTAGCCTTATCCAATTCAAGGGTTAAAAGACAGGGTGTTGTCGGGGATTGTTTTCCCCTCTTTTCTCACCTAAGGCTAAAGCCAGGAGTAGTCATTTAGAACTGGAACAATTATATGAAAAGCAATCTCATAGGACACCCCTCAGTAACAAGAAACACCAGTCAGACACGTATTAGAATACTTTTGTTAAAATAATTTGATACAATAATGTGCAATTTTCTATCTTACTCACAAAAAGTTAGGGATATTTGGCTTTCGGGTGAAATTTATGGAAAACGTAAAAAGTTCACACTACAGTGATA
>JAUMHL010000012.1:10430270-10481151 GCA_032362345.1 Sandelia bainsii
ACAGCTGAAGACATGCATCTTTTCATGAACAACATGGTGATTCCTATGTGTGTCCAAACTTTTGACTGGTAGTGTATATATATACACATATCTTGTATCCATTGTTTAATGTTGAACCCAAATATCTTCAGTGTGAGGCACAAACAAATTACCCTTGTCATTTCAATACTCAATTTCAAGACCAATTGAGTTATATTTATTCTTATTAATTCATGTCAGAATACATAAAGCTGCATATTTGGCATCTCGTGAATTACGAGATTATGTTCTAGAAGTAAGATTTTTAATTTGAGTGTAACTATCATTGTTCAGATATTATTTAGTTACAGTTCTTATGTTGTTTGGATTTTTGTCTGCATGACTTCCTGTGCATTTTAACATGAGTGTTTAGGTTTTATTTCACTTGCATGTGAATTTTTTTAAATTTTAAGTTTTAATTGCTTAACTTGGCTGATAGTTATCACCACTGTTTAATTTAAAGGACAAACCCACCAATAATGTGACTGAAACAACAATTCTGCAAATAAAAAAAAGGGTCTGATGTAGGAAGCAGAGGGAGTTTTTGGGTGAGGGAGACATTTTAAGCAGATGGTTTTGTGAACAGACATAAATGGGGACATAACACGTTTTTATTCATTTCAAAGCATGTGCCCCAGTTTGAACACCCCATTGAATTCTAGACCTACTCCCTGAAAGTAAGATGAAAATCTGTGTGTGTAGCCAATCCAAATGAACCTTCTCAGTGCTGCTCATGAATTGATCAGGACCTGGTTACTCTACTGCTACACAACAGTTCTCCAGAATGTCTAATGAGCGGCAAATGCGAAGCCGAGAGTGATGTGAATGGCATGTGAGATCAACAGTCTTGTCAGGAGTTAGGGGAAAAAAAGGATTTACATTGACACAATTGGCGCTCCTACTACTGAGAAATGTGCCCTTATTGCTGTACCCTTGCAGAGACAATCATACTCTTCACTGACACAAATTGGAGTCAAATACCTTGAAATATGACTAAAACCCAAAGATCAAATATTAAGGAAAATAATTGTGCTATGCTAATTAGGCTTTCCATCATCTCTGGTGCTATTTTTTCTCTTTGTCTAGAGGTGAGTCAGTGTATCATCTTATAAAAGGTGAACTAAGGACGGCAATGCTAATTTTCCTTTTTTCTTTTAAAGAACTTGCCTCTTTGTTTTTCTTCTTTGCTAAGTTGTACTGGATAATCTCACATTCTATGAATGGTGATCTATCTTCAGAAGTCTCCGAGGCAAAGTTTCTCCCCTCTTAGATTATTGAGATTCTTGCAATAGTCAGGGGAGAGCTTAAGCAGTCGACATCATTAGTGTAAAGAATGAACATCATCTACATCAGACTGTCATGTCTGGTGAGTCTTTTTCTCCTTCTACAATCACTGAGGTCTCTAAGCCCTCTCTTCTTCCAAATCTCTCCCACTCTGAACTGTGTAGCAAAAATGTTGGTCATCCATTTGGATGTAATCCTAATGACAGAGAAGAAACTCGACTCCTACGTTTGCACGTACTAACAAAGGCACTAACCACCTCGATGATGCACTTGCGATGTTGTGCCCATTTACTAACACCTGTCATGCAAATTAGGCTGTTGAAATTTTGATGCTCTCCAAGGCTGGTTTGTGCTCAAAACACCTCATTAAGTGGAAGAACAAAGAAGGATCATTATGAAAGAGATTAAAGACCCAAAGAAAGAAATGTCTAGTTCAACACGTCAAGGTCAGTCAACTTAAATTGTTAATGTATTTTTATGTTAATCTTTGACTAGTCTATTATAATTGTAATTATTTACTTTTCCAAATACTTAACTGAATCAAATTGCCACTTAATTATTGTAGCTAATACTTGCCTGATAGTGATAGTGCCTCTTTTGGTGTCATTGTAATGTTTGCAACAGTACCTCTGATTTGATTTAATCTGAGGGGCAGGGAGTAAATTACCTTGCATCTCATCGACTCACACTTATGGAAATCACTGTGTAGTTATAAGATCATCTCTGTATAGCTCCTATCTATTCGGCTGAATTTGTGATGGATGTGAATCTTTGTAACCTTAAATTGTAGTTTCATTTGAAGTGCAGTGTGTGATGACTAACCATTGCTAATTAAAAACAGCTGCAGAGTGCTTTGACTATATCAACAAGAATATGTGCTGCGTTTTCTTTAGGCAAAGACTGTATGACTAAATATGAACATACTTTATCAAACATTAGTTAAATTAGACCATATGTATAAAGCTGCAACCTTATTGCTCACTTATTAATGAGACTTGGACGAACTGTGAGTAGCTGCTTAATTTAAAATTTGTAATAGCTAGCATTAACACAGTCTAGGTTGTCAGTCCCGCAGCAAGTCTAAAGTGCTTCAGTATAGACAGACAGCTTCACAGATTATGCATGAAAGGAATAGCAAAAGCATATTTTTACTCAATCTTTCTCTTTCTGTTCCCCCGCAGCTCTTCTGCTCTGTCTTCTGTAGTTGAGGTAGTCTTCTCAGTGCACAGGACATGTTTAAAACATTATGGGAGCAGTCTATTTGAAACTCAGATTTTACTGCTCTAGGATTAAATGTTTTCGGTTGTGCATTCTTCCTGTCAACTTCAATTATGTGTCTTACCCAGATGGTTACAGGAACGTGTGTGGTGGCAAGAAGTAGAATTTAAAAATGGTTGGAGTGGTGAGATTATTATGCATGGCTTAGAGTCCAAACAAGCATTTAAGTGTGTTTCTAACTGTAGCTTTAAAATAAGAATTCATCTTCAGCTTGGTGGATGTGGATGTGAATTTAAACTCTATTATATTTGTTGGATTCGGCATGTACACAGTATCATCTGACCATTAAACAAGTCTAATACAGTTTCAAATGTGTTGATTGGATGTAATTATTACATATAGTCAACACATCAGAACAACATAAAAAGTAAATTTTAAGTAAATTAATAAAATATGATATAACTATGAGAGCTTTGGATAACATTGTTTAACCATAGCAGTCAGTCACATCTGGCCTAACCTGTCTCAACTAATATGGTCAGCAGTTATGAGTTCAAAAAAAGAGAGCTGAATTTAATTAAAATTCACATTTTCAACAAATCTAGTTTGCGTAACATGATTTGCATATATTTGAATGAAAATGAAAATAAGGCAAGGTCTGATATTGTACAAAATAAATAGACTATGAAAATGTAAATTGTCTGAATTTTAGTGGTGTTTGTTTTCTATGCACTGTATTGTCTTTTAAAGCAAAATGATCTCAAGCTCTTCACTCAGTTACAGGTCGCCTCTGATGGCTGCAGAGTTGGCCCTACCATATCTTGTCTCCTTTGGTTGCTTGTGCTTTTTCTTTTATTCCACGATGTTGAAGTGGAGCAGAGACCTTGTCACTACAGCTGGACCAGGTTAGCCTCAAGTCTATAAATCCAACCTGCAGGATCCTCTCACTCTCTTGTCTTGGTCAGGCAACTGAGTGTGTGGATGCTTAACATCCATGCACCCATACCGCCCATATAGATATAGACTGCAAACAACTTCACAGGCGTTTATACAAAACATTTTGAGCACTACTCTCAACACTAATAATTTATAATTTATCTGAATGGTCTCCATCACATGAACATACAGTAATGCTAGTATGTAGGGAAAACTTTAACTACTAGTGTTTTTCTATCTCTAGACGCAGATATTTATCTTTGTGTAATCATCAACATCTTCTCATCTTAGCACCGGTAGATATTTAAAGTTCTCTCTGCTCAAATCAAACATCTTCTACCAGTTTAATCCTGAAAGAAACATTTGGTGAGACTTCATTGATTACACACCTGATTGGCTCTGATGAGTAAGAAGATGATTTATGGGAAGCACCATCACAGCTTCAGTAATATCTAATCACTTGCTAAATCACTACAGTTTGGGTAGATTTCTGATGCTCTCTAATTGCTCTCTACATCTTTGCTTTAAACCATGTTCCTCTAATCAGGCTATATGGAAAATGACTCAAGAAACTTTGAAAAGTCTCCTGTGGGTTAAATGTCTAATTATACTCTGCACAAGAACTATCCCTTGTGAAAAATAAAATGCCTGACAAGTTTAGCAGAAAAAGTGAAACTAAAAAGGTGAAGAGAGCGGTTAAGGAGTTGTTATTTGGCAGAAACACTTTTAGTTTTACATTATCCCAAAGAACATGCTGTTACGCTGTACCTAGCTAGATGAAGTGACAGTATTATCTCTGATCCAGTAAAACACAGTATTAAATCCTGTGCAAGGTAAGGCTTGTCGCGTTGTTAATACTCCTTCTGGCAGATACGTCCATTTGACCAATGGGTTATTCTTTTTCAGCATGACTTTTCTGTTCGTATTTGTTGTTGTAGAACCTTGTCAGAATAGAAAGATCATCAGACAGATTAATGCCACGAACTACCTGAGAGCTTTTCTGCAGTAGACACTAAACTTGTTAGTAAGTCTCGTGGCATGGTGGAAACAGCATAGAGAGAAACAAAGGAGGTCACTCAAGCACAAACAGATCATAAGAATCTTATTGCTTCTTGTAAATACTGAACATAGTTTGCAATGATTGGTGTTTTCGAACCGTCCTGTAGTACCTATAACCACATAACATGAACTATCCAGGAATGCAGAGAAGAGGAAATGCAATTTGTGGTGATACAAAGAATCTGGATGTTAACTAAACCACTTCAATTTAAAACTTAATACAGAGTTTTTCTTCCCTGTTACATACTAATCAGAAAGTGATATGATACAACAAGAAATGAAGAGTTATCATGTACAGTAGTACTATCATTTACTCACAAGTATCAAGCATGATATCTAAACAAATACAAGAGAGGTGGACAGGGATCTTTTATGCATCCGAATAAAAAACACACAAAACATTTTAGAATATGGTAACACAACTTGATATGAATAAAAGAGGTTTAAAACTTTGTTGTATGCCAATCAGGTATTAAGAATTGAGTTCTCATATCAGACTCTGGTGTTAATAGTTTATTGTTGTTCTTGTCTATTTTTTTACCATACCTGTCCAACTAAACTTAGCATATTTTCCCTTCGGCCTTAAAACATTAGTGTTCACTATTATTCAATTCAATTTTCAATTCAATTTTATTTATATAGCGCCAAATCACAACAGAATAATCTCAAGGCAAAGGTATATAGTTAAAGAGAAAGAAACCCAACAATCCCCCTTGAGCAAGCACTGGGCGACAGTGGAGAGGAAAAACTCCCTCCAGCAGAACCAGGCTCAGTGTGGGCGGCCTTCTGCCTTGACCGGTTGGGGTAAGTGGACAGGGGAGAGAGAAAGGGGGAGCAGACAATATGTTGATGATACACAACTCTACCATACCATTAACTGCTGTAACCCCAGGTAGCAAAGTTTCCTAGCTTCTGTCTCTCAGCAACTTATGACTAATAAACCAGACATAATTTTATTTTTCACATTTTCTGCCAACCTAGAGATTTATCAGAAATGTATTTCAGTCAGTTTTCCCTATCATGGTCAAAATAAATTGTGATATCTTCCTTACTGTCACTGGACAAATTAATTTATGATTGCCTTCTTTCTGTTTGTTACTTACCTGTATTGGTACAAGGAAATTCCATTATAATTTAATATACTGTATAATGCAGTACAAACTGCAAGGCAGTGAACCATTATATATTGTTTTTGCTGAAGCTAAACACATTTAATTTGTAATAAAATAACTTCTACAAAAACAAAGGGCCTATTTTCACAACCAGTGATGGCTCAAAGCAGCATTAATCAATATTATATCTTCACAACAGACCTATAAACCTATAACTCCTTGTTTGTGAAAGGGGCTGTTCATATACTGTAGACAATCCCACAGAGGATTGTCACCTGACTCTAAAATTCTCCTCAACTCCAATAAGTTTTATCTTTCAGCTTATTGTTTTGGTTTTCCTTTCCACAGCTTTGCTGTTCTGGTTCATCCTTATAACACTCAGAGCTGAGAAAGCTCTAAAACACCTAACACAGTGCAGATTTTATTGTGTAGGTGACAGACACAGCAAAGAATAAATATAACATTAGTTTTATATTAGTATTAGTAACAGCAAATTAATGTCAAGTCATGTACTGTGTATTCAGGATGTTTATTAGCTTTTTGTAAAAAAAAGAAAGTGTTATTCAGTTTTTCAGGTTTAAAGATAAGCAAGTTCATATACACAATGGAGTATATAAATAATATACCTTTTAAAATATTGCATGACAAACACACTATATATCACACAGCAAAGGCATCTCCGAGGCTTTAAGGCAAAACACTAGAATGTTCATGATTGGCCATGATCAATCTGTTGGCGTTTTCTAAGGCCAACAATCAAGAAGCAGGTACTTTCTTGGCTTAAGACACGGCCAAAGGTGTGCAAAACCTATGTGAAGATGGTTGCATTTTGTAACTGCTAACAATTAAAACAGACCTCAGGAACACTAAAAAGTGCAATTATTTCAACATTGTCCATTTAAAGCTCTGTTCAATGAACAAGCAGTGCCATGACTCCACAGTGATAAAGACTCATCATGTCAACATCACTCTCAATTTCCTTAACAACTTCATCTAAGGAGACAGTTCTATGGTTTAACCACCAAGAGGCACTATCTCAATACAACCTTTAATATCACCCACACCCACAGCCACTGGCTGTGGAAAACCATACATTCATATGCAGAGAACTCCAAATAGAGACAGACATGTCAGCTCTTTTATATAGGGGATTCTCACTACCAGCTCCTCTCTCATCTTGTCATCCCTCCTGCCTGGATTTGTGCCCTACTTTGGCTGGCATTTTCCAATCCTGTAGAAAATTCTGTGTGAAAAATGACCAGCAAGACGAAAATTAAAGTGAAAAAGAAATGACAGAAAGAGGTGAGACAAGTGCCTGTGGGGAGCAGATTCATTTGAATTGAAGATTAAGCTGACCAGAATTTAAGCAAGCAAAGCACACCTGAATTGTGAAGTAGGCAAGCATCTATGCACACAACCACACACACATGCTATTCAACCCCAAACCTCTCTGTCTTTCTTTCCAATTTTCTTCTTAACTACCTTCCAATCTCAACATTTTCTCCTTTTATATCTAAGATGAAAAGATTTTTATATTTCCCCTTGGATGTTTTCAAAACCATTCAATCATGTGATTCAATCAAGAGCCCAGTTAAAAGAACATTGAGCTAACATTATAGATAAACCACACCAATGGAAAAAGCTTATATTTTATGGTTAAGTGTCTGTGCAGTGCATCATGTTTCAGCCCTGATTCCACTCTACAGTAAATTTAGTACTCACACTAAAATCAGAACCCAGCAGAGCTCCTGTGCTGCCCTCCGAGACATTTTCTTTCCACTGTCCTTCCACAGGTGACTTTCCTCATATCAGCCCCCAGCTGACTTGACAGGAAGCAGACAATGTCATTAAAAACACGCTGCATCTGCTGTGGGGGTGGGGAGGAATGTTAAGTGACTGAAAATCTGCCACTTAATGTGACAAGGGCATATCAACACCTGACACAGAAAAGGGACTTCATTCCTAAATAGAGACACAGCACTACAGGTCATGCTGGGAGCTTTACCTCAAAATGTTCTTCAGTTGTCTTTTAAATTTTTTTTTTTTAAACCCCCCCCAGTTTTTATGTATGGTCCCAGTCCAATTGGAAGCTTTGCAGTGTTTATCTATTTAATATTCTGTACTATTCTTCAGTGACATCATCAATTTCATAATGTAACATGGTCTGTCACACACAACTAGAAACTATGACACAAATGGAAATTGTGTCTGCAGCAGCACAACCCATGCACGAGGACAAAAAATAACATCACAATACTTTATTGTCACTGCTGTTAAACCCACTTGTCACATGAAAATTCCTCTATTGCTATAGTCAAATCCCTTGGTGCCAGAAATGTGGGTGTCATTTTTGACTCTGTGTTAAAATTTGAGAAACAAATAAATTCTGTCATTTTAGCTTTCTATGACTTAAAAAGGTTTCTTTATTTTGGAGATCTGTAGACTGTTTTGCATTGTTTTTATACCTTCACTTATTGGCCACAGCAACTGTTTTCACATTGACATCTGTCAGGCTGTCCTAGCTTTTCTGTAGTATGCAGCAGCGACATTTTCCACTATTACCAAGAACAGAGGTCAAACTATTCCATTGACGTCCATTCACTTGTCACCAGTAGTAAGAAAGCAAAAAGTATATATATAAAAGTATATTTCCCATTTTTTTAACCATTAAGAGTAAAAGTGTTTTTTTTATGAAGGATAGCCACTTTCAGGTTATAAAGTACTGACAAATTAAATTAGGTGTAAGCTTTTTTTGTAATATCAGTCCATTGTAAATACATTTGAGTAGTTAAACTTATAGCAATACATCACGTTTTATGGTCATTTTGCATGTAAAAATGGTATCTGCATGTAATCAGTAACAGCCTTCAGATATAATGTCTTTCCTTCTGAAATGTGATATATAGTTTCCCATAATGGAAATGTTTAAGTAAAAATAAAAATACCTTAGCTATATTACGTGAGTAGGTGTACTTTCCACCTCTTGTTGAATGTTGTGTCTCCATACCATTGTTGCTATGGTGATCTGTATGGCAATATCACTACATCTAGAGGTGTTGCAGTCAGACATCTCAAATGAACAGATGTACTGAGAATGAATGACATGTACAATGTAGACATTTAGGATCTGTACATATCACTCACTGGAAATATAAAAGTTAAAGCTTAGCTCTAATGGCACACCAGCATATATATTTTCCCAGATCTGATCAGAAAACCATGTATTTCCATCAGTGCATCTACTGATAGTGAGTACTGATCTGAGGATTTATTAGTCATCACATACGTGAGCAAATGTAGGCTCTGGAATTGTTACTCCTTGTGAGCAGAGTAAGGACTACTTTATGTCTCATTTAACTTCATTTCAGATGTACACAGTAGTAGTTAGTAGTTAAATTTAAATCATGTAGACTGTAATTTGCATACAGTACAAAAATGGCTTTATTTTTACTGACTGTCTGCATTTGGAGAGAGTACTGATAACAACGCTGACCTCAGAAGACGCTCTGGCTTTTTTGTTTTCTAGAATTATCCACCATGAGGCTTTGCTGATATCCCAAATTCAATCGATGCAATGCAAGGTCACATTTTTTATGTGAGACATCATGTGGCCATTCCCCTGCACCTATTAAGTGCAATATACTATAAAGTGCAGCCTGTTTGTGGCCATTCCACTGATAAGCATTGGCCAATGTTTTTAATGTTAACATGTACGCACCATAGTCCACAGCAGTAAGAAAAGCTAAGCTAATCACCTTTCAAAATGCAAGCATGAAGGGCTTTTAATTGACCGCCAGTTCAGTGCAGTGAGATGTGACGGGTGTGGCTAACTGCTGTCAACTGACACAGTCTTTGCAACTCACTCAGTATCTTTTGGGCCATGAATCAGGATTAACCATGCTACCTAAGTTAAATATTGCATTGGCAGTCATTTTGCATACCACACATGCTTTGATGCCCTTCTCATCTGTATCACTGCAGGATAGGAATTGAGCTTCCTCTGGAAAATAGATGCATGCTGCTCGCTTTCATGTTTGTCAACAACCCCTACGGATATTGCAATAGCAGGATACTGCCAGTGTTGGGCAGGATACTTGAGAAAGGGATTTTGTGCCTGACTACTAAAGACTTCATCCTAAATGTGATCAGTAACTTATTCTGTCACAAAACTCAAAAAAGTAAAAAAAATATCAGAATATATTTAGATCATCCTCAACAGGAAAGGACTGATGCAACTCTAAAGCATGGATAAATTTTAATCACTACTGAATGAACAAAAAATTAAAACGTGGAAAGAAACATTATGCCCCATATTAACTTTGCCTTACTAGCCTTCTCCTCCTCTACAGGAGGCTCTGGTAGAGTGTTTGAATATTTAAAATAACAAATATTTAAGGATAATATACTGTAACTTATAGATACAATTAGTACATCTTGAGAAGTAGAAATTAATTCACTGGAAACTCAAAATACAATGAAACACCCTCAAATGATTACATAGTCTACACTAAAATAAGGCACAGAGATTAAACTTTACCTGTAGTGTTCACTGCATAAAGAATTATTAGTGGGTGAGTTTCTCATGTCACGTTTCCACACTGACTAAATAGGATTTAAAGCAGAATTTTTGACTCTGTAAACCAAGAATTGATTCTACAGGAATATCTTTGAAAGTTTTTTCCCCCAGTGTTATCCATTTATTTATTTCAAAGCCTGAGCCAGAAACCAGGCTACATCAAAGACGGCCGAAGGCCTCTTGTGAATTCGCTTTATCCAGAACATAAAGTGCGAATGTTACTACGGTGCATGTCCTGCTGCATCATCAGATTAGCTAGAATACAACACACAGCCCTTTTTCTAATTACTGAATGATACAAAAAATCTATATTTAGTGCAGTGTTTCTATTATTAGGCAAAGCTTGTGTATATGTGATTATGTGAGGAAAATAATGTTTCTTCTGTATCTAAAACGATGCAATGTGTGATCTTCTCATCTCAGTGTGAGTTAGGGGTAAAAATTGGACTGAATTGGATTTAGCTTGGTCAAGAAAGATATAAATCTTTGGCTGGAGTACTGGGTCCAACTAGGATGACATTCATATTCTACTCCATCATGTTTGAACAGAGAAAGTGGCTTCAGTCGCCACACCAGTTATAACAACCTGTTCTCACGTTACCTTCATTAATTTGTGAAACAAATGTAAATTCTTATCTTATGTGTTAATATTCACTTTAATATTATTTCACAGATTCAGAATGGAGATTCTTTCAACATGCAACATATTTGTGAATATACAGACCTACACTATATTCCACCTTTATCAGATGTGCTATTCTTAATTGAAATTGGAATTATACATATGACGGCACCAGGAATAAAACACAGCTTTAAAAAAGTCTTGGATCTTATGCTTAAACAATAGCAATAAAATAGCTGTACTTGATATTATAATCTCAGAGTATGTAAATTAATCTACACATGGGTGACAAAGTAAAGGAAATGAGTTGAGAAACATGATGAATGCCGATGCTAACATACTGTAGGTGCACTCTATGGTACAATTGAGCATTAAGATTCAAGATTCAAAACATTTCATCAATCCCAGAGGGAAATTGCTTTGCCTTGTTACAGCTGCTCTCTGTCCAAAAAGAAAGAACTATTACCGGAAAAGAACTGCACTAAAAAATAAGAAGAAAGAACATTTAAAGATGAATAAAAGAGGTCAATAATAGTCGGGTGTGGAATTATGTAATTATAATTAATAATTAACATCCAATAATAATCTGCGACATAGTTAAAAAGCTGAGCATGCCCAGTTCTGATTTTGGATCAAGAGGGAGAGAGGAAAAGATCTAAGTCATTTTTAAAGAGGGTTCATTGTTGGGGCATGGATGGCAGAAGCTTCAGTCACAAAGACAGCTCAGCGGGATAATGTTTCAGTAGGAACACTAACTAAAGTAACATCTGCATTTACATCAAATCAGCAGGGGTTGGGAATTTAGGTCGACAATGCATTTGATGGCCATGATGCTCATGAATTAGTTTGATTTATGAAGAAAAACAGAAGAGCAACTCTTACTTAAGCGTAAGTGGGTAAGTGCATGTGAGGCATACACCAAGTGAACAGTACAGGCTTGACCCCTAGAGTGAGGGGATCCACTGGCTCTGTTAAGCTGTGGGGGGCATTTTGCTGGCGTGTTTTGAATCCACTTGTCTCCTTGAAGGGAAAGGTCACTGGAAATGATCACAAAGTTGTTCTGAGTGATTGCCTTTTTTCCTGTGATGAAACCTTTCTATCCAGATGGGAGAGGTCTCGTCTAGAATGAAAATGCCCCCATTTGTAGAGCATGAGGAGGAGAGTTCTAGACTTGTAGAATCAACACCAAGGCACATTGAAGCTTTTCTGGCCATATGTGGTGGACCAACACCTTACTAAGACATTTTATGTTGGTTTTCCCTTTAATTTTTCACCTGTCTGTGTGACTTTAATGTTAAATCCAGTGACAGCAACACACATTCTCGAGGCTGAACACACTCTGTTGATCTCAAGTCAACTCTCAAGTCTTACTTACTGTTCAACCACTTGTTTAAAATCACTTTTTGTCATTACTTTGACGCTGCAACATCTTAATTCAGCTACAAAATACCCATGGAGTTCACTGAAGGGAACAGAAGCATCTACAGACCCATCAGGGTGCTGTTTGAACATCCATATATGAATGGGCTCTACAGCTCGGCTGACAGAATTTATTAGGTTTCAGTAGGAAAGCAGGATCCCACCCGAGGTGACTGTTGAGGATATGACAGACATGTTGGTGGAGCAGAGCAAAAGTAGTCTGACAGTGCAGCTCTGGGAGTTTGAACTTTGATGATGTTGTTGCCAAACCTCTTCTCATGCTGGTGTGGGAGGTGAACAGCAGCATGAAGATGAGAGATATTGGATTCAGCCAGTAGGTTGCTCAACTCACCAGAGGTCAGACCTCCTTCTTTTCAGCATCCAAAAATCATTAATGGGGCTCAGAAATTTGCCAGCAGCCTGACTGAGCAGCAGCAGGAGGTGTCCAGCTATGCTGCTTAGCCTGTGGGAGGTGTTGATAAAGGTGGTTCCAAAAGTCCTGCAGGGATTTTGAGTGACTTTTCCAAGCTACTTAAACATGCTCTCCCAGCAAATCAGTGAAATGGCTTTCACTGTCACACAGGTTGTTTTGGACCAGGACTCTGCTGGTGTGTTCTCCATGATCAGTTCAACTTCTCCTGCACCACCAGGGACAACATGGTCCTGTCTATACAGACAAAGCTCAGACAGGGTTACACTAAAGATGTGATGAACAACTCTTCTGATGTTGCAGCTGGGGAAATCTGTAACCTGGATTTTGCAACCCTGTCTCCTAAAAGTGACATTCCTGGTTTTTCAACCCCACTTTCAGACTCACACAGGACATGGTGATGGGAATCAGCTACCTCAACCTGTAACCATTTTGGATAAGGACTGTGGTATGGAGAAGGACACAGAACTAACCACAGATTTTTGAGAAGACTCAAAAATGGCTTGAATTATATCCTGGATAAAATGTGGAAAGAGCTAGCACTCAGCAAAAAACCATACTCTGCTCTATATCAAATGTTTGTGTGTATTGCAGTCAGCAAGTGCTGTTAACCTGAAAATGTGTCACAACAATAATGCAGAGTGGAAATATAGTTGAAGTGACAATTACTAAGGGGTGAAAGATGAGAGATGGTCAGACTCCAAACCAATGTTCACCAACATACTTCTAAATATTTAGTTTTTAATCCACAAAAGTTAAAGGTAATAAAAAAAATGCAAAGAGAACATTTAAATAATAAAATTGAAAGAGCAAAATACAAATATCTAAAACTACCAAATTCTTGTATTTCTAAGGGTTACAATTTTTTTCCTTTTAACTCTTGTAAGAAAAAGACATTTAGAGAGACCATTTCCATTATGCAGCTATGGATCTTAAAGCCAGCTGTTTGGCTGGGATTTTGAGAGTTGTGCATGTCATTTTCTCAAACATACAAAGTGGTGCGACTGCTGTGTCGCAGGTTGTGGGCCTCATACCACAGTAAAGGAGGGAACTCCATGGGAGACAGTGCTGCAGCTTGTATTCCATTGAGCCATCTGGGTTATATCTGATTGCCACCCAGTTCATGCACAGTGGCATCCCTTGTTTCCTCTACTGGACTGATTGATTTGCTGTGGCAGTGGCTTTGTAAATCTGAAAAAAGAAAACAGCTCAGGTAGTTCCCACTGCAGGATCTGGGTTTGACTCTTGGTTTATTTATGAAGACAACATATCCAGCTGGTACAGGAACATTCTGATTTCTCATCTTCCGCTCATGGGATCACGTTCCATTTGCATGTCACTTCTGCCCAAGCCTTTGTGACTAATGGTAAATTTATGGGGGGCACTTAAGGACATGGCTCCAGTTGATGCACTCTTATAAAAAAGATGAGTGGCACATTATATAATTTCCCATGCTGACAAAACAACAATTTCTTCAGTGAAATGCATATGGGAAACTGTGAGGCTGCTCATGGAAGCCTTTGCTCTATACAACTATGGTGAAGACTGGGGTCCAGGGAATACAGTAGAACTTTTACATCCATCATTATGATCAGCACTTCTTGTCTTGATTTTTGTCTTCTTCCTCCGTGCTTCTTCTTTCCACTGGAGGTGATCCTGCCATTAATCTTCACTAATTCTAAATGCTCTAAAGGTGTCCTGATTTCTACAGGAGCATCATCTGTCATATTGATCCATCTTAGGGGAACTGAGTAAGGCTCATCTGATGGAATTCTTTTTCAAGCACTTGGAGAGACACAGAGAAGAGTTGAAATGTTGACACACACTCATAGACAGTTGAAAAGCACTTACAGGGCTTTCCCCCTGGCTGACCTAAAGTAATAAGAATGGACATCTTCCTCTTCAGCCTTTTTACTAAATGATCCTGCATGACTTGGTACAGTGTAACTCAGGTCACTCCACCATGCAAATAGGCGGCAGAAACATGCTCTTGCACACACTTATTACTTTTTCAAGTTTCACGTAGTGGGAATGAGATGATCCATCTCTAGACCTCTCTAAACCTTTGTCTGACCTACATTAAACATCATGAGTGTAGTTGACCACTCAGCCACATAAAACCCATTTTCAGCCCAGTCCATATTTTTTGTAAAAGTGCTTGAAAGTCTGGCCATCACTGCTGAACTCAGCAGTGCAGATTTTTTTTCTCTGGGAAAAGCAAAGCCTCATTCAAAAGTGCATTTAATGTGATAATGGCCTAATGCAACATTACAACACGCTGAAAGGATTTATGTCTTCATCATGATTACTTTTACCATTAATATCTTACTACATTTGACTTATTTCCACAAGCTTGTATCATTGTGATAAGCAGCTTATGGTACAGTATATGTGTATATATACTGAGTCCCAGAGCTCCCAATAAAGCCTCTGCTACTCCTCATACAGTGAGAGTGACACAAAAGATGTTGGTATGTGTGAAGGAAGAGGCCAACATCTGATACAGCACACTGTTTTTGGATGATTCTTTTTCCCTGTCTACCTCCAAATTCTGCACAAACTCTGACTGACATCAGAAAATCAATTTCTGATATAAATAGCAGAGAAATAGCATGTGTTGGAATTTATTGTGCATGTTAACATTAGTAAGGTTTGGTGTTTGAATGATTTCTCGAACATTTGTAACAACAATAATAAGAATATTAGAATAACTTGTGTTTTCACTGTGTTAGACCTGTCATATTTAGTGTTATTTTACAGCATAAAACATTGATAGGAAAACTAATTTAAAGTTTATGTTTATATTTTATATAGGAGGCCTAGCATTGTCCTCTCATGTTGCCATCATGGCATCACAAGTCTCTCCCAACATATGCAATCACAACGATGGTACCTATACATCGCTCGCAAGTCACCAGTGGTGTTGGCACTGATACACCCCCACATCATCACAGGTGCTGGCTTTAGCATATTTTGCTGATGACAGCCTGTATTACCTTTTTCGTCTTTGACACAGAGAACCCAGCACCCATTCCTGCTGAAAACAAGCTGACATGGACTTCTCTGACCACACAACATTTTCCCACTGTCTTTTGGTCCTTCTGACTTGAGCTTGGGCCCAGAGAACTCAGTGGCATTTCTGCATATAATTGATGTCTGTTGTTCTCTTTGTGTAACAGAATTTCAGGTTGCATTTCTGGATGCAGTATTGGGCTGGCCTGGAAAGGCTGTTCATTTAATTACATTATTAAATGGAACAAGCAACTCTGGCAATACAGATGACGATAAAAATGAACACTGAATGAGTGGAGCCAACTTTCATTGTCCTCTTCAGAATGAAACTTTTAACTAATAGTTATCTGTCCCTGCCATCAGTAGTTCAGTTAATTAGTTGATATCAATGCAGACATGAGCCAGAGGCTGATGTTATGATTGATTCAGCTTTTACAGTAATAATTCTAAAGTCCAGATATGTTGAATTACTATAGATTATAGCATCTATTGAAATATTTTGGTAAACAGATTTGTAGTAAACAAAAAGTGCTAAAAATGGTTAAAACGGTTGCACGATGCACAAAAATGCCCTACACACATGCAGGCTTTAAGGTAGATAAGCATGCTGGAAAATTGAAGATTGGCAGGTCTCGAGGGGATGGGGTGGAATGAAGAGATTGGAGGTGCTGATTACATGCAGATGAGAACTGGGGAAAACAGATGACCCTTGACTGGGAACGAGAAAACCACATGAAGGTGGGAGGCAGGAGCAGGCCACCGGCAGAGGTTAGGTTGAAGGCTGGTTATCAACAGCAAAACAGGAAAATCTTGCCCAACAGCCCCCAGGTAGCACAACAGGAAGGCTTGACAAACTGGAAAGAGGTGTCAAGAGATTCTGCTTTAAATAGTCCGGAACAATTAGGAGCAGCTGGTGAGTAATCAGGACAATGCAGGTGAGGTTAAGGTAGTTTAGAGGTGCAGAGCCTGCCATCATGCACAGCTAACCGAAGCAAGTCACTTCAATCACATAACTAAAATGTCTGATTTCATACCTGTGTGCTTTTATCCACAGAATATGTCATTGTTTTTAGTATGAATTTGTTTTATGTATTTAGGGGTAATTTCTTATGTATAATACATTCCTTTTATGCATTATGCCTTTAGGGGTGACCGTGGTTCAGTTGGTAGTGCAGTCGTCTACGAAACACACGGTTCGTGGTTCAACTCCTGGTTTTCCTCGATTCCTGGCCACATGCTAACGTGCCTTAAATGTCTGTCCACAGGAATTTCCCCACTTTACTTTAAAAACAACCAATATTAGGAAAAGAGAAACTCTATTTTGACACATTACATTGTGTTTGCAGGTCTTGGGGAGTGCCTCTGCATGTGCGTATAGTTGGTGTAAACGTTTTGGATATATTTTAACACATGGTGTTGCAGACATTTGCACTGTAGGAAAATTAACTTTAGTCTTGATCTGTTACAGAGAATTTTAGATGTCAACACTGATGAAGTCTTCAGGCTGTGTCATGGTCAGAATTTGATGAAGCACATGATGGATTATCTTGATGACATAGTTTTTATGAAAACAGTTTCAGTGTTTTAAGCTGTTCCAGCTCTCAAGTAGCTTTGACTTTAAATTAATTTCTAATGAATAAGACAAATGAATGAAATGAAAATGAAATAGAGCCAGAGTCTGCATCTTGACTGCCTGTGCATAGGGAACATCTGATTATAGCAGAAACCACAGCAGTCTGTGAGGTCAGGACCACAATCTGTCTTTCAGGCTGACTTGGGAGTCCCAGTCAAGGGGTCAAGGGGACTTGGCCTGTGGATGAATCACCCTTGGATCACCCTTAGGGTTTATATGTGTTGTGGGAATATAAAACATGCAGAAGTGAGCTTGTCATCCCTGCATGTCAGCAGTTTAGCAGAGTTTAGAGGATTGTTCTGTGAGTAAGAAGATTTTGGGAATCTTGAAGGATTTGAGTTGGCAGTCTTTGCCTCACTATACAGAAGAAGTAGCTTTTTGTTATTTTTGTGTTCTTGTAGTATGATTACTTGTGGCACACCCATGTATAGTAAACTAATTTAATTGAAGCCATAGAGTGTACATGGAGCAAGTTTAACAAGTCGTACATATGTAGTTTGAAAACTGAATAAAATATGAGCTGCTTGCTGTAACTCTTGCTGTATGTATCAGTAGTAAATACTAATGATTCAGAAACTGACATTAATCTTGAGGTGAGTTTTTGAGGAAGTAAGTAGTTGCTATTTTGCAAGCAGGAAATTTAAACTATCAATCCCACAGAAGTAGCATCATCCAACCAAATGATTTTACAGGGTGTTTATAGATGTTTTAATTAGTTCTCTCTCATTCATACGTCTGGACTGGTCATTAATTCAGTATGATGTCAAACTTTGTTAAAAATATGGAAATATGATTCCCAATGGTGTGCTTAATGACCTGGATACGTTTTAAGATGCATAGGGCTTTTGCGCCGTGGTTTCAGAAACCTTATGAAAAATAGGCCTGCTGGTTCTTTACTGACACTCCAGAGCTCATGACAAGTCTGACTCACCGCTGCATGCAAATAGTGCAACTTATAATGCCCAAAGTAATACATTTCTGGGGCATCCAGTGGATTTCTATCTAAACGCTTAAATGTGTGCAGTTAAATCAAATGTTTAATGCTTGATGAGGTGTCTTGCAGTTTGTTCTGAAGAAGATGACTAAATGATCAGATACAGTACACTTACAGTATGTCGTCATGTTTGCTTGTCATACTGGGGACTCTGTGCTGCCATGATGCAAACACTGTGAGATATTCATATTCTCTGTTGTTTTAGAAAACATTTGTTTATTGATTTTAGCAGTCACAGTCTCTGGGAACATTGTGCAAGGGGGTGAGGGACACTATTATTGTTAAGTAATATTCTACTGTAGTTACATCCACTGATTCCCCTCAATAAATAAATAAATACAACACTTTATGAGATGATATATTGCCTGTGTTCCTAACTGAAAAATGAGGCCCTGTCTTCTTTGCATAGATAATTGACTATAAAGCATGATGGGATGTCACAGGGAGATATTTCCAGGACAGCTACATTAGAGTTTAATAATGAAAAAATCAGCTGTCAAAAACATCATTGGTAAATGTCAGGCCTTGTCAGTAACTCAAATGCAAAGTGGAAGGTCTTTCTCTGCTCAATATTTTCCACTATTGTTCAAAAGTCACACAAAGAGGAGCCTCTTATGGTAAAAAACAGTAGTCACAAAAGATCAGACAGTGCAGGCGCAAGACTGGTGAGGTTTTGTCATCCGCTCTCTCTATGATAGTTACTTTTATCATTTTCTCCCCCTTACATGTCTGATGATATTGTGATTTGGAGTATAGGCTGTATTTTCCCATCTTCAGCAAGCTGTAAAGCAGTCACACTCATAAATACACAGAATTTGTGATGGATTTGAAAAAAAAAACAAGACAAAGAGTCTATAGTCATCCTAACAGCTAGTAATTTTCTAAGCTAAATGTTAACACCAGCATCCTAACATACTCATAATGACAGTAACATGCTGTTGTTTAGCAAGTGCAGTATAATTACCATATTTAACATATAATTAATTTAGAGTTTTATCTAGCTAATATTGGTTAATTAACCCTAAACTGTTCAGATGAAGGTGATGGGAATGTTATTAGTTTTGCAGACCTTTAATGATAAACCATGCATAAAATGTAAGCATCCTGGTGGCACCCAGCATAAAGGTCGAGGGGTTTAGTAAGCCTTATCTTCTGGGGATTTACAAATGTTATGAAAGTTTTGAACCTGTTAAGATATTTCTGTCAGGACCAAAGTGGTCCTGACTTTCAGTGCCATCTCCAGAGCCACTATCATCGCAAATAACATTAAAATCATAGCTGTTATAAATGGCATTTAAACACAACAGCTTTATGACAATAAATAGACAAATATTCTATATGTATCCACAGAATTCCACCTCTACTATTTTATTGTTTTTGATGGGTTTATTGGTTAGGGTGTACATTAAGAGATCTCATTTGAGATGTACTACAGTATACTCACATGTCATATGTGAGTACAGCTGTTGTCACCTAAAAACAAACATCACATTTCATTTCAGGAAAAAAAAAAATTGTCACTTGTATTAACACGGCTGCTGGATATGTTAAATGTCAAGTGATGTCCCACGTTGAGGGGAGCTGGTGAGAGATGTTAGCAGACATCCACACTGGTAGTGCTGCATTACACATGCCGGCCTGCTGTCCTCATAATCTCCATGCCATCTGGTGGGGAACCTCACTGTCCCTCTGCACCTCTGGCACATTAATATTCCTCTCACAATGAAAAAAGGGAGACCAATGCGTATGTGTGTGCGTGTGTGTGACATTTCTCAGAAACATAAAACAGTCAGCATCAGTGAAGATTAAAAATGACTGTAAGGCCCACCTCCGACAAACCTGGCTCATTTCACTTAACGAGAACACTTAGTTTTTAATCTTTCTCGTTGTTGTCCTTGCTTGTGTGTGTTTCAGCTCCTTCACAAAGTCAGCATTGTGTAGTCCACAAATTGACCCAGAAATTCTGACTTTGTAAAAGTGTGGGCTACGATGTTGAATCTACATAGTTCCTTTGATGTTGTGATGAAATCAATCTTTTGGAAAATATCTAATATAATCTATAATAAAGTCCAAAACGATGTGAAACAATATGACATCAAAGTCATCATTTTCCATTGACTGAACCCTGGCTTTGGCTCATTCACGGTGTTCTCCTCTTCTGGGTCTTGATTACAGTTCACCAAGCTGTGTAACTTCGGGCGGGTCTTCCCTGCTTCCTTGATTCATTTCTTAGTAAGGCAACCCAGTCAGCAAGCAGTGATTGGCACTTTCTCAACTGGTGCTTCAAACTGTGTTTCCACTGCACAGTGCGAGTTCTAATCAAAGACATATCTCTTCTTTTTCAACCACATGGCCTCTTTTTAGTGCCATACTGAGAAGAGACTTCTCTGACAGAAATTGATTGTATTGTCATCGTTGCTAGTTTTATACTGTATATTTGACTATGTTTGACTATACCTGACCTTCACATTTAGTATGAACCATCAGCACTCTTAGGTCTTCCGGCTTTCTAATTGTGTTAAAACTGTTCCTGTTTTCCCACACAGTGTCAGGTTGATCTACTTAGTTGTCTATACAGTAATTTTATCTATGTTCTTCATGTGTATATATGTGTATCAAATATGAATTTTCTCTCTTCAGCTTATGACATACAGCCTAAATTGAAAAAAAAAGGTTTGCATAATGACTTAATTATTAAAAACAATTACACAACAGAATGGGCAGAGCACATGTAAGTTTGGGTTTTTAGAATAAAATACAGGAACTGTGCAAAATCTTTATATGCTATATGTAAAATACTTAATTTGAGTATCAATGTTCATGAAACATTTTGATTGTATAACATGGGAAAGAGAACTGCTACCAAAATAATACACTGCTGGTCCCAGGCATGATTTGATTTATATTCTACAGTTGTTTCTGTGCACTCTCAGTTTGCATTTTATGTCCAGATAATGATGATGTTGAATACAAAACAGCTGTTACAATGCCATAAATGCTGGTGATTTCAGTGCCACCACATTTCCTACCACACACTAACTTCCTGCATGGATTTGGCACATATTGCTGACATTTATTAACATCAGGAACAGTCAATGATACACATTTGTCCACCTGAGTACATCATTATCTAACTTCTCAGTTATTGTTGTCAGAAAGATGATAATTCTACTACATGTTTATTATTGCGTAATGGGTGGTGGACACACATTATATCATACATTATATCAAGAGGTGTTTTCAATGTTTTGTATCTCTCATTTATGTAAATTGGGTTGATCTTTCCTTTAATTTCGGCACCCATCTGTATTTGCACACCTTCCCTTTGTGGCCTTGCGCTGTAGGGTAAATACAATATGTAAATCTGTGAATATCTGAAAATTCAGTGAAATGTCTGGTGAATTATGTCTAGCCAACACTGACATAGCCAACACTGACTCTGTGTATGTTTTTAGAAGCCTAAATATTTTCTATTTATGGTAATTTTATTTTTCCTTTGCACCTGCCTTGGTTCAATTTTCCCTTGGGGATCAATGAAGTTCATTTTAATCTACATAAAAACCTTCTTATACATTCAAGATAGTTTTATTCTGCAGAGCAATGATGAAGAAATCTCAGTAATACCTTTTGTAAGTCTTGTACAACTCACCTTAGCAGCAGTCATTGCAAACCTGAAAGGAAGAAAACTCAGATATACTGAATTTGACATAAATGAGGCATAAATAAAGAATTGTGTGAGACTTGTATGATGCTGTGCTTCATTTCCAGCCACACACACCTCATGGCCATTGTTGTAACTCAAAACAGTGAAGTGGTGAAGTTTGTATCCCATGGATACCTAAAAAAAGTCCATGAATGAATATGGAACACAGTTCTGCACTTTTTTCACATACACTATGTTAGTGCCAAACCTTTAATAATTATTCTCAGCTCATTTAGCGTCTTCACTGTAAGATGCTTGTAGCAACTTTCTAAACTTGAGAATAAAGGAGAGAAGATAATTTCTCATTAATTCCACCTGACCCCCCGCTAGCACACATGCATCTAAAGATCAGCTAAACACATCTGATAAATATCTGAAGGAAAAATAATGAGCTATACTTCATTACTGCAGCTGTTTTTAGCATTGGGGTATAGGGGATAGCTAACCAGGTATGAGATTAAATCCACTCTGAAGTCTATGCTATTGGTGTCTGTTGCCCTAGAAATAAAGGGATATCTCAGATGACATTTGTCCAAACATTGGTACTTTTTATGTTAGTGATTTGGCTATGATTATTTATATGATTATCTTGTATTAGGGACAACAGTGTGGCAATAGATTTGTGTTCTTCAGGTTATGTAATGAAAATGGATTCAGATGACAAAACCCTTAATTAACACTGTTGTCTTAGTCTTTATTTTGTCACAATTGTATGTCAAATATATATACGTCTATATGACATATATTATATGACATATATAATTTCATTTCTTTACAATAGAGAAACAACATATAGATGACACACTATTTTGGTTTCTAAGTAGAAGCTCCTTTTAAATAGTGGCATTCTTTTCAATACACTGTTTAAAGTCAAGCTCCCACTCAAGTCACAGTCTTGTTTTCCTTATTGAGTCACATTTATTCACAATGCGTGTTTGTTTTTCTTTATAGTTTGATGTCCTTTGTTGTGTCAATATTTTTTTCCTCTGCAGTTCAACCTGTTCATGTTCCGTCAAAATCGACGGCCATCTGTTATTGGTCCATGTGGCCACACAGATGGTCCCAACTGCTAACCATCCTGTGCCACCAGCGTAGGTATACAGTTATTGTAAAAAGTGTCTTAGAAGCTTTACAGAGTTAATCCAATCAGCTTGCAGTGGGCTTGGCATAAGCAACGGCAGCTCCTCTGTAGCTGGGTCCTTTGGTGGCCGAGGAGCAGTTTGCACCTCCGTTTACGAGGGATGTCTGACCTTGGCGCTGTCCCTGGGCTTCTCTTTGGCCTGCTGCCTTCAAACCTCTGGTTCCACCACCTGTGTGCAGAACTCTGGCTGAATATTGGAAACTTTTCCCTTTTGCCTTCTGCACAGTCCCAGCCTCAAGAGTGTTTGTGCCACCACGTTGGATCTCGCTCTGAGACCCAGACATTTTCACGGAGCTGGGAGGGCATTTTAATTCTTGCACGAGTTCCACTGTGATTTCAATGGAGCAGGGCGTCTGTGTGGAGCTGAGATTCTTCTCTGATCCCAGGGGGGTGGTGGTGGTAGCAGCAGGAGGGCTAACACTGCTGGGCATAACACCAGGCGCCAGCACAACAGTCTCACAGGGGAAAGAGGGAGAATTGCTAATGGGCATTCCTGTTTTTCCAGCCAGCACAGTTTGCCACTTGAGGAGCCTCCTTTGGTTCTGGTCACTTGTGTCCATATGGCCTGCCTCAAGGTCACATGCTTGGAGTGAGGGGATGATGGGCACAGAACGAGTGCGCAGGGAGGGTGGAAGGAAGGTTGTTTCTTTATCCAGACGGGTGCAGGGGACCTCGGTCCATCCCTTTCTATTCGCAAAGTGAGAAAGTGAAGTCCTGCTGAGGAGGGTGCCGATCCTTCCACTGGCAGAATCACACCTTTAGGCACAAGAAAGAGTATAAATGGCAGGGTGAGAATGAAAACCAAGTCATTTATACTGTGTCCTTTTTGTCCTATATTTCCTAAGAGAATATTGAGATAAAGTTGCCATTCTCTTGTGTTTTTTACCATTTCATTTCCGTTCCACAAAAATAATCCAGCACCAATAACATTATTAATAATTAGGTATTGTTCTACAATAATCTTTTGTAATTATTTATAATCTTCTGCATGAATATCCTGTATTGTATTGTTCCTGCATGAATGTTTAAATGAAAAATCCCTTCTCTCATAACTGTCTTATCAGAGATTTAAGGCTTTAGCAACACAGCTGCTGGATTTCTGACCCTGCCAGAGGTGTGGAAAAAATCTATATTGCCTCCAACGACTGGTTAACATGTATTCTAATTTTAATTTCAGAAATTACTAAGATTACTAAGACTAATTACACAGTGTCATAAAACACATCTTAACATATTGTCTGCTGTGACATTTAGGGTGAATGTAGGTGTGTTTGTGGTTGTGAGATCTCAGCATGTGTGTTTGCATGATAATGTATCCTGCAATCATGTATTTACAAAGTGTTAAGTATCACTTAACATTGCTGACACCTTAAAAGCATGTTCAGTGTGAAAATATTATAGCTGAGAAGAGAAACCTATCCAGAGCCAAGTGGGGAAGTTTGTATATGTGTCAAATGTGCACAGGAGATGATGTTGTTAGTGAAGACTCAATTCACATTTAGAATAACCCTGGCACAGCCTTAGGAGACCACCAGTGTTATTGTCAGCCTTCAGAGACTGTTTGTAGCTTAACCAAGTTTAAATAATTGAATTACTTTCCCACTCCTCCCATGATATGAGAAGCGGCAAATGCAAGCTGGAGGTAAATCCAGCAGATCAAAACATATCTAAAAATAACTCGCATAGCAAGTTTGCCTTCAATTCTGTCCTTATCTGCAATGGATAAATATATGTTTTGACACTGGATAATGAAACTCACACTTTTGCTGGGGTCTGTTGTCACAAATTGGAATCGACTGAAGAGTATTCTCATGTTTGTTTGCTTTTGTAACCACTTCCTGCCACACCACATTCTGTGCCTCCATCTTTTCTACGCTGCATTCTCATCGACTCTGCACAGCCTTTCTTCTTTCCTCACTGTCCTTCTCTCATTCTTTCACTCTCCTTTCCACCTCCCATTTCTCATTTCCAGAGATGAGAGGGTGTATCCATGGCAACAAGGGAGAGGTGGAGGATTGAGGAGGGGGCTGTAAGCTTGGTAACTTGGTGTTGCATGGCTGGTAAGTTGAGAAATAGGTCATTTCAACCTCCTGAAGGCCAGTGAAAGCCATATTTGACAGATGGATCTACAAGGGAATGGCTAATGAGATCTAAATAGTTTAACTGTACAAATGGAATCATATTCCCATGAATACGAGAAGCCTTCTTCTTTCAACTGTCCTTCTAAACACCTGACTGTCTTAAATTTTGCCAATATCTTACAGATTTTGGGTTTTTGATTGAAAAAAATAATTTCTGTTTCTCTCTTATTTTGTTTATTATTCTGTGTGTGTGTGTGTCTTTGTGTGTGTGTGTGTGTGTGTGTGTGTGTTAAGAGGGGAACTGTAATGCTCCTGGAGGATCTCTGTGTACAACCATTAGAAAGAACTGCTGAGTTCCGTGGAGCTTTGTTTAAAAATGTAAATTATGGAAATAGGTCACATAAAGAGTTTGGCAGCTTGCTGTGTATCTTACAAGTCACTGAAACGCTCAATCAGGTTGGCATGCTAATAGGAACATTGCTAGGCACTTTTAAGTGTGTGGAATCCACGAGGGACTTTACTGCTTTAATGATAGATGTGTCTGATAACAGTGCCATCGCTCAAGTTGCACACGCTGACAGCAAATTAGGCTGTTTCTGAGTCATATGCTAAATAGCACTGCCTTACTCGAGCTGAAAGATGCTCTCTTCTACATATGTAAATAAAACTTAAAATAATTCATTGTTTTAGGTGTTACTTGTTTAAGAGAGAATACCATTGAAATAATTTAATATTATGCATTATTCTACTGAGGTAAAAAAATTAAATAAATTTACAGCTTTGGTTGCTATTCAACAATCAGCCTTATTTATAATCTACAAATCTTTGAGGCAAAGAAAAGTTTACACTGATGTGAAATAATGTGAAACTTTTACTCTACATGGACTATCTCGTCCCCCCTTGAAGACACACCAAACGAGCACATCCTCTTTGATAACAAACAAAGAGGATTTCACATCAGGCTACCTTTTTTGAACCCATGCCAGAGAGGATCATCAGACTGTAAATTTTAAAATGTAAGTTATTTTAAGCCCCCAGATAACCAACTGGTGAGAGGTGGCTCTGCCAAAAGTCCTTTCTGCTTTTTAATGCTTCCTGAAACGGCGCCAGTAGCTGTGCTTCACTTATGATGACCATGAAAATAGGGCAACTCGCCTTACTCGACATCAGGATGAGCATGGGGAGAATTCAAGATGTATAAATGCCTGAAATTAATCCTTTTGCAATTTGTAGTCTTGGTCTAGAAGTCTGCCATCACTCAATATGACACTATATTCAGCTTGTAAAGTAAATATATTATTTGTCTGATACGTGAACCATGACAATTTAACATAATTCTAATGCATTAGCCAAAATCAAACCATTCCAGAAATCTTTAAATTTGTGTTTCATTTGGTAATTTGCTTCGGCGCCACTGCTGTATTTTTAAACCAGATAGAACCACACAATTCCATTCACAGCAGCAGCCTGGTGGCAAATATATTGGGAAGATTACACCCAGACACATCTTGGACTTCCCTAGCACCATGATACTGTTGAGCATTTGTGATCAAGTGAGTTCTCCAAATTAATTGTGACAGTCCCAGTTGAAGGAGGGCATAGCAGATCTCATTTATTTCCCTGGATCAGATTTCATAAGCTAGTTCACGGATTTGAACTGAGAGCATTTCAGTCATAAACTCATTTCTCCCAAAATTATCCTTCTGCCGCTTCAACTTAACCTCAGTTAGTCTGGATGTCTGTATCACTGAACCAGTTACTTGACCTCAGCTTGGAGGGAGGCAAAGAGAATTTCCTCTTTAAGGATCAAGCTATAACAAAACTAACAAAAAGACAGAAGAGTCTTCACCTTTTTATGGACTCGATGTCTGTTGACTCATCCTCCTGCAAATGTTTGTAGACATGCCCAGCCACTCTGGATCCATCTATAAGATTTGTTGATATTTTGTGTTTCCCTCTGGTTATGGGTGGGGTCCTGAAGTAATTAATCTGTCTTCGTTGTTGGGCAGGACTGAGTGAGAGGGAACTACTCCTGAAAGAAGTAGAAGAAAACAAACAAACATAAATTCCACAGCACTTATTAAATTATTTATTGTGTCAAATTTATCTCATCGTCTATGTTCGTTGATGAAAAATGTACTAGAATAGAATGATCTTTCTGTTTGATGTTGGAGTGGAAAAAAGGCATCATATTCCACATTCATTTGACTTTGCATAAATGACCTTGATACTGAAGTATCAGATGAGGTATCCGACATACGTGACAAAAATAGTAATTCGCTGGCAAGCAAGACAGTTCACATAAACATTAATTCAAGATTTGTTATGTTGTTTTTAACTTTTGTCAGATGTCAGTTTTACCCTGCTGCTGTGACAAGTGAATTTCCCCTTTGTGGGATCAATAAAGTGTTATTTTATCTTATCTTATCTTATATATACACCAAAAAATAAATGTTGGTCAGCAGCACAGTTGCTAATAAACCCTGTGCTGGAACATGTGTAGTGGCGCAATAAGCAGCGTTCACAAATGGCAAGTACCATTTGCAATTAAATTCCTGCTGGCTATATAAAACTCAAATATAAAATTTAAATTTGGCTAGATAATGTATTTTTTGTGCTCAAACTCAGAGTTCCAATTCCCAGTTTATGACCAACTGTCAAAGCCACACATAGAGACTAGAATACTGTATTTAAAACACAGCTAAAATATTGAGCTATGAAATGTACTGCATGTGTTCAACTATGCACACATGTATATATGTCCATCAGTATGTATCGACACCCTACTGCTGTTAATGAACAAAGTTGCATCAGTTATAAACTGTGCTTCCTGGGTAGGCACACAGTCGGTGGTCGACTTCAATGCAGATCCCTGCTGCAATAATGCAATGACATCACATGTAAATCAAAGTTATACTGCGCTATATTACAAACTGATGTGCGAGTAGAAAAAACAGCATGTGTGGAACAATAATTTTCTGTTTATTTAATCAGATTTTAGGCACTTAGGCTTCACCTGCTTCTCTTTCCTCTGTGAGCACTTGGTCAATTTACTGTGTTCATTAAACACAACCACAAAAACAGTTTATGACATATTATTGCTGCTGGGTAAAAAAAACTTTGTATTGAAAAACTAAACACAATCATTCTCCCAGCAAGATTTTGGCTACCAAATAATTTTGTCTTAAAAAGTCACAAATTACAGAAATAGCATATGTGTAAAAGGGGGAACCGTAAGATTCTTTCTGCTAAATAGTAATAAAGATGTCCAAATTTTATGATTTTCCAGCCTGTCCTTAAACTGAACTCACAGATTCATTTGAATTCATGCAGTAAAACAAATAGTCCTGTCAATGTCTGGTTATTAATTGGTAGCTGTCTGGGACACTGCAAAAATATTCAGCTATAATAATTTCCAAATGTCCATGGCTGTGGAACAATAAGCATTGCTAATGTTGGCTCTAGTCTTTGCCAGCATTAGCTTTTGAATCAACTGATGTTGTAAAAAGTTGATATGAATAAAGCTGAATTATGTAAGTTTTGTTGGCTATTAGCATGCTGATTTTTTAATTAGGATTAACTTAAAGCTGGAAAAATTAAAATACGTGGACAAAATCACCAGACTATTGTAATTATTAAATGTTAAAGGTCTAAAGCTGAAAGGCAGCGCCTTATCGCAACAATTCACCAAAAGTGTAAAGCCTCCTGATGTTAAACGAGTAAGTAATTCGCCACATATTTTAATAACTTTTTCTCTGTTTATGCCTTTAATGAAAATAGTAAAGAGAGACAAAAAAGAAAACTAGGAGGCCCAGGGGGATGACATGTGACAAAGGACCTCAGCTGAGTTAAAACCAGTATGAACAGAGTAAACACCATTCTCCATAGAACCAACAGGATACACCCACATGGCACTTCTGATGTTCACATTGGATTCTGAATATGTTTCCTATTCTGCATGTGAAAAACTTAGCACTCACTGACTCAACCTGAGAATACTGATTATTCTTCAGTATTACAATACCTCATAATCCAATCACGACAAAGAAATCTAGGGGATTGATCCAATTCTAAAACAGCACAAATGGAAACAATGACTGACAACTAGAAGTGTGATGATTGTACATAAACTTGGAAGGTGGTATTTCCTTTTAGATTTTGCAGGCATATCTAACACATATCTAAGAACACGACACAACTGAGTGAGCTGCGTCAGTCAGAATATTATTGAAAATCTATCAAAATTGGAAACGACTGGTTCAAAATGATTGATTTGTTAAATTTTTCGCAGCGACGTGTACAATAAGCACAATCCAACATAGAGAGAAAATCACAGTGTGACTGCATAGAGAGTAATTGCATAATTTGTTTAGCCATGCTAGCCCTGCGGCTCTGGGGATGTTCAAATATCTGCAAACCTACTACTTATATGAGATAATATCTAAAACCAAGAGCATATAGTTTTTAAATTTGGGAGCATACCTTAATGATTTCATGTTCAGATTTTCTTATGCTTTCTCTCAAAACCCTTCTCTCACACTCAAAATGTCCCTGCTCGCGCTCAGATTTGTCCTGCTCCTGTTCAAAACTCTATTTGTCCTCTCAGATTTATTGTTACTTGCACAGATTTCCTGTGCTCCTGCTCAAACCTTTCTCCTTGCATTCAGCCGCAAGCTGCTGTGCGGTCTCAAAACTTCTGCTCGCGCATTCTGCTGTTTGTGCTTGGATTTTCTGTTGGATAAATTTTGACAACCCTATTAGAAATCACCAGCCAATAGAATTTAACCTGGAATTGACCAATTACGTAAAGGAAGAGGGTCAGAATGAGGATGCAACAAAGACTTTTGTAGCCCGACTGTTTAGCATGAAGCCTTGTAGAATTGTGCTGTTCAATACAGTATGTGGACACAGAACTCCCGACTTCTGTTTTGACCTTCCTGTACTCGTACACCTTGCTATAAAGGAGTATAAATGTAAAACACTGTCTACATGTCAGCATCTCAGGTTAGTAATTTTATGTTCCATTCATTTTTACAGCTAAATATGCTCACAGTCTTGTTATTTAGTGAAGTTGAATTTTTTAATATAAACACACACACACATGTTTGTGTTTTTTATGTCTGCACTTTCAGTGATTTAGGTGATGTTTACATTGTTCATAGTTAATCAGATAGAGTCTGTATTCAAGCAGGTGAATCTATCTGCACATGCTCATCTCCATTCATAAAGTGTATGATGCCCAGGTAATGTTTTCCGCAAAAAACCCGATATTATTGGCCATATTGGCATGTCACTTCTCCTGATAGCTCACAATGTGGTCCAGTTTCTCAGGTCAATAGCTGAAAGCATCTCAACATCATCCATCACAGTCTAGTTCTCCCCTGCCTCCTACTACTCTGTGAACAAGCTGAACAGATGATTGACTGTCAGCTGCCCTCCGTGAGGTACCTGCAGGAAAATGAAAAGCCAGGACAAGTTGGCACCATCCCCACAGCCACACATGACAACCTTTTCCCAAAAGGTTGTCATGTGTGGCTTCTGAGACACAGCACCGGTCCATTAAAACAGAGAACAACTGCAGACTCAGTGAGGTTTTCATACACGCAACCTCTGAGTTCCCCATTATCTCCCCAAACATAGGTTCCACTAATCACTGAACATTCTGTACTTTACTTTACACATCTGTTCTACATAAGGCTGAAAGCTTGTCTAATGCACACAGCAACATAATGAGACTTCAACTAAATGTATGGAGCACTCTGTTCTGTGCCATTATACAGTACAGCCCCTGTGCAATACTCCAATGCAGAGTTTTTCCAATGTTGTCCAACACATAAGATTGAGTGAAAGGTACACATTTGCCTGCAATCAAAAGCCTTTAGTGATTTGCCAACAAGTATAATAGGTGCTAAGGGAAATAAAGATTTGTGAAATGAGTTCTTGCACATTGTGTGACTGAATGTCATTAATTGTCAAAGTCTTCCTGCACCCATATCATCAAAGCAAATGAAGCTTTTCTGTAAACAACCCAGATATGGCCCTTGTAGCAGGCTCTATACCCACATTCCCTTGTTCTTCTGATGATTTGAAATGGCAGCATTTGATACCAACTGCTGTGATCACAAAGCACAACCGCTTCTGCAATCCTTGGGAGCAAAATGTTGTTAATTTTGTTGAATCTCCTGTCATTTGACGGATGGCATGAAAGGAATTTGGTTGAATCAATGTTTAACTCTGCTCAAATTTGCGTTTCCTCAGAAAGATGTCTTCTATCCCCTATATGCTATTCTTTATCAGTCTGCAAGTAGTCATTTCATAATATGCGCATGAGTGCACATTTAATCACTTTTACTGGACATTCCATGTAAAGAAAGACATGTACTATCTCGACTATTTTGAGAGACCCTAATTTTAATTTTATGACGCTAGCTAAACAGTAATCCTGCCATGCATGCAATGCAATCCAAGCATATGCATGAAGGCATAAGGTTTATGGTGGCACAATGTCTTCCTAGATATACATATATTAACATATAACTCTAATGTATAAATACCATAACCTTTGTAACAATTTTACAAATGATCTGTTTGTTAATTGGAAGTCTATATATTCTCCCATACGGCAGGATAATTACATTTAGTCACTTGGCTGCCTCTACATCTGGATGTAGGCTGAATGAATGAAAGCTAGAAATAGGAGGATGTTGAATTTTCACCTGAAGCGTTTTCCTTTAGACAGCGCTCTGCTGAGAATAGGTGGGGCAACCATTGATGTGCTTGATGCCACACTTCCGCCCTTAACTGATGATCCATGAGAACTGCCGCTCTGCAAAAATAAAAGAGTAGTGCATGTAGTAAGTGGTAAGACATGGTAACTCTTCAGAGTGTTTCTTCATTATTATTCCAATGGTCAAAATTATGATCAAAACAAGACAGTCAAGTGTGAGCAATTATGTAAGTCAACACGAGAAATAAACACATTTATAATACCTAATGCTGGTGATACTTTATGTGGATTAGCAGCAAGTCCCTAGTGAGGTTTTAGTTTCCAATCAGGTCGAGGATGTTCTTTCTCTTAGTGATGTAGCCCCCCCCCCTGCCTTAGTCAGGCAGAGTGTCTTTAATTACACTTTACATTTTAAACTGCAGATTAGGAGGGTAGGCTTTGTGAATAAACTCCACACTGGTCCTCACAGCACTCCTGATGCACTCAAGAATTAATCCCACACAAGATTACATTAATGGTTTCCTAAAGAATGCCCCCCCTTCAATTCTTTCTCTTTATTCTTATCACAAATTAACACCATTATCTTACAACAGGCCCCAGACACAGTGCTAGCACAGCGGCCATGAGTGCCCCAAGAACCCCCCTTTTGAAACATTAAGTCATGAGATAATTTTGGTATTCCAGTTACTGTACTTCCTGTGCTGCCCTTACTCTCTGACTGATTGCACATCATTAAAGCAATTGCATGTGACTCAGAGCTGGTTCTCATGCCTGATAAGCCTCTTTTTCTCCCTTACACCCCTGACTCCCAGAGGGAGCAGTTACTGCTGTTCACCAGTTGTGCAAGAAAATAGGATCATTTTGACCACCCTCTCATGTACCCTGCGGGTGAAGAGTGCTTCACTATCTGGAACAATTGCTGTGGCAAACTTTCCTGGAGCATGATACATATGTCAAAGGATAAAATAAATAGCTTGTGGCAGACAATGGCAGACCTGCATGGCATAACCCATTTCAATTGTTGCCTCCTATCTCTATCCTTTGCCTTGTTTTATGCCACTTGTGAAGGCTTTGGATAAACACAATGCAATGTGGATTTATTTTCAGGTGAGACAAAGGGAAAATAGAGGAACCTGATGCAATAACAGGAAAAATCTATTAAAATGCTCACTATCAACTATATAATAATGAGTAAGGCAATCTAAGCATTCAGAGCAGAATTAATCCTCCTTGGATTACCTTCAAATCACAGGTCCTGAACTGTGCATAATGAGATATTTGACCATTCTTTAACAAGGACAGGTCTTATGCCAGCAGCACATGACAGCCCATAACATAACAACTCTAGATTTAGTTTACAACTAAAACTGAGCAATGAGTCAATTTTCTATGTCAAGACGTGACTACTACTCACAGCAAACACAAATGGCCTCTACTTGGTATAATAATACTAATCAGTGGTTTCAAAATTCTGCCTTGACATGCACATTAGCAAAGAGTTTGTTAATAAAATTATTAATTTTCAAGCTGAGCTGGCCTGTCGTTTTATTAATCATGGCAATACCTACAGAAGCTTTCATAACATCCCCACTGTTGTCACAACCCTTGCTGAAAAAGTGGCTAATATGTTTCCACCATTAGTTCCCTGGAGGCATTGTGCCTTCTGATTTTTAGCTGTGACAGGACCCACAACTTACAGGACATTTGTGCAAATGACCTTCAATGACCGTCTGTTAGACATATTTCAGTCTGTTAGATATATTTTAGTCTGTTAGACATATTTCAGTCTGTTAGATATATTTCAATACTGCTTCTTAATTTGAAAATACTTAAAAGGCTGATTATAATGTCTGTATATTTACAGCAAACCTATGCAACAGCTGCTGGCAGGCAGCCACTGTGACCATGAATGGTAAGTTCAGGACATTTATAAATTCTAACACATACAGTGTACAAGAGTGGAACATCAGTTAAATAGCAACATACAGTATACAACCTGTTCAGTTTCATATCTTTTAATTCCACAAACTTCAAAAATGGTTAATGATCTGCCTACATCTGCTCCTGATGCACCTATATTGAATTTCTGACAACATACAGTACATTAAAAATGACTTTGGTATTCAAAAATTGATCCATTACTGGCAATATTGACGTGTAGAAAGAAGACACTGTGTCTTATAATCTCACAGCACTGTAAAATTCACTAGTGTAACAGGACACAGCCTTGTAGCACACCAGAGTTTCTGGTGCACAGTGCTCTGTTCTGTGGCCCTACTCATTCTCTCTCTCTCCATGCAGTATTCACACAAGAACACTCACCCGTAGCTATGAATCATACTTGAGGGTTACTCAGTCTTTTCTTACAGTGAGGCTAAACTAGTTAGTTGCCACTACTCCAGCTTCCAGGTGACCGGATTTGAGTTTTTGTGTCTTGTCTTCCACACCTGTATGCCCCTATTCCTTTATGTTGGTGTCAGTATAGAGTTCCTAGTGGGTGTGTACCATCTCTTTCTATTACAGACACAATTTTGTTGCCATAGAGGTGTTGATTTAAATCTCAGAGAAGATGGGAGTTGTTTAAGCAATTACATTTGCATTTCTCTTTTGATTTTTCTTTTTCTTAGAGTGAATTTAAAGAAGCCATACTTATATATATATATATATATGTATATATATATATGTTCATTTTAGTCATTTGTCCAATGCAACAAAAGTGGGGAACACACACACACCAGGCAGCAATTTGGGGTTCAGTGTCTTGCCCAAGGACACTCTGACACAGGGAAGAGAAGAGCTGGGGATCAAACCGCATACCCCGCGATTTTATGGATGAACAACTATCTATTGATATGTCTATTGATCCACAGCTGACTATATAACAGGTCCGTGCATGTGACTATTTAAACATAGAAATACAGATGAAGGGAACATATGCATAGGAATGTTGTCAGATGTGCAAATATGTGTATGCATTTGCAATCACAGATGGAACAAACACACTGAAACATCTACAAATCCTGCATTTGCCAGAGCAGGTGCACAGAAAAGTCAGATATAGGGCTGCAGGGTACACATAGTATAGAGACAGTGCAGGTGCCCAGGTGCCTATTTTAAAAAGGCGCCAGGGGTTTAGTAACCTCTTAGCTGGCTCAGATTTGGAGCATTGCTGCAGAAATCATTTTGTAACACTGATGTCAGCATATACCGTATAAGTCTTTGCGTTGCTACTCAGCACAACCTGAGGGAAAATGTCTTGGTCTTCCTGGGAGTTGACATGCAGTATTTTGAGGGAAGTTAAGAGATGGTGCAGAAGACACTAATCAACCTGGGCTTTGGTTTCATCCTCTTCTAGGCACCTGCCTCTGCTTCGTCCACCTAATTGCCTCAAATGCACACAGCAGAAACCACCATGCTCTGGTGCGGAGTAGTTATGCAGTATGCACCGAATGTTTTGAGCCTCCTTCATAACATTGTGCTCTGTTCTTTTGTCTATAGAGTATTTCCATTCTGTAAGTTTAACTTTAAAGAAAGCCCAGAGAACTTGTAGGACTGTACCACCCACAGCACGTCCTCTCCCTAGATGGTTGCAAGCTGAGGGAGTGGGTGGAAAGAAACAGTGGTTTGCGGTCGCTGTGTCAAATCTTTGGAAAAATAGGTTTCACTTGTTAATCTTTCCTTGGTCTGTTCAGCTCAAGTCCCCCCCCCCCCCATGGGTGCTTATACCCAGTGATCTTTCACATCCAACCTTAAGCTTCCCTCACCCTGTTCTATTATAGCTTATGTTCCTGTGTTGTTGTGTTATTACTGTCTTTCATTTTTGTCTTTGCCTTCCTCCTGGCTTCCTCCTTGCATGCAGCTGTGAAAACATTTTGTGCCTGGATAGAAGGCTTCACTTTGCTGTGCACTCATACATTTCTGTCATAGCATAACAGCCTGCTATTGCGCTACGGGACAATAGGCCTGCATCTGACTGAAATACATTAAGCTGGGCTCTGATGTGCTGAGACTGATTTGGTGTCAGTGGAACTTTGTGGACTAGAGTTACAAAGCTGAGGTTTATGTGCAGAGTGTTGTGGATATGTCTGTGCACTTGTGAAATCATATGCTAGTCTTATTTGAAATTCATTTTTTATTTTACTTAAGACAGCTGCTTACTAGCTACACGTACAGCATTTACATCAAATGTTTTACCACTTCTTAGCTGTCAA
The DNA here is from genome assembly GCA_032362345.1 of Sandelia bainsii. Taxonomy (NCBI): domain Eukaryota; kingdom Metazoa; phylum Chordata; class Actinopteri; order Anabantiformes; family Anabantidae; genus Sandelia; species Sandelia bainsii. The sequence continues at coordinate 10,466,447 of JAUMHL010000012.1, forward strand.
CCGCTCGGAGCCATAATTTCAAATGAAACCCGCAAACAGCTTTCACATTGTGCCAATTGCAGTTCCGTGGGTGGGGATAGCTTGAGGGATGTTTGTTTCAGTGGGTGACACCACACACTGGTGCATTATTAAAAAGCCTCAGTAAAGGCTATATTTGGCAAAAACAGAAATGACAGGCTGAACCTGAATAAGGAATATCAGACAACAACAAATGCTACTGTCTTTAAAACAAATACGTTGGTTATCAAACAGGCATACCAGCCTGTAAGATCAATTTTGGTGTCATCTGAGGTGCATCTTGTTCGTAATCAGTTAAGTTATGTTATCTACTAACCTTTACACATGTATTTAAGTGACAGCTACACACATTGCATCAATTGTAAAATATTTGTGTTCTTGTGATTTATTAAGATCAGTAACACAGAGAAATTTTCACATCTGGAGCAGGTGCCCACTAGCATAGCATATATAAGTAGTGGTGGATAAAAAAATCCTCAAATAATAAAAGAAAGCTGTGCACTAAACAAATTTAAAAACAACAACTAAAATCTTAATAAAAAGAAAAAAGTACAGAAGCAAATAAACAAACTAAAAGATGACAATAAGTGACCATTTCCTAACACCAAACAAAGAGGGTGCATTCAGGAAAGTGCTAATGTGTTGTGGTGATTGCGTCCTTTTGATGAGACCTTTACAAGTGTGCATTAGGCTGCAATTACCATGGGATTCTGTGGAGACATAAGCCTTATCAGTGCCATCTACATCCTCCACCTGCTCTGCTATGAATGTCTGGGTCAGTTCACTCTCCTGCACTGTCTGTCACTTTCTTTGATGTCTGCATACTGCCATTTCTTTTTTTTTACTTAACTAGGAGTTTGTCTTTGTGATTTGTTATTGTGAAAAACAGTTACCCAAATCAGATTTTTCTCCTTTGGCCCACACTGTTTCTCTTTAAAATGTCTTGGTGTTATGTTGTGTCAATGTTTTCGCACAACTTTGTTTTCATTGCTGAGCTGGATGTGGGTTCTATTTTGCACAGTTTTCTCCTGCTGTAGATCTTTAGCTAGAATATTCCTAGACAGAAATCTCATTAGCAAAATCAACATTTTTAATACAGCAAGTTAACATATGTGCATACAGCTTTGCCATTTTCAGTGGTAAAATACCACTACGAAATTGTCCTTTAACATTATTTGTCTACTATACAGTGTTTTTGCTTCGCTTGCATGGTGAATTCTGGATTCCTGACACAACACAGATTAAAATTTCCAATCTGCAGTTTGTCACAGAAATCTGTCATTGTGAACATGACAAGCAGATTTTTCCTATAGAACACATAATGCATTTATTTTAAGGAACAGTTCCCCACTGACTCTCGACTGATGTCAGGTACAAGTGTGAACAAAAAGCTTGAGTCAGTAGAGAGATTATTAAAACATACATCATACATCATCCTGTCAAGGATTCTATAAAATATGTTTCAGAGAAATACTATATATATATTTAGATGAAAATTATGATAATGATGATGATATAACTGGAAATATATCAGTAATTGTAAAAGCATACCTTTTGGAGTTGAAGGCTGTACTGAAGCCTAGGAGAAGATTTAGACATGAGGCCAGAGGCGTTGACATTGCAGTCCCTCAGGCTGCGGCTATCAGAGAAATGAGCCTGGAGTTTTTCCCTGTGTCTCCTATGGAAGAAAGCAGGTGCAGAAAGAGGGAGGTAGCAATTTTATAAATAGAATAAAGAGGTAATCCAGAATGAGAGATGGTTTCTTGACAGTATACACTGTAATTAAAAAAAAAAGAAATACAGGAAAAGACAGACACAGCTTTCCTGCCTTCTCTCTAATGATCACACTCTATTAACTGTTTTTAGTACAGCCATGTATTTCAATGACTCTTTCAGACAGGTCTTTATATACACTGTACATGTAACAGCAAGGTAGGTCATTATATTTGTGATTATATTTGTTAAATCATGTAGTAGTTTTCACACACATACAGTAAACTGTGTGAAAACTACTACATGCATCACATATAGTATATGATCCATCAGATTAGCCCTTACAAACTATGACGTTCTCCTATTAATGGAAGGATTTCACAGAACTACTTACTCTAGATAGGAATGGATAACAGAAATGTGACAATGAACAAATATATAGTACTTTCACGACTTTGCTCAAACAAAACTTTGAGAGTTAGGGAATTTTGACTTGTCTTATGGCCAGACTACAAGATCTGACAACATTTGTCAAATGTTGTGAATGTATGAATGCCTTAAAAGGTCAAAGTGACAAAATGAGCACCAGTCAAATGTAGACATTTTTTTCAAAGCTGTAGCTGAAGGTTTGATGGTGGTGAAAAGCTCTCAAAAAGGCTACAGAAATAGCATTAGGAGGGAAGATGTCTTGCACAAGTGAAAATTTAATCAAGCCAATGTAGCGTGAAACATCTATTACATGCTGTTGTGATAATATTCTGGGAAAAGAAAATAAGAGTTTTTTTCCCCCAGAAATAGCACAGGAGACACTGGAGTATGGATTCTTACTCCTCCTGACAATAAGGAAAAGTTTCAGTTGGCAACATATGTATTTTAAATGTATAGATAATATGTATGCATGCATACTCTAAGGCTGTGATGTAAAGATGTCACCCTCTGTGTGCTCGGGACAATAGGTTAATTTATCCATTTGCACCAAAAACAGCATTTTTTTTTACTTCCTCACTCCTCCTATAGACAAACATAAAATCCTATAAACAAAGAAAATATGAAAAAGAAAAGCAAAATGGCCTCTCTTAGCTATGCTAAATATAAAATATGAAAGTGTTCCTTCATTTTGGATTAAACTTTGATTGGATTAAAATTTAATTGATGCTTAAGACTTTTGGATTAAATGTTAATTCACCATTAAATGTTCATTTTTAAATACTAGGTTGCTAAACTCTCTCTGCAGCACAGGCCTCTTAAATGTTTCCTGAGTAGAGGACATGGCCTAAAATTCAGACAGATTCAAATGTCTAAACTAGTTGAAAAGAACAACAAATTAAATTGGGACAAACGGACGTTTAAAGTGTCTAACACCTAGTCATAAGACCACTCTCAGGAAAGAAGCCAAAGTACCAAGTATTAAGAATAGTATTTAGAATCTATATTCAGTAAATATTCACTGACTGGGTCTGTGTCTGCCTGTGCTCAGGTATTACATAAGATTCTTACATCATGTAGTACAATGTAGTTCAGTGCTTTTTTTCAATAGTGATAATCACTAACTGATGGTGGATAACTCACGGGCATCAGCACTGTGACATGCAGTCCCACTTCCATGTCATTCCTTACCACATATAATAATAAAAAAGCTTAGATTTCCATTTCTTTAGGTCTTTAAAGATGTCGAAGTAGCTCTCTTATCGCTCTCTCCTCCGGTTAAACTTCAAAACCAAGAATGTAGCTGTGCTAAGGGTTAATTTTCTTAGTGAAGTACTGATACGAATAGGATTTTACAAATGCTGAAGTGTTGAAGAATACACTAAAGTACTAGCATGAACATCTGTCTATTTCAGCTGCACTGTCAAAAACACATTGAATTTAACAAGTTTTCTGGGTTTGGATCATTTCTAGTACGTTAACTTTGAGCAGGGACACACTGGTCATGCTGGCTGATAGGCGATGCACTACTTAGAGTGCTATCCTACTGGAAATAGAGCACAATTTTGTTTATCAAACCCAATATAATCAACACAATCTACATTAACACCCTGCCCCTTACACTCTGCAATTTATTTGTTTTGTCTATATTGCTTTTACCTCTTCTTCCCTGCAGTAAGTAACTGATTTTGATGGGCTGATTTTGCGCTGCCTGATTCCCTCTCATCCAGTTGCACACATGTACAATTACGCATAGGGTCTGATGTTTTCAAACTTGCTCTAGCTCTTGCCTTATCTGTTTTTTTTGTTTTGTGTCAAGTATTTGGTGACACACCTGCTTGCTAAAACCACTTTACATAAATCTTACATGAGTATCTGTCCCAAATGCATCCTACACAATTTAGATTTGATACCGTGCTAAAACATCCCCAAGCTGACTCACACTTAGAATTTCACTGGGCTCCATGCCATGATAGTAAAGTGCTCTTTCTGCACAGCCAGGGGCATACTCTACTAATGTGGAGCTGGCTGGCATCACTCACTTGTTGCGGCGGTAGAGAGCCATACATGCCACTCCAAGAAGACAGATCCCTGAGGCAATGCTGAAGATGGACAGCACCTGCCTCTGGTAGGTGTCACCACTCTCTGCGGAGGAGAGAATAGAGTTCAGGCCATTGAATTTCTACTGTGCAACAAAGGATATGGGCTGAGCAGTGAGAGAGAAATGTATCATGAATTAACATATCGAACACACACAAACTGGATGAACGAACACACACAGCCACACACAAGACATCCACCCACAATCTGCATTAGCATAAAGAAACCAATGCTGCTGTCAGTAAATGTCAGTGTTTGAGCATGGAGTAGGGACATGGCAGACACAGGCAGGACTCAGTGACATGTGCTAACTGAAGTGTGATAATCATTTCGTTCAGACAAACCCAGCAGGCAACACCGATGGACTGCCTGCACAACAGGGGCCAGACTGAGTTTGTGTGTCCGTGCATGTACTGCATGCGTGTCAGAGTTTGGAGACTGATGGCGACAGGGAATTAGCAGCAAATGAATGCTCCCAGAGCTTCTTGTCAGACCCTTGCACGTCAGCAACAGAGGCTTAAGGTCACAAGCAGCTGGGACAAGTAGCAGTTGATCCCAGCAGATATCTGTCTGACTGAGCAGCTGGATTGTGGATCTGTACTACTTACTACAGTACATGGTATAGGGATGAATGCGGTGCATGCACTGGCTTATCAAAACTTCTCTGAAGTGGTCAAAATGAGCACAATAAAACTGTCCATCTAAACCCTGCTGCTTGGTATGTGACTAATCCACTGATATCCCTTGTCGAAATTTGAGCAACTTTTCTGTCTCATTGTCTGTCACGACCTTGATCACAGCCTCTTGTGACATTACTCAATCACTCAAAAACAGTAAATCCCCCTGTGTCTGACCTCAACACCTTGACAACTGCAGGGAAAAGTGCAGAAAACATCAGCGCAACCTGTTCATGACCTTTGAGAGCTTGTCTGTGGCTTTTGACGCTGTCAACAGAGAACTGTCCTGGGAGGTCTTCTTCATCCGTGCTTGTCTGCCCAGGTTTATCAACTCAATCCAACTCTTGTTTTAAGGGCATGGTGACTGTTGGAGAGCTTCCTGTGTTTCAAGATTACACTGGAGTGCAACCAAGCAGAGTGTTGGCACAGTTTTTTTCATTTTCTTCTTTGCATTACAACAGCACTGCATCAGTAGATATAAGTATTATGGTATAACTGAGTTCAAACCGGAGGGAAACCTTTTTAATATTCGAATGCTTCTGGCAAAAGATAAAGATAACATCTCAACACACCCTGTAGTTACAAAATGTGGACATATATATACATCAGTAGTCCAAACTGCCCACTCAGCACCCGTGAAAACTAGTTGTGAAATAGAGTCAGTCCAAAGAAAATGCTGCAGGGGTGGCCAGCTGTGACACACTACTGCTTTAACACTGGAAAACTAACAAACTGCTAAGTGGATAATTCTGTAGTCAAAATGTATTTGTATTTAATCATATTTTGATCTATCTGACGTGTGACTAGTCTGTATTGTGGATTATAGTTTGACTGCTACTCAATCAGTAATGTATTATCAATCTTTAAGGAATAAAAAATGGGCATAATCTAAATACAAACATACATACATTATACTTATATCTATAAACACTTAACTAAAATGTTATTAACTGTAAATAGGAGAATGAAGGTGAAACTGTATCCATATAAATGCACACTATAAATATTTCTGCTGCACTTTTGTGCACTAAGATGTCTTAATGTATATCTTCCACAATATATGGTAATATATGATGGTGATGGTGATATATGATGGGGCGGCAGTAGATCAGTTGACAGAGCAGTCATCCATGAACCCCAGGGTCAGTGGTTTGACTCTGGTTTCATTCCAGGCACATATTGAGGTGTCTTTAGACAAGACACCAAAAACCCATCATCTACTGTATGTCCCAAAACAATTTCCCCATTATTATTATTTTATTTGACCATAATAAGCCAAAGTGGCTAATAATATCATTCCTCAGATGCATTTGTCAGGCTATTACATACAATAGTAAGAAATAGTAAGTAAACCCCCAGGAATTACTAAATGTGGCCAGACCTTTATCTCTTATTCACAAAAAGCATCTGATGTTGTGAGCCTCGCAAAAAAGAAACAACCTTTGATTAAGAATTGCTGATTTGCATAGAACTGGACAGGGTTAGGGCGGCACAGCGGTGCAGTGGTTAGAACTGTCGCCTGCCAACTGTGGGTTCAAACCCACAGTTGGTCAATTGCCTTTTTGTGTGGAGTTTGCATGTTCTTGCTGTGTCTGAATGGGTTTTCGTAGGGTACTCTAGCTTCCTCCCGCTGTCCAAAGGCATGCATGTTGGGTTAGAGGGTTGATTGGTGACTCTAAATTGACAATAGGTGTGCATGGTTGTTTGTCTCTTTGTGTTAGCCCTGTGATAGACTGGTGACCTGTCTAGGGTGTATCCCGCCTCTCCCCCAGTGATAGCTGGAATAGGCTCCAGCACTCCCGTGAGTCTTAAGAGTACAAGTAGAATGCAAGGATACTGGATGGACAGGGTTATAAAATATCCTTAAAGATTTTACAGTTTGAGAAACCTACTTGGAGATCATTTTGTTCTACTCTCAAGTGAATCTCATGAATGTGCAAATACCAATAATGGTGCATGGTTTTATGGAGCATGGTGTCCACTGCAGGACACCACAGAGGTAGTCTACTGGGAAAATGATTTGTGGATAACGGTATAACGATTGGTTCATACCTCAATGGCTAAAAGGCAAGTCAGGCTATGCCTTCTGCTGAGACACAATGTTATATTTAAACGTAAAGCCCATATATAATTGTGTGATAGGTCCTGTTAACAAAAAATATCAGATTTATTGTATCTTGTATCAAATTTGCAGACATCAAGAAGTTGCTATTAATATAAACTCCATTGTTAGAGATGTCAGATGTCTGCAACAGGGTTGCTGTAGGCTGGGGGATGAGGTTGTCACTGTGGACATTTGTGTTGGAGTTTTGGTCTCGGTTTCAGAACCATTGCACCTCTATTTGTGGACTGATTAAACTAATGTTGAATTGATCAGGAAAAAAACACACTACCTACAGTAAGAAATGCTTGTTAGAGATTATTGCTGCAAAAGAAAGTTTGACTTTTACCTATTTTTTCCACCCATATTTTAAATCTTTACTGGGTGTGTTCAATAAAAACAATATGAAAATTGTCGTGTTATTAGCTTAGGCTCATTGTGTCTGCTTACACTTGTGACTTTTTATGAACAAATAATGCAGAATACCTAGTCATTTTAAATTGCTCACGTAATGTTTCATTCCAGTATTGTTCAAATGAACAATAAAAGCTGCTGTTCTTTGTTTATAAGTATATGTGTCACTTGTATATCTGTGCCTTGGTAAACCCTCCAGCCTTTACCATTAGTGAAATGACAAACAATTGCTTCTTTCAAATATATGGGAAATGTCTTTCCCTGTTGCCACATCATCAGTGCTCATGTGGAGCACCACCTGAGACAAGTGTCTGCCTTTTTGGATACATGAAATAGATTACAAAATCTGAACATAAGAAACAGCTGTCTACAAAGCTCTACTGAATGGCTGCAAGGAAAACCAACATGGAGTCTGTACATAAAACCATTACAGGCCTTTCATCCCTGATGCCTGCAAGGCATTCTTGAAATTAGATGCAAGAGCATGTTGGGAAAGGGAACAAACTGAACCCTCTCAGCTATATTGGATAAGCCATGCCATATTGACATAAGGACAAGACGATCCCATATGGCCAGCTATGCCATAGCAACCGCTCCATACATGAATAGAAAAAATATATAATGAAGACTACGGTAAAGTATCCATGACAAAATGGGGTACTCAGCCTGAAATACATCAGAGCAAACTAGTGAGACACACAGAGCTCCAGCTGCTGGGCTAAAGAATACAAGAAAATCAACAGACAAGATCATATTTGGAGCACTCAATCCCACTTCAAACAGAGCTTTACTGTATTCTGACTGACTGTCTCAGACTCAAACTGTCACATATTGCGCTTATATAACAACTATCAAAAGATTCATTGCTAAAGCAGGAGAGGAAGTCATAATGGAACACAAAGAATAAGCAAGAGAGCCCAAAATTTTTTTCTGTGTTTCTGTCTGTCATCTGACCAGCTATCAATCGATCAATCCAGTTCTCATTTTCTCTAATGCATCCGCCCACCTGTAATGGCATTCTGAACTAATATAGTCCGCCAGATTAAAATCACTGAAATGAGGAATGTTATGTGTAGGGGCTGATTTCTCTTTCAGAGCTTCTTCTCCTTCCGTCTGTTTCCTGGAGCAAGTGTATAATGTGACAGCAGTGTATGAAGTCATGTTAATAGAAGACTTCACAGCATGCAATGTTGGTTTTTATGTATGCACAAAAGGCAGTCAGAGAGCAGGGAAAAGATGGTGGAAGAGAAAATGAAAAACAGTATGAGCATGGTGGTAAAGTCTGTGTATGTGTGTGTCGGGGGGTGAGATAGTATATTCTCACTGGACAAAGAGCAGTGTGTCATCATTAAATATAAAGGGCTCGAAGATTTGTTTCTTTTTTTTCCTCATTAAATTTTTGTTAATGATCTGTGTGGTAGAAAGATATTTCAAGTAATATCAGTGGGATCCAATGGAGGTTTATATTGTTTGTTCATCACCTGTTATTCCATTAGCAGAATTTGTTTTGTATTTGTATGACTTTTAGACAAGTTATTTTGCCAATCCAGACAAAGTAGGTGTAACACTAATATTTTTCACACCATACATATTGTAACAGTTTAAGAAATTGTCCCTCACTGATCACAAATACATGTGGCTGGAAGGTAGACATGCATTCATACATGAATAGCTCTGGTCCATCCTTATTTCCCTATTCTCATTACCCAGCTCCTTGCTAACAGTACTGTTCTTTGCACAGACAGACTACACCTAATTCACCAGCACACTGTTTCCATGGTGACTAGTCCACATTAATTTCACAAGGTGAGTGGCCTTGTTGTGCTGCTGCGTGAGTTTTGTATGTGGTATGTTGCAGAGTTGCATGTGAAAGATTGAGCACTTCACACAGTCAACGAATAGTTGTCTTACCCATGAACTCGATCCCAAGTTCATCCGCTGTTCCATTCAAAGGCAGATAGCATGGGAACAGGGAGGGAATGGATAAACACAGACAAGGAGGGGGGAGAGAGAGAGAGAGAGAGAGAGAGAAGGATAAAGCAGTTACAACATGATGCGCCTCTGTCTTACTCAGAATTCACCTTAGGGAGAGACACATGCTGCAACTAGACCATAAAGTTAGTTTGACGGCTTTCCCTGACATGGCTCTCCCTTGTGCACAAGGTAATGAGCCAGCCAGCCCTAGATGCTTGATATGCGTTTCCATGATACACTCTGTATTCACACAGCCTGCAGTGGCTTGAAATGAAGAAAGGAAACAACAAAGATATGGGGGTTGAGAGGATTAGAGGCAGGATCATGAAAATAAAAGTTGAAAATGACTTATCACGTAGCTTTATGTCACTGACGTTTCTTACCACAGGTCCTTTGTATTGATATGAGCCTGAGGTATTGCTCTAATTGTAAAGCACAGTTTTCAATATAATTTAAGAAGCCCCACACTAACACACACATTCACATGCATGCTCACCCAAAGGCATACAGTATGTTACTCTCTTGTCTGTATGTCTTTGTCTCTTTCTCTAACACACATTTACATACACCCTCACTCTCACACACATAGAGTCTTTCTTCACGCAGTTAAGTCTTTTCCCCCAATCCCAGTGCTGGGGAAACAGATAAAAAGGAGCACTCGTGTTCTTTCCATCCTGACAGTGCCCTCTTTTCATGTCACTGTAATGTAATCTCATTTAAATTAAAATGAAACCCTCACTAATAATTGCTTTTCTGACAGAGGTGGTCTCAGTTTTAAATAGAATGCGACTTGCCAAGCCCCTGACAGATTATATGGTGGGTACTCTCAAAAAAGAGGCTAATACAGAATATTAAAAAAATGCATCTGTTCCTAGATGCATTTTGACTGTACCATGGGAAAATCTGTCAGTGCTGTGTTTTCTTAAATTTGAGGTTAATAAACAAAATTCCCAGAGGCTGAAATGAAAACTTAGATGCCCGGGTTATAATAATTGCAGAGTTATTTCACTCTTTTAAGAGGTATGATTTGAAGACAAATAGCTTTTTTTTAATAAAATTTGAAATAGTTAGCAAACTTATGACATTTAGGGACGTTTCAGAGAACATTTAGACCTGCAAAAGTTAGAGTAACCTATTAAATACAAAGCCAAGTTTGCAATATTGCTCTAAGACTGCCTGACAGATTCTTAATGAGGGAAGGGGATATCCATGATTACAATGATAACAAGAGAAAAATTGGGGAAAAAAAGCCTGTAAGAAGGTCTGAAATCCCCAAATTAATCAATCGATTAACAAAGTAATTTATGTTTGTATCTAAGCAGAAAGTGTCACAATGTTTTTATTCAACGCAGTGTAAGTTCATCATTTCCAGATTTATCTCCTGGAGCCTCAAGGATTATTTAACAGATGTCAGCATTTATTACACTAGTCCATGAGGAGTTTTAATATTTAAGTGCATCAGTGAGATGTGGTTGAAAGTTTTCTTAGCAGGCACTTACTATCACTGTGCCACAAAGAGTTAGCAAGGCCAAGGAATTGATGCAGCTTCTTACTGATCTGTATTATCCATTCAAGCCTTTCCCCGTTATTGCCCGTGGCAACAGCCAACACTTTTCCACTCTAAATAGCCCTGACTGTCACAGTCTGTGCAGATGATGTCATTACAACACTGATGCACGTCCTTTCTTCTGCCATTCCCTTGTCTGGAGACATTCACCAATCATAATATGTGCAATCCTTCGCGCTGGCAACTCAGAGTACCCCAGAGAATCATTTACGGTGTCTTGTGGGAGCCTTGAGCAAGCTTGGAGAATACCTGCGCATCATATCAGATGTTTTTGGCCCGGTTAAGAAGCAGGAATCTGGTGAGTGGGAGAGACAATAACAGGGGCAAATCAAACCTTTAATCATCTTGTTCACTTGGGTTAGCAGGGAAATGGGGAGCCAGTGTATCTGTGTGTGTTATTGAACCAAATATCCTATGTAGCTATTTACTGCAGGCCTCATATCTATCAGAGATAAATAGTTCAAATTAGAGGCTTGCCTTCTTCCTCTGAATCTGCTGGGCATAACCAAAAGCTGGCTTATCTCCCACTTCCCTCTCTTCAATCTTCCACTGAATATCACCTCTACAGTCTCAAAGGTGCAACTGAGCATCATTAGTAGCATGCCCTAAACTCTCTCACAAGGAAGACACTCCTTCCGGTTCTTAACCAGGTATAAACTAAATTGCAGGCTTCTTACACTCCCATGCCTCCAATTAAAGACCCTGCTACTTCCCCACTGCGCACCAATATGTAAGACCCCAGCACCTTCTCCCTACCTCATTTAAAAAGCTGAGCTCACAGCAGTATAGCTGGAGTACCTGGCAGGGAGCATTTTCTTTTTGTCCCCAGGCTTTTGAAATGTGCACAACGGTCTTCGCTTCTCTTTCTACCTCTGCCTTTTTACCTCTCTCTACCTCTAAGCATATGTGTGTTAAAGAGTGGCACTGTGTGCTGGCCAGTCCAAAATATTCTCATCTGAGTAGCTGCTTCGTGGTCAGTCAATAACAAGAAGAATGAGCAACGATGAATGATTTGTGACTGTAAGGTGACAGAGATTGATTACAGAAAAAACAAATAGTGGAAGAAGAAAAGCGTAAATGGTAGATAAAATTTGTCAAATCTCAGGCTTTCATTTGCCTCTAATGCTTCAACTCTGCATGCAAACTTGCATGTAAACAGAAACTCTGTCAACACACGTACACAATGAATCTAATTTCACTGGCGGCCGTCCCACTTGTAGTTGTTGTTAGTGTGTGCATGCATGTGTGTATGTTATTACATGATTTGGCTTTTGAAAGCAGGATAATCCCCAAAACCCTTGGTAATCTGGGTAAATTTTAGATTATTCTGTATCACCAGAGATCAACACAGGCTTCATTCCTTCCTCAGATCTTCCAGGGTATACTTATCTCTTATGTATGGTGGTTCAACAATTGTGGCCACAGCAGTTGTGTTGAGTGGTGATAAAAAACTATCTGTGTATAGTTTTGTGTAATTTTCTTTCTCATTTCTTTCTTAAAAGATGTTGGGGATGAGTTCATGCCACAAAATTTCAACTTAAGATTTCTTATGTAGTCATATTTTCATAAAGCTTTAAGCATTTTGCTGTTTTATATTGGGATTTGATGGTTTATATTCTCCCAATATAAACAAAAGCTTATTCCACCATAATAGATGATGTAAAGTTTATCTTTGCTTTCCATGCATGTTTTTTATTCATGACAGGTCTGGAAAGACTACACTTTATCATGTGATATTCCTATTCAGCCTGTATATACTGTATGTAATGAATACAGTGTATACAGCAGAGGTGGATGGGGATGATTCTGGGTCACAAGATGTCACATATGGAACATATTGCAAATGTTTGGATCCCAATTTAATGTAACATCTGTGATAGGATGTGTCTTACACACAGATTATGGAACATTCCAGCACTTCTCCACCTTCCTCCTGAAGCAACTGAGCAAGATTTCTACCTACAGCATTTTCCCTCTGTCAAAAAAGCACTGGTGTGCATGCGTACGTTTAGAAATAATAGTGACGTGTGGAAAGGTTATTCTATATATTTATTGTATGCTTTATTGTTCTCTCCAGACATATAAGACCCTAAATAGATCCACACTTTGTATTTTTTGCAGGAGTCAAGCATTGAGCATGTTCATTTTAGTATTTTTTTGATATATTTTGTAGATTGTCGATTACTGAATAATTTTAACCCTTTGTTTTCACAGAGGCTCTGCAATTTGTGACAAAGTTCTGCTAAAAGACATGACTAAGGGTAACAAGATGAAAAAGAGGAAGATCACTGTCTCAAACTACTCTTGCTACAACACATAAACAGTATTACAGCCACAGCAAATATAGCTTTGTAGCTTAAGAGTTAATGCTGTTGTCTCAGATTCCTGCTGTGAAGTGTTGTGTTTTCCCACATGCTGATCAAGCTGCTTTATACTGAAGCTACTGTTAAACATGCTCATCCCCGAAACAGTTTTTAGTCCTCTAAAAGGTCCACTGTATGTTTCATCTACTGACAAAATTCATCTGTTTTAAATTTCTGCTCCAGTCCTGCTATATTTTGACATGAGGAATTATTTTCCCCAAGACTATTTTTAAGTAAGTACAACCACTGCATGAAAATATATTTTTAAAATTTGTAAATAACAAATTTCTATAAAGTAATTTTACTGCAGCATAATATATATTCACAAAATTACATAAATATGCACAGTCTATAACACATTAAACAAAACCTCTATCACATTTTCTGTTTTTGTCATATTGTCTTACATATATTTCATAAATAAAAGTATATGCGCTGTACTCTATTTCTTTTGTTGAGAGTCAATTTTTTGAGACAAACAGATCCAGCTTATATTAAAGAATAACATAAAATTCTCCTGATATGGACACAAAAGAAAACTGATGTCTGCCTATAGAAGATAAATAAAGACCCTTGAGAAAACAGGGTCTCATGAGGGTTCATGACACATCCTTTGTGACCCTGGCTTGTGACCCCATTAATGGACTGTCAGTGGGCCTGAGTTTCTCTCTGACTCTTGGTGCAGAGCAGCCAAGTCACTCCATAAAACAGTCTGAATTTGTAAAGCTGTAGTTTCATGGGTAAGGCTTGGGGCCACCAATATCTCTTCCTTGTACCTCTGACTTTTGCTTTATTTTTTAGCGACACTACAGAGTTGTCATGGGGATTCAGGCTCCTAGTGAATTGTTTTTCATGAACAATAGAAAACTGAAGACGTTCTTTGCTTTTAGCTAGAATAAAACAAATTATGATTAAAGACCGTAATAAAAGATACAGAGAGGTTTTATGCACAGGGTTTAATTCTAATATCTGCATAGCAGCACCTACTGTATATAGGCCATGAAACACAGTCTCATAATTCAGTTTTTGACTGTGACTAATAACTAATAATGTTTTTATTGCTTTAATAATTGCATAAATTCAGATCTAAATGAAATCCCTGTATTATGACACCACTGTATTAATCTCTGAATAGTCACCTGGAAAAACCGTAACTGAAAATACTGTATCTATGTTCTTCTGAAGTAAATACTAAGTAAGAAAGTAGGTCTTATGCAGTATCAGCAGAGGTGGGTAGAGTAGCCAAAAATTATACTCAAGTAAGAGTAGCTTTAGTTCAAAATAATATTACTCAAGTAAAAGTAAAAAGTAGTCATCCAAAAAATTACTCAAGTAAGAGTAAAAAAGTATTT
>JAUMHL010000012.1:10486646-10534737 GCA_032362345.1 Sandelia bainsii
GAGTGAGAGTGGAGAGAGGGGCGTGGCTAAAGTGAGGGGAGGAACAAAGACACAAAACAAGGACATGACAGTGACAAATACGTTCAGTATCAACGTCTTTGCGACTTGTCATTTATGTTAACTGTGAACATATGATCATTACGTTCTACAAAAATGTAATCAGGTCGCAAATACGTCCTGTATCAAAATGTAATCGGGAAAGCAGTTTCATCCTATACGAACGTAATTTTTAGGAGACAGGGCTGCTATAACTGTATAAGCCAGGGAACCCATGGCACAGCCTAGTGCGGGTCCACGAACAAGCGTCTGCTCCAACTCCAGCTCCAGTGTCTGCTGCATCTCACCACGTCGAGGTCCAGCTGTAGCTCACACCTCGCCATGTTCAGGTCAAGCTCCAGCTCCACTGCAGGTTGTCAGTCGATTCAGCTCAATGGTGAAACAAAGAAACCCCTGTTGAGTCAAGGTTGATGAATCGGCTGCCCAAGTTGATGCCTCTTGCAATCCTGACAAAGCCACCCACACCCATGTCTCTTGCAGTCCAGAGGGGGTCCTCCCTATTGACTCCTAAGCCTTGGTCCAAGTCGGCAATTCTCACTGCCATCATGGTTGAGCTTATCAATCACCCTTGGCTCACTAGCTTTTATGGTGCCTTGGCCTTGTCTTGTTATTTTGTAAGTTAGTTTTCTGTTCTGTTTTGAGTGTTTGTGAGTTTGCTTCACTTCTGTTCGTCATTATGAAGAAATTATGGCCATTTCTACTTCAATGTCAACACATTTCTTCAAATACAAAAAAAATAGGATTTGAATGACAAAAAGGACAAGAGAAATGACAAAAGACAAATGTGGAAAAAGATGATGTGATGTATGAACATTGACTGTACCTTTACTTTTCACCTGTCTCCATCACCTTTGTGGTTTTAACTGACACATCTTGAAAACAAAACTTTGTACAGATAATGTACAGATAATTTGTAATGTGAGATATTAGCTTCTCTTCTAGCACCATTATCTGGTCAAAATTTCACTTTGTCCAATAATTTTGATACCTGCAAAATTAATGACAGTCCCATCAGCCTCAACTGAGCTTTGTGTGTTGTGCTAATGCAAAAATGCTGTATTGTTTGTCTGAAAAAGTTTTGCATTAAATAGATCTGATTTGGCTCAGTGTTCTTTATCAATGACAACTCAGTTGCCTATCATAACAACAAAGGTATTAAATACCATTAGTTCAGGACTTCCCCTCCTCGAATCGCCACCTTATCGTGGTGGAGGGGTTTGCGTGTCCCAATGATCCTAGGAGCTCTGTTGTCGGGGGCTTCATGCCCCTGGTAGGGTCACCCAAGACAAACTGGTCCTAGGTGAGGGATGAGACAAAGAGCGGTTCATAAGACCTCTTATGATGAACACAAACTTTGGTCGGCGTTTTCCCTCGCCCGGACGTGGGTCACCGGGGTCCCCCTCTGGAGCTAGGCCTGGAGGTGGGGCTCGATGCCGAACGCCTGGTGGGCATAGCCCGAAGAGGCAACATGGTTCCCCCTTCCCATGGGCTCACCACCCGTAGAAGGGGCCTAGGAGTTTGGGTGCAATGTGAGTTGGGTGGTGGCCGAAGGCGGGGACCTTGGCGGTCCAATCCTCGGCTACAGAAGCTGGCTCTAGGGACGTCGAATGTCACCTCTCTGGTGGGGAAGGAGCCTGAGCTAGTGCGTGAGGTTCCAGCTTGATATAGTTGGACTCACCATGACATACAGCTTGGACTCTGAAACCAATCTCCTTGAGAGAGGCTGGACTCTCTTCCACTCTGGAGTTGCCCCTGGCGAGAGGCACAGAGTGGGTGTGGGCATACTTATTGCCCCCCTATACATTGGGGTTTACCCCGGTGGACAAGAGGGTGGCCTCGCTCCGCCTTCGGGTGGGGGGACGGGTCCTAACTGTTGTTTGTGCTTATGCACCAAACAGAGGTCTGGAGTACCCACCCTGTTTGGGGTACACCGTGTACGCTGCTGACCTCAACTCGGGACGTTGTGGGTCGGTGGGGGAGTACTTCGAAGACCTCCTTAATTCCACCAACATGCCTTCCGATGAGGAAACAGAGCCTGGGGACACAGAGGTGGGCTCTCCCATCTCTGGGGCCGAGGTAACTGAGGTGGTCAAAAAGCTCCTTGGTGGCAGGGCTCCCGGGGTGGATGAGATCCCGGAGTTCCTTAAGGCTCTGGATGTTGTAGGACTATCATGGTTGACACGCCTCTGCAACATTGCATGGACATCGGGGACAGTGCCTCTGGATTGGCATACCGGGGTGGTGGTCCCCCTCCGGGGATCGGAGGGTGTGTTCCAACTACAGGGGGATCACACTCCTCAGCCTCCCTGGGAAAGTGTATTCGGGGGTCCTGGAAAGGAGGGTCCATCGGATAGTCGAACCTCGGATTCAGGAGGAGCAGTGTGGTTTTCGTCCAGGTCGCGGAACATTGGACCAGCTCTACACCCTTAGCAGGGTCCTGGAGGGTGCATGGGAGTTTGCCCAACCTGTCTACATGTGCTTTGGGGTCTTGTTCACGAGTGAGGGTAGAATGGAGCGGGAGATCGACAGACGGATCGGTGCAGCATCCGCAGTGATGCAGGCCCTGTATCGGTCCGTCATGGTGAAGAAGGAGCTAAGCCGAAAGGCGAAGCTCTCAATTTACTGGTCAATCTACGTTCCCACCCTCATCTATGGTCACGAGCTGTGGATAGTGAATGAAAGAATGAGATCGTGAATATAAGTGGCCATCATGAGTTTCCTCCGCAGGGTGTCTGGGCTCTCCCTTAGAAATAGGGTGAGAAGCTCAGTCATCCGGGAGGGGCTCAGAGTAGAGCCGCTGCTCCTCCGCATCGAGAGGAGCCAGATGAGGTGGCTTGGGCATCTGATCAGGATGCCTCCTGGACGCCTCCCTGGTGAGGTGTTCCAGGCATGTCCCACCGGGAGGAGACCCCGGGGAAGACCCAGGACACGCTGGAGGGACTATGTCTCTCGGCTGGCCTGGGAACGCCTCGGGATCCCCTCGGAAGAGTTGGAACAAGTGGCCGGGGAGAGGGATGTCTGGGTATCCCTGTTGAAGCTGCTGCCCCTGTGACCCAATCTCGGATAAGCAGATGAAGATGGATGTACGGATAGTTCAGGACTTAGGTAGGGCAGTCGGCAATTGCTAACTCCATGATTTCACAAACTTGATCAAAAGAAGTGCTGCTATTGACATGTTTACTGGCAACATATTTTTGTCTTCAAAAATATCTGATGTACAACAACCTGTTTTCTCCTTTCAACAAAATATTTGATGTTGCAGTTCAACATGCAGTTGAAGTGTTTTGTGGTTGGCTTCAGGCATCGCAGCACGAGGTTAGGGTCAGAAGAAAAGGAAAGACTGTTGTGGTGGGAATGTAGACTTTAGAGACTAAACGTGTTCTTGTAGCTTGTTGTTTCAGACATCTTGCTACTTGTAAACATGTAACGACACTGTAAAAACGAAAACTTGAAATTGCTCACCTTACTGTGATTTTTTATTCAACTGTATATGTATGTAGTATTTAATTGCACCGTAAACTACACCAAAGTAATTGCTTCAACTAACTATATTAAGTTTCTTCTTAAAAGTTGGTCTTACTTCATATCCTTTGTTTGTAAAACTTACAAATTGTAGTTGAGCCCTAGTCGGAGCCAGGTCAACTACACTGCGCATGCTCATTTAAACTCCTGGGTTGAATGGGGTCTACCAAGTGGTTCTGCAGGGAGTTTTCTCCACCATTTTTATGTCCCGCATGGCGAGCGACCTTCTCTCAAGTTCAACTTTACTTCCAAAAGGTGAGTATTTTTGTTAAATATTGTCTAGAAATTATGGTTTGCAGCAGTGACATGTGTATTAATTTTATTTACTCAGTTGTGCTTTGGATATGCCAGCTCATGGCTGTATGTTAGGTAGGTAGCGGCCTACCTGACCTTGCTTAACTGGACAATTGATAATTGTGGTTTTGAAAACGTCAATGTTAAGATATGAAGCGCACAGATTAAATTCTTCTGTCCATGAGGAGCGGGGTATACCGGTGACAAAGCACCTTTTTGGTCATTAGTAATATACATGCTGCTAGCTAGCTAGCTAGTGTGTGGAGCGGGAGGGAGGGGGGTGGGGTGCGCTGTAGCGGACATGCGCGACACTGGCTATAATAAGTGCTGGAGAGGGGCACAAAAAGTCAGTAAAAATGATAATTCAACCAGTTCTGAAAAAAACTACAGGGATTGAAGGAGACATAGTAACACCGAGAGGTGTGTCTGTGTCGCGGATCAGGGGAGCCGGCTGCGCAGCACCGCTGTCGGTCTGTGTGTGCAGGTAACCTCGGCTCACGTGTGTCTCTCTCCCCGCTGACTGTGGCCACTTCTCTCCCGCGTCTCTGTTTGTCTGTTCGTGTTGTTGAAAAGTCTAAGAAATCTATTTCAGAAAGATTAAATGAAAACTATAAAGAAATGTATAAATATGTCTGGAGCTCTATGTGCTGCTGTACTGTCAAATATTAATTATAATCTCACCGTAGTATAATAAAATACACTTCAGTGTTTCCCCTACCATTGTACAAGGGGGGCGAATATTAAGTTAATTTTATTTACCATAAAGCGCTGGATCACACCAGAAACACACAAACACCGGCGCAGCGCGATGTGCATAACACACACTGGGAGCGGCGCAATTTTTTCCCCAATCATATTTCCACTGTACAGCTGATATTAAGCAAACGGAACCATCTTTTTATATGACTTTAGTGCATTTTCCTTGTTATGTTTCCCCCAAAATGAATAGCATTAAATGGCAGCTACTTTAAATCTTATTGTTTTGCTCCTGTGGTAAAATGGAAGTGTGGACAAAGAAATGTATTTATTATTACTATTATTTTTTTTCCAAAATTATCTTGAATAAAAATACTTAATTATAATGCTTATTTTCTCATTGCAGTTGTATGAAATGCCTCTTCTGCAGTTTTGTCAGCTCGAGACATGGCCTTCTCTTTTTCTTGAAGAACAGGTAAACCATTTTTTGTTTTCTGTTGTAATTTTTAGTTATCAGTTTTTTGTAGTCAGTTGCTTATGCTTGCGTAGCGGTGCTACTATGTACTACGTTTTGCCTGCCTTTTTATTAGAAACCTTTTCATAACTACCAGCATAGACTAGATTATTTATCATCAATAGGTTGTTGTGAACTCTTAATGGATTTTTAAGGTATAAAAACTGAATGTCTAAATTCATGTGTAATGTAAGTGTTTTTTATGCTTTTTTGGTGCTGCTTTCATGTTCCACAGATTTGTTCTGAGTTCTACCGTGTCACCACCAAGGACCTGTTGGGGACTTTTAGAGCTGGCTTAGACATGTACTCTCCTTGACTGCTTAAACTGTTCTGGGCCAGGAAGGGAGCCTCCAGTCAAGACATGGTAAACCTCTTGCAAAAGCTTGGTAGACATATGTATTAAACATAGCAGAGTCACTGAAATTATAGTTAGTGTAGCTAAGTGCACTCCACTGACTGGCTGATGGGAGGGAGGGAGCATTTAAATCAGTGATGGTGGCTCGCCATTGTCTGACACATTTGTCAGCCTTCACTGATAGACAATGTTGTTGCTCATTGGCCAACAACCAAGTTGGCCAATGAGCAACAACATTGTGGGAAAAACACATAAATATTTTTTTTCTCCATTCAAAATATTGATTATTTTTGCTTTACTGATACAGTTGGTCCTTGCTGTTCCAAATATTCAGCTTTTATTTTGTTTTGTTGGCTGACTATTTACTACATTAAGCTAAAAATGTGGAACTTCAGTGAATGGAGGTGGGGAGAGCAAAGAATGACAAAGTAATAATCCAGGGTGTTTATTGTCATTTTCATATATTCAAATTGGGACAGATTTTGTTAGTTGCAAATGTTTTACCACATGTTTAACACAATCTGCAAAGTTGTTATTTACCATCAGACACCACGATAACAAAGGCACATATGCTAAATTCAAAAATGCTCTAATTGACCTTTAATCACTTCTGTAACTAAAAGTTTTTTGCTTTTTCTGTTTCTGTTTGAGACATCTGACATTGTGCTACAGCGAAGAAGAACATCTCTCGAAGGTCTACAGATATTTCTCCACAAGAAATCAACAAAGCTTTTCCTGACATGCCTGGTGAGTACAGTATGGGCTTTTCCCTGAATCATAGGTACACTTTAACTGTGCACATAGCATTTAGCTTCCTTGACGGCTGTGATCTTGTGTAGAAAATATAAAGTGACTCTCAAGATAACACTGATCTGCAAATAAACTGTGGGAAATGTAGGCTTCCCATCACTTACAGTAAATGGTAGGACAGGATATGTTATTTTTGCAATTTCCTTATATGTATTAGAGTGATTGCTGTACAGCAGTGAATCAGACTGAATTTCATAAATGTTTTTGTTTCAACAGGACACAGATCCAGATGATGGGCAACCCAAAGGTGTGAATCCTAATGGGCATCTTCACTTGTCTTGAAGATGGTGATGATGCACCTACCTCACTGCCCACTGTCATCAACATTGCCAGTGTTAGAAGAGGACATTGTTCTCATCTTCCAGACCTCTCATTTTCGGCTTGCTCTATGCATTGAGCATGGAGTTCCCAAAAGAACACAAGTACACATTTGAAGCTATTCAGCACATCTTTATGTACCTATCCACCATTTGCTCACAACCTGTCTGGAGCTCGAAGCCAGGACTGACTTGACTGCCTTAATCAGCCTATGGGACAATTCACAACATTTCTGCAGATGAAGTGCCAGGAGATGAGACTAAAGATTTGCAGGGAGAGTGAACCAAAATACTAAAGTTGCAGTTCAGAGAACCAAAACAATGAGCTGAAAGATACTAGACAGCTCTGTAGAGCTAAAGGGAAAAGTTCGGTTCTCTCCGACGAGCAAGCATTTTTCACAATACACATAATTATTTGATTAATTGTAAAACAAAAAGCCCATTGTGCTACAATCGAAGGAGGTAAAAACATTTTAAATGACAGTGAGATAGAAAGTGAGCTTGGAAAGCTTTTGAAACCTTAGTGCCTACCTCTGTCAAGCTGCAGGGCGTGCTCGTTGAAACAGTCATTTTGTGTTATGTGGCAGTAAAATCCTCCCTAACTGCAACTTTAAATAGCGGGACTCATTACTGTTCAACTGATGTGTGAAAAATACCCCTGCATTAAACTCTAAATCTTAAACCTCAAACTCTTTGCGCCATTTCATTTCAAAAGTAATAATCAAAACACACAAAAGCTCGACAATTCTCTCCTCAGACAAGCAAAGGAGGGGATAAAGAACTTGATTCTTTGCTGTCATTGTCTCACCCACAGCCAGACTTGTACCTCATAATCAGCCTGAAAAAAAACACTAATACTCTGGTATTCTCTAAACTCTCTCTCTCAATTGAACTCTCCTTTTCATGGCCATACACACAAACAGAAGATTATGGTGTTTTATGATGTCGTACCAACAGACTATACTTGGGCTGAATGCTTGCCAAATCTAATATGACAACACTGACAACTGTAATACCATAATATCAATAAAACAGAAATTATTTTGGGCTTAGTGTTGGTGCTTCCTGAGGAAAAATCATTAGTAATATGAATATGATGACCAAACAGAAGATTCATTGTTTGCAAGTTTCAAAAATCTTATGATATTATTATAATTCAGATGATAGTTATTGTTAAGCCACAGCATTCATATGTTGCACAGCTCTTGAACACCACATTTGTGAGCCAAGATTTGATCAATTATTTGCATAATCTAATATAATAACAATTTCTGTACTGCATCAGTTGGATTCTTATGTTCATTGTTTATGGTGGAAATTAAACTGGCAAAAGTCAACATGATTTAAGAGATGTGAAATAGATGCACTGAGGAAAATATTAAACAGAATATCCATTTAAAAGTTGTCATGAATCAACACAGAGAGAAACCATTAAATCAGACTGAATATTTTACAGTGAAATGGAATATGCACAACAACATGCCATATGATGCGTGAAGCAACAGTCCAAATGACAAATGCAAAGATATCAGATTAATTGCCAAATTAAAACTGCTTTAGTCAGGGAGAAATTAAGTCAGACACAGTGGCAAAATAGAGAGGGGGTGGAGTATTGACACAGGTCAAAATTAAAACTTTTTGTTAGCAAAGATGACAAGTGCATATCACATGAAACAGGTCATTTTTAGCATTGACTAATGCTCATTTTACAATTGCTGACACATTTACAATTGCCTGGTAGAAACTTTGCACACACCTTGATTAGGTACAAAACACACACACTGTCCCCTTTTTGTTCACATGCCAACGTCAGTCCAACAGCCAATCATGTACCACAGAATTCATGTAGGCACCTGAGGCAGCCAGTCAGATTTCAAGGGTAAACGTTCCCTCCCTTCCCATCACTTGGCTCTGTTTACACCTACTTCTCTCTCTGGGTGTGAGCTGAGACATCTTGTTAGTATTCTGAATCACAGACCCAAAGGCAAAATGCCTGTCTGGCTATCTGTTTACGTCTGGACCGGCTTTCTGTTTGTCTATGTCTCCATCTCTTCCCTCTTACCGTCTTTGTAGCACTGTGAAACAAGCTCAGCTATCCCTCAATGAGATGCAAACAATGCTTTGTAAATGTGTTTGTGTGAACATGGCGTCAATGGATGACAAACAATGTGAGATAACGACTCGCTTTGAGTATGTGTTTGGGTGAGTATCTTCAGCGAGGGAAATGGGAGAACAAGAGCTTGTATTGTAATGTGAGAAATATCTGAAAGGGAACCCACATGTGTGTGTGTAGATTGGGGCACATATGACAGATTTCTCTCATGTGTGTTTATATCCTGCAGCTACCGTGTGCATGAACAGCAGCTAAGGACTTGGAGCATGCTTTCCCCCACTGCTTCAGAGCTGTCTGTGACTACCCAGCTGCTTTTAACACATGTTCTAGTCACAGAGAAAACACACCTCTGAATCTGGAGGATGATGGAGGGTGGGGATAGTGCCTCATAGCTAAAACTGCCTGTTAATTAGCATGAAGAAAAACGGAGGATAGTTTGAGTGCAAGGGGAAGGAAAAGTGATTCAAGGAGGAGAGAAGGGATGGGAATGTCATGATGTCTTTTCCATTTCCATTTACCTTCTCATATCCATGCATATTAAATTGCACCTGTCCTAAAAAATACATCCTTCCCATTGTTTACTGTAAGCTAAGCTCCTAACCGAAGCTTCATGCTTACAGTACAGACATGAAGAGATACTAAATGGATCTGGTTTTGAGACTGATGTCTGGATTAAGTAATTCATCTTATCACATCAGCGATCCATTCAATAGAGGATTTGGGATATGATTAACATTACATTGCGAAACTGTTTGGTTTTTGACTTTTTGCTGTATTTGCAAAAAAATAAGTGTTAATGAATACACGTGTAGCACATGCTCCAGTGAAAATCTTGACAGCAAAGAATTTGCATATATTGCATGTACTGTACCTTCTGATATGTTTTAAATAGAATTAATTAAAGAGGCAACTGTATTTTAATGGCGTCTATAGTCTGAACTAAAGTAAACTGAATTTATTCAGATTGAAGAGCAATGCTATTTTTTTAAGTGCAACCCATCACTGATTAGAACAACTGGGATCAAATACAGTTCAATATTATGATTCTAACACTTAAAAAGAAATAAGTAAACACAGCCTCAGTCTAAATATAAAAAGCTTCACCTGAATATCTCGATGTATCTGGGCAACATAAGTATGGCCAAAGCTGGGTAACCCTGAAAGGTAGGACTTTGATTTCACCAGTTTTACCATTAGTTATTTGAAATAACTTTTTTCGCTGGCATAAACATGTGACTTAGAAATACAAGTAAACCCTAAGAGGAAGAGACACTACATACTACTAAAACCTGGCACTTGATCTAATATGCATGATGATTGGAAAGTTAACAGAAAGCATCTACAAATAATTTGAAACACAGATAATATTGGACTGAAACCATTTTCCCTTAATTACCTGATGTCTTAGAATCGACTTTCCCCACTTTCACTATCAAAGGCAATCATTATTTGGCAGCAGGGGTTCTTGCCGACTCTATAGACACATTTATCACACTGCACCAAGGCTTTTGAATCACTGCCACATTTCATATGGCACACCAATGGGTGCAGTTGATGCTATTAAGTATTACTGAATTAGGTGTTACTGCTAATTTCCATAACTTGACCTACAGTCACACATAATGAAATCACAATTTGCATACGCATGACCAGCACAGATGCAATATGGCCTATGTTAATTGTTAAATATTAAAACTATTTTTTTTAAATCCCATTCACCATGTGAAGCTGGTGAATATGGTGATATTTTAATTTGTTAATTTTTGAGCTATACTGTAGCATCTGCTGCAGACCATGTTACACATTTTTATCAAGTGCATAAATACAGCACAGGAGGAGGCACATAGCTGATTTAAGCTGCACTTGCTTTCCACCGCAGCAATTTTTACCACTGGGAAAGTTCGTATGATTGACTAATTCCTTTTTTTTTTGCTGAAAAAAGCAGACTTCTCTTGAGCTAATTTCTTTTATAATAAGAAAGACACACATAAACATATCACTCCCATAACACACAAACACACAGGCATACACATGCACACAGCTATGCCTGCTTCACTCTAAATATCAAAGCCTAATCAGTGGCTGACACTTCTCTCATTGTTATTGATGGGCTACGAGGGAAGAATAGGCTATGAGTTGGCTGCAATCTTCCCAGATTGTTCTGTGGTTACAAAAAATCACAATCCAAGGCCAAAACTCCTCAACTAAAGACAGTCTTCTTCTTTTATCACACAAGCCATACATATTCCTATCTGTCTTTTGCAGCAGTGCAGTGGGGAAGGTAGGGTGGACAAGATTTATACCTTAAGCAAATGTGATGGATGTCTATTACTATGTGTGAGCTGTTTACATACAAGAGTGATATGGAGCTGCCAAGATGTGTCTTTGTTTGAAAGTTTCATGTTAAACTGAGAAGAGGGCAAAAAGAGGTAAAGCTGGGAGGATGGCTGTCACTGAGGAAATAAAACATACAAAATATGAAGAATATGGGGATATATACATATGCATGTAGCAGTTAAATAAATAAATAAATACATACATACATTTAAGTAGACTTCATTCATAAAACAGCACAGGATGAAGCTATTTCATGTGTTTGGCAGATATTACGTGACATATAGCTCTACCACATGTTATATCTGTCATGTGATAGAGCTGTGATTTGTGACTGCCAGTCAAAGTGGAGTCTCAGATATTGTGCATACAGACACATGTATGCAGTTAATTAGAGCCTATTAGGGTTCTGACTATTGAGCCCCTTCACTGTTGTAGTAAATACATGGTGAATAAAGTTAAGTAAGGTTACACATACTTATGCAATCTCACTATCAAATGTCATCTGAACTAACTAGCAAAATAAAATATTTCAACAGACGTATGATATAAAGAGCACCGTACACGGGGTGCTCTATCTACAGAGTTCCAAGAAGTCATTAAGCTCCTGGAGGATGAAGATGTCCCAGCTTGTTTGCCTTGCACATCAGCAGGGCTGAATGTGAAACTGGGAGCTGGCACTGTATCACGCACAAGTGCACACTACATCATGACGGCGCTCCCAAGCTGCGAGTCTGTAACAGGTGCTGTTTCAAAGGACTAGAGATAACAGAAGGAAAGAAAAGGGTGAGGGGGGACGGACACAGTGAGAGAGCGGAGATGCTGCTGAAGGGGATGTATTCCTCTTCATCTTCAGAGATTTTTTTTTGCTTTCTCCTTCTAGATGTGTGCATTTACGTGCATGTGTGCATGTGCAGAAAAAGCTATTCTGTTTTTGAAGAGAATAATAATTTAAGCTATGCTCTTGAAGAAAAAGGATGAATTTTACCAGCAGTCTAGGTAGGTTCAATATTCATAAGATTTGCACTTCCAACCTGGTATAAGACTAGACGTCTGCACTGAGTACTATTAACCCCTGCATGTAACCTTCTTACTGGCACATTTTATTATTTTAATCATTGGGTGTGTTTGCAAAAAACTTGCTAAACATCATCAAAATAAAATGTGTTAATAATAATAATAATAAAAAGTGCTTAGAAGTCAAGCAAAAGACTCAACAGCTCAGTTTCCACTGTTAAAACATCAGTAGATCAAAACAGTAGATCAGTAATCACTGTGTTTCACTCTTTATGTGTTGTAATATGCATCACGTTTCTATTAGCTATGTTGTTTGAGACATTCCATTTGGACATTAGTATTATCTTCAGGTGCTACCATAAGTCCTAAGTGATATCTTTATTAAGAACCTTTTACTAAGATATTTGAACTGCACTGTTTGGAGAAAAAATAATGTCTGGGCTTTTTCTGATTTAGGTTGGTCATTCATTTAGCCTGCAAGAAGAAGAAGACAAACTGGAATACCTATAAATTATAGCAACAAAATTTTCCATGAAGTGGTTTAATCATGGAGCATTATCTCTCTTTAATTATGATGACTTTTGTGCTTTATTTAATATAGTGTGTTGCTAACTAAAAACAATCTTAGCTTAGGGGATACAGGTTTATAACTTCATGTTAAGTACTGAATTTACCTTTAAAGGGGCCAAATTATGCTTTTTGTGTTCTGATGTTACATATATCCGTTAAGATTCTCAGTCATCCAGGTGAAGTTGTTTGGAAGTTGAGTCATGGCAACTGGACTTCTTTATTGTAAGGTTGAAACGTTACATATACTTTTGTGAAGTTGGTTCATCTTCTCCATCATATTCAAGATCAGATTGCAGCTCAAACATGTATGGCTGGACTTCAGAAGCTGACATTTTGAGTGAAAACCAATATATTTGTTTTGTTGCAATGCCACAGTTGATTGAGACTGCATTTGGAACCATCACAAAATAGGGGTGGTGCTCACAACCACTGTTTTGGGCATAGTTCTGCCTACAGGAAGACTTCCACAAACGGGCCAATCAAAGCAGAGTGGGATGGCGGGAAGGGGGGCTTAAAGACAGAGGACCTCAAATGAGTCTCTTTAGTGTCAAGTTCAGAGGTGCATAAAGAGGCATTATAACATTTAACTTGAAAATCATATAATGTTGTATCAATGGAGTCCCAGAATAAAAATATTAACCTTAGCTGATAAGCTCACATCACTGCTTGAGCATTCTAAGTAAAATCATGATTATTTTAAAGACACCAAAGAGGTTATGAAAGCCACCAAAACAATATCCTCCTGAACCACCAGAAACATTTCTGTGATTTTTATTATTCATTAGACTTCTCCTTTTGCAAGCAACTGCCATTGCCCGACAGCCACAACACAGACCACTAGCTGCCTGTGCTGTGATGCAGCACATTACGAATTTAGCAGGAGTGTTTGAACTGTACCTTTAGAGGACATAATGTGATTATTAAGCAATAATAAAGAAAGATGGCAAGAGAGAGGAAAAAACCCACTAGAGTCCCTGCTTGTCAACGGGGTGTGTAAACGTGTATTATCTTTTATATCATTTACATGCCCTTTTTGAACTGATGCCAGTAAAAAAAGTAATTAATTTCAACTGTGTTCAACTGTGCTGAATTCCTGACAATAGATACAAAATTTTTTAATTGTGAACTGCCTGTTTGACTCAATTTTACCAAAGGTGACAAGAACTGTAATAGGTGCAGCAGATTACATCATCAAAACATGCGGAAGAGTGCTCTGAATAACATGTATATAATAATGTGCCTTCTAGTAATGGATAGGCGACAGTGTACTGTATGTAACATCTTTGTCTCGTCTTAACACATTGTATAAAGGACTTTTTTTTTACTTTTACCTGGTGCTCTCTCAAAGTAATGCAGATCACTGACATGTTCTATGTCTAGAAAACATGACCTCACTGCATTTAAATCTTGAATGGCTTTAAAACATGAACCTGAAAGAGAACTTTTATTTACTTTACATGGTTTCAAATATACAGTATATAAGGGACAACTCACCTTTCTAAAATGTAGCTTTGTATATAATTTGTACAAGGTGAGAAAAGGTTTGTCTTTTTTAATAGCACATAATTGTGCTAATTATTTCTTCTTCTGAAATCTCTGCCACCAAATCAGGCTATACTAATTTCTGTTTCCCTACATTTTCTCTTAATAACAACTGTAATGGTGTTGTAGACAAATAACTGAGAAGAAATGACCTTTATCTATAGAAGTGATTCAGTTTGTAAATAAGAGCTGCATTAAATGCAGACACCTCTTGAATATAATAGGGTGAGAGAGATGTTTTGCTGTAGACTAGCAATTTACTCTTAAAAGAGAAGGCATTGCCATTAAAACACAATTATACTGTGATTATAGGATGAGAGAGTGTGGGGTGGGAAACAGATCTTTTTTGCAGTACACTTGACTAACACTTGACACAAAGTATCAGCGTTTCTTGAAACATTGTCATTATCTGTTTCCTAAGGAGCAACAACACCAAGCCCCAGCATCTCACCTTATGACTGAGTCTATGAGAATCACAGTAACCCATGTTTCACCAATTTTATCCATCTTTCAACAAATACATGAAGTCCTGTCTCTGTGAAATTACAGTATATATTTGGGTTTTAGACAAAACAACAGTTTGAGTTAACTACTTAGATAAGAGAAATTGTAGTAAGCATTGTCTGATATTTCATAGACCAATCAACAGCTAATGGAAGTAATCAGAATATTAATGAACTGCTTTTAATGCTGTCATCCCATTTGGTCATAATGGTTAATAGAAAAGACAAAATAAAGAAAAAGGAACACTAAAATATCAATATACACATGTGCAGTCTATAAACAGATGAATGTATGCATAAACAGTACATACACTCAATATATTTGCATGCATTTTAGCAAGTTCAAAGGAAATCTTAAGATTCCCCTAAAAGGAGGAATTGGTTATAATTGTGTAAAAAAACATGACAGCATTGTCTCTTAAAAAATGTTGGTGTAGTTAAAACTAGCTTTCTCAATTTGCCACTTTATAACTTTTTAATGTGTGGTTAACCACTGTCCCTCATCAACACTTTTAATCAATAGTATCAACATGATGATAGATAAATGTTGTGTCAGGCTAAATCATTTTTACCCCAGAAATGGATAAAAGACACTGACATCTGTACTACTAAACCTGACTAAAACATGCATTATGTTGTGGCTTTCTACAGAAACATTTCCCCGCTTCTCGTCTTACCCTACATAGTACAAATCTGGCCCTGGTTTTTATGCGTCTGGGGGATTATTCTGCTCTGTGATGCATAACAGAGTGCAAAAGCCACAACACCACGTGGGTCCAGGTGTTGATCTTTATTCATATCAAGAGCTTATCAAAAAGGTCAAGTTGGGTTAACTCTGTGTCCTTCAATATCTGAGCTACTAGTTCTTTTAACCACATCCACCCCACCCACAGATGTTTTTTTTTTAGCTTTTTGAACATTATTTTCTGTGAAGAAAGAGGACACTGCTGCCTTTTGTGCCCAGCGTTTCAGATGCTGCTGACATCTGCCTCTACAACCTTAATCCTGTCGGTTGCATTTATTGCAATCATTGCAAATGCTAATGGACTCCAAATGACCTACACTCACAAATGCGCACACATAAACTTACAATTACAAAATACCCAAACACACACATACACATACAGAGTGTAAAACACAGTCAAGGCAGAGCTTTGTCTGTAGATGAACTGTCTTGGAGCCAAACCCTCTGGCTCAGCTACAGTATCAGCTGTAAAAGATGGATTATGGTACTCTATAACTACTCTCACACTGAAGCACAATGTAATAAGGTGTGTGTGTTTCTCTGTGTGTGGGTGTGCTACAGAAAGAGAGAGCACATCTTGAAGTGAATGGCTGCACACAGTTCTTGGGCCTCCTGTGCGTCGAATGTTGTATGTTTACTTCTGCAAGTTGCCTCTAAGTGTGAGAGGTTTAGAGGAGTGTGTGCTGATAGGGAGGGCTGCAGCAGCTTACATTGCTCTCTAACAGAACCCAAACAAGTGTCTGGAGGGAAAAAGAGATTGCTCCCATTGTGATCAATCTGACTGCCTTACCCAACCAAGCTTGAATAGATGGTCACATTTTTTTTTGCTTGCAGGCAGTTGCCGCTATGTATTACACTATAATACACAATGAATGACATCTTAGCGCAACTTAAAGTCTGTCATTATACTCATATTGTGCCTGGTGTCTTTATAATTATGTCTATACGACATCTCCTAATGCTTCCAATCATAAATAGGTGTTAGTAGAGAAGACTACCTTTATAAGACCTGGATTTTTATGGTTATCTAAATAACATTCATAGCAATGCAAACGGTGCAAATGGAAAACACTGTCAACTCACTGATTGATTGCTGCAGCCATATACAACAAGAACTGTGGTTATCACAAACTGAGATGTTTCAGGAGTGCTATGGAAGCTTTAAGAGCTTTAGTGGCAAAAATATTACTGACAGTTTGAAACAGCCACAAGAGTGTATTTGAGAAACAAGGAAAACTTTACTGGTACTTTGTGTATATTCAAACCCATTCATCATCATCATTATCATCACTCCCTTTCTCGCTCGCCAGATACATTTCTCATTACTCATGCAGTCAAACTCTTAAAATTTACCAGACTGTCATTAGCAGGTCAACGTTTCAACAGAGCAAATATCTGAGCCTGGATATCCAGCTGGATCACAAAACAAATACAGTCCTTAGGCAGTGAGAAAACAAAATCCCCCTAAAAGATTTAAGGAATGGATTTCACATTCAGAAATGAAAAAAATGAGGCAGCCGAGCAAAGTTATAGCTGCAGTGCTAATTGGAAGAGAATTGAGCTGGAGAAATAACCTTACAGTCTCGCTGCAGATGTCAACCATATAGATTTTCTGGTGTGGAAAGTGATCTATATTTACTATGCACTCTGTAATACACCGATATTTTATGATTTACCTATCGGTGAGTTTTTCATGTGGGTCTAGGCTATTTTTTAAATTGAGGACAGTTATGAATTGGTATTGACTAAATTCTAATTCAATTCCCCCCGTTTTGCAGCTATTGCCAGCAGAAGCTGAGATGTAGCACCTGTCTAAGCAAATGTAGCTGGAGCACAGAAATAGATGACCTTTGTTGCTATAATTACCCTTGATCCGATGCAGCTTTGTCAGTGTGCTCTTTTGAACTTGTTGGGCTATATTATATACATTCATTAGCATACAGCGAGGAGAAAAAGAGTACAAAATAGTGCAGATGATTCTCTTCTCATTTGTCTCACTGTCCAAACATGCAAACAAAATAAATCCAAATCATGTATCTGCCTGAGGCAAGCAGACCTCCAAGTATGCAGTTGTCAGCGGATAAGCTTCCACGTTTAGCCTTTGGTTAAATTCAGTATATCTATCTGTGTCACACTTTAGAATCATGGCTAAAAGTATGAACATGAAAGAAATGAAAATGAAGGGTGGGTGAGTCTGTGAATTATAAGAAGGAAACCGTCAACGTGGAGTACATCAATGTCAGTCAAGATCCATCCCCAACGATGGTGGCTAATTAGATTTTCCCATTCTCAACAAATCATGCTGATAGAGAGAAACATTTTGCAACTCAATAGCCAGCTGGCATGTACTGATAGCATTGTCAACAGAGTCAGCTGTGCTACTTGCTAACATGGCTCGAGTGGAGACTTACAGTTGCTATTACAGTTGCATGTTGTGTTTAAATGCAGTGACAGGTACTGGAAAACAGGAAAATTGCCCGTAAATACAAATGTATGAATGAAGGAATGAATGACTTCCAAATAAAAGCAGAGAAATCCAGAAATTAACCAATTAACATGCTACTGACTATCTCTGATTAAGACTATTAATCTACTTCACTCTCCCTATTATTAGTACAGTTATGATCCTCAGAATTTTCCTGAAATCAGACCCTATTGACACCACCTATGTTCAGCATTTTTTCACAAAAATCATTCAAAATATGTACATTCATCAGTTGTCTCTATATAATCAGATTACTTCGCCTTCTGTTGTTACTTTCCATTAAATCGGCACAAAAATTGTGATACCTATCACAAGGAGAGAGGGAAAATTCCAGGATATTGCATATGATTTGCTGGTAACAAGACTCCCAGAACTACAGAGAGACTTGTAATACCTGCGACAAGTTTTATTGGTAGTAGTGGAGTCTGCTATTTCTGTGCTGGATTCAGCTATGAGACAATCCTCCTGTAAAATATTAATTCATATGCTGTTTGTGCTAACAGGTTACTATGACCAATAGTGTCCAGTGACCCTACGTTTGAATGGGAAAGTCATTATTTAGAGGAGATTGGGGTGGATGGATGGGTCAGAAAACCCTGGACTTTCCAAGAGTAGATAGATGTTCGATTCCAGTGTGAAAAGTTGTGTGTTTTAACCGTGATCATTCTGTCAGTCTGAAGATCTCAGTCATCTGTCTGAGTTAAGCTACTACTGCTGCAGACTGAACATCTCATTCTGGTTCTGCTTCACATTAAAAACATTAAACTGAAAAAAACATGGGGTGACTTTTGTTGTGAAGTAGCCAAAAAACAAAACATATTTATCATCATTATCATTTTTTATCAGCAGATTGCATTTCATTTTTGCAATGAAGCAAGGAGGTGTGGCCACACGGAACTGAAGAACTGCAGGCGTGCACTGCTGTTGTGTCAAAATTACTACTGAGTCTGTTTGACTTAAGTGTAAACACATACACCGGTTGCTCTTTGTGTCTGACATAGCAGCTGCTCAATGGGTGCTCGCTCTTGTATTAAACTGCACTTGCTGTGACCATAGGTGTCACAAAATCAACCTGAACTTTAATCACCATACCTGCCCTGTTAAAATAACAGACCTTTCACATTCACTGTTTCTTGATTGCTTTACTTGGCAGATGTGAAAACTTTTTTACTGCAACAAACTTCAGGATAACAATGCTTCCACTGATTACCTGCCTTTGCAGTGTGGAGTCAGTGAACTCTTGGTTTGATTGCTGTGGCTGAAGTGTCAGAAATGACACCGACAGAAAAATGAATTACTTAGCATTTTGTGCAGCAGCAAACAAAAAGATATACATGGAAATCTTCTGCTGTATACCTTCTACACATATGCTACATGAGGGATGTTTGTCTTACATTAATAATTGTTTTATTATTTAATTTCCTTCTCCTCACTAATCACGTCTTTCTTTGGCCTTGATGCTTGATGCAGACAGTGTTTTAAATGTTTTAAAGGAATTTTGCAAAAAAAAATTAGCTCTAAAGTCCCCAATAATGTGTCATGCTGGTTTCACTACACTCTGTTGCTCACAGCTTCTTTTCCAACCAAAAAGACTGCAGAGTGGTAAAAATCTTCAGTTGTAGTACTCTTGGCATAGACTTAATTCTTGTTTTAAATCCAAGATGTGACAATTCACAGCAGTTACTTGGCTGGCTCTGTACAGTTAGATTAATTAGCACAAATAAAAACAGAGAAGACAGTGAGATGGTAAAATTTAAACATGCCAAATGAAAAGGAAATTGAGGAAGAACCAAATATATTCAAAGAGAGAGAAATATTTGTATGACATGAGATGTTATTTTACAGTGGTGGTACTATGCAGAAACAGTGTAAAAAAGAAAAACACTGTATTTTTATTTTTTACACACAAATTTCTTCTCTGACTGGTTTATCTCATATGTGAGATGCTGCTGTAGCTACTAATTACTCTCATATGCACTGCTGATTAGCTTTGCCAGGAGCCCAAAACTCCTAGTGTGTGTGGGCTTTTATGTATGTACAGATGCAAGGATCCTAATCACTCCTGTTGCCACTAAAATAACAACACATCAGCAAAATCAATTTGACTGCAGCCAGAAAATAACCATCTTTCATGAAGATGACGAAAGGTTTGTTTTTGCTACAAAGCCAGTGGTCCTCAATGCATGACAATGTGTGAATGCAGGATAACTGACCCTGCGTCTGCTGAATTAGCAATAGGTGGCTCAAGATCTCTCACTTTGAAGTGGTGGTGATGATGAGATTACAATGTGGAGTGATCAAGGATAACTTATATCTATATTTATCTCTACAGCTCCACCCGTTTGACCACATCCCTGACACCAGCATATTCACCTGAACAGAGCGCTACTACTGATGTCTGAGCTTATTAGCAGAAGAGGAGTCCTTTCTTTCTGTGTTAAATGTTTATTTTTTTCATATGTATATATATATATCTATATATATTATCAGCAGAGAACTTTCTCTGTTTTTAACTGGCAGTGCATTTGCGGTTGAGAGGTTTAAATTTAAGAGTAGAGTTGAGTTGATTACAATGTCCTTGTAGGCTAACATGATTACTTGGAAAACGACCAAATAATCCTTCTGGTGAAGTAAAATCACTGACATATTTGTTGTGAAATCAAAACTTGATCAAATCTCAGTGAAGATAACTTCATTTCAGGCCTATGGTGGTTTGGGGACCAGCTGTTGCTGCGGTTCTGTCTGCTAAATAGGTGCAACATGATGTCTTTGCTTTTCATTTTGCTCTTTCTTATTTTCTCTTTCTTGTGTTATATGCTGTATGCACAATCATGGACAGAAATGCATATTCTCTTTGTCTTATATAGTCACTTTGTTTGAGGTCAATTAGATCACAGAGAGGTCTAAACTTCCTGGTAAAGCACACGTGAACAAACTGTTACAAATTACAGAAATCCAAATAGACTTATCTGGGATTTGGAGGGTGTAGTGATGCATAACAAGAACTGTCAACATAGTCATAGATATAGACCATATTAAAACAATGATTTAAGCTGAGGTCTCTGAAAAGTAAAGAGGACTGAAGAATGTCATCATTTCAAGTATGTTAAAAATATATAAAAGTTGTGAATTATCAAGGTGATAAAATAATGCTAAATATGTTAGCTGTAAATCATATTGAGGAGTGCCAAGGGTGTACAGGGCACCACAGAGAAAATTAAATGTAAGGTAAAGTATTAGGTTACAAGTATTCAAAATAAGTCCACACTTGTAACAAAAGAAGACTAAGTGAAATACAAATTGGAGTGTATCCAACCATGTTGTTCCTTGCATGACAACTTCAGTTAAACAGGTAAGCAAAATAACAAAAAATGTGTTTTATCAAGGCAATTATCTGAGCACAACTGTGCCGATGAATGCATTCCACTCTTGACTTCTCTTTGATGAAAGCAGCAGGAGCCTTCTCACTCCCTCCTTCTTATCGCACTGTCAAGCCAGCTTTCCTGCTCCCACACTGCGCTTGCCAGTAGAAAGGGCACTGCTCGTTAATGCCAGTGAGCTGGAAATGAGTCACAGCACCTTGTCACATGGCTGATCTGTACCCTGACGGCGCCCTCTGCTTAGGAACTAAAGAACATGATTTTCCCCACTCGATGACATTCAGTGCTGCTATCATGACTCCTGTTCTCATCAAATTGAGGGAAAAGAGCAAATGTGCAAACTGAGTAAGATGTGGTGAACTGAACTTCATGCCTTTGTCGTAATTCCTGTCTCAGTCATTTTTAATTTTGCATTACTGCCTGTCTCTTGCCATTCAGCCATCAGATAAATCTGAACCTTCCTTCCTCTCCCAGTCACCTGACCTTCCCCACCCACTCACACACCTGTTCCCAAATCTCTCAATATTTATGCCAGCCTGCTACACCTGCTCCCTGCCTGATTGTTGAACATGTCTCAGTGTGTCGCCACTCATGCTGTTCATGCTGTGGAGTCTCGTTCGTGCCACCTTGTCGCCCTGTAAGCCTGGTCATCATTATTTGTTCTATTAAAGTTGTGGCGTCCTTGCCTGGGATACATACAGTACACCATACACATTGCCAGTGACTTGTGGATACTTGGGACTCTGATGGATGCAGGGTTCAATGTTTCTTTTATAGATTATAGTCTCCTCTTTAAGTATGCTGAACATCACGCTAAAGCTTCAAACCATAACATGCAAAAGCTTCAACAACTGTTGTCTTCAAAGACACAATAAATCCCTTAAGAAACAATTTCTCACATAAACATAATGTTTATATAGTTCCATTATTTAAGCTACAGTTTCTTACAATATGTGATAATAATGTGCAAAAGTGAAAAATAAACACTTTTTCTAGTACATCTAAGCTTGTGCATGCTATAAACAACAGGGAGTCGTGCAACACAACTTTAGCAGTGCGTCGGTGTGGTGCGATTATATAAACACGGATTCTCTCACAGTTGATTTGTTTCAACTGGATCTCTGTTTTCCAGTGGGGATTTGGGAAATATTTGATATAATGATGTTATATTCCAGAGTTTTCCACTGATTTCTGTGTAATATTGAGATACTTTTCTAAATCACACTGTC
This sequence comes from Sandelia bainsii, assembly GCA_032362345.1. Lineage (NCBI taxonomy): Eukaryota > Metazoa > Chordata > Actinopteri > Anabantiformes > Anabantidae > Sandelia > Sandelia bainsii. The sequence continues at coordinate 10,509,130 of JAUMHL010000012.1, forward strand.
ACAGTAAATTTACAAAAAGGTCGATTCTGAGGAAAAAAATGCTTGGATACTTTTATAATAGTATGAGCTAATTAGTTGAATAATACATTCTCATTAATGAATGCTACTTCCACAATTACAGTATACATTGTATCACCAATTTGTGATGAAATGTAGTAATTTAATCTTTTGGTGTTCTCACTTCCCCTTCTTTCTACTTCATTAGCTTTGCATTCAGAATTGAGATAAGCACTTAACTTCAGCTGAGTCAATGCACCAAAGCTGTTGTTAAGCACCACTTGAGAAGATATGTATGCAGGTGGAGATTACCTGAAAGGAGCTGACATCGCTGAGGTTCAAACCTCAAGAAAATGTTTTTTTTTTTCCTAATGTGCAATGTAGCGACAATGTCATCCAACTATCCCAGTGTAATCTGCTAAAGGTCTTACTATGTAATTGGAAGGAGAACAAATGCATAGAAAATGTGATCCTTTAACTGTGGGGGGTCAGGGTCAGGGGGGGTTCTTGGCCCAAAGATGCTAAAACAAAAGTCACACAGAGGGAGAACTGTGAGCTAAATGCTAATGCTAGTGAGCATGCTACAAAATGACAATGTTAATATGCTGTTCTTTGACAGGTATAACGTTTACCATGCTCACCATGTTAGTTTAGCCTCTAAGCATGAAAACATTTACTAATGACCCAAAATACAATACAGAATACAGTAGAGACAATTCAGGCTGATATCATTAGATTCATTAGTTTTGCAGTTTTTGCAACAACTAAACATTTGTCCTGATGGTTTCACCAAAGTTGTCACATTTCCTCCTGTGGTAGACATTTATGTCTGTACCAAATTTCATGGCAAACCATCCAACAGGTGCTGAGGCCTCAAAATTTCCACTGGAAGTCATTGTCTAAGAGACATGAATGTCTGTACAAAATTCTATCTCAGTTCATCCAATAGTTACTGAGATTTTTCAGTCTGGGCCATGTGGTAACCAACATTGTTATTTGGGCAGACATTATTATAACATGGCAGCAATTCCTGACTTTTTACAGCCTGATAACAACAGCCAAGTACAAAACATTGTTTTCATCATTTCGTTCCATTTCTCAGGGTTGACTTTGTCTGTGATCTTTCCTGCTAGTTTTTCTTTGAAATCACCTACAGTACATGCTGCAGATAAAATATAGAAATCACAGTGGGCTTTCTGTAGGTGAAATTTTAAAAGGAATGCTACATGAATAGCATATTCTTCTATGGTGGGAAATATTTTTAGATATAAGATACAGAGTTGACAGTAGCATTTGGGTAATCCTCTCTCTCTCATAAACAATTTAAGATACTCATGTATACATATATAATTTATGTCTGTCCGAATGTAAACATTCATACTTATTGCATGATTTTCTAAGACATTACACAGTGAAGTTCAATCAGTCTGCAAGTACAGTAACTGTTCAGAAATCACCAGTCTGCTTTCTTTACATCCAGCTTAAATAACACCAAGAGCTGCTTAAAGGGTAAGTCAAAAAAGGAGTCATTTGATATGCCTTGTCTTCCAAATTGATTGTAGTGGCATTACTCAAAGCAGTAGCCTCAGTGATGCACTGAAATTTGAAAGGTCTGTTTAATAAAAACGAATTCAATGTTCATAGTCAAAGACATCTACTTTACTCAATTCATTATGATTTCCCTTTAAAATCTGTAGTACTTTTGCTGTGCACTAAAAGCTTAGGATGTGCACTGTGACTGGTTACACTAAAGCTCATGTAGTGTCACTACTTTCAGGAAAATTAATGCCATCTCATTTGTGATATCTATCTGAGTCAACCTTTTATTGTTTTTGAGTTTTGAGCTCTCTGGCCCTGATTAAGTCAACATTTCACCTTTAAGGCAAATGGAAAGTGCAAAATACAAAGTTAATTCTGTTGAAATTAATATGTTATGAGTCATATCGGCAATGATGCAGTGGAAAGTGATCTATATGTATGTCTGGATCCATTAAGATTTTAACCTGCATTCGAGTAGCCATCACAACAGAGCTACAACCACAATCTTCCACTGACCAGACTAAAGTTGGGTATAAATGCTTTGCTCATGCTGTTTTCAAGACACAAAAGAAACCTCACACACAGTTTTCATTTCTTCCATCTACAGTACATTTTCCAGCCTTTACAGCTGGATTCAGCTGTCTCATAGTGTGAGAATGTTTCTGTAATCATTGTGTTTCCAGCAGGAACCAGTCAGGAAACCGATAAAGGAAAGAAGTATCATTAGCTCAAACTCAGGAACATATAACCACTGTGTTATTGTATACTCTCTCTGTCTCCCTTTTCATACTGGACAAACAATCTAAAAACTCTGTCTACAGGGTATGCTCCTCTGCATAAAAAGTACACACTGGGTGGTGCTGAAATTATTTATTCAAAGTTAAAAAATAATAACATGTGTAACCTTATTGCTTTGGTGTCATCCCACAGAGTCACACACTTGCCACACACATCATTAACACTACTGGACTAATAAATAGCCCGCAACACTATTTATACACTTAATAAAAAAATCCCCCAGGCAGCTAAATCTGCCCTCACTATCCAAGAGAAACTGTTTCAAGGCTTAATTAGTAACTGAACAAAAACAGATCTGTGTTGAGTAATGAAAACAGGTACCCTCCTTCTGCTGTGCCACTGTAATAAATATAGAAGGTTAATTTATACAGTTTTATCCTTTACATTATAGAAAATTAAAAAAAAAACTAGCTGCAATGACATTCTAAAGATTCAATAGCACATCTAATATTGAATGTCAATTAAATGTGTCAATGGTAATTACCTGATGACTGTTGATGACAAATCAATAATTCAGTTTCATTCAGTCAGGGTTCCATGACTTAATTAGTGGGAATCTGCTAAACTCATTGTAAAATGGAATTCAATATCTCTATTTGGCATTTAATTTAATTTAATTTCAAGTACTTTCAGTCCACAGTAAAGTGCTACTTCAAATGTATATTTACAAGGTCGAAGGGCCCATGTTTGACATATGTCTTACAAAAACCCAATGATGGAAACTTTTTAAAAATGTTGTGCTAAAATATGTTTTATTATTATTATTATTATTATTATTATTATTATTTACTATTTTAACTTACCAACATTGCACATTTAGATGCTGAAAGTCAATTTGAAATATAAAGTAATTGCGTCAGATCCGCATTAGAGAGACATCAGAGATTACTAGCCGGTTGGGCCATGGGAAAGAGTTAAGTGCTTGATCAACATTACATGTCAGAAAATGGAAATGAGCTTTGTGCGAATTAGCAATGTTGAGTTTTTGGAGCTGCTAATGATCAGATTAATAGATGCAAACTGGGGGTCCCTCTGGCATAGTTTGAAACCTAGGGATTGGTGACATAAAAGTAGATTAAACCTCATTTAAGCAGTGAGGCGATTATTCATGGGTTAACTTAGCTTAATGTAAGGCACGCAAATAATGCTTATACTTTCAGCTAATTCAGATGACCCAAAACATTCTCCTGTACACAGGAGAATGGTTCAAACAAACTGGGTTAACACTATACTGGCAACAAAGGAAACTCAGAAAGAAGAAAATATCACTACAATAATCTTTATTGTGTGTAGGCCTACACAAGAAACACCCTCACAAAGAACACAAAAAAACACAGCAACAGTACTTTATCCTAATACTTCATATATATTAGCTGGAGCACTCATTTAGGTCTGAATATCTAACTAAAATGCCTCACTCACAATCTGAAGAGTTTCACTAACTACGTCAAAAACTCACCGTTCATTTTAGTGATAAAAATTAAATTTAATGAACACAAAACATTTGAGGTTGTTTGAACTTCACATATTTTAATAGGATGAATTAACTTTTCCTAATTAAACAACTTAATTCTGGTTATATCAAATCAGACTCCACACAGGGAGAAGTACCCTGATTGATGACATTCTTCCTGTGTTCAATTAACCTATAAGTCATATACATAGCATATGAATCAGCTACCAAGGATACCAAGTAGCTTAGTGTGCTAGGTGTGTATAGACTGAAAATAATAAGGACAGCAGTCTTAATGTTTTGAACTGCAGAACACACTTTGTTTGGTCCCTTTTAAAGAGTTTCTAAAATCTCGATTCTACAATGCTTGTGGCATTAGTCAATCAGGCTACTAACTACATTACTTACTTACTCATTTTGGGTAATTTCTGTCATTTTTTAAACTGCACTAATTAATCTTTTTTTTATGTGAATAATCAATCAAATCAAATGTGTGTAATGCAAAAAGGGGCTGTCATTTGGTCACAACTGAATTGAATTGAATTGACTCTGCAGTTCCTTTATGCTTAAGTTGCATATTGTAGCTTTAACAATATCAACTTTACATTTTTTTTAGCTGGTTGTAAAACCCCCCAAATCAAACACAAACAAAAAACAATTAATTCAGCTTTAATAAATACTTTAGCTTGTTTAAGCGAGCTTGTTAAACCATAAAATATGGGGTCCTTCTGCTTGATTATGTTAACAACAATGGAGGGATTCATGAAATCCAAGTATAACTGTATCCCATCTTGAAAAATCTGTGACCTGTTAATTAGAACTGATGCATGACATTACCATGGCAACTCTATGATGTACACCAGGTATCTCTCTGTTCAGAACCACAGTACAAGCCAATGAAAAACTATGCTAATTCAATTCTGCATATTTAACACCCAGTGAACTGATTGCCTCTGCACCTGACTAAGTCAAGCAAACTTCATTCTGGCCATCAAAAACCCACAGAAGGAAAAAATGTCTTGCCTAGAAAGTAATTTATTAAAACAGGTGCCAGGTGATTGTTTGGAAACAACATAGAAACTGAAATTGAGCATAACAGGTTATATTGCTCCAGCGCAAAAAAAGTTTAATACAATATGAAACACAAAAACAAATAATTTAACAGGGTCCGTTTTGGCAGGGCAGCTGAAGAAAGCAATCAAAATGAAAGCTTCCAACTACAATCAGGACTCCTTCCACATATAGACTGGAGGATGTGAAAGAAAATTAATGAGATAAGAAGAAACTTAATTAAGTACAACACCAGCAGAGAGTGTCATGGGATTGTGTGGTATCTCTGTAAAATATTTGTTCCACCTTTGTGGAACAAGCACCTTTTCCACCATTTGTTCCATCTCCAGGTCAAAACTTAGGAGTGTTTAGTTTTATCCTGACAGAGTAACAGTGTTGATGTCCATAATTTGGAGCACTGGTTTATTTTACTACTTTTCAGCTGCTGTGAGAACACAAGCAAGCCCAGAGATAATTCCTCTTATCCTGCAAGTGATACAAATGCCTCCTCCATCAACTCAAAGTGCAGAGAGCATCCCTGGTAGCTCTTATCAGTCCTCTAACACATCCACTTGCCAGCCTGCACTATGGATGCAAACCCCTCAGTCACCTCACCACACATGGCACATTGCCGAGAGTGTCAGTGAGCAACCTGAGGAACATGCAACCCAGAGATAAAAAAAAACAAGGAGAAGCCAAGAAACAATCCATAAAATGTGTCTAACTGACAGACAAAGAGGAAATAGTAATATAGTAGTATAGTATATACTATAGTATAGTAATAGATATAGTATAGTAATAGAGGAAATAATAATATGTTATTATTAATATGAAATAATATGTTTAATGAATTAGAACACACTGTAATAAACCTTTTAAAGTAAAAATAGCACCACTGACAACTGAAGAAAAATGATGTGTAACTGGACGGAGTAGAGATGGGTTTAAGGCCATTTATCATTTCTTTGAGTGTTAATTCTTTTAGAAATCAATTACCTCTAAATCTAATGATAGCTAAAACTAAATGATTAAGGTTTTGGGTTCTTCATATTAAACTGTGTCTATATAAGCTAATTAGAGCTGCATTATCACTGCATGTGTAACCAACTACATAATCTGAAAACAAAATCTTGAAGACATGTACAACCATGACTTTTATTGATCTGTTTTTATGTATGTGCAAATGTTTAGATCCAGAAAGAACAGTAAAATAAGCCACTAGAAAATTTTATTGAAGTGAAGATGATATTCTGTATTTTCTTACTCGTAATCACAATCCACTGCTGAAAATAGCCCCCAACAAATGCATTATTTACCCCTATGTGAGTAAATCGTCATGACAACTACATTGAGCAGCTGTTTTAATGTAATACATCAGATTTTTTTTTTACCAAAACTGTATTTTTACCAGTTTTAAAAGAATTGTTTTTTCAGTAAGAACACATATCTTGTGTTTAAAGTATCAAAATCATGGCAGGGAAAGTACAAGGTTGAAAACACATTGTTAGAGTTTGGTCTTCTCATGGGATTAGTTGACAAAAGAAAAATACTGATTAATGCCAGGCTTATACTTTAAACCCTGAAACTGAAATGAATAAACGTTATCATAAGAATGATATAGAATAAATTGCATAAAACAAAATATTTATTATTGGCACAATCAGCAAACAGGAAAAAACTGTTAAACACAGAACTGACCAATTGATTGATTTGTGTATATAATTCATTAATCTCTACATATCATCCAAACCAAATGAAATCCAAACATTGGAAATCACAGATGGAATCAAATGTTTCTGCCATGGTAATATGCAATACAGTATACATCACAGCCCTGAATTTTAACTTTGATTCTGGTTTCTTCTTGGCTCAAATTGCATGCATCCCTTCTGCATGTTTATGTGCTAATGTGCCCATGCCCATCATGACTGATCTCTTCCTTTCACTCAACCTCCCTTTCACTGGTAGACAACCTGCTAATGAATAATTTACACTGCTGCTAACGTCCTCAGATTAGACAGAGAAAATTGTTTCGGGGACACATGAATGTTTAAACACGAGTCACTGAACCTCTGTGGCGTCTGGAGGGGCCTCACTGGTGTCATTAATTTGTGCCCAAACTGTTATCAGAGGGTTGAAGCGACAGCATGAGGCTCCATGCAAATTCAGCAGAAAAAACAAAAAATAAAACCCCTTGACTTGGTGCGAGGACACGTTTGTCTTTCTGCTGATACATTTCCAGACTGATACAAATGAGTGCGAAGCTTTACATTTCAGTGCAAAATGCCAGGCTGCTGTCATCTTCAAGGGGGGGAGGGGGTGGGTGGGCGGTTGAATTTTAAGTTCCTCTTAGCATTGTTGGCAGTGTAGCTGCATGTTTTGGCAATATTCCCTGTAAGCTTTGCATACAACGATTCGCTGTGCATGTCCACACGGTGCATGTGCACAGAAACACAAACTCTTATCTCTATCCCAGTCCTGTGCAGGGTAGTTACATCAAAATTAAATGAAATGAGAAATAAAATTAGAAAATAAATGTCTCTTGGAATGTTTTTATCCCTCATGTGCAGACATACTGAATGCGATTCCCAGGGGATGCATCACAAAATTTTTCACACATGAGGCATTTTGTCTGTTGTTATATAAAGTGTAGGCTGAATATTAATGCTAAACAAAATTTCATATAAATAATATGTTTAATTTAAGATGATAAATGTACATTTACATACAGAGCTTGACAAGGAGCAGTGAGTTCTGTGTTAAATGTTTACAAATTAATTTCTCAGAAGTTTCTCCTATTATAAGTGCTTTACTATTGTTCCTACAGCTCATCAAACACAGCTGCTGAATCATTTTACACTTACACCAGGTATGTATTTTCCTACCAACATCCATGCATATCATTGCATCATTTAATAGCAGTATTTTGGTATAGACGGTCTTTTTTCTAAGCGGGGCTGTAGGGTTTCAAAGAATATTTCTCAACCTCTGGAAAAGCTTTAGTCTCATCCTTCTTTGTGCAAATATTTGAGCTTTTAGATCTTGCCTTCAAAATTCTAGGCACAGACATTATTTTGACACAAAGTAGACCACACTAGACCAGGACCCCATTTCCTAAAAGCATCTTAAAGCTAAGAAGATTGTAAATCCCTGTGCATCTACTTAGATTGTACTGTGTGTATTTTAGATTAATAAAGTGTCTCCTTCCCTCTCACACAAGGTTGACAGACAAAACTCCTGCAGGAAGAAGTATGAACTACAAAATTAATTTAGAACCCTCATTACATGTGTCTATTTCACTGCCTACATTAGTTTTTTAAATGCCCACTGATGCTCTCTGTTAAAAAATTGTGTTTGAGGGAATATTACACTATGTGATGATGCTTACATAAAAGAGATCTTACATAAGCCACAAACATACACAAAAGCAAATAGTAGTGCAGAAGCTAAAATAGGAAGAAGAGAAATACAAAGAGTAAAAAGGTTTTGATTCTTAAGAAACATTAGCAATGTGTTGACTTGTTTATTTTACAATTACTAGCGCTATCCTCTTCTTCCTCTTTTTAAGATGTGCGCACAACACTTTGACAGAGAGAAGAATAAGATACTGAACTTTTGGCAACATTTTTATGTATTTTTATTTTATCTTTATTAGTCCAGCCTTTAATTTAACATTTTCTTAATACCAGTCCTGTTCACAATTTCAGATTTTCTTTGTTTTATGCTAGTATCTGCACATAACCCTAATGGTGCTTTCACAGCCCTGTGAGTCAGTCTTCACATCTAAACACTCTTAGCATACAGATCAATCTTTATTGCACTAATAGAAAGGTCTTTCTCCATCTCATCTACACCCACTGTTTTTCTTTGAGTTAGAGTAATTAAACTCTGTGGAAATTAATTTTTAAAATATAATTACTGGCAAAATTATTGAGCAGAATTAAGTAGCGTTTTTTTTCTTCTCTGTGCTTCTGTATTTTTTCTTCCTTTCAGGAACCTCTCTTACCGCTGATGATAGATATTTCATGATCACGGGCATGTGTGAGTGCAGATCTGAGAAACAAGAGATGAGTGTGACTAAGTTTATATAGTTTAATATTCTAGGAAATGGTCTTCACCATAGTTACTGGCTATTGTTCAATATCATACAATGTTGCAAGATACAAGAGGAAATGCAAAATGAGTGTGTGAATACAAGAACATTAGAAAAATCCATATACTAAATTCATAAAGATTACAAAAATCTATTTTCTTTTCTTTGATTACCCTGCTGCTTTTGGCAATGTACCAGCAATTTTTGATACAACCTAATGGCTTCACCCCTATTATCCTCATGTTTATTTTATATTTTAAATGTAAATATATTGACAGTGTTTGCTGTAATTATTCCAAAGATGGGCCATTGTAAAAAAGGATTTTTGTGCTTTGTACAAGAGATGATTAAATTCCCAGCTGTAACAATCTGTGCTGTGTTGTTGTCTAGTCCAGACAAAAATAGGGGGTAATTCCATCTGACCACAGCTACCTTGTAACAACTTATTCAGTCTTGATATTCCATTTGGTTTCAGTTAAAATATTCATCATAAGTGAAGATCATGATGATATTTTCGTGGCTTTGATTTTGCAGCAAGCGTCAAATGAATCATTGAAAAGGCAACTTTCTCTGTAAAATACATAATCACTTGGTAGCATATGCATACAAAAGAGCTGTTGTTGTTGAAAGCGCTCCATGGTTTCAACCTCATGTTTAAAGTACTGAGTGGCTCAATATATAGTAATTATCTGTAAAAGTGATGAATTTCAGTTTCTGCTTCCATATTTTGAAGCAGTGTGCATGGTTTAAGCTTTGCAAAGGAGGCTCATAAGCACAATGGCACACACTAGTTGAATAATCAGTTCAAGGCTTGCTTATTGAGCGCAGATTTGATAATAAAAATAACTGGCTACATCTTTCATGCAAGCATCAAGAGGGACTATAGACAGATTGCACTGCTGATTAATACTGCTGCTCCTCTGTATGTGCTTTACTAGCAGGGGTCCAACTGATGATGCTGCATTAGTATATTGTAAGATACGGAAAAATTTATTTCACTACCAACCAGTTAGTTTTCTTGGCATCAGTTCTGGTGCTTTCACTTCCTTATGGTTTACAAAGAAATACTAGATATGCTTCAAACCCACTTGAGCAAACTACTCAAAGCAAACTGCTGTCTGATTCCAGCACCTACTGAAGGTCATGAGTTGTTCAAAAAACATACAAATCCATTTAATGCTCCAAACATGCTATTGTTCAATATCATTTATTAAGCTACTCAAAATGGCAATAGGTTGTTTGTTTAATCCGAGTGGGACACAATGCAGAAAATATTTAAAAAGCAATGGCATTAGTAATAATGTAGAATCAATTTTCAAGAAAATTGTAACTGATTAGTTTCTGGGAAAAGGAGGTTACACGATAAAAGCATTAATGTTAGCATAAATGTAGACTAATTGGACCTTCAGTGACAATCAATCCATCATTTGGACAAACTCAATCGGAAATTGAAAAGTAGTACACAAAATAAGTCAAAAACTCAAAAAACTACTGTTATCATGTCAAGTACAATGGTTCACTCATCTTTTTTATTGGAGTAATGGTGTAGTCGTGAGTTATAAGTTGTTTTTTTTTGTTCTAAATATAGTTTGTTCATTCTGACCTTGATTACATTTAACTACCATCTTGCAGATGATTTTGGAAAAGGTGAAAAACAAAATCAAGGTCAAATGTGGAAAGACTTTTAATAATCAGTTCAAAGCTTGTTCAATGAGTGCATATTTGATAATAAGGAAACTTCAATAAATAAACTTCAATAAATTTGTTCATGCAAGAGCAAGAGAGGCCGATAACAGACTGTACAGCTGAAGAATATTGCTGCTGCTCTGTGTGTGATTCACTGTCTTTATACACATATTGTTAACAAACAGCACACTGCTTACAACTTTCAAAGAAATGTGCTTTACATACTGTGTGTTTTCTGAGGATGGAGTGTATTAAAGGTATTTCTTAGGCAGCATTTGTGATTAACAAATCTGAGTACACCCTTAAATTCAAATTAAGTATAAACTAGCCTCCACTCAATAGTTTGCTTCTCGCCTTGCATAAATACTAGGCTGGAAAGCGCAGTGATGACCATCTGCTTCCCACTAGATAGTCCAAAAACATGCTCTGGTGGTCATAGAGAAGGCCAACAAGCTGTCAAATGAAAAGGGTAAACATAATTAGAAGTACTATTTCCTTGTGTCATTTTGAAAATCTAGAAAACTCAAGTTTCTACCAAAAAGTGGGTCAAGTAAAAGTCATAGTGGAACATTCTGAAAGACAAGATGTTTTATAACATCTGTGAAGTGGAGGTAAAAGGAAAATTATACAGCACTACCACTAAATGTAAGTTTATACAGTATTGTGCCCATTTTTGTTACATTTAGCAACAAATAATTGCAACTTTAAGATGTTTACAATGTCATAATGAGCCTTTTGCATAGTGTTTTGTTCTAAAAACACCAAAAAAGGACAACAGAGCAATAAAATCTTGAAATTCAACAAATGCTTCAGGTGACACATATAGAAGACTCTTCGACATGAATACAGCACTTCCAGCTGCATTCTGCACTCCATGGTTCATTAACAGCAGAGTGTGGTGTCAGTCCCGTTCCCAGGCAGAAGCTCAGAGAGGCAGACTACAGGACAAGCATAAGTGGGATCCAGGAGGTAGGCTCTTGCCAGATTACATAACAAAGGAGAATGAACTCTGGCAAGGACATTATGTGAGAAGCTATACCCATGATGAATATTTTCTCCTTCATGTGTGGAAGATTTCTTGTTTTTCAAAATCACCCTCAAGCACTGCTTTGTTGTCTTAGTCCCTGTGATCCAGCTCACATCATTACCAGTCATGGGAAATAAGCAGAGCACCATTGTTGCAGTGATGTGTCACTGAGTAATTCTGCTCAGTTGTACTACAAAGGGATCCTGTCACAAATGTGACTTTGGAGCTATAGATTTTTGGGTCAATTTTCAATGCAGCTCTACTTTAATACTTTAATACTTCCTTGGAGCATATTAAGATAAGCATCTCTCTTCCTGTCCTAAATTCAATGAAATGACAACCTCTACAGTACCCCTCATCTTGACAGGACAGAAAAGCCAGGCTGTGATATGTCTTCCTTAAGCAAACTGGCACTGAATTTTCAATAGGTTTGACCTGGGTCAGACTTAGCTGAGCCTAACCTCAATTCCAGGCTTTCAAGCACAGAGACGAAAAACACTGCTGAATAACCTCACACAGGATGAGGATAATTAGGATGACTGGAAGTGTTTTCACAAGGCTGTGGTTACCCTGTGGTTGTTCTCGATATGACTTTTCTCTCACAGTCACGCCAGGATAGATTCATAACAAAACTACACACATAAAAATCTGATTTTGTTTGCAGTTTTACTGCACTGCCAATACCAGAAATGAATGCGCCCAAGCTGGAATTGTTATTAGAATTCCATACTGTCTGCTTCAGTCCAGGAACAATGCAGGTGCAAGTATGATATATGTCAATATATTGTGAGATAGAGAAGGGAAAAGTAATGGAGGCACAGATCTAAAGGCACACAACCTTATCTACAACAATAACAGCCATTTGCAGGCCAATTGTGTACATACTTTACAACAAAAACTCATAATATCTTATCTCTAGAATCAGTAATCCAAACTCAAATAGGAATGACAAGTCCCTGTAGCCTCAATGGTTTTCAGTATGAAAAAAAAGAATGTGGGCTACATCATGTGAGCACAAAGCATCAGCAAGCAAGTGGCGTACTGAGGTTACTGTTTGGTTGCTCCTTTTATGGTCTGAAATATTGAATGGTGAATAGTGTCAACCTCTCCATGTCGCACACATTTTATAGGAAGAATCAAGGAGCTCTCTGTGGCCAATTCAAACTCCTCTGCATTGTATTGATCTGCCACTGACATGGCTGTAATGCAGGACACTGGCACTAATGGAGGGTGATAAAGTAACTATAAACCGGCAAAAACTGGCTAGTGCATCACTGTAAAGACTGATAGCCGCAAACAAGAGCTACAGAAGCAAGAAGGCTAACAAATAGGATTTTTGTGTTTTTCATACTCCATCCATAAACACAGAGACCTTTTATGGATTCTTTGTGACAATGACAATAAGAAAGCATTTCACCACAGAGAGCAACAAATGTAAAGTGCACAGTTTGGGGGTCCTTTACAGTCTTTTGAAACTGTAAGCTCAATGTAGTGGTTGCTTTCCATTTGAGCCTTAAATATGCATGTGCTGAGAGCTTGGTTGGGGAAAAATAGTTGGCCTTTTTGTTTGTTTACCATGTCTCAGGGGAGTTTTTGTAAAATAGCTAATTGCCTTTTTTGTTACTCCTAACCTTTCACATTTTGGATGCATGTAACTTCCTGCAATAACATTGTGTGCCAAAGGATAAGTGACTTTCCCCCTTAGATTTCAGTAATCTGTTCCCTGTGGACTAATACAGTTATGTGCTGTACAAAGGCCTAGCGGTATTAAACAACACTGTAATGTGAATTTTTTTCTTTGTCTTTACCTCAGTGACTCACCCATCAATCATGTATGTCACTTGTGAAAATAATAGGGTAATAATTATTGATTGTGACAGAGAAAATCAATTTTGAAATTTACTCTCTGAAGAGAGTAGGTCTTGACCAAGGACTGCTTCAGTCTGCTTTGTCCAGTTCAGTGATCATCTCTCTAATGCTCTGGGGATGGGGACCCACCCCAAATGGTTAACACAAGGCCGAACAGTCCTGATCCAGAAGGCACCGGTCCCATCCAACTACTGCCCGATAACCTGCCTCTGCACAACATGGCTGCTGTCAAGCATCATAGCAGCTAAGATGAATAGGCACATGGCTCAATACATGAGCAGAGCCCACATAGGAATTCGAAGAAATACCAGAGGAGCAACACCAGCTACTGGTAGACAGCAGAACAGTCACTCGAGACTGCAAAAGCAGACAAATGGGACAACCCTAGAGGCAAACTTCAAACCAAATGCAACAGTCACCATCAAGTGCGGGATTTATCAAGGAGATGCTCTGTCCCCACTGCTGTTCTAGGCCTGAACCCCTTCAGCCAGATCATCAATAAGAGTCATTACAGATGGACATCACGTTGCAGAATGGACATCACGTTGCATGCCAAGAATGAACGAGACATGTACTCACTGATCCACACCACCAGGATCTATAGCAATGAACTAGATATGCCATTTGGATTAGATAAGTGTAGTTGGATGGTAACAAAGAGAAAATAGTAGTCTTAACTGAGGAGATTGCACTACCAGAAGATAATATAGCAGATTTTGAGGAAAGTTACAAGTACATTGGAATCCTAAAGGCAAATGGCAACAATGAAGAGTCCACAAGGAAAGCAATAATGGCCAAATACCTGCAAAGAGTAAAGTCCTGAGAAGTCAGCTGAATGGAAAGAACAAGATCTGGACAATCAACACCTATGCCCTGCAAATCATGTCAGGACCTTAGCTTGGTCATTCACAACCACCTTTGGGGGTGTATCCCACTTTGACCTCGGAGCAGTGACCCCCAGCCTGGGAGAGTAAATAGACTTATATCCAACAGAAACAGAAATTTTGAAAAAAATCAACCAACAATTTAGGAATTCACAAGAATTATAAGTTGCTTTTTAGCACTGTGTTAATTTTACAAGAGCATGGATTTGTTTAAGGTTATCATTTATTTATTTAAAGGTTAGACCCATTCATATAGTATTTATGCAACACAAAAAACAATTATCCTTGAAGCATAGCTCTTAACAGAGAGGGTTCTGTTTAACAAGCATTTTATCATGTTGAGTGATGGATGAGTTAGAATTAGTGTTGTCACTGCTTGGATAGAGTCACAGTGGATGCTCGGGAGCTTTAACACAATGTCACAGACATATTTGCAACAGCTCACAGTGAGAAAACATCTGATTGAAACATATGTTCAGTATGCATAATACACATGTTAATAATTAATACTATATGTGTCTGACGATGAAGCACTGGGGTGAGAAAGACAGATTTGGGTAATTAATATTTTTGAATCAATATTTAAATCATTAAGAAAAGCAAACTGTTCCAGTAGGTTGAGTTTTATTTAACCCTATTGGATTAGTGAGATTTTGCAGTAACTGGAATTCCATTAATCACTGGACATTGAAATGTTTTCAATTTATCATTCTAGGAAAAACACTGGTTACAGTTTTCATTCAAATTCATAATTTTTTATAGTGTCTCAGTTTTTATGGTAACACTGCAGATGATGCTGGCTGAAAATGCTTTTGAAACTCAAACACTGATTATTGTACTTGAGCACAGAAATAACATGAATCCTTAAATGACTGCTATTCCCTATTTCTACAGTACTATCGATACTCTATTGTAGATTTTCTGCAGTGTTAAATAGATGGCTAATACAGATTTCTATTAAGATTTTTTCCTTTCCTTTTCCTTTCCTTCAAACAGTTCTTTTACACTCTCTCACAACATAGTTACATTTAATATGGTGTCTATTTTTGCACCATTTAACACTCAAGATGCTTATGTTCAATATACATCATGCTTTTTACTATTACCACCTGGCAAAATAAGCAGTAGCAGCTTTCCATCCTTCTCCCCTCTTGTCCATCCTACCCTTACTTCCTCCATTTGACACCCTTTTTCTGTGAACTGACTACGCTAAATCCATATTTCTATCTGCCCATCCACCCCGCTTTGACCTTCTCTATCACTTTCTTTTAGATGTCGCTGTTAATCCATCTGGTTCTTAGCTGTCTGAAGCCTTGCAAATTGAGCGAACATGAGTTCAGGTTGCTGAAAGAAAGTGGCTCAAATCGGGCTTGTCTGATGACCTCTCTCACTTTCACTTGCTCCTCACCTGCTTATCGACATTTATTTCAACTCCTACAACCCTCTGCGTCTAATTCCAATCCTGTGCCTCTAACCTCAGCAAATAATTCTCTGTATATCTCTCCTCCCTACTCTCCTCCCTCTGAGGGTTGTGTCACCTGACTTGACAAGAAGTTAGACTATATTCGCAGCTCTTTCTCTTAACTATCCACTGGCCCTGTCCTCAATTCCTTCACTACTTCCTCTGCTGACCTTACTGACTTTGCTTTAAATTATCTATCTACTTTCTCCACAGATGAGGTCCTGAAACTGATCCACTGTCTTGCCACTTTTCCTGATTGCTATCATCAGTACCTCTCTGACGGCAGACCGATTACAATCTGCCTTGAAGTCAGGTGAAGTGCTGCTATGGGAACACTTCACAATAATGGAACTTTTACAAGCTTTAAGAAAGTCAATCAATATCAATAATATTACACTTATAATATTTGTAGTAGTACATCATTAGCATTGACAGTTTATATGAGTCATAAGAGAAATAAACCATTGATGCTACATTATTTGCATAGTATGTCATCATCTAGTTTAGTTTAGACATTTATAGAATATATGGCTATGAGCTAAAAACTCTTCTACAGGAACACAACGTTTTAAATATTCTATTAATATTAAAATATTCATTCATATAATTTAAATTTATTTGTTAATCATACAATATTCAATATTCAGATATCATCACATACACCACAGACACTGCAGTAATGTACAGTGGTGATGGAAGGTATAGTTTCCATCTAGCTGGTATTATCAGCCAATTATATGAGCTGCTGTTAATTTAACTTTAAGTAAAAGTAATATGTAAACATTATACTTCATATTCTTAATAGCACTTCCAGTGTTGCCCTCATACAATATTATAAGTGGCTTTAGCCACTTTAACAAGTAACAACATGAGGCCAGACCATGTATGTACTGATACTGAACACTTCTGAGTTGCCTAATAGCGTTAGTCAGATCAGTTGTTTTCATGTATGGCCATATGCTATAGCTGCATTTCTCATTTAAACTGTCCAAACCAGTCTAGTCAAGCACGTGCAGCAGACCAGGTGAGTGTATGATGTCTAATCTGGAGACTTAAATAAAGATGCTAGTCAAAGTTTCGCCTAATTAATATTAGACACTATGTCTAATACTTGTGGAGGTAATGATAATGTGTAATATAACAGATCAATCAATATTTTTATCTCATCAATAGCTCCAATGACTGTACATACATACAGGTAATGTGCAAGAGGTCGGTGATAAACTCAGAATTATCACCTCACACTGCAGGTCCCCTAAGTGCTTCATAGCATTTTAGCATCTTTGAACTCACTGTTTTGGTGTTCAGGCCCACATTGTTACAGTTTATTGTTTACATTGAATCTCAAGGCTCTTATCAATTTCATTTCAAGACACGACAGGCAACTGTTTTCAGAAAAGAAATCTCACACTGTAGGCATACTCTATGCTATCTGCAAGACAGCCTAAAAAATATTAATTCTACTTAAATATTTTTCCTTTTAAGCAGCATATTGTAAGTGAATTGGTGTGGGACAGGGTTTATAGTATATAAGACAATCCATTGCAATAGCTATGAAATAAATGTCACTCTTGTGAAGCTTATAATGTTTAATTTATTTTGTTTTGGTGATATATATATATATATATATATATATATTGCACAATATTGTAAAGTGCTTGTTATTTTGATAATGCCCTACAGCAACATCTCAAACCGCAGTCTCAGAAATCAGCATGGAGATCAAATCAACTCTCAGAAAGAACCACAACCTTTGAACATATTAAGCCTCATAAATGTTCCATTTATTGCAGAGCTGTTGCATTAGATTGCACAGTATGTCTCAGGTGTTCATGTTCTTCTGTCCACCCCCCTGTGTCATTCAATGTTAAGGAACTACCTGTGAAATACTTCAACTTATCTATGAACAGATATGATTTTAGTTTTTAAATCTGCTAGGGTAAGAGTAACTATTTATACAGCCATCTTTACTATTATCACAGTGGCTCAAATATTAAGAAAACAATCTTGTAACAATTACTTCATTCTAAAAGGACAGTACTCTTTTACTTTTAAGGAGCATCTTAAGGAAACATACACATTGACCAAAGGCAGATTGACGTGGAATGATCCTATCATCCTCTCTCAAACATCAACAACTGATCTCAGTAGTCAAATGCCTTAGAAAGAAAGAGAGAGAGGGGAGCTTATATAAGCAAATCATGCAACCATCCAAGCAGAAGTCTACAGGGAATGTCAGTGGCTCTAGGTAACGATGAACCAAACCAAAACCAAACAACAGTGAACAGCCGTAGCAACTGGTGCCAGTTTGTCTGTCCAGGAGAAATATGTTTCATATTCCAGTCAGAAATAGATTTTTCAAAAAAGGTGAACTGTAATACATCAAATATTAAACAGTGTCGCTACTTCTATATACTAGAATCTGAAGAAAGCCCAAGGGGGCGTTATTCAATTTTAATCATCATACACCTTTATTTGTAAGTTCAACCTCTGCGATTTTTAAAATAATATTATGATATTTTTGTAGTAGGTCAATGGTATGGTGCTCAAGACACGTACATATATAAATGATAGACTTGAATAAAGATCATTTTTATATTCACATATATGTTATACTTTCAATTTGATACACCTGACTAATTGGATTGCCAGATCAACTCATGAAAATACGGTTTCCAACATTGTATTTGAAAATACAGGGAATATATCACATAGTATCACTGCCTATGCGTTGCTCAGCGCTTGTCACGTGGAACAGATATTTTAGTTTTGTGAAAATGAGTTGAAAGCTAATTTAAACAGAAGCAGCACATTGTCAACATTTAGAATAGGATGTTATGCAGTGAAAAGCAATGCACAGCCTAACATGGACTGTAACGTCACCTCACTTTGTGATAAGGAGCATTACGTGATTTCCCACTTTATTCTTGTTTAATCTCTTCTCTTGTCTCATCTCCTCTCAGATAGACTATACTTTGATAAGAGGCATAAAGGATGTCAGTTTAATGTCTTCTTTGTTGGTGATATTTGTTTTGTCTTATGCATTTTTATTTATGTTGCATGGGTATTTAATCCATCACATTATTTTAGCCTGTTCACATTCACATCACGCATGCAAATTCATGCTTATTATCACTCTCTTTGCCTCTATTGGTTTTATTGTTCATTAACACTGTTTTTGTTATACTGCTTTTCTTTTAAACACATAGTTCCACACATTGTCATTATGATATATTCATTTTTTTAACATCACCAATCACATGCTGAAAACCAGTGTAACATCTTTTGTTGTAATTTTGTTTTATTTAAGAGATTAAGATGCTTTTGGAAGGCATCTGGGTTATTAATATCTCACCTGCAGTTACTGTTTATTTATTTCTCATATCTGTCTCATAGCTGTATTTTAAGACATAGATGCCGTTCCTTCATGCTAGTTCATTTGCACATCTATTGGACACTAATTGACAAGTGACTAATCTGATGTCAGAGAACAGGCTGTTATTTATTCCTCATTTCAAAATTTCACAGGAGTGAATTCAACTTCAACTTGTAATAAACATGACTGTTGCATGTGCATAAAAAGAGCTAGAACAAATGTATAACAAGCTCCAACAAATTGGGCCAGAACAAGTTTTTCTGCTTATAACCATGGTAACTATGTGTGTGCACTGCACTGTGCAATACTGGGACCATCTGTAGAGGGAAGTGAAAGATACACTGCATGGCAGTAGATAAAAGAGACTGGCTGACAAGGTGGGAGTTAAGGTGGGTTGTATGCTGTGCTGAATAAATGGAGTCTGGACTTAAATACTGAGACAGTGTCTGGTTCCCTAACAATGGTAGGAAGCTTGTCCACATAGAGGGGTTCCTATTGTCAGAGGTTTTTGTTCCCAAGCTGTTTTCTCTTTCAAATGCAGGCACAAGTAATCCTGCAAGGCCATAATCGATATGTGCATTTGCAGAAAGTCAGTCAAGAGAGACTAAGAGAGACTGGATTATGTTTGTGTTTTCTGGTTTGTGTAGATATTACAGCTGAATATTTGTGGATGGCTGATTTGTGTGATGAGGTCCTTGTATTGCAAGAGGTAGTTTTATGGTATTCTGTTTAACTCAGCTGCTAAAGAAGAAGACTTCAGACATAATGTAAATGTATGTACATTTTTTTGGATGCCTCTGTGCAGTTGGCAAACTGTCAACCTCTGGGGCAATGCTGTTAGGAGACCACACATATAAAAATTGTTAGTCTGCTATTAGCAAAACCAACTGAGAACAGGAGGAGATATGCCAACAAGCCTCAGGATACTGAGACACACAACATCAAAGGCTACAGTTGAGTAAAAAAACAAAAAAAACAACAACAACGACAAATGCAGAGCCCTGGTCAAAATAGCAGGTAATTTGTTCACTTTCATTACAGCTGCCTCAATCTACTACTGCACTCAGCTGACTCAGGCAGATTCACAGAGGTGATAGACATTGAGAAAGTAAGTGAGTTCAAGATTGAAAATTACTCTGTCATTTTTTACACTTCACTGTTGCTGATGAGATTTTAAATAGTAGCAGTGATAGTTTTCGAAATATGCATAGAACATATGTACAACAATCTCGTCAATCAAACTAGGAGCTCACATAAATTAATCTTTGTTATAGACGGACAGCATCGCTATCTCTTATGTCCTTCCTTGCACATTAAAAAGTGTAAATTTGGTTTTATTAGTGGCTTTAACTTACATGTCAAGAGGTTGGAAAAACACAGTTTTGCTGAAATGTTCAAAAGGCATCTTCAGTAGAACAGTATAGTCTATTTTTGCTGTTTTTTTATGCTTTGTAAGGTGATCTTGGGTTTAGAAAGGCGCCCACAAATAAAATGTATTATAATTATTAATATTATTCCCAGGGAAGATTCTCAGTCATCCAGGTAAAGTTATCTGGAAGCTGAGTTACAGCAACTGGACTTGCTTCTTGTTCAAAACTATTTACTAGTCATTCGCATAGTTACTTCAGGTTAAGGAAAGTTGGTAGGAGACCAGGTTGGTTTCACTTCTCACCTGATCTGAGTAGGCTTGTTGGGTCACCTAAGGGCTGGCTGACAAGAAAAGGTGTGATGTGTTTCTACTTGAACACAGCAATAAGGACCTAATATATAAAGAGTCTATGTAAATAGAAAAATATATAATATGTAGAATATATATCAGTATAAATATTTTGCACTGTTTTTACACAGCAATGCACCAACTACATGATTGTTGGACAGCAGTGAGAATTAAAACTATTGTCATCTTTTCAAAAAATAAATATGGAAAGTAACATTGACTTACTTAATATAAGAAATAAATAGTTCATCGAGAGAATCACCAGTGTTGTCATGTATGTTGTGTAATTGATCAATTGTAGAAACACATCTTTGAATTCATTTCACAGACTAACTTGTGAGATTACAATCAGCTAAGATTCAAGGCAGCCACTCCTTGCTGCTGGCAAGGCATTTCACACTGCAGGTGCTGCTTTCGTCTCCTTAGTAGTAGGATTTCAGTTGTAAAAGTACACTGCCATTAAACTGTTGACTAAAGCTGGGCATTCACCAAAGACTTATTGTACCAATTTCCACCAGATATATCCATCCCAACAATCAAATGTGAAATCCCCATTAGAGGCGTGATTGGGAGTGACAGTTAGGACAGATTATCTGGTAGTGTAAAGGCTTTACAGATTTATCCATCCATCTTAATCGCTCTAATTGACTTGTGGACTGCTCTGAGCCATCCTGATAATATGAGAACTGTTGCATATCTGCTTCATGAGTCCTTTAAAGGGGATAAATGTTTCTCACCTGCCATGGCAAATTTTCTTTTTAAGCTTTTACATTTATTGCATATTTATTTATGCTATATCAGTATCCATATTAAAGTCTATGTGATCACACAGGGTACTTTGAGATTAGAGGTCTTGATGTCAGTGACATATCAGAGTCAGGAGGATTACATCTGCTGCATTGTTGTGTGTGTTCCACTGTTGTTCCTAATCATGTA
The DNA here is from genome assembly GCA_032362345.1 of Sandelia bainsii. NCBI lineage: Eukaryota > Metazoa > Chordata > Actinopteri > Anabantiformes > Anabantidae > Sandelia > Sandelia bainsii. The sequence goes on from JAUMHL010000012.1 coordinate 10,531,017, forward strand.
GCGTGTAAAGAAGCGAGCCAAAAAAACATTTTTAAAATGTCAAAGGATTTTAAAAGTTTTCTCCCGTGGCCCCGGAATTCAAAAGCAACTGCTGTTCTCAATCTACCATGACGTTATGCACTCTCTCTGTGCGTCCTTTTGTTGGAAACCATTATTCATCTCATCTCTCATTTTGACACACAGTTGATAATTGTTTTGTTTGACAAGTAAACTTTTATTAAAGTTCTTAACTGCTGTGAAATAGATTAGTTTGCCATCTTTCTCCACACTGTCTATAGATTTGTGTGTCAGCTAAGGTAATTGGATCATTGATTTGTTCATTCATCCCTTTATTTGTCTTGTCATGTGTAGTAAAACTGTTCTCTCTTCAAAGTTTAAGTGCACACTCAGTGTTTTGTAGACAGATTGTCACTGTAACTATAACTTTACATCAAATTTATTTCTAATGGCAAGTTATTATTAACTTGATTCATAAATGTATTTATATTGTACATTAATTCTTCACAGTGACATATAGCTGACATTAATCACACATAATGTATATTTTACAGTGTCATAGTCAAAAACATTCAAACTTCCCCAAACCTTCACTATTTATAGACAAACACAAGCCCAGAATTTCGCTCAGTGTTCAGCGGGAGTTTTTAAAGGGTGGGTGCACACTCATTTGCACACATTTGCATGTCATTAACACTTCAAACCTACAAACTTGAAAGGCTTTCCTTGTTAAGACACTCTAATCTTCCCCTCCTTTCTCTCTCTCTCTGTGTCTCCCTCTCTTTCTCTCTGTCGTACCCTGTGCCAGGTCTCTGGTCTCTCACACAGGCAGTGATTAAGGAAGCTTGGGATATCATTAAGAAAGTTTAACCTCCTTATGACAGCTTCTATTGAAATCTATGATGTGCTTTTGTCTTGCGTGTGATTGTAATTTAATTTACAGATTGTGCCACACATGACGGTAAATAAAACACTCAAACTTGCACAAAAAAGAAAGGATAACATTATACAACAATAAAGACATTTAAATCTCATAAGCTTTTCAGGAGATTTAAACAATACATAGCTAAAGAAAAACAACTGTTAGAAGTGAGGTGATTAAAATGGAATTTTTAGCGTAATCTATTTATTCAGTTTTTATGTATTTTTAATTTAATTTTGAACCACTGGTCATCAGTCACTGAATTTGATTATGTTAGTATGATGGCTTTCGAAATAATGTGTGTGTGTCAGAGAAAGCACTGCAGTAATACTATACAGTACAACCAAGCATGAAAGGCAGCCTTTTTATTTTTAAAGTGTATTCAGCAGGTCAATGCAAGTCCTTCAACAATTTTAATACAATACTAATTTCATCCATCCATTTTCCTAACCACTTGTCCTCTTAAAGGTCACGGGAGTGCTGGAGCCTATCCCAGCTGTCATCGGGCAAGAGGCGGGGTACACCCTGGACAGGTCGCCAGTATATCGCAGGGCCGACATATAGAGACAAACAACCATTCACACTCACATTCACACCTACGGACAATTTAGAGTCACCAACTAACCTAACATGCATGTCTTTGGATGGTGGGAGGAAGCCGGAGTACCTGGAGAGAACCCACACAGACATGTGGAGAACATGCAAACTCCACACAGAGAGGCACCCGGCCGACCCAGGTATCTAACCCGGGTCCTTCTAGCTTTGAGGAGGCAGTGCTAACCACTACACCACCATGCCGCCCCAATACTAATTTCATCAAGCAATAATCAGCAATGTAAAATAAACAGTGGTAACTTTGGACCCCATCAGACATTTGATAATGTAAATGTGATGCTGTTTCTTAAATTTGACACTGGCAGTGAAAACAAGTATGAATAAACTTGGATGTGTAAAAGACCTGCTGCTTTGCAATGTCATTTCTTGAAATATCATAATATTATACAAGCTTTAGTTTTCGACACAATGACAACATCTAATTAGAGATGGCAGGACCTTTCATAAACTGAGTTCTACTGAGATTAATAGAACCAGCAGTGACAAGCAGGAGACTGGCACATTTGCAAAAATATCAACAAAGCTTCAATGCCATCAATATCCCAAAACCCAGAGGCATTTCAAAACATGTAATCACTGTCATGCTTTCCTCTAAAATGTTCTATCAACTGAACTGTTTGAAAAATGCAGACTTTGACAACATTGCTTGATTTCTTGTCACAAGTTTAGACAGCTTCCTCAACTGAAAAGAACTTCTCCGTGCAGACAAAAAGAGAATACAGCAGTGCCTGGTGACATTTATCAAAGACGTTCTGTGGCATCAGCAAAAAAAAAAGTAGAAGCATGTTTTCTTATGGTTTGCTAATGACAGATATAACTTGTATTCTGGAGATTTTGTATTAACTTTTTTACTTCTGTGCTCTGGTATTATTTCTAAGAATGGCAAGTAAACCAATAAGTAAATTAATGATGGTAAAGTGTCAACATAAAATGAACATCTCTGCATTGCTCCTTAGTTATTAAAATATGATCTAACCACCTTATGACAAATAAAACTCCACAATTCTCAGATTTACATGTGTTGTATTTTGTAGAGTTAAAAGACCCAGAGACATCTTTGTGTTCAGATGACATGACATGAGACCTAGTGACAAGGAGTTCAATGTCTTTCTGCATTTAGCTCAAGGAAATTTGGGAGACACTAGTTAGATACTGCAGCATTTCCACGGGAATGGAAGAAATGTTGTGGTTCACCGCACATACTAAATTAAGCAGAAGTAACACAATCACCAATACAAACCAAAAACATACTGACAGATAAACAGTCTGGGGCTGTCCCAGAGATGCCAAGGCAATTCCTCAGTTCATTATTTACCATGCCAAAGGCTGTGCAGAGGTCATGCAAAGCACAGGGCATTAGCTACAATGTCCCTTCATGAGAGAGCAATGGTAACAGGTAACAAGCCTTCTCCTCGCATCAAGTAAAATTGAAATCACAGAGCACTTTAAATGAAAGTCTCCCATGTCAGAAAGTGGGGTTTCTCTATTCTCAGTTAATGGGCCAATGTCAAATGTCTGCCCTCACAGTCTAAGCTTTATACATTTTACATAAACAAGTTTGGAGTCTGTAAGTTTGTTTTTCCAGCATGCTATGTTCTTAATTCAGTCACAATATCAATCTGCAAAAGTTTCTTGGTTAAAAGTATAGAATTATAAGTCATAAGACCACAAGAAATGTTTCATAACATGCTGTTATGTTAAAATTGATATATGATAAAGTATATCTATATCTTAAACCTCAGTTTTTTTAGCATGACATGACAAGTATGTAGTCATAACACAATTCTGTGTTCTAGAAATTACATTCATACATGTATACCACTAAACTGCATTCCCACTTTGTTTAAGGTTAGGGAGAAATTGGGGATATGGTTAAATCTAATTAAACATGTCTGAAGTGAGTGTTGCATGTTCTCCTCATGTCTGTTTCCGTGACAGGCAACCAGGGTGACCAGGGTGTACCCTGCTGGGACAGATGGGATAGGCTCCAGCACTCTTGTGACCCTTCAGAGGACAAGAGGTTAGGATAATGGATAGATAGATGGATGGCGTCAGAGCAAACCTTTTTTGCAACTCCAAGGGATATTCAGTGACTTGGGAATTTTCTTAGATGCCGGTCAGGCCTGGTAGACCCAAACGTATTGTGAGGGTCTGCTGGGAACGTCTGGCAGAGTCCCCTGTCAGGAC
>JAUMHL010000012.1:10534837-10575947 GCA_032362345.1 Sandelia bainsii
CTGGGTATCCCTGCTGAAGCTGCTGCCCCCGCGACCCGACCTCGGATAAGCGGATGAAGATGGATGGATGGATGGGAATTTTCTTGCATCCATCCCCTGACTTATTCTTTTCGATAGTCTTTTTGCTGAGTTGCTTGGAGTGTTGCTTGTTTTCATGGTGTAGTTTCTGGCCAGGATACCAATCCACCAGTAATTAAACTTTCCAGATAAAGTTGTATTTATGCTATAATTCTTAAAAAACATTGAATGCACCCTTTTGACCTGCATTTAACTAACTGTGTGACTTCTAAAGCCAGTTGGCTATGAAGACAATGGTGAGTAACTTTAAAGGGAGCAACACCTTATTTTTTGCTTTGTATGTTTAATTCATTTAAAGATCTGTATTCAATTTTACCTGAAAGTATTTTTCTGTTTTAAAAAAAAAAGCCAAATTAAATTAACCATGATTCAATGTTGTAAGAAAAATAAAATGTGAAATCTTGCAAGGGTGGTGAATACTTTACAGACACCGTATGTTCAGTAACAACATATTTGGGACTTATCAAATAGATATATTAAAAATATATTTAATGAATACATTTATAATACATAATAATATAATACAAGTACTTGCTGTTGAGTTGTATACAGTATAAAGCTAATTCCTAGAACGTAGTGCTGGGATGAGACAGCCTTTCAACCAATACACAAAACTAATGATACTTTAGTTTGGTAGCCACAGCTGATAAAATCTGCTACCAACAGTTGTCATTTCAGATGGGAAAATTAAAGTCTAGACATGAGAAACCTGCTTTTTGTCCTCCCCTGGCCTACATCAGGGTTCCTGAACTGAGATTAGCATATAAATAAAATGATTCTGTGCTGCATGCACATATTAAACTTTTAATAATAACTAAAACAGATGGTCCTCCTTTTTTTTTTTTTTATCTTGAATCTTGAATTATCAGTACTAAAAAAGGATGGTGCTCACTTCATGTTCACACTAGTCAACCAGGTGGTACAACCAGCCAGTACTTAAGGGATGTTGCAATACTACTATTGTATATGGTAATGTTCTTATAGAAAAAATGTTTCTTTAAATAACTTCTAATGCTATTACTTGTAATTTAAATAAATACATCACACAAGACTCAGCAGGTTATGATATCATTTAATTAGTTAAATTAGGCTTCATAAGGCTATCATTATTTCTGAGAACTATGATTAGTGCTTATCAACTGAAGGTTTTTTTCTAAATATTTTACCAGTCTTTGAACTTGATTTTATTTTTTCTAAGGTCCTAGTTAAAAACAAGAGAATCAAAAATAAACATCATCATTTATTTTCTAAAGATTAGTTCAAATTAACTTTCTTGTTTCTAACTGTTCTTTCAAAGCTCAGTTAGTCAACATTTCACTGTATTGACAAATTAGTATTTATCCCCAGTTTGCTTGTTGTTTCCCAAAGAAGATAGATTAAAATAGTCTGTTGCTTGAGACAGGTTGAGGGGGAATAATAGGATTTCTTTCAGCTTCTCTCTGTCTCCTTTCATTTGCCACTTTACTTAATTAAATTCAAATTCAGTTCAGGAGGGTTCTATCAATAAACATGGACAGTCCTCCCGGTCCAATACTAAAGCAAACCCTCTAGTGAAAACATGCCAAGTAGAATGAAGATATCTGGAAAAATAAAGAATCACGTCAGATCGCTGATGATGAAATATCACCTCAGTTAACCACCACCAAATGCACAAATTTCTTCTATTTTTTTCTCTCACATTTTCCATTTCTTGTGCAAATGATCCCTTCTTTTCTGATTTAGTTAAATCCTCTGCCTTATGTTTCCTGACTAACTGATCTGTTTATCTTATATGACAACCTACTGCGGCTAAAATGTACACAATGCAGCTCAGGTAAAGCCAGTAAAGATGCTGCAAAGACAGTGTGAGTTATACTGTACTTCAACACTGACAGAGAGAAAAAAATGAGTCAGAGAAGGGGGAAATGTGGAAAACATATTTGTGGAGTGTGTTTAGAAATATTGTCAAAGGAGGACAGAGGCCTGATGAAGGCAAATTACTAATGTCTGATTACACAGTAATACAGTACAGTAAATAGACTTTGCTTTATATGATATCTATAAAGACACACACGGGAATATTGATGCCTTGCATTAATTACCATGTCCTTGCCAGCAACCAAAAACATCTAAAGCACGATTAAGAGGGGCTAAATCTTCTTGTGAATTCTCTACCTGTAATGAAATCAGTGGAGCACCCTCTGGTGGAGTACAGATTGTCATCAGTACTCCCCCAGATGAGGATTGTTTTCCAAGCTCTCACTGCACCTGGACTCTAATCTGAGAGATTCTACGATCCAGCCTTCTCCTTCATTGTCACCCTGTTAACAAAGAACTATGTGTAATTATGATACACCACCCAGGACTCATCCATCGTCTTTTCCTCTTCTGTCTTGTCCTCTCATCCTAATGACAGTGTAACAGAAATAGTAGTCCTTGAGAAAAACCTCCAGAGACCCCAACTGTGTGTTGTGGGGACAGAGATATCTAAGACAGGTTTTCTGAGCTCACAGAACTGTTTCAGCTCAGCCATATTCTTAGGCCATCTTAGGACGGCTCTCTTGAGGTCATTCCACAGCATCTCTAATGGGTTGCAGTGGGCTCTCATTGGGCCACTCCAAAAGGCAGATTTTATTGCTTCAAATCTGTAGGAGATTTACATGAATGTTTTTAGGATATGGCTGAGCTGAAGAAGTTCTGCAAGGAAAAATGGTCCAAAGTTCCTCCTGAACATTGTGCAGGTTTAATCCACAGCTACAGGAGGCGTTTGCTTGAGGTCATTGGTGCCAAACGTGGTTTAACAAGTTTTTAAAACACTGTTGCCGTTACTTTTGCCACCATTACTTTGTGTGTTTAATGGGTGTGTCCAATAAATAAATAAAAGAGTAAGACTATTATAATTATTTATTTATTTATCAGCTTAGAAATATGTGTTTGTTGATATTTGTTGAAGATCAGATCACAATTCATGACCAATTTATGCAGAAAACCCGGAATTTGTGAACAATGTCATTAGTCTTTCTTGTGACTGTATATGATCTGTGTTCTGTGTCCACTGTTGAAAATCATTTAGTCTAAACATCAGTAATGAGAAGCAGCTGCTCTCCTTCACTAGCTGAGCTCAGAACGAAATGACAAGTAAGTGCTGCAGGCAACAAACGGCTGCGCTGCTGCATTCAAATCCAATGCAGTCTATTCATGGTTGTTACATTTAAACACTCAGTCATTACTTTATCAAATATCAAAAGTGCATTTGATATGGTGAAGAGAAAGTGGAGAGAGATGCTGTCATTTTGTTTGTGATCCTCTTGTGACTGTGCACAGTTCTCTCAGGAAATGTGACTTTGTAAATGTGGAAAAGTATTAAAGTAAAAGTATGAAATGGGTTTCTAAGCATTGCTGAAACTGTCTCAATTGTTTCCCCTGAAATAGCTGAAACTTATGTCAGCTGAATATTAGCAAAAACCTGAACAGAAGCATAATTGTCCTTGAGGAGTTGAATATGTTGGTATTTAAATGGTAATTAAGTTTATAAAAGGCCTGAGGATAACATAATGTGCCACTTGACGTTGAAGCTCTCGAAGGAGAGTAATAGTGGTTAAAATAAAGGATGGCTAATCACACCAAACTGACATAAAACACCTTGCATATGAGAAAGGAAAAACTCCCTTTAATGAAAGCTCATGCTCAGGCTGTGCGACCATCTGCCTCGACCGGTTGGGGTCATTTTCATATAATATACAGCATCTATGTAGGAGAGAAGGTCATATTGTACAGCCTGCAAATGTTGATATGCTTCTCTTTTCACGTATTCCACATTCCAGCAACTGGTGGTCCCGTCACACCTACACTCCATATGTTATACCTGTGATACTAATCACAACACAAAGAAAAGTATGTGTTCAAATCAATTATGGGGCAATGGCTAACAACATACATGCCCTCTGGTTGGTTGCCTTGTGGCCACTGGAACTGAAATAAGATAATGAACTATCTTAGTACCTGCCCACACAACTATTACACCAATCAAATTATCAGCATTGTCAGTCAGTACCAGCCCTTGCAACAACAAAACAAATGAAGGATATGTGTGCCAATTTCTTAGTAAAAAAGTAATTCATTTTCAATATGACTTTAAAAAGATTTTATCATTAAAATCAGACAGACATACACTGTAATACAGTATTAAGGATGCACTGTTTGTAAATGAAATGAAAATGAAAATGTTTTAACAAATCTGACTAGTATATGTAAAACAGTAAAGCACAGGCCAAAACCATGTGAGGCTTTAATTGTCTGTAGGCATGGGGGATTTTCATGACAGCATGCCTGTCCCCTACTCATTAAGTCTTGTAGCTTGAAAAACAAAGCTGCCTTTGTTAGCTGAATCTGGACACATGAGTCTTTCATCTGTGATGGGCTTGCAGAATGTAAAATATTTATAATGCTGAAAGAAACTAAATGAAAGCATAGATGGAGAAATTAGTGATGTGTATAGGCTATAGTATGCATGTATAACTAAGTACGTATAAGAGGAATAATAATGTTGGACTTGTAGGTGCATGTATGAGCCAAGTGTTACAGTAAAAAAATCACTCAAATTGAGAGAAAATTAAATATATAAAGTGTCTTCTTGTTGCTACTTAGAAAAGGAGGAGATACGCTGCAACAATTTGACCTTAGAGGCACCTACATTTTCTTTCAATTAATTAACTTGAGTCAGAAACTTGTCCAGTGTCCTGAGCTCCAAGACAAGATGTTGCCAACAGGTAACGTTGGTAATTGTGTTGCTTTCATAAAGCAGCTGGGTGGTGTAGTGTGGGACATGGCCCATTGGCTTTAAGCCTGGAGAATGTCCTCCCTAGCAGGATGGATCAGCAGAGAAACGACAGCATCGTGGATTAGTGCAGCCTGTCAAGGTCTGACGGTGCAGTGACAATTTAATCGCTGAACTGACTCCCCATAGAAAAAGGAAGACGAGAGGAAGAAAAACAAGAAGGGGAAGTTAAAGAGGCCATGGTCTTCATTTATATGATTCATTTTGTCATATCAGATTGTGTTAATACTGCTGTCAACATCTCCTGAGTCCTGGAGATAAAAAAGGCTCACTGAGACACAGACAAACACACAGCGGGACTCTCAGCCTATCCTTAAGCTTAACCCTACAGCAAACTCCCAAAAGAAACAGCTTGTTTCCTCAGGGAGACCAGAGCATAGCAGAGGACTTTTTTCCTTTATTCCTTTTATGAAATTTCATATATTTCCTCATCAGGGCAGATGAACATGTCCCCTAAGGCATTCGGAAACACATACAGTGTAAGTACTTTGGTTATGAAACTACTGGTTTTACTAGTTATTCATGTCCACAGATGTGCTTTGAAGGGACATAAAGCAAATCAGTGTCATTAAAACATAATCTAACACTTTACGCCAGCATAGCTTTGGATAAAGCAATCAAATCTGCAAATTTTGTCATGAATTATTCACGACAAGTCATTCATATCATTAAGTGGCAATTATTCTAATGTCTGATCAATCAGAATCAATACACAAAATATATAATGCAAGGAATAAGTGATGACAGAGCATTTAAATATAATTTGGTACAAGTGAGTCAATAAGTATTTTTTCTGCTTTTGGCCTCATACTAATGAGGGAAGAAGTTACCATGGTAATAGTAGACACAAGGTACCTTGAGCTTTGCCAGGCTTTTAATGCACACACATGCACAAAGACACACATGGAGGATAGTGGTTTCCTCCATGCTGAGCAGAATAAAAGCAAAGCCATTAAATAAGTACGGTTATTTAGAGAGTCAGTAAAAGAAACCACCGGGCAACTCTGACTTTCTCTTCTATGATCACCATCATTAAAGGCAGTAAGCAATCTCTTTCAGGCAAGGCAAGGCAATTCCATTTGCTTCGAGTGAAATAAATGTATAATTAATGCCAGAATTGCATTGCTAAAATTATCCATTTAATTCCAAAATAAACAACCATTATATGTATATAAACCTACTATTTTACTGTATACTATTTTAAGTTGTTACAAATTGCACATAGAGGCCAATGAACAGACAGACATTCAAATACTGTGGTAAAATGGCAAATTGTCTTTGTTAAAATCACTTCTTAAAATGGAAAATGCAACCTGTTTTGTTCTTAACCCTCTTCTCAACTTACGTCACATTTTTATTTCATTAATATGGATTTACATATCAGTTAAAATAAAAAAAAATAAAACTCAGAATAATGCATATAAACAGCCCATACACACAATGTAAGTCCAATTCATGTATTTTCTCTTCATGTTTCTCTCTGGCAAGGTGGAAACAGCATCACGCTGTTTCAACTATAAAGCTAACTTGCAGCAGCTTTGCATCATCTGTGCAACACAACAGAGCCTAATGTGTAATGTGTTGTTGATACAATGCCCATACAAGTTAAGACACATTCTGTTGAAACAGGGAAAGTACTTTCAGTGAAGGGAGACCATTTGTCCTACTGATTTTTGTAAGAGAACTGTTTTCCGTTTATGCCGAGAAAAATGATTTTGCAGCATGGTGTTGAAGTTGGTGATGATGTTACTGCACCTTATAGGATAAGGCTGCACTTTAGATAAGAAGGTGTTATTGTGTACATCGAAAGAAACAATTTTCTTTTTGAACAATCAAGAATTCACATCTTTGCTATATTTTAGGGGCTGAGTAAACCATGTACAGCTTGAATGTGATGTGTGTCACCAAAACACAACACAATGCTGGTTGCTCATTTCAACTCATATACTCTACAACACCCTACAACCACTGCTAACTGCATGCTTTTGGTTTTCTGAGCACATATTAGACTGATACTGCTGAGCTCTCACATCAAAGTCAAAACCTGCACCACTTAACAGGTGCAATATTTCTTTTAACTTGGGCCTGCTAGAAATGATTTTATTGAAAAATTTAGAAAGAACTTTACAGGCTGGGGCCTATCATCAATAATGGCTAAGTTGAATGAAGTGCATCTATGCAGCATGATCAATTACAACATCATTATTTGGAGTGCATGGAGTGTTTCAATAGCAATATAGTAGTGACCATAATTTGCACTTGTACCACTTGTGTGTATGACCGTATCAAAAGAACTGTACTGGACATTTTTTAGCTTGGATCCCTCATCTGGGGAAAATATTTTAAATTATTTTTGTCATAAGCAAATACACTTGTGGCTGTGTGTTTTGATTGTTATTCAACCTAAAACCATCACGTGCACAATTATGCATGGAGTGATTGTTGGAGGTAGCTGTATCCTCTATGGCGCTGTCAGGCACGGACAGGTCCGTGCTGCACTGGCACAGCCAAAGTGTCCCAATAGTCTGTCCCAGGTTGTATTTGTCTCCTCTCATACTAACACCAAGTTCGTACACTAGACAATTTTCATTGGATCACAGGAACATGTGTTATCTCTTCCAATGTTAATTTAATTTAAAGAGTCGTATATTCAGTTCTCCACCTCTGGCACGCGGACATACTTTCCCCTTAGGGAGAAGCTTTAGTTGTGGTTTTATTATAGATATCACAAACTTGTCTGAGCACTGTGGTGCTGAACATAGGAATAAAAAATACAGGTGACATGATTGGACATGACGGCCCGCTCTACTACACCTCCTGATAATGTATTCCTCCACCTTTGGCTCTTTATATTTTCATAGAATATATGCATTCTACTTTTGTGTGCTCAGTGACTCTGACATCTCAGGACCAAAAAAGTGTGTCATCCTCTTATAGTCTCTACTTTTCTATCACATCAAAATCATGTTTCTCCTTCTCCTGAAGCAACATTTAATACCAATCTGCCAGGATAATATCAAGATTAGAGTACTTCTTCAAATTACATTCTCTGTGACAACTGACATTAAAGTTCTTTATATTTAGATTTCTATGAAGTAACTACACAGCGCATTGATACTACACTGATGACGCTGTTGCCATTTTCAACTAAAAGAAAAGACAAATGTTGGGGAACTGGGGAAGTCACTGAACCAACTGGTTGAACATTTTGATGTAATATCTAGTTTTCTATACGGTGCTATGTCTATATGTGACTAGGTCATCATATACTAAACCCAAATACCACAAGACCTTTGAGCATCTGTACATTTACCACATTTAGTGTATAAGAAGAAACAGCAGTGATGTGGAAGTAGGTCTTAAACTCACATTTGCATGTTTATTTTGGGAGCCTTATTAGCATTGGCAAACATGAACATCCGGCAGAAGGGGGTGAAAAAGGAGCAGGAGAGCAAAGGAAATGTATCATAACAAAATAAACTGATTCCCAAGTTTAAAACTGTGTTGTCATCCAGTGATTTAAGTGTTCAAAGATTGTTCTGCCATCTTTACTTGTTTCATGTTGGAAAACATCCAACCATCTATTATGCTCTTTGCACTGTGGCCTGAAGGAGAAGATGACGTAAAAGAGGGAGTGATTGTTAAAACTTTACTATTCTGTACTACAGACTGAAGAGCTCAGCAGTCACTGCCATGACAACACTGAAGTGGCATTGCTTGGAGGCATGACTGATCAGCAGCAGTATACATTATATTCTGAACCTGAGTGTAAACCATCCGCTCTGCATTTCTTCCAGTAACAACTTTTTCCCCTTCAAAGGTAGAATGCATAAGATGTGAAATATTCAGCAGCATCAATGGTGACATTGCAGAATGCAACCTTCTGAGCACCCACCACACTCCCGTTTGCAAGTGTGAGGGATCCTACAGTGTCCATGAGTTGTCATGCATGTCTTCTATGATTGCAACAACTGAAAATATGTCACGTGAGAAGAACAAAGAAAAGAAATCAATTTCAAAGACTTGATGTCACAAGTACAACGTGAACCGTTTCATATTTACGGTATTGGGGCTCTGCTGCTTTGTCTAGTTTGGGGGATTTTCTACCCCCTTGTGGCCAGAAATCCTTTAATGCAGCTTTAATGAAAACACCAGGTTCAGTTTTGTTATTTTCAAATTACTTGTTGCAAGTTGTCTTTAAAATAATTCCATTTAGTGATTACTCTCCAGCAAAACACTTCTCAAAATAACAAAAATCACAAAAATCAAACTTGGACTTCCATCAAAGAAGCACTGACATTAACGCGGCAGTGATTGCTAGAGAGTAAAATGATAATATTTTTTCAGACGTACTACCTGGACTTCCCTCAGGCAAAAGAAACAACCTTTCAATAAAAGTACTCACAAACCCATAATCATTCCTTCACACAACAGGCACTCAGCTCAAGAGAACTGGCAGACAGTGCTTCTAGATTAGGCCCTCCAGTCTTTCCTAACTCTTATATGCAGTCATTCAACTACTGCTAATTATAGCCCAGAGGGTAGTTGCTAGGAGTCTTCGGTGGCGACTGGCTGTCCACTGGGTGGCACATTCAATATTGTTGTGCTGGGCTAGCCAAATATGACATAAAACACATACTGACTCATATCATTTTATCATTCTTAGCTGTCTCCTTTCAGTAAAATAATATATCATTATAGTTATCCAATATACAAGTGTTGAGAATATGACTACTTGAATCAGTATAGTTTTGTATCATGAAAATTACATACTGCGAAAAAAAGATTTCTCCGCATGTCAAAACCAATGGCCAGTTACAATTAGATGCACAATTTCCCGACCATTTTCAACTTTCTTTTGCTCAACCTTTATTTCTTTGAGAAACTTGACTCATGCTCATGTGTCATTTGTAATGCACTTTTTTAGATGAAGATTTAAGCCCTTTAATTCCAGGTACTGTAGGTGTACTAATGAGCTGTTTTTCAATTCAGCACCATTCAGCACCATTCTTCCCTCAGAGAAAATTTCTTATCATGTATTTTTAAAGAGATATATTTTTAAAGTGATACATTAGAGTGATATAGCAGAGTTGCATGGTAGATAGTGCATTGGGCTGCGAGGGCGAGCAGACATACAGCAACATATCAAAGACAGAAGTGAGAAGTTGAATTTTATTGCACCCACTAATTAACCGCTTATGCATTTATATAAATCCACAGTGTTTTTACAATCACACATGCTATAAAGGCAAATACTGTAAGTGTGCCTTTCTAGCACAGTGTGTCATATGTGTGGTTTTCACAGTACAATAAAAAATAACTCCACTGTAGTATCATTATAGCTAAAGAACATATTGAATAACCCTCCTGTAAAGCACTTTGTACTGTTTTGAGTGCCATATAAACACCTTGTGCAGATAAACAGTACACACTTGCTTATGTGAGCAAACATTGTCAAAGGCAACAAAAATAGACAGGATTGGATTTGTTTCAACAAATTAAATCTAGTTAATTGAAAGCATTTTAGTTTTGTCTGCCACATCATAACAAAATGTCAGCAAAAGTATATTTATAAGAGTGACATCTATTTATTCTTTTGCAGAGTCCCACTGTGAGTGACTGCCTGAGTGAAAATAAAAGAAAGAAAAGAAAATTGCAAAAAAGTTGCTTTTAAGTAAGATCAAAGGATTTCACAAGAGCATCTTCACACACCTACCATTAAAATGTACCTCATACTATAAGAGGTCATATCAGACATTTACGCAAAAGTTAATACACAAGGATAAAGTGATTTTATAAGACTGCAATTGCTATTAAAGGTTTTGCCAGATACAGTTATATCACACTTTCTCCCTATATGCATCCTAGTTGAATTTGATGGAAACATTTCTTGCCATTTGTGTGGATTTGGGGTGCGGATCAAAGAATCAGCTGGATCTAATGCAGCCAAAACATCTCTGATCCCGCAGTTAGTGGTTTGGGAGATTATGGCTATTCAGTGTGTTTTTGATGCATCTGAACAACTGTTTTCATCACCCTAAGAACACAGTTTGTAAGTTTTGGGGAAAAATTGCAGTTTGAATGAAAATGACCCCAAGGTTAATGCTTGGAGGGGAAGGGCAAAAAGACAAAACATCAGTGCTGAGATGAAACCAGATGCCTCAAATAAACACAAGGGTCAACACTCACCTGCAGTGTCTGTGAACCCCAGCCACAGTTTCAATGATGGAGCACTCTCCCTCATTTAGACAAAAGGCCAGATCCTTGTCTTCCACACATGGCTTGAAGACTTCTGAACGTAGACTAGGAAGTGTAGGGGCCACTGCTGTAGACAGAGACAAAGGTAGACAGTATTAGAATCAGAATCAGAATCTTTATTGTCATTGTAGCAATGAAACATTGTCCAACGAAATTAAGGTGCAATTTTCCAGTGCAAAAATAAAACACAATCACTCAGTTACAACTCGACAGAAAAAATGAAAAGGTAATTTTCTAACTCGCACAGGAATGTTTCTCATTTCTTTAATCTCTTTGATGTCCTACTGTGTATAGCTGTTATGGTTCTAGTTTGTCTTCTATAATGATTACTTTTTTCCACTAATATGACCTCCTCAGACTAGAAAAGACGAAATCATTACTTGTTGATTTTGGAAACTCAGTGGGTTAAAGGCAGCATAGCCCAGAGATCAACTTTTTCCATTCCTAAGGCTCAGTAAAATTAGCATATTCTGCATGAAGATTTGCACGATTTTGACCCAATGCAACAGTAGTGGTGTAATGAATATGACTGTAATATTGTACTGCTTTTGGTGTAGTTTTTTGCTTTTATTAATATATATATATACATACTGTGTAATACATTGCTGGTATCTGTCTTTGCTGTTTGTTTCAAATAAAGAACAATTCCTTTGTGGATTTCCTCATTTGCTGCTTTAGTAAATTAAGTTGGAAAACACAGAAATAAATTGCAAAGGTAAAGAAGTCAGGCAGTAATAATGTTACACCACACAGAGAGAGATGAGCCCAGTGGTATAGCTTTAATTTGCTTCTTCTAGTCTGACCCTGAGCTGCTCTCACATAAAGAGCATGGCTGCTATGTACAAGCACTGCAATGCAGGGATCTCCACCCTGTGAAAAATGCATAGCTGTCAGGCGTGTGGTCACAGCAAAGTTATAAATATTGTGTGCTAGCATGTGAAGCCACATGCTAATGTTTGAAGCTATCCTATTAAATATCCGTGTATACACATACAAGTACATAAACACATGCATACATGTATACAGTGACAGAGAGATTATCACTCGGGAGCTCGTTCACTCCATCATGTAGCCGACCACTGAAAATTGGATGACTGGTGTTACGCTCAATACCTTGCCAATACAATTGGATTACAAATGTGATGCTGCTTTCATCCATTTATATTATGCAAACAAACACACCATTGTAGTGCACACACATGCACTCAAACGCCATATTCTTCTAATTGGCATTCGGTGTCTATTTCTATCATCCTTTTGCATGATTCTGCCAAATCTCTGTTGTCCAATCTGCTTTGGTGTGCTGTGCTACTGCTGGCCAATAGCCTTTTTCAGCTGAAGCACTAGCGACCAATGTGAATAGAAAAAAATCTTGGTAATCCGTCTGTTGTGCCCCAGTGTCCAGTTAAATCTATGTGTTGTTTATGACCATTGATCGATAAATATGGACCTTTTGATGTAAGACCCAAGAGATGATGGGAGATCAGATGGAACACAAAAAGAGATATGATAGTCATATAGACAACCAAGACTCTACTCTGTCAGAGAAAAACCTTTGAAAGATATCATTAAAACCACTTATTCTAGTGACTCAGATTATATATTCAGCTACATCCTATTTTCTTTTTTCAAATGTATGAAGAAGACAGAAAAGTAATATATTCATGTTTTGTATCTACTGCATATCTTGCATTTTCTTTGTTACTTAGAATAATTTTTGTATCTGTTCTTGTTTATCAGCCCCTAGAGCGTGATGTATATGAAAGTAGGCCTCAAACCCATGCTGAGTCTGTCACTCTCTATGCTTTAAAAGACAACAGATTACATCTTGTAATATTAATTTCACAAATTCCCATAGTGGAATGTTCTAAAGGTTATCTATTCCAAGATGCAACTTTAATAATAGAAAATAGAACACAATGTCCTCCTGTGGTATACACATCCCTGGCAGTAACTGTCAGAGCGTTTAAAGTCCGTTGTAGATTTTATTCTGATAAAAGCAGCGACCCCATGTGAAAAATATGTTTGATATACAAAAACATCCTCCGCTATGTTAGGTCAGTGGTTCAGGTTTAAGCACGAGACAGAGTTTTTCTGACAAAAGTGAATCTGTGCTGTAAGCCCAACCACTGATATACAGTATTAACATTAGAAAAGCCAAGGTCATGCAGATACCAAACACCCTTTAGTACCTGGATCCCAAGTAACCCTATCTGTGCTCAAATGCTTCCAAAACTTTAATTTTTAAATGCCATGTTATCAGCTAGAGCCAATGTAGAAAGCTTGTACCGAACTGCCATTACTCTGATCTTTCCTGTATAGAAGGTGGTTCTAATGGGCCATCAATGTTTCACATATTGGCAGAGCAGAGGAGTAGGATGTGAACTACATAAGGTCACTTTAGTACCATGACACAGCACATTGGGAATTGGCGATAATGTATTATGTCTCACTATATCTTTTTCATGGGGGACAAAGCTCCCACAAAACTTCAAAGTACATTATCGCAGCACCTTTTGTATATTGGTTCTCTTTCTCCAACAGTGAATGTGGCAGTTTCACACCCAGAGGGAGGGAGACTGACATGAGAGTCTTAAATTAAACATATTACGGCAGACGTTACTGTGCAAATAACTTTTAGAACAGTTGATCTTTGAAATCGTTTTTTAATACTGTACTTATAATAGAACCCAATGATTCATATGACCTATAAAACATATCAAGATAAATCCACACATTTCGTCATACTCTTACTTTTCTTAAAGCAAAAGTGAAAAGTCTTTCTACAAAATAATGTTCAACTGGTGTTATGTCTACAAACAAAAAACGCTGTAAAAAATTCCTCTTACAGAATTACCTCCACACTTTTAGCCCTGTTGGCCACATCAAGGAACAAGTCATCTTCAGATATGTTTGGCCTTGAGCAACACAGACTGTCAATTTCTTATGGGTTCCCATTTCATCATTGTGACAGGCAAGAAATAGTAAAAGATCTGGAGCATAGCAAGCACAACTTGGCCACTTCTGAAAAAGCACATGTAAAAAAGGATCCTGTTGAAATTCTACATTCTTTACCAATTTCCCTGTCAGAAATTGATAAATCCATTATTCTGTTTCTCAAATGGATCAGAGCAGAATGGTGACGATAATGTAGTATATGCTTTGATGTGATGTTTTCTGTATGGCCAGTTATTGACTATCAATCAACTACTGACCCTGAATAGATCAGCTTATTGCATTTTTTCAATATCCAGTGTGGAATGCATATTTATAATATATAGTTGTTTTAATCTTCATCTTCATTATAGAGGTAATAGCCAGTAAATGGTGTGTTCTTTGCTTTTAGTTATTAAGATGTAGTGCCATGACTAACTAAGACAAACCTAAAAGTTGACAACATGTTAATTTATCAGCACTTTTAATGAAGCCTTTTCACATAATAAAACCCTCACAATGCAAGGGTCTAGCAAACTCTATGAAACTCAGTGTGTTAGGTAGCTGTAAAAAAAACATGGTAGAAAATGTGCTAATAAATGGCAGTTGCAGTGGGAGCATGATTCATCCTGGACTGAAATCATTTTCACGTCTCTCTCGCCCCATTGCACAAAGGCAATCCAGATTGCCGAATCCCTTGGTAACTTTCAAGGAATCTACTGGCTGGGGATCACAGATTCAGATAATATTCGAGAGATCTGACTTATCTAAGAGGAATACTGAGGCTTATAGTCAGTACTATTGCATCGCTTTTAATCAATATCTTCAAGAAGAAAAACACAACTTAACCTGAATATTTTTCTCTTTTTTTTCTAAAAAGCAGCTTTATTGTATATAAAGGGAAATTAAACCAAATGCATACCTTTTATTGTGACATAAAGGTTACAAAAACTCCACAACAAAAGCATGAGTTCCCAGGAGAAACTCTCAGGAACTCAGACTAGTGAAAATAAAGTTTAATGTATAGCAGCTGAATGCATGCTACTGTTACATCTAGAAATTGTCATTGAAAAAAATACTAGCCATGGACAACTATCTACAGTCAGATGTCAGTATGGCTCTGAGTTATTGTGATAACCACTGAAAGTTTTCAGTGTTTGATGATTTGGTAGTATGTACTACAGCATTTACTGTATCATTTTAAAAAGACAGTTCTATATAGCAAGCATTTTTAATCTGTACACACACTTTGACATGGCCATGAAATCTGGGCTGTTATGGTGTTTTTCAGAAAGGCAGAATTATTATGCATCACTTCTTTATGCCCTGTGACTATCTTAAATGGAATAAACGGTGAATGCTCCATTTGTAATGCTGTGCTACTGTTATTGTCAGTGGCATATGTTGCCTCAGTTTTACAGTTCCACATTCACTTTTTAGCTCAGATACTAGATTACCTTCAACTGTTAATTATAGTGCAGCTGAAAGCAGTGGTTATGTGTTTTGCAGTCCAAGTTCAAATCGAATTTCAAAATCTTTCATTATGCTTTTATTAAGTTGAAAAAGAAATCACTTTTATGTAACTGTCCTCCATCTTCTGTATACTGTCTGCACACACATTTACTGTAGACAGAGTATCCTTGGTACAGACAACACAGGAGACAATTCCATTTACAACTGTAGCATTTCCGTCTATGCTTTCCTTCTAATGTGCTCATTAGTGTTCTTGTGCTGAGCCTTATTCCCCAGGAGACTCTGGTCAGGAGAGAACTGCCTATGTTTACTGCAGCAAACATCAAAGAGGACCTTACTACGTAAAGAGAAAGTCCTAGGAGAGCCTGCTGATTGCTTACCCATCATGCATCACTGTGTTTTGGACCGAACCATATTCAGAGAAATATACAGTGTAGCAGGTATGGACAACACATTGGCTCTGACAATGCCATCTGTCACTAAAGGTCTGGAAATGACTTAAACCCATTTGTTTTGTCCCTCTCTCTGAAGCAGCACTTTTACCGTTAAAGCACAAATAGTGAAATTGTTCATTAGTGGAATGCATATTAAGATGGGATGATAAATAATTGGTCACGTAGACAAATATGGAAGTTGGTACATCAGCTATGTGAGGTTCTTATACCAGTTAATGGTGGGTGAATTCACTATACTGCATATGACAGAAACTGCATCTTGCAAAAAGGTTGATAATTAACATGACTTTTGGCAGATTTTATTAATCAAATCTGGGTGACATGTAACGCAATGTAATTAAACTGCTGCCAAAGTCAATTCTTGTTTTGATTTCAACACCATGAAGCATTTTAGTTGATGGTTAGTTCTCATGAAAGTAATTTATTCCATCTCTAGCACAACACATGGCAAAACATACTACATACCGTTCATTACATAAGCTTCACACAGATCTGCAGTTGCGTGAACAGCATACATGAATATATAAACTGAAAAAATATACATTGAGCTAATGAGCATGAATAAAAGTTTGAAAAAAAAAAAATTTGAAAGTTAAAGCTGTGAACAACATATAAAACAGAGCACGGAAATACAGAGTACTTACACACAGCCATGGTTAATGGCTACAATGCAGTAGATATACATGGCATAACCTTGTGAGGTCTGTTTTTCAAGTGTCAGAAACCTGCTGTGCTGTAATGTACAGTACGTCTTGCATGATCATCAAGACAACAAGGCTTAGGAGACCTTCTGTCCCTGTCATGACACAAACAAATAGTAGCTGACCTGTGGGACAGTTGGTTAAAGGTGGCAGTTGCTGCCTGTAAGCAAGGTTAAAGAGCACATGGCCTTGGTTGCCATGACAACCCGGTGATGGGGAATCGGGGGGACATTTGTCACAGTTGTCCTTCACCTCAGTCCCACTGGTGGTGGCCTCAAATCTCCAGGCTGTGACATACGATGTATGTACTGCACATTAAATGTGTAATTATTTTGCATGTATGTTGTATGCATGTATTTTTGAGTATGATCAAACAAACAAGATAATAGCGAACATTTCTCCGCTATGGCTGAGCAGTTGCAGAGCATTTTAGATGTAATAATAATGGAAATAACAGATGCATTCCATTTTTCATTGCAGGAGGCTTTCAGCAGTTCAAATAGCTGATTTTCTTCTTGGTCACTGTGACACCTTTGAGGCTAGTCATAATCTAAGATCATAAATATTAGATGAACTAAAAAAGGTTGTGAATGTGTTCACAGTGGCAGGCCCAAAGCTGCTGGTTAATAAAGTAGACCCCAGAAGACATCAAATGCACATTAAACCTTAAGGTAACAATTCACTCCCTAATGAAAAGTTTTAATTGTGTACATTATCTCCTGACCCTGTGTGAGCTAAATCTTGATTAAAGTTTGGATGACCAGCATACACACAACAAGTAAGTCCCTGTAGTTCCAAACCTCTCCTCCCAAACCAACTTCAAACAGGTCATAAAGTGACCATGGAATTTCCCTCAACAACCCACCAAACCAGTAAGTGTTCTTAAACCCCAACTTATGCTGATTTTATGAAGTTTTCTTAAGTTGGATTTATTCTTATGTAAGAAAAAAATGTATGTTCAGTCAAGACCACTCTAAAACACATTTCAGTGCTGACATGTTTCTGCAAAATAACTAGTTATCGCATTTTCACTCAGCTCAGATAACTCTGGGCAAGTCTGTCCTCCAGAAAGAGAAGCAATTTTTTTTCCAGATTTTAGATCAGATGTTTGGGGATTTTTTCTTATTATTTGACTTCATCAGCTGTATTTCATTGTTGTTTTTATACCCACCACTTACGCTGCTAAATATGAGGCTCATTTGGTGTTCACTCATTTGGAGCAGCATCGTCTCTGCTTCAGAACGCCGTTGAGTCCAGTGATCCACCGTCCTTCACTTCCCTTTTTGATTTCTGTGTGATAGCCCCATGTGTGTGCACACAGCCCTGCAGTCTCATGCCCTTTTATGGGTACCGGTGAGGCTAGTTGTTCTATGCTAACTGCAACATTTTACAAGGACAATGAGATTCATCAACATAAAAACAGAGGTACGAGCAGAATCAGTGGTTTAAGAACGTCATAAATCTAAATTTTCTTAAGAACAAACTTAAGAAAAACTGGTGAATGAGGCCCATTGACATAAAATTGGAATAGAGCATGTAATCACGAACATCATTTACTTTATTAACTGACAAACCCTCTTACTATATAAATGTGAGTAATGTGATACTACTTGATAGACCTTGTGCGTACAAATGTTACAGCTACAGAAGAAGCATTATAAAAGTACCCTTAAGAAAATACGAGCAACACAGTGTGGTATGAGATTGACTGATGATGAATGACTCACGTTGCTAGGTTATTATCTGTACAGATGTGTTTTTCTGAGGGTGTCTTGAGGGCTTTCAAACATAATTTGCTTCCTCACTTGCATATTTCTGTGACTCAGTGGTGGTAATAAGCCACAGTGCCAACCAACTTCAAATGTGGATCACAACAGAGGTGCTGTCACAAAAAGTAGTAGTGACTCTACTTCTTTCAACCTGCAGATCCTCCTGCAGCTGTTTTTGGCTGTCAAGGACAAAATACAACCTGTCAGATGTTACTGACTTCTTGTTTACGATTAGAATCAGTAATTGTGTTTATAGGAATGCTCAAATGCAGAACAATATTATTAGATGCAATTGCTAATTTGTCTTCACACTCCTATGCAGTACAATGGAACCAGACAGATAATTTATCCTGATTCACTGATTGTAATTTGTGGTGTAATTATCATAATACACCATCAGGAGGGATAGAATGATCTTACTGCTTATCATTTCAGAAATGACAAACAATTACCTGTACTGTATGTGATGTCTAGTATTTTAGTCTTTTAAAGATCTTTAAGTTTTCCAATTTCTTATTTTATGATAGATTTGTACATTTTATGGCTTTTTCATGAAGATGATCTACTGTATACAGCAATCTGCGCTGCACATCACATTAGCAAAACCAGTGTAGATGGCAGCCATTAACATGTGTCTATTCATTCTGAGGGACCTCATAAAAGCTGTTAACAATGCAATGAATGGCTCTACTTCATATTCAATAGAGGATAATGCACTTTAATGTCATTATATCCATTGCTTACATTGCAAATAAGAGAGAATAACCAGCAACTAGAGAAATAAATTTGAATCTACCAAATGTATATTTAATGAGTGAGGTCGCTCTAGTGCTTTTGCCACAGCAATGACATTAAATTTAGATTTAGATTCCAGGACAAGACAAGCAAGAAATGAGACACAAATTAAAACTTGCTAGAATTTTGCTGAAATATAAATACCTGGGGTGTTGCTTGAAGAAAGACTAGTTAATTAATAATTCAACACTATTTACAAATGGGACGCCATAAAAAGAGGCTGTGAAACAGATGAAAAACACACAACACATGCAAGAAGATATGAAAGCAGTGAAGAGCACTCATGGACAGAAGGGCTTATTAATTAAATGCAGTATGTATGAGGTTTGTCTCTTCTAACATTTTGAGAGGACAAATTATATATATATGTTCATATTCAAAAACATGCATGACTATTACTTTATTGTGACTATTCATTAGAAAAAATAAGGGCACTGTCCTAAAATGCTATTTATTCCAGATTAGAAACAACTGAAATAAATTCATAGTCAACTAAATTACCTATTAAATAACACAAACATAATTAATTTTAGTTATTTTCATAAAATAGAAATTTTCAGATATGATTACAATCTGTAATTGGGGTGTGCCTGTGGCTCTGTGTGTGCACAGCATGTGTCCATCAAAATATTCTATTTTTTTCCATGAACAGTCTTTTGTTCTTCATTACAATTTATTGACAACCCTAACAAACCATTTATCAAACATGGCATATTTGGCTTGCCTGTTAGCATGCATCTAACTGTTACCACGCTGACGACGCTACACTTGGTCTTGTCTTGGCAGTGCCTGTTCCCATCTGCCTTATTTTATTTATGGCTGTATTTAAAAAGATGGCATAAAAATGTAATCCTGGGGGTTCTAGAGGATTATGCTTTGCCAGCAGAAACTGGCAGACATACTAAGAGGTGCAGTCGAACCTGTGTCTTCATTCACTTACTGTAACATCTTCACTGACATTATGGCTGAAGCTAAATAAATGCAGCTTCATGCTGATCAGTTGAGATTCTGTGTTATCAGTGTTATAATCACACAGTTGTGTTAAAATACTTCTCTGTGAAGAAACAGCATTTTTATTTTGCTTCCATGGGTATTCACCATGCTCCCTCTTTATGCCTGACAAACATATTTGAATTGGAAATGACTCGAAATACTGTTTTATGCAGCACTCATCTCAAGATGCAGCTTTGCACATGCAAACAGATCAAACAGTTATAAAAAGATGGGAAGAAAGGCAGAAAAAGAAAAGTTGGAAAGCCTGTTTTGCTTCAACCACACTGTGTAAACCAGTACAGATAGTAAAGTCATTTTGATCACACATTATGAATGCTGTTTTTCTCTCTTTTTTCTTCCTGTCAGTCTGTTTCTCTCTTTTTGGTTAATCCAACAAGATGCAAGCAATTATTCCCATCTGAGAGGACACCAGGAGACGAGCAGAGGTGTGCAAAGCATGAGAACTTGACAAGAAAGACAACCAAACACCATTGGAGATCTTCGTATTTTAAAAGGCACAGCAGTATTTTTCTGTCCTCTGCCTCGAGGGAAGTCTGAGATGTTGCAGAAATGCAACATCAACATGCATCCCCATCTCAGCAGGAATGGGAGTGAGAAGAGAGAAGCTGAATGATTCACCTACGTGGACCAGAGCGGTTTCCTGTCAGTGCAGTTGATTAAAATTCTAGGACCAAGAATGCAGGGTGTGATGTACGACGAGCAGGTGGTGTGGGTTTAATATGCATGAGCGGACCGCTCCTACATCTGCAGATTGGCAGTCACTGAGCTTGCCTGTCCGCTCCCTTGGCAGCTCTCTTGGCATATGGAGCTACTGAGGGCATACATGACCATAGCAGGGGGGTTGGTCCTAGCACCCACTGATACAATTTACTCTTTTTGTGACTCCTGAGATCAGTAAGATGGCAATTAGTTGCTTTTGGTAGCTTTGGTTTGTAGCTACAGTAATATGAATGTATTGGCTGTATATTTTATTATTATTTTTATACAAACAAGCAGGAAACATTAAAAGGGAGGATTAGAAGAGCCAGTGTATTGAGTGTAATGGGGTTTGGGACTCTCTCTGGTTTACTGGAGAGAAGATGTGATGAGCCTCTAAACCATCTCAACTGTTGATTGTGTTGATATGAAAAAGCAAAGACAGTCCTACTCTAGACTGTGAAGGAGGAAAATGTAAGCTTAGATAGCACTGCCTTGCATTATATTTTGACACAAACTGATTTGAGTCATGTATTACAGGCAGCTGAGAGTCAGATACATAAGGTTCCACTGTATGCCCATGTGAGCCCATTGCAAACAGTTGTTTTTTTGTGATTGAATGTTCACTGCAGTGGGAGGACAGGCACAGGGAGGGGTGTGTCACTGTCAGTCTGGCAGGGCACTGTAATTTTTATGTCAGGGTTGTCCAAGTTTGTGTTGTCTGCCACCCACCTGCAGGTCAAGAGGGTACTAGACAAATCACACTTACGTTCTTTTATATAGTATTTTAATTATATCATTTAATGGAGTCACAGTCTTAGCAAGATTAAATAAGCCCAACAGGTGCAAACATTCTAGGGAATCACTGCTCCATTTGAGAAGGAAAACAAAGCTAAAGTACACCTGATGAGACATTGACAAATATGTTAAATATGTATTTTGCTTGAACCCAACTTAATAAAATAACCAGGGAATACTTATTTATCTAGAAAATAAGACCAGTTAATTTAGTGATAATAGCCCCATTACTAACCATAAAGATTCCCTGCTTGGTTTTGAAGACTAAAACATCTTTGGCTGAGTGTACAGTCACTGGTGTGGTATACAATGCACAACCAGCAATTGTAGTTTAAACAACTCATAGGAAATGTTGATGCCACAGGTAAAATCTAAAAATATGAAGTCGGCTAATGACTCTGTCCTTGATTTTATGAGGACAGTTGAGAGGTAGGAAGGAACGTTTCTTGTTTTAAGTGGCAGACTGCAACAATAAGCTATGTCTTAAATATTTTCTCATCAATAACAGCTAGCAAGCTGTGTGAAGGCCTCACTTTAGGCTGACCAATTATGTTTTCAGCCATCTGTAGGTAGTAAGTGTGTTTCATCTGCACTCACTCATTTGAGTGATGTGATTGTCAAAGCATGCATTACATATACCACATCTAGTGTAGCTATTACAGGAAGTCTTGTGCAACCAGCACCAGGTTTTTGCAAGTTAGCCACACAAACCTCTGTGTTGCTGTTTCTCTTTCATTGTTTAGTTGGCCACACAAAAAAATATAGATTGATTCAGTAAATCCTCCAAAACAACATTTGTTTAAGTTCAAGTGGCCTTAAAGTCCACAGGGTTAGGTAAACGGATCAATAAAACTTCATCTTTAATGTGGAAGACCACTGTAAACATCGTCAAATGTTAATTTGTGAACTGAAATTCGCACTGCAATGTGAGTACAATTTAATAAAACAAATAGTGCAGAAAAAATCTAAACAAAAAATAAATGATCTGTTCTAATCTGATCATATCAATTTAGCTTAATAACTGAATCTACATTAAGTACACCTGCAATGAGTCATTTAGAGACAAATCTAAGTGCAGACCAAATCTGTCACAGTGAATGTACTTATTGGATTACATTAATGATACTAGCTTGGAAAAACTCACAAGGGGACAACAGTTAATCCCAATTATAAATCCCACTAACTGTGCATCTTGTGGACAAAGCAAAGCCGTGATCAGTTAAACAAGGCAGATTTCCCATGTCACCCCATTTCACTCAATATGGCCAACTATATATTGCAAGTGGCTCCCACTGTCTGTCTCTTTCTCTCTCACTCACTAACACACACATACACATTTGTCTTTCTATAGTGGTGAGGATATTTACTAATATAATGCATTCCCTAGCTGCTTACCATAACTTTAACCATTACAACTAATGCCCAACCCTTACCTTGATCCTAATGTAATCTAAGCATTAACCCTCAAACAACCATATGACAA
Organism: Sandelia bainsii; assembly: GCA_032362345.1. Taxonomy (NCBI): domain Eukaryota; kingdom Metazoa; phylum Chordata; class Actinopteri; order Anabantiformes; family Anabantidae; genus Sandelia; species Sandelia bainsii. The sequence goes on from JAUMHL010000012.1 coordinate 10,558,108, forward strand.
CCAACCAAAATGTCAAATCTTTGTCTGCAAAAAGACATCAGAGCAAACTAGCCCTGGCATTATCACCCTACAGTTATTACAAGAAAAAAAAAAAACATGGGTAGAAACAGCTACAGTACGCACATCTGCAAATGCCTGCTGCTCTCAATGGAGCAGTGGGAACAGGATTACATGCCTTTCAGTCTGATCCCTCCCAGCAGAAAGACACAGCTCTGTTCCAATCATGGTGACACATGCAGAAACAAGGAAAAGGTTGTGGCTTAGCCTCCCTCAGGAGCAAGCTTGTCATTAATATTACTTGACACGATGGAGTGAACACTGCCATGACACTGATAATGTGACGATTTTAAAAGGATTTAGAACATAACGATAAGTGGGAGGGGACTCTGACACTCTTTACAAGTTTAAAAAGAGTCTTAACTTAAAGGTAAAGTTTTATGACTATATAGGTACCTAGAGGCATTACCCTGAAGCAGTACTGTCAAATACATACGTTGGGCTATCTCCAAGTGCACAGAAATGCCGGACTGGCACTGGTAATGCACTGGGACTGGTACCATTGGCCCTGACATTGCATCAGTGAAATCCTGTTTAGCCCCCTCTGGCCTTCAGGGAGTGTCTGCTGTCTAATTCTAGCCAAATCATGGGCTGTTTAACATCTCACCACCTGCTATATTTATGTGCATGAGTGTATTGGAAAAAACAAGAAACAGTGTGTGAGTGTTTCATGCTAATCAGACAAAAGGTGTAGTGACTATAGATATATTTTGACCACCGGAGTGACCTAATTCTCTGAGATGAAGCACAACTGCACACATATACACACACACACAAGTACATTTTTTGTGAGTTTCCTACACCTATTTCTTATTCCATAATTTCACCATAGATACATACTGAGCAGTGATAACAATGTAGTCTGTTAATTGGATGGTTTCAGAATGGCCAACATAGGTTTTTGATTTTAATGCAAGTCATACAGCGTGAGTGCACAAAGTGATTAATAGTGTTGATTTCAACTGTCGTTAGAGCTGTAAAAAACCCTGTAAAACATATTGCTCCCCCAAAATATTCTTCTCCATTCTCCTCTATGGCCTCCATCAAAGGACGTACAAAAACATTAAACCTGACGGACAAAAATGTTGTGCGTGAATGATGGCTGTGTTTTCAGAGAGTGCTTCTCTCCGGTGCATAGCATTCCCTAACAGACATATTAATCAAAGAAGTTTCGCTTAGAGCCATTTGGGGATGAATACAATACAGTCCTCTCATTCCACCACACAACAATGTTGCCTCTGCTTGATGTGTCACATTCAATGAATGCCACAGGTAAATATATTTTACCACCTGGACGTGTGTCTCTAAATTACTGCAAAGGACTTTCTCTTGAGGAAACAAAAGGTAGAGAATTGCGTCTTCATGGATAAAATGTTAAAAGCTGTAATTTCTGTGTGCCATTTTATTTTTCTTGCATTGTTGAATTTGGCACATTAGAAGCAGAAGATACTGCAGGTTGCTCAAAGCTGAGAACAGAAAACTCCCAAGCTGAAGCACAAGATAAAGTGCTTTGAATAGCAAACAAACAGGGCTTTAGTGGAGAGTGGCTGGGGATGAATCAATGCAGGAAATGACAGCGAATTGCGCAGACAATTGCTCCTGACATTCATGGTCACCTTAAACTATGACGACATGAAAAGAAAAATGCTTCATCATAGCAAAGTGAAAAACAAACACTATACCAATGTGCGGCCACCATTTATGAATTTTACAATGTGATTCCAGCATTTATACTAATTCAAGAAGAATTATAAACAATTATTATAATTTACAGTGCTATTTATAAAATCATTTTGACACTACCACTTTAGTATCCTCTCTTAATAAAAACAGAATGTATTGCCATATTTTCTTAATTGTGCCATAACTAATAAATGGTTATGGTGGTGCTAGTAGTTCATAGACTAAATGCTGCCAACCTAAATTCTTACTAAGTAGGTGGAATATTTGGCTTATCTCTGTGGGAAAGTCAGGATGTCAGATACAGATAGCATAAAGAGAGAGGAATGAAATATTCAATATAATGTGGAGTATTTTAGGCCAAACTTTGGCATAGAAAAAGAGAACAATGCACATTATATTTACATGTAATTAATATTATAACAATAATTCAACACCATATTATTCAGGTAAATACTCTGGCTGAAAATAGCAATCTCACATTGTCACTATTGACAAATAGGCAGGAAGCAGAGCTTAAGAAATGACAAATGGTGCAGCATACGTTAATCCAGTTATACCACAACAGCAGCTGATATTACCGCCCTCACTGCAATGTAAAGTGGCAGCTCACTGATCTTTCCTTTGTGCCTCCAGACCAAAAACAACCCTTGGCATGAAAAAAATGCCCATTCAAAAATACAAGCTCCCGTAAATAAGCTGTCAAAACTGATGTTGATTTTAGTTAATAGTTAATATGGCCTTTTTGACATTACAGGACGACTGCTCTGCTGTGACACGCCAACCAGCCTGCAGTCTTTATTCTTGTCAGATGGGTGGTTGTTTTAGTAAAAACTGGAAACTTTTGCCACAACCTCAGCTTGTCATGTTTACTATTTTCATTCCAGTGGAAGGAAAGGTCAAGCACGATCCTACTATGTTCAGATTATGGGTATGGGTACATACTGGCAGGGTCTGCAATCACTTTCAAAGATGACACTGATGTTTTATTTACTGGATCACTACTGCTGATGGGATGTGGTGGACAAAATAGAACATAAATACAAGCTGACTCTGGCTGGCATCAGAGTGTGAGTAAAAATACTTTGTGCCTCTGTGTTGATTAATTTCCAGAAAAATCCATGTAATAGAAAACATTTCAGCCGAACACCTTCTCCAAGCTCTTACAGATCAACAGTGTTGGTAAAAGTTGTTCCAAATATTTCAGTTTGTCCAAATCTTAAGTGGTTAGTTTTTAGTGGTATCAGAGAACTTGGTATTTGTAGCATATGGAGAAGAATGAGGATTTAATAATCAGGCAGATGATTAGTGTCTTACTTTGATAGGACATCTGCTAGGATATGGACACAATGGCTATTAGAGTGCTTAAACTGTTGATCCTGATTTGTTTCTTACACGTACTTTCTTTTGTTTGAAGTGCATACTTCTTTAATAATATTACTACTACTAGTACTGTATTAAATAATAATAACATACTTTATTGAGTCCCCCTGGGGAAATTGCTGGCGACCTTACACATGACTGTCTGACACGATTTCGGTTTCTTGTCCGAGGTCACCTCGACATGTAGGGACCAGCCACCGAACCACTGACCCTGGGCTTTGTAGACGACTGCTCTACCAGCTGAGCTACTGCCACCCCATTATTCACGTCATTTATTGTGTTCACATGAAGCACTTACATAGTTGATGTAGATTAGGTTGCAAATTGAAGATGTCACTGAAAAGAATAGTCCTTACATACTGTATACTAGTTTGCACAACAGCATGAATAGCATTTCAAAAAATATGTGCATTGTCTTGAAGCTGTCCCTGTTGATCTTTATGGCATTCTCTTTAAAGTGTCAACCAATGCTGCTTACTATGACAGCCATCCAGAGGAAAGCATAAGACAGAGGAGCTAGTAAAGGATTTGTAACAAAGCAAATGACACCTGTCACCACAAAGCTTGAGAAAGGGGTGATGGCACACATAAATAACAAACTGCTCCGACTGACTGAACTGATAACATGGAAACAATATAAGACAGAGGGCAGAATAGACTGTTATGGTTGGGAGGCTCAGGCTGTTTGGTGCGTATGCAACACTGGAGTCTGTCAATCACTGGCAGGCTGTGTCCCCTTCTCTGCAGTCGTGTACTAAGTATCTAGCATGAAATTGAAAACCATAGGAACTGTGGGAAAAGATTTGACATACTGTAGGTGGGATTGCTGAACTGTAGCAAACAGCTGGCATAAGTACTGTAATGTTCATTCTGAAAAACTGTCTGGAAATGTTTTAGGTTTCCACAATGTACGCCTCAATAGTCAAGATACAACACAGAGCATATTAGGTGCTCATTTGTGTTGACAGCAATCAGGTCTGTGTAATGGTTCCAATCGAAACAGTCTCAGACTCAGCCAATTAACAGGGTGCTGAGGCAGGATGCTTTTACTGCCCTCATGAACTATTCAAGATATTTTTCTCTGCTCTAATTTTTCTCCCAATTTGTCTCTACAGAAGCTGGTGGCACAAAACACAAGTATCGTCTGGTATGCAAGAAGACTTCTGATATTATATTTATTTTTAGTACATTTGGATTTTAGATACACTGTTCTTCTTTTTACCTCAGACAAATTATTGTGTATACAGGACTGAAACCATGTTTGCACACTTCTGTGGCACGTTTGCTCTATGCTGACTTACAGGTCACAGTATATATCACTTAATGGAAATGCCCTCAGATTTCTAGTATGGTTTACAAAACGATCAGTGAAATATGTTATGTCCTCTATATGTAGGATTATCTTATATGCAGCCTTTACTGAGATAATGTAGGTGAGTTAGTAAAATATTGTGAGGGTGCTACATAATAAGTCCTGTATCAAGATACTGCAAATTACATATTACATTAATCTGACTAATCAGTGCAAGCATCCATTCATTGGGAGATCTATATTTTGTTTAAATGTAGCCTTTATGATCTAACACTCTGCTCTGTAACAGTCACCACCTTTATTTGTCTACATTTACAATGGGCCTATATCTATATAGTTTGCTGCTACTAGAGTAACAAACTTACAACCTGTACTTAATGCCTGAAAGTGTCGATCTGAGGCAACATTGACAGCAGGCTTCCAGATGTGCATTACTTTGACCACTAGCTGGTTTCAATAATAAACTGTGCTAATGTACAGTATGTACACTGTTCAGCGATAAAACTCCACCCATGCACACAGAAATGTGCAAGAAAGGCAGTGAATCAACAGAATGACGTTTACATCTTGCTTATAGCTTTTGTTACAATTCAACACATATCTGTCAGAGCTACATGCAGTTTCTAAATCACAAAGAATACACCCTACAGTAAGGCTGTGTGTAGCTTTAAGTGAACCAGAACCTAGTGCATACACACACAGAGCAGCCTGGCCCTCTGCAGCCATCAATTCACAGCAGTGAAGCTGACTGCAGCCTGCCCCTCTCTCTCTCTTCCCTTGTACCAGAATTAATTTCTCCCCAGAGCTGATAGGCTACGCTCTACTGCAGCCAATCCATATAATTAGGCCGTCAGCAATGTAAACCCCTGGCTCAGACTTCAAGTCCATTTCAATATTAGGTGCAGACATGAGAATGGCTTCATCAAATATGAGTTTTTCTTGCATTAATTTGATAAATAGTTGTTTCTTCTGGTACCCTCTATGTGGCTTATCACTACACACAACTGCCTGATACTTCCATTCTGTTACACTAGTTCTTCTTTTGGGGAAATTTTCTTTTCTTCTGCTGCACAGAAAGCTAGATGTGTCTGTTTCTTTAAGTTTTATGATCCATTTACTGTAGTTTCACATAACTAATGAAGCACTTGTAAGTGTTTTAATGGGCATTTAATATTGGCGGATTCTGGGACCAAGGTGTCCCCGCTCCCCACTTTGTCCCGCCCCATTCTCAGCCCTGTTAAGTAAGTATTTTTCCTACCAGAGCCAATTATTTAGGGTTTTGACGGCTGATCTCACTCCATATGGCGACAGCTCTGTTAATCGCCACCTCCCAGAGAACTGCTGCATGACAGCCTGCGTGTCAAAATCACCATCAAAACGTTGAGGCGTGGAAAGGGGAGGGTGGGAGATGAATGCAATGCGTGTCTGTGTGTTATTTTCTGTGGGGGGGTAGCAAGGAGAAAGGAAAAATTAGCCAGAGAAAACAAAGTCAATGAGGCATGAAGGAGGCTTCCCTCTCCTGTGTTTGGTAGAGGCAGTCATCCCTCCTCATTCACTGTTACCACCACTCCAAAGGGAAGGGAAGAAAAAGGCAGCTTCGAGGTGGGTGTACAAGGGTGCTGGTGGAAGAATAGTGAGGCTATAACACAATTCTGCATGTTTACTCATTCTGGTTGTGGTTGTTGACTGAGGCAACACTTCACAGCTCTGGCTTCCAGTCCTCTGCCTGCTTGTTTGAGCAGACATTAACTTGTAGGATGCATTTGCATTTCCCCAGAGTGGATCTTCTTGGATTGAAAATGACCTTTGGGATAAAGTGTCAAGAGGCCATGCTGTACGCATACTACAAAATCAAGGATTGAAGATATTGCAATCACAATGAATTGCTTTGTGCATTGACTGATTACCACTGGGGAAGAGGGAAATAGCCTGCACTATCCTGAATCCCCTCGTTACACATATTTACTTGTAGAAATTTATGATAATAGCTATGGGATCCTTGGTGGACAAAATACACACGGACACATCCATTTGCTGTAAAAGAGAGACCACATCTACAAATTACAAACAAAACAATGCTTAATCAAAGATTAACATAACAATTGGCTGCAGTCATTTCTAAAGGACACAAAATAGAACTGATTATATCTTGGAAACTCCTGTGTTTCCTAGAGAACAGCTAAATGTCTGATATAGGCTGAAAGACATTAGAAAATCAATACTTTCTCGCAGTTGTAGTTCTCCTAGTTTCCAGTAAACTTGCTAAATCACATCATTATCCATATTACACAAAAACACTGTATTAACATTAAACTAGAATACACAAACATATGCATTATTAGCTCAATGGAAAGTCAAATAGTTGGTAGTTGCTTCATTTATGAGCCATGCTTAGTTCCCCATATATACAAAAGAATGATGGTAATTCATCTTCTTTCTAATCATCTTTAGTGTTTTGATAAGTATAATCTTTAGTGACAGGTGGGAAAATACACACATAATTATATCTGCTAGAACAGCTGGTTAACATTGTTCTGTTTCTAAACTGGCAGGTAATTTAGGGAAGTTTTTTTTTAATATGATTCTCTCACCTTTCTCTTCCTGTGTGTCAATACCAGTGATTTCTGAAGACCTTAGAAGAAGAGTAGCTGATGCTCACCAGGCTAGAAAGGGTTCCAAAAAAAAACCAAAACACCACTCTACTCTTCCCAGGAGTGCCCGACCAACAAAAATCATACAGAGAACAAGGCATACAATAGTCTGAGAGGTAGCAAGGAACCTCTAGACATTGCAAGGGTAGCAAGGGTAACCTCTAAGAAACTAAAGGCCTCTCTTGCAGTGGCTAATATCAGTTCTCATGAGTGCACCATCAGGAAAACACTGAACAACAATGTTGAACATTGAAGTCCAAAGACATTGCTGGCCATCTGCATTCTGCATTCTCAAGGCCATATAGATAAGCCAGGAGGAAAAATGAGGACTTGTTGGCTTGAATAAGAAGTGTTATGTTTGATGATGACCAGACACTGCAGTCCAGCACTAGACCTCAGTAATATGTGTGAAACATGGTGGTATCCAATCCTGTCTCCTGAAAATCACATTTCTATACAAATACATTTCAACTATGATTATGTGTTCCTAGGGAACGTAATCATATATTAATTATGCTGTGATGGAACATATTTTTGAACAAATAAAGAACTATATTTATAAACAGAAAACAACTTGCAAGGAGGTGGTTGGGTTGGATGCAGTATATAATATGCAGGACTGACAAACCACAGGTTCGAGTCCAGAGACCCGTGTGAGGTTGGGTTTAGGCAAGAAAAGAACTTTGGTTAGGGTTAGAGAAAGATTGTGTTTTTGTTTACATTTTATTACAGACATTGTGTTTGGAGTGACTGTTATAGTTTTCCCTATTAACCCAACCCATAACCTCTTTGTTTCAAGTGGATGAACATAATCAAGATTAGGGCTAGATCTTAGTAGAAACTGCATTATTTTGCATAATTTCTATTTTTTTGAATCTTATATTTACGGTAGCAGTTAAACAGTATACCAGTATACCAGCATACCCAACACATTCTTAGACTGACTTCATATCTTGCCAGTTGCTTCTGGCACTTTCCATCTTTAGCTTGTTTGAATATGAAAAAATCATGAAATTCTCTGAACTATGTCCAGCATAACCTTTCTGATTCTGAGTGAAGCTTACTGTGAAAAAAAGAGCTGCTCACTGATGTGAACATTTTGAATGCTAGGTAAGCAAAAATGCACTGAGGGTTAAAAGCCTGACTGAGTCACTATGGCTCATGTCAGAAGGCCTCAGACTTTGCCACCTCACATGACACATGCCTAAGGTCAGTGTCACTGCCCTGCCAAGTGCTGACCTTTGATCAGTTAGAGAAGCGCTAAAAACTGCCCCAAGGTATCTTTGGGTTATATCTCAGAATCATGGAAGAAAAGGACAACAGCCTCTAACTATCCCAGCAAGAGTTTCGTAGCCTGTAAAAACATTAACATGCCTTGTCAACACACAGTAGTGCTCTGTAATAAAGCCCAACATGAGTCTAATGCCAAACCTTTGGAGGCAGTGCAGACATCTCCTTAAACAAATACTTTACCACTGAAGCAACAATTAGACATTTTCATTCATAATGTGAATTTAGAAAATACTGAAAATCTGTGAGTTACAGTTTTGGTCACAGTAATATCAGAGTTTGCTCACATGCTATGCATATTACAAAATTTCCTTTGATGCCTCTTTGATGACTTTTACAAAGGAAAGTGATGCATGGTGCCAAGATTAAGGTACTGTAGCTATAGTGAAGATAACTTTTTTTTTTTGAATTTCCTTAAGGACAGATATGTTTTAGGTACTGGGCTCCAGGACTGTTATGCTTGAACCACTTAGTTAAAAAATACTGACCCCTAAACAGGAATTGCTGGCAGGAAGCAGAGAGGTATTTATTACATATCAATGAATTCCCATTGCACATAATCAGGCTAGCTGATATCTATTTTTCTGCCATGAGCAACAAACCACAACACTGCCCCACCACGTGCACATACATAAAGGGTATAGATAAAGGATATTCACCCAAAGTTTTGCAGTTATGTCTTGGTTTGACTGTGTATTAAATTTAGCCCTCTGATCTTAAACTAATCTTAAATGACTTTTCTTTATTGTCTCACTACAAAGGATGCACCTTCCACTGCAATAAACATTTGAAGTCTCATGAACTCATTTATTTCAGGAGAAAAAAGGTCAACAACAATTAACAGGAATAAAGCATCATCTAAATTATGTTTGAAAGAGCCTGGCTTGTATTATGTATTACATTTCAGCCTGCCAGGTTGTAAATACAATAACTAGATCTCCCTCATCTCTCATGCTAATTATTGTTTGTGCTTCAAAGTGTTCTGTGTTATGCTTTTGCTGTTTACTGCTGCTGACTAGACACCAATCAAGCTCATCTCTCCTGTGCTGCAATCACAAGCCTGTCTTGACCAATCAAAATGTCTTGTTGTTTACACTAAAGTGGTGTGGGAAGCAAAAGTCAGCATTTCCTGCTGTGAGACTTATTTTTAGAGTCCACTAGAGGAAAAAATGCAAGTGATATTACATTTCCGACTCTCATGAAGAGTGGGGGGAGATATTGATGTGCAGGAGAGGCATGAGGAGCAAGGCATAGAAAATGGAGAGAAAAAAGCAGAGATGAGAGAAAGAAAGGAAGAGGGAGAGACAGTCACACTTGGTTTGATTCATCTCTGGGCGTATCATCTGGCTTGCAGGGGGAAAATTACTGTACCAGTCCCCCAAGGGCCGGAGTGACTTCCTTAACCACTTTAATAAACTGGAAGACTGTGATTGGCCAGACAGTGCTGCTGTCAGCGTGTTAATTAGACACAGTGCTTTATCAGAGCTGGCCACTCATGAACCGACCAAGCATATTACCATAAATGGTTTACTTTCAGTCTACACGGGAAAGCAAACTTTAAGCATATCATCTAAATCCATTGTTTGGCTATATGTATATGTTACTAGCTGTATAAAAAATATTAAAATCATAATATCTAATCAGGCTCAGTTCAGCTGGTGGCTTATTAAACAATAAATAAACATGCAATATCAAAACTTGTTTTCAGGAATGAATTTCAAATTCAATGTAGTCTTTGAAACACTTCATATTTTGCAATCCTCATTTCCAAACCAGCTCTCTTCCTCATTATCCAGAGGATCCTAATTACATGTGCACAAACTATGTTTACTGTTTGTTGGCGCTTTTTCACCTACAATGTTGTTTTTTTCCCTCCACATCTGCTTATCAGCATATGTTTAATCCTCAAATTATCACTTTTCTAATTTAAGACTGTAGTTCTGAATTTTATTTTTTTTAAGTACTAAACCACATGAAGGGTGTTTATTTTAATTTTACTGATCAGCTAATTAAGTGGCACAAACCTGTTTACAATTTAAAATTCAAAACCTGGATGTATTTAGTGAAACTTTTGTAAAATGTAATTGAAACATCTCAAACAAATGTTTTCTTTAGGGTCTGATCCAATTTTAAGCCTTTAATTAATGCACACATATGTGTTCAGGTCGCCAGTGGAAAAATGGGATAATGAATGAATAAACCAAAAGAATTCATAAGACTAGAAGATAAGAGTCAATATAATCAACCTGCTCTATGTGTTCACAACACTAAATTTGGCAAATATACAGAGATGCAATAAAACCCCAAAGCTGCACAGTGATTTCTTGAGTTTTACACATTTGAAATCACACCATACAGTATGTCAACACAGCTCGCAGCTACTTCATATAGTAGCTGATACATTCATCCTCTTCAAGCACAAGAATATACAGTACAATAGGAGGGGGATGGTGCTGTGGTAAGCAAAAGCAACAGTGTTTATTCACCCTGAAGACAGTAGATATAATAATCACCTCCAGCCCAAGTTTTTCACAAAAATGAAACTAGGCTATTGAATAATTCATTAGCTGAGTGTGTGTCACCAACTCAGCATTTAGCTTGAGGAAACTGTGGGCAAACTCTGAGAGGGATACTATTGTTCCCCTTTCATCTCTTGTGTGTAACTCAGCACTTGGTATATTTAAAATTCACATCTTCATAATGAGAGAAAAAAAGGCGGCATCTATCCCCAAGGATATGTGTTTCACTTGGAATATGCATGTAACCGACATAACAACAAATGCCTAAAAAAACTGTAGTTGATGTATTTATATTAAATATATCTGAAAGAACTGAGAGCTAATAGCTCAGTGGGTAGAGCAGTCGTCTCCCAGCGGTTCGATTCTCAGTCCCAGCAAGCTACATGTCGAGGTGTCCTTGGACAAGACACCGAAACCCCGTAGTAGCACTGACACAGGTCTAGCAGCTGTCCAAACAACAATTTCCCCAAGGGGATCAATAAAGTATTCATTATTATTATTATTATTATTATTATGTGGTCGAATCTCCTGGTTTTGGTTAAATGTATTTTTTTTTATTCTTTTTAAACAGAACCAGGAGATTTGACTACATTACGTCAGTAGCAGCAGCATTCTGGACCATTTGACGACTTTTAGTACCAAAAACAACAATAATCAAGTCTACAAGTGCCAACAAAGGCAGGAACTAAGGCCTCTGCACCTGCTACTGACAGAGAAGGCTGAATTTGAGCTATGTTACGAAGGTGAAAGAAAACGGTCTTGGTAATATCTTTAATGTGCTGTTCTAAAGAAAGAACCAGATCAAATGTGACACTGAGATTTTTGGCTGTAAAGCTCTGAGAGATTACACAGTTGTCAAGGGTTATGATTAACTGATCGAACATGTGATGATTATGAGATGGGCCAATGACCAGCATCTCAGTTTTATCTGAATTTAAGAGCAGAACATTATGTGACATCCAGTGGTTTATGTCATCATATGGTGTGAAAACGAGCAGTATTTTGTCCTGTTGTTAAACGGTGGTTATCATAGCCACTTTCCGTTTTGTGTTTTTACTGCTCCCTCACAAAATCAGCTCCAAATGTAAATGCAGAAAGAATATGACTCATATTCTTTGAAAGTGTAGTTTTTATATCATTTTTAATCATGTAGATAAAAAGGTAAAGAGCTAAATCCACAGGAATGTTGGATTTATTTATTTCATCGCCCACCTGTAAACACAAACGTTTGAGTTATGGTTTATGGAGTCAGAGGTGAGACAGATAATCAGCCAGTGTTCATCAGCAGATGTTTAATGTGAAACTCAACAGTCTTCGTGCTCTAGTTATATTTTTTCCTGATCAGCTTTTCTACAGCCTCATTTTTATGTCTGTAGCCTCAAAGCTGATTTATGTTTTCTTACACAGATTTTAACGCATACCTGATGTTCTTTGTGTGGCAGGTTCTCCTAGAAAATAAGTGCAAACATCTATTTATAGTCTTTCTAGTTTATCATACAGAAGAAAAAGCAGCAAATGTAAAATGTTCCAGCTGTAATTGTGTGAAATGTGAAAACAAATGAAACTATAAAACATTCACTGTTTCTGTTTTAGATGTGTTTGATGTGCACTTTTCTTGTATTAATCTTTATTAACTTGTATATTTTCTATATTGTTCTGTAATATTTTGGTAACAGCTACTGCAACACTGGAATTTCCCTTTGGGGATTAATAAAGTATCTGTCTGTCGATCTCTCTGTGTGTGTTTGTGTTTCCTGCAATTTATCGAGTGACAGAAACGTTGTGAAACGTGTGAGCTCACCTGCCAGGTGTGTCCTGTGTTTCAGTATTTCCTGAGGATACAGCAAAGTGTTTCAGGAGTACGCTCGAGCCATCAGCCAGTTGTACCCAGACATCCGCATTGAGGGGGAGAACTACCCCCCCACCCCGTTCAACAGGTGAGTTGTCGCATCACAAACACCTGCGCTTGTGTCTCTGTGTTGAAACTTTCTGTAATAAACATGTTACCTGAGAACAGGTGTAAACCCAACACCCCCACCCATCTCTTCAGGTGTGTAGGTAACCTGATCTCCTACCTGAAGCTCCTTTCCATCCTCCTCATCATCAGTGGACAGAATCCCTTTGTGCTCCTTGGCCTCCAAACTCCCAGAGCCTGGACCTGGACTCAGGACAACAAGGTACCTGTTACCATGGCAACAGAGGTTGCAGCTGGTCAGTGTGGCATCTGCTTTAACCCATCACTGTTTCCTGTTGACAGATCTTCTCTTGTCTTATGGCCTTCTTCCTGTGCAACATGATGGAGACTCACTTCCTGTCCACTGGAGCCTTCGAGATCACTTTAAATGGTGAGTCCCGATTGGTCCAAATAGCATGACATCATTCTGAATACCTCGACCCACCACAGGTGGAAGTTGACAAATCCTAACTTGGTGGTCTCCACCTGTCCTCCCCCCAACCTCCCTCTGTCACAGATGTGCCTCTATGGTCGAAGCTTCAATCTGGTTACGTCCCTAACATCCAGGAGATTTTTCAGATCCTCGACAGCCACATGAAGATGAACCAGGTGGATCACATGACCTTCTCCTCCACTTAGAGCTGCACAGGTAAATTCACACTGCACCAAGTGTACTGTGATTATACTGGAACTGTACTGCATTGTTAATAACTCGAAACCTGTTTCTGTCGTGTGTGTGTGTCCATCTCTTCTCAGGTGAGCTACGGTCAAGTGTCCTAGTTCAGTGAGACGTTTGGCCGGTGGCGTTCATGAAGGCTGGGTCCTAAAGCAGGTTCTGCAGGACCCGGCTGGATGTCTCCCGCCACAAAACAAGCGCTCCCTCTGAGTCACAGCTGCGCCCTACTCTTCCCAAAATGCACCTGTTGGCAGGTGGATCTCCACACTGTGACAAATTCTACTAGATTCTACTGGACTTATGTTGTTTATTTATTCAATATGAAACTGTGGTACTAGTGTTAGCTTCATGCTAATTAGCCTTGATCTGGACAGGAAGCAGAAAAGTAATAAATAATAAGTCGTATTTTCTGTTTGTGATTTTTTTCTCTCCACAAAACGTTAAGTCTATGTGATACTAAAGTCATGCTTTTATTGTGAAAACAGGAAATTGTCTGGTTTGCCTTTGTGATTGGAGTCAATAAAAGTGAGCAGATTGAAGTGATCAGTCCTCTAATTCCTTAATTATGAATTGGGTCAGATTTAAGAGAGATTCAGCTTGTTTCTGTGGGAAAGGAGCAGTTTAAGACTAGAGTCATACAATTGATAAATCTGCAGCTGATGCAGCCCCCCCCAATAATGAATCTGTCTCACAAAGTGAAGCTAAAAGATCTCAATCAGTAACACAGCTTCCTGTATCCAACGCGGATTGTTTGCTGCTCCTGCTCGTTGGGTTTGATTTACGAATTAATTTCTAAACTCTAAGCTCACTCATTTACTGATTTTTGGACACCGAGTGTTATAAGAGTTAAATCAGATGCTTGTATTACTCAAGCACTTGTTTTATAACTACTGCTAACTGTGTATTACTTTGTTTTCTTAGCTCCGCCAGCTTGTTCTACTGTTAGCTATGGCTTCTGTCTCCCTCTGTCTCTCCCTCTCTGTTCTGCTCAGTCTGTCATATCATAGCTTCTGCTCTGCCTCCTTTAGTGGTAATGGTATCTGTAACAAATGTGGATTATTTGCAGCTTTGGAGGCGAGGTTGGCCGAATTGGAAACTCGGCTCCGCACTATGGAAAACAAACCAGATGGTCAGGTCCCGGTAGTCGGTGCGGAACCACCTAGCATAGCTCAGGTTAGTGGTCTCCCAGTAGTCCCACAGCAGCTGGGAAATCAGGCTGGCTGGGTGACGGTCCGGAGGAGGCATAGACAGAAACCCTCGCCCAAGGTTCACCACCAGCCTGTTCACGTTTCCAATCGCTTTTCTCCGCTCAGCGACACACCCGCTGAGAAACCCACTCTGGTTATTGGCAGCTCCATAGTGAGAAACGTGAAGTTAGAGACTCCAGCGACCATAGTCAAGTGTATTCCCGGGGTCAGAGCAGGCGACATCGAGTCCTATTTGAAACTCCTAAGGATAAACGTAAGTACAGTAAGATCATAATTCACGCAGGAGGTAATGACATCCGACTACACCAGTCGGAGGTCACTAAAATTAATGTTGCAAGTTTAGTGTTGGAGTACAGCGGTTACAACTGACTTTACCCTTTTGCCTTAAATTTGTTCGGGAGCACGTCATGAGGCTACCCAGTAGGAAAGAAGCAGTTTTGAGCATACATGCGTGTTAAGCGTAATCAGACAAACACCTTGTAACTTGGCTTCATGTTTTCAGCCATGACACCTTACCTAAGTGATATTCATTAATGGGTTTAATCAGGGCCGTTTCTAGCTCTATGCAAGATCATTTTGGGGGCCCCTGTTTTGAATTGATGTGAGGAGTTTAAACCTTTCAATGATTTGTGGCAATGCATCACAGTAGGTTCTCAAAACTGAAATTCTCTGAAACTGAAAAAAACAACAAAGAAAAAAAATCAAGTTGAACCAAGCAGTAATAATAAAGGTAAAGAAATTCCCTCTCTATGACCATGCAGGTGCAGAAGCTTACAAACTTTAGAATGGTACCTGCAAATCAAAGATTTTTAAGATACCAGGCAAAATCATGAGCAAAAATTCAAATCAGATCCAATGTTTCAAAGTTTTTGTGATATAATATTGAACAATTTGGTTTATTACATAATAAACCTAATTATGTAAGAGCAGGAGTGCCCAAACTTTTTATAAAGATGGATAAATTTGATGATGTGATGATTCCTGTGGGCCTCTCAGAAAAAGACAGCAAAGGTTACATACAAATGCACTGAATTAAAACAATTTTATTATCATTGTGACAGTTATCATTTTTAAATGTCAATGAAGCCACACAGGAATGATCACATGAAAAAAATAAAAATAAAATTACAATATGGCCAAAACTGGTCATGTACCTGGGACTCTGGCATGTCAGAGTGTTTTTTTACCAGTTGAGCTAACAAAGACAACATGCAGCAGTGAACATGTCTGGTATAGAGCTAATCAAAGTTAATACTCTGGTGCAGCTGTTTCTGCAGTGATATCACAGACACTCCCCAACGGGTTATAGAAGTTTCTTTCAACATTACAGAGCAAATATAATCTGAGAGATGTTTGAATTACATTTAATTCTACTAAAATATTTAAGACTAAAGACTAAAGCGGTAGCTTGGGGGGCCCCCTAGTGGCCACGGGGCCCTATGCATCTGCATAGTTCTTATAACGTAAGAAACGGTAGGAAATTAGAGTCCAAGTTTGGCCGAGTCAATTTTGTTATGTTTATTGTGGTGAACATTCTTAAAACTATGGACTTTTTAATAATGATGTGTTTTTGTTTTGTATGTTGTGAATTTTTATTTAATATTAAAGTAATCAGAATATTTTTTAAACAATAGTTCCGAACAGCAGACTCCAGGTGGATGACGCTGCTACAGGTAAGATGTTTCTCAATAGTCTCCGTCGCTCGTGTAAACTAATAAGGTTAAAAGTAATGTATTCTGTCTCAAACTGCATGTAAACATCACGTCACGTAGCTTTTGAATACTAAGGTTCTGTCGTCACTTTAGGTCGGAAGAAAACGAACTTTAGAATTGTTTAATTTCATGGAAATTTAGTTTCACGACTGGCTCAGATGTCATGACAAACAAAAACGCAAGAGGGAAAACTTGCCGGCAGAGAATATTTATTACAAACCAAACTAAAACATAAGGAGTAGTCTAGATCTGAAATCAGTTGAATCAGTAGTGAACCTGGGTGCCTGGATGTGTGTAAAAGTGTTGAAAGCCAGAAGATAAATGGTCTGCAGGGCCAGGACGGACGTGGACCGCCGAGAGTGGGAGAGACCGAACTACGACGTCTTCCAGTTTTAAGAAAGCTCAGTCCCACCCACTGGAAGACCGCACACCGGAGATCCATAACCTTGATGAGGGCCCTGGACACAAAACAAAAGGAAAACCCAAACAACAACAAAGCAACATAACTCCGCCTATGCGGGTCGTCACATTAGCGTTATTAGCATATTGAGTGGCCTGCTATAGGAGACCTGGACTGTGTGTGTGTTGACTGTGCCCCTGCTACTTGTTCTATAGGTAAGTTACCACGTTAAATATATTGTCTCCTCTATTGTTATTGTTCATATGCATCTGTTATATTTGTATGATTTTGAGAAAATTTATTTGGGTAATTAAAAGCATTTATTTTTATTTAAACATGCAGGTTGTTTTAGAGGGAGATATTTTGTACTTGTTTTGGTCAGGGTTTGATTTCTACTGGATTGTAATTATTTCATGTTAATATCAATAATATTTTGTGTAAGTTTGTGTTGTTTCTAGACATTAAATTTAGATATAAGCAATTTAGGGTGTGTTTGTTGACTGTGCCCCTTGCTGCTTATCTTATAGAAAATGAAGTGCAGAACTGGATAGTAGTGTGCTGGGTCACAATCCATCTTAAAGCTGGTGCAGAAGCATATAGTTGATGTATGCTTCAATGTGAAAATGGTCTTTGTTTTTGATTTGTTACTGGGTGTACTGAAGAGACAGATGTGCAGAAGGTGCGCAGATAACAGCTCAGTAATTTGCATTATTGATTGTTCAGTGCGACTGGGTGGTTTGGTGTGGAGAGTCAAAGGTAAGGCATGGGTCGATGCATGTCACTCAAGTTAGGGTTAGGGTTGGGTTTGGGGTTAGGGTAGGGTTAGGGTAAGGGTTAGGGTAAGGGTTAGGGTTAGAAAAATAAGGGTTAGGGGTTAGGGTTAGGGTTAGGGGTTAGGGTTAGGGGTTAGGGTTAGGGTTAGGGTTAGAAAGGTATTATTTTGAATCCCACCGGCATAAAATGTCAGTGAGATTAAGTGCATTCTCCATCACAGGACC
>JAUMHL010000012.1:10576047-10649053 GCA_032362345.1 Sandelia bainsii
GCAGCTGTCCAAACAACAATTTCCCCAAGGGGATCAATAAAGTATTCATTATTATTATTATTATTATTATTATTAATAGTATAGATACATGTTACTCCTCTGTTTTATTTCTGACAAGGTAGCTCCTCAGGAGTGTTTGTTGTCCCTATAATTCTGGGACCTGTAGTGTTAAACTCTACCTGTTGTTACCATGGTAACCAAAGCTGTCACCAAGTCAAGTGGGAGTGAAATCTAAAGGATTAAAGCTTTAATAGTACATATTACAGCAATTATATTACTAATATTAATACAAAGCTGCATGTTGCCTTTTTCAAAATTCACAAAGCAGTTTCTTGTGCACACTGATGATTGCGTGCCTATGTGTAATTGCTCGACAAAATTAGATACCGTAGATTGCACCATTAGGTCCCTAAGAGAAACAGTCTGGAGCTATAGTTGCAGACTGTAGCTATGAGACAAAACACACAAGTGGCCTGGGAAATGAAAGGGAAAATGAATCCCGCTGAAGTGAGGAGTGTAGGTAGAAGGGGTGGGTGCACAGGGCATGTCTTAATCTATTTCCAGAAGCTTTTGCCTGACTGCTTGCCTTTCAGCCCATTATTTTCCATGCTGTGGGTGAAAATGAAAGATAACAGGTCATGAGCAAGAGATTGGTAGGAAGGCAAATGAGCATCTACCCCATCCTCAACTGAAAAATGCTCCAATAAACATGTTGTATGCAAACGGTGAAAATCTTAAAAGAACGGAAATGAATATGTTGTAAATCTTATACTATGATGATTTGAAAATGAGTTTCATTTCAAATAGAGCTGCAAAAGAATGTGGCTGTGATAGACAGAGCATTTCAAAGCCTGCCATCCATCTCCCTTATATTTCCGTCATGACTTTTCAGCTCCAGTTAACCTGTTTTCCAAGCTACAAAATATGAAATCATATATCCTGGTTTAGAGTCAACATAAATAATTTTAAGCAAAAATGCAAAACAGCACAATTTTATACTGAAACAATAAGACAAGGACTAATAGTACAATAAAACAAATACTAACTGACTCAGGGCACGTATACAACTGAATGAAAACTCTAAGAAGTTCAATAGACTTTGGGAGGCACAAGAATATTATTCTATACACATTAGGTGATCACCAGATTCAAGAATACAAACAGAAGCCAGCAAATGTATTTGTGGAAGTATTTTCTGAGGCTCAGAGATAGCAAACTGGTCCAGAATGGACGACATTCTCACAGTTTGAGTGAAACTATGTGCCTGAGGTTGTGCTGTCGCCTAAGACACATGGCTGTTTATTTCTCTACCAGACTCAACAGACGTAAGCTGTGTTTGGAATGTATTCTCACAATAAAAAGTGGGGCTTCCCATTTGCTAACGCCTTCCGAGTCACAGAAAATTGATTGTTGGCCGACCAGCAATCTTCAGCCATCCTCTCTGCTTGCTGTTTCTTTGTTCTGAAATTGCATGTTTGCTGTTAGATACTGTCGAAGCCACTTCACAAACAACACAAGTACACCTACAAATGCCAGGTGGATGTCTTTCCAATAAGTACAGGTCAAGAGGTGGTGAGTCAAGAGTGGACTAGTGGGTCAGAGAGGTACATGCACTCAATTAACCCTTCTTTAAATTTGGCCGTGTTTCAGTAGGTGCTAGCAAAGGAGCTACGGAGATACAAAGTGATTTGATTAAGTGTGAAGCAGACAGAAAAGACTGAAGAGAAGCAGGTATTCTATAGCTCCAGAGTACAGTGAGTACTTGACTTTTTCCTTTTAGCTGAGTGTTTTATGTTAGTGGTGTAGAATAAAAGAGAGATAGAACCAGAAGCAAATCTCCTATGGTCTTGGTTTTGTGAAGACTGAGCTGATGACTGGTTCTTTGAGTTACTGAACTCTTTAAAGTGTAGTTTTAGCATAGTCTACATAAAGGTGAGGACACTTTGATATTTATTGTATTATGTTCAAATCTGTTTTGTAAAATTTAATATTATTATGGTTATGTGAGGTGTATGGGGGAATGTGTAATACTATTTCCAGCATAGAATTGAATGAAAAGGTTCTGACAACAGTAGCTATGGGTATGTTAAATAAATCAGCTTAAACGTACAAACTAACCCAATGACAATCCTTATATAAGAGAACAGAGTCAGATTATTTTCTTTCACAAGCTGCACACAGGAGTTAAACTAATATTAAAGCCATGCTTGGACCTGTGTTAAAACAATTATTATTTAATTTATCTGATAGAGTGAACTACATACAGTACAGTGCATTTGCCTGCAAGACACTCCTCCAAGCAAGAGATTCATTTTGGTAAATCTCACACTCTATTACAGCTTCTGAAAAGACAAAAGGCATTATCATCAGTATGCAGGCAGAAAATGTATTGCAGGGACGTGGGCTGTGATGAGCTTCGCTAATTAATGAAGTGTGATGGCACCAGTACTCAGAAATATATGACAGTCTGCTTTCATGACTAGTCTTATACAATTTCAAGATACTTAACATCGAGCTGCTTTAGACAAACAGTCAGATGTCAGACTTATTCTTTTGTGTGCAAATGGAGTCACATGACCTTTCCTTAATCTATGCTAAAATGTCCTTCACAACATAATCAACAACCAAGTAGTAATTAAAATACATGACAATGGCAAGACCATGCTTTGTCTTTACAGCCCTTAAACAAACATCAGGCTCAACGCCCCATAAAACAATAACCCACACTTCAATACCTAATCAGTCATAAACATTAATTGTGGCATCTGTCATTTGACATAAACTGTAATTGAGCATAGAAATTAGTTTATGTTAAGAGCCTGAAAGAGAAGGTTATGAATTTTCTGTTTTCTGACGGCACTGTTGTCAGTTTGCGCTGTCACAATCATGAAGATGTAGGAATGAAGAAAACTCGGAACCCCTTCTGGTTTCAGATCAGCATCATTGTTTTCTTTGATTCACTGAGTGACAGAAGCTGCAGTAGCTTGTCACATCAGCCAGGCCGGTTGCCCTGCATGCAAGCTGCTGTGTCTGCCCTTTTAAATCTAAAAGTGTCTCTCCCCAGCACTCCCACACTTTTCTCAAGTGAGATTGCTGCTCGAGGGGTGGGTGAATGAGACATGATCTCACTCTGGTAGGTGATGACATTGACAGGAGCAGCCAGTCACTTTGAGTTGTTTAAACAGAGTTGAGGCGCAGGCTATCTATGGCTAGAGGTGGAGGCTGGGGGCGAGAGGTTGACGATCCTCTGGACTAGTGAGAACAAACATGTCCACTTATGACCAGATGATATGATGTGATGTCTCTCCTTGCCATGTGGACAGAACATGCAGAGCCATGACCTGGATTCATATCCCCAGAGAGCACTGCAGTGTTTATCATGACCATGTCCATTGTCTGCATAGTCATATTCGTCAAAACTATATTCACTTATACTTACTGCTGCCAACGTTTCCCTTGATTTAAAATGACTTGTAGTTTGAAAAGATTTTAATTTCAGATGTTTGCTAGAGGGCATAAAATGAACATTCTGTTGATAACTTACTACCGAAAAGGAATGGTACCTTTTCTCGATCCAATTTCAATTAATTTTTATGTACGGTCAGACGCAACATATTTTGATTTTAATCAAAGTAATAGGGCTTACAGAGAACAAAGTCTATGTTGATGGCTGCAGGCAAATTAGAAATATCCTTAAGATAAAAAAAAAAAAGGCAGATCCAGTATTTGAAGCATAATATCTCAAAACCCTTCTTCAAATGATTAAAAATACATTTTATTAGGCTTCTAAATGGCTATATAGGTGTGCTGTTAACCTTCTAACTCTTAATATTCATTCAAAGCAGCAAAATGAAGACCAATGCTATGCTCATGAATTATATACCCTGGTGTACCAGAAATAATGATTCTGCTGTAGGTGGAGAAAATTCACAGGTTCTCACTTTTTAGAGATGCATCTTATTTGTTTTTATTGTGGCTAAAAACCCACACTTAAAAGAAATGCTGTTCCTAGGAGAGCATTACTGAGAGACTGCACATGGATGTATGATTTCTTTGGGTCTTAGCAACTTACTGTAGAGAGGCATATTTCTTTCTTGAGGATCAGATGGAAAGCAGTCGAGGCTGGCTTGGCATGATTTCAAAACTGGAGAGTAATCATAATCCTGAGGGCTAATAAAAGGGGGGCAAATTTGAGGAGCACAGACTCTATGTGAAATGCATTTGGTCCAACCAGAGAGTGTGTTCTTTCACAGAGCTATTTTTATCCATGACGTCTAATGGTAAGCAGGGGGTAGCATTTTTTTCTGACGGTGCTCGAGCTTTTTGACTCAAGTCAGCACCTTTGTTTCAGATCACATGGATTAGAGGCCAAGAATGAACAATGTGTGCCGAGCTCTGGCACAGACAAGTGTCAGTACTGCCAGCACACTTCATCCATCCATGCTGGCAGCCTGTCCATCATTCACACTCTGCAGTAACCTCCACCTTCAAAAAACATCACCACAGAAGAGATTACTTTTGGAAACAGGATACTACAACCAATGTCATACAACACCCGACTACACCAAGCATTCAGAAACACACCGCTGTGGCTTTACACTTAGTCAGCTCTCTGCTTTTCTGGTCACTTGTTTCATTCTGTCTATGGGTCTTCTGGCACCATAATTCCCATTCACTGAGAAGTTCTGACAGCACACTAGCCACCTAGCCAATGTACTCAAACCAATAGCCACTTCAGACCTCACTGTTCGAGGGTGAAGTGTCACTTGACTACTTTGAGCATCCATTGTCTATTTTTTTCCTCCCCTCTCTGGTTTTTGCTGCAATTTTTTATGGAATCAACACAAAGGTTTTCACACATGCAAGTCAAATTAGTGCACAATCTCTCCAACTTTATTTGACGATTACCGTCTCCTTCACATCAGTACTACATAATTTGGTGCCTACATTTCCTGTGTGTTCCCTTGTGTTCTCATTATCTGCCGGTTATAGGATGCAATTCTGCTGCTCAGCACCAAACAAATTCACTAAGCATGTAATAACTACAGACAACTTTGCTTTTGATACTAAAGAGGGGTGTGCTCTGTGGTTTTTGCATGCAGACATATTTTGACAACTCTTTCTTGATCATTAAGTCTTTGCTCCCAAAATGTGTGCACTTGTCTACCTGTCAATGTTACATACTATGAATATTTGCTTGTGAAATTAAATAATCCCAGAATGTATACAAAGTGCAACAGATTGACAATGTTTAAATAATTTCCTAAGCTTCTTCCTGAATAATCATGTCATTTTGTTTTTTTGGTAATTCAATGGCAGCACAAGCTCTATGCTGGTTAGGTTATGTGTGTTCATATTTGTTTTGTGTAGGTATTATCCTATTACCATTTCCATCTTTTATAGATTTTCCCACAGATACCCAGATTTTGCAAAGAAACAAACTGGTTTAAAATTATATTCACACAGGTGCAATGCCCTTGGTTGTGTTGTCCGTTCTCAACATGACAGCTTAGAAAAGCTTTAGGTGTAGAAAGGGAATATAAAAAAAATGCGAAATGCGAGGCTGGCTGTGCCCCAGAGTTCTTCTAAGTGAGAAAACACAGAAATTCAAGCAGATTTTTTATCCAATTTTAAATATTCAAAATAAATACCAGTTGCCAGATTTAACCTTAAACCGAGCCCTAACTGCCTGCATTTCTGGCTGGCAGTTACACACATACCACATCACTGTGTGCTTCATGGTTTCTTGTGAATTTATTGCACATGAGTGAATCTAAAAGAAGCAAGTGAGTAAATTCCGAGTGGTTTCTATTGTATCACTGCTCTACTTGACAATGCTCTACTTGACACTTTGTTCCTTGTCCAGCAACTGCACTCAAAAAATCTCTACATCCTTTTCTCTTCATCACCACAGTCTGCCCACTGCTTGCGACACCTCGTTTCTTGTTCATCTGCCCTCTTGGAGCACAGACTCCGACATATCATAAGAGATGTAAGAGATGAAAAGATCACTGAAGGAGCAGCAAACTCATGTGAGTTGCACAAAAAACAGAAAAATCTGTGGAATGTTAACTAAGGTATTTACTTTCTAACACTCTTTTAGTTATTTCACTGCTCAGGAACTGATGGATGATTATTAATTACTGTACACAACCGTGACATACATCTTATGTGGCTTCATCTCATGTGTTCACTCCCATTATTCATTTGATACACATCCATTTACAATGTGACAGTGTAAATTGAGTGTATTATGGGTTACAAGCAAAAGTGTGCACATATGTGAATGTGGCTTTGAGGTTTAGCAGCACCCATTACAGATAGCCAGAGGTACAGTCATTAAAAAATGAACTGGTGGATTTCTAGATGTAAGAAGACTAGTCTTATAAAATATTCAATAGTCTGCTATATCAGAGGACATACATTATATGCTATACATGGTGAGAAAATGTCTCAAATTTTACTCTACAGTAGTGTTACAATCCCAAATTCACATTGAGAATAAATTCCTTTTGTTGTACTGAAATGCTGTAAGTACATAGTGAATCCTTCCAATAGACTTCTACTCTGTTCTGTTTACAAGCAGAATTTTGCAGATGCTGTACAAGAAAAAGAATACCGATATTCGGTTAGGGCTCAAATACAAATTCTTACATGATTAAAGGTTTTTTGAACATTCAGTAATGATTTTGTTGTGCCATATCCTTTCATGAAATGCTGCTGTGCCTCCATCGAGACTCAAGTATTTCCTATCAAGGTTTGGGCAAAAATGACTGCCAATAGCATGGACATTTCTTTCATGTGCGAGAGCATGCAGGGATAAGTCTAAGTACTCTCTGAAGCCCTTACTGACGGCCTGATTAATTGACAAGTTGATTGACAACTCAAATGCCAGAGACTGTCATTACATTCAGCATTCACCTACAAGCTGGGAGACATCTTTTCTCGCCTTTCAGTGGACAGAAATACACTTGACAGAGTGGTTTTGCCTGAATATTTTAGACATCATATTAGCACTCATTTCCCACAAAGGCTCAAATTCAATCAAATTTGCTGCAGCAAATTATCACTTCTGTCAGAAACACATCGTAAACGTAATGCATTTCTAATAAATTAATGTTAGCCGAGTGGAAATCTATGATGTGTTTTTTTAAAGCTGGCTAAAGAGCCAAAGTAAAACTGTAACATCTGGGTTGTGTTCCAGACGGAAAAAAAACACTCAAACATTACTAATAGCTAAGTATCAAACCTTGGACTACAGCTTTTTTAGTGTGTTGTAAGGGGCACTACACCTTAGGATTCCATCTAGCCATTATATCTGAAGTATTTAAATAACACAGGCAATGGTAGAAAGCTACTTTTGGTAATTTAACAAGGTCATCTAGAGAAATTCATCACTAATGGATATTTTAAATATTTATTACAAAAGGTTTAGCTTACCTGAACTACAAATAGAATAGAATAGAATAGAATAGAAAAGAACAGAATAGACTTTATTGTCATTGTACAGAGAGTACAACTAATCAGTTCTATCTCTTATTTAAGGATAGTTTCTACACATAATATGTGTAAATTCTGTTTGGAAAATCATATATCATATATGAACAAAATTCTATGTAAATATGTGTACAGTCCAAAAAATATTTAGGATTTAGTGCCTCTTTAATTACTTACTATGGTAGGTTTTAGAAAAACAGTCTTTAAAGTGGCCTTTAAAGAGCTCCATTTCTCCTGAGCTCTAAGCATTTTCAGGCTAAACGCTTGGTTTGACAAAAGAGGTGAAACCATGAGTGAGTTAATGGCCTACGGTGAGTTCAAACATGTCTGTAATAACCAGGACAAAGAGGACTGAACACTGTAAAACGTTTTTAGATACAGAGATTACAGCTAAAAAGTTGAACAAGTGACATTAGAAGAGAGTGTTGGTGAGTTTTATGGCTATGGATGAAACCATGTTACAATAACGTATGTACCTGCTCTTATTTGTAGTTTTATTTCAAAGGAACAGTAGTTTTTCAGATGCTAAAATATAATTGTTGATTAACTTAAAATCTCAAAATCATGAAGATTTCCACTTCTGACAGCTTGTGCTTTATATCATATAATATCATAATATCTGTAACCAGCAGCACCTGACACCTGCAGAGAGGATAACTCAAGTGTGAGTATGTCATCATTGATGCCCCATTTGGCTCCACAGAACCAAAACGATGACAAACAAAAATAAAATCCACACTTTTCATTTGTGATTCATGATTGGAAATAGCATAACATGAGCTCTGGAGGCGCACAAGTAAATCAGAAATATTATGAGTCCATACATTGTTACAGAGAAGCAGGTAAACATAATTTTAGATTTTTCCTGAAATAGACATAAGAAGCGTTTTAATATCACTTCCTGCTTGTTTTCTAGAAGAGCATCAGTAGGGAGGCAAGAATCAGATGGTAATACTTTTACTCTGCAGGCCAAATTTCAGATGTCACTTTCAAAAGCTATGATTGTCCAATTGATGTTGGTTTTGTTTCAACGCTGACATTAAAAAGTCTAAATAAATATACCAATGATTATGTGTCATGAGCCTGCAATGAAAGCAGACATATTGCTCTATGTTACATTCCTAAACATCACTTCAAAGTCCCTGAACATGCATTCTTACACTGGGTTACTGACATAATGGCTTGATTCAAAATCAGAGAAATACAAAGGCTCGTTAAAAAAACTAAACAAAACAAAAAACACGGCACCCTCAGTTGGAAACTGCCATTTAGACCTGGAAGAGCCTGTGCTGCACAGAATTCTGATTGCAGCTGCATTTTTTAAGATCCTCATCAAACTCTCTGTGACCTCAATGTTGACCAGAGCAAAAAGCTGGCACGATGGAAAGATAGAGTGAGAGTGAATGATGACACAGAGCTGGAGACAAAACAGACAGCAGAGAGGAACAAAAATATGGCATAAAAAGGGAATCAGGGGCTCACTCTTTTTTTAATAAGCAGATTCAGGTTTCATTTATGAATTTCTGCATTGTTGCACCCCCCTCAATCCTCCCCATCCTCATTTTCATTTGTAATGTTTTGTTGTTGTGTATTTATCATGTTTGTTTATAGATGCATTGCTCACATGGAGCCATGCTGAAAAAGAAAAATTGCCCTAAACGAGTCACAAAAGGGACAGTTTGTGTTTATTTCTGACCAATATCAACTTGTGCTACAACAGAGCTTTGCTGTCCCATTAGTCGAGGGCAGGTTGGCACAACATCCAACTACGGGGATGGCATACAAATCCATCCGTGTTCTCCAGACAGTGATAATCCCCACTGATCTCCTCTCTGCCTCTCCCCCCATCCTTCTAAACCATCAGACAACGGGGAGGAAGGGAGGGAGAGACAGAAACAGACTGACAAGGGAAATACAGAGTAAGGGAATAATGTTTAGAGAGTAAGACAGGAGGAGGGAGGTTAGAGAGATGCATATGAAGAGAAATATGGACTAAGCAGCTCCACATCAGCAAACCCCCATGATGTCACAAAGGCTCAACGCGCTGCCATGATGCACATGATATGCTGGAGAGGATTAAGCAGTAATCACAGGGGTTTGGCTGTCCTCACAAGAGAATATCTAAATCCCCCCTTCTCCCGCCAGCAGTTGAGCCCTCTGCTGGCTTCTCTAAGTGAGGTAACTGGGCAAACAGTCAAAAAGGTGTTGGGAAGGATTTTAAAAAACTTCCATGAAGAATGTGGAGGCCCCATAATCACAAACAACATATGTGGTTTGTCCTCAAAAGAGAAAACACCTTGAGTTTTAGTAAAAAGAAATACAAAAAGCAAACTCCTACTTTACTGCTATTATGTCTGCTTATTTAGAAGAATGAATATACCAGAAATGTTGCCACTGTCACACTCGTTTTGAAATTGTATTATCATAAAAGTGTAACAGATCTTAACAAACCCAGGAAGTTTCTCTACAAAAAACACTGGACATTTGCATGTGGTTTCACCATTGTCCTCGTGACTAACTTAATCGCAAATCATATTTTAACCACATTATCTAAACCACTTTTTTGGAAGTGGAAATGAGGGTGAAAGGTTTAAAACTGCACTTGTTTAAAACCAGCCTAATCGCTCTTATTGCTTGACACAATGGAGCTCGTGGTACAGCTGTGTTGAGTGGTGTCACCACAACCTTGTACCTCTACAATTACTAAATAAAAAAGGTTGAGTCAGTTCACGTTATCAATAGGAACATTGGCAAAACTAGGAACATAACAAGTTGTTTGTAAGAAAAGGGGTAAAAAATGTTAGAAAGTACTAGGAAATTTAGTGCTTCATCTAAAAAGTGTATAGTCATATGAATTGTGTAATGAAATGCTCATTCTGTTCTTTGGTATTGTTTATATGGAAATTATACTGATTATTTTGTTATCCCTGGATGCCAAGTCATGTCTCCAGGAATAATAATGTGGCAATTCTAAATAACAGGATTCATGTCAGTG
Organism: Sandelia bainsii; assembly: GCA_032362345.1. Classification (NCBI taxonomy): domain Eukaryota; kingdom Metazoa; phylum Chordata; class Actinopteri; order Anabantiformes; family Anabantidae; genus Sandelia; species Sandelia bainsii. Next base: position 10,586,540 of record JAUMHL010000012.1, read on the forward strand.
ACAGGAGTTTTAGTTGTCCAGGTCACTATACTATTTGCAGCTGTTATGCACATGTACTGTCATCTGCATTTTTTTGTATTTTAAGTTTAAAATATTGCAGTAGATTAAAGTGAACTCTCCCAGCAACTAATGGCACACTATGACTCTTAAAAGTAACTATGTCTGTGTTTTCTTCACTTTGACAACTGAACTCCACACATCTCTAGCACAGGGAGTTATTAGTGTGACCTGTGTCCTTCTCTTTTGTTTGGTCTCCTTCTACCAAACAATCACATTCATTTTTTTTATTCACTGCACGAATTGTTCAAGTCACCATTCTTCCCAGTTGTGTACGATACAGTGTGGGATTGTGAGACCCAGAAAGCCCATTCTGTTTGTCTTTTTATGACAGCTAGCCAAAACACATAGCAGCACAACGAGTGTGGAAGAAGACTGAAAGAAAAGATTGCCAGTTTAGATACATTTTCAAAAAAAGTTTTGCTATTTTTTTTGTTTCTTACTATCCTGCATCCTGAACAAAGACTACCAAACAATGATCCTCCACGCCACATCACATCATGATCTCACAGTTATTCTTGTACAGTTGTGAAACGTCTGTGCAACACATACTGACGTGGGAATAAAAAAAGATGGGGTATGAACTCTAAATGTCATGGATGTCCTAGATAGATAGAACAAATCCTTTTTTTTTTTTTCTGGCTTTTCATGAAATTTGCTTGACATGTGGACTCTTCTGAGAGAGGCCATCTATCTTAAGACACTAAGTAAGTTGTTTGCTGGCAGACCTTACCCTAATGAGAGTGGTTTAATCTCTGATCCCTGGTAGACGACATGCCCTCTTCACCTCTCATCCCCCAACCCTCAACTTACAATCATCAGCTGTCTGTCGCCTGTCTCAACCCGTCTCTGTCTTTTATTTGTAGTCTTTCTTCTATTTTCTTCTTGTCTGCTATTTACAATCTATGTCAAAAGTATAAACTGCCCATAGTGGTACAGATGGAGGAAGAGAAATATTGGTAACAAAAGGCAAAAGAAAATAATAAAGATATGGTGAAACAAATGTAAAAGTAAAACCCAAAAGGGTAGGAAAAAAAAGTAAATTAACCATTGTGTTTTTCAAACTATTGGAGCAGAAGCAATCAGTACAAAAGGCAATGAGTTAACCCTAACCCTAACCCAGATGGAAATTTGTAAGGATCTTCCCCCTTTGGTACGCTATGAATATTAGTGATTTGATGTCAACCTTCTGCCACACCACAGTGGTATTACTTCTTACACAGTGCTTTTTATTATGTGTTAGAAATTCATTATTGTTAATGTCAATCTTGCTCTGTTCTTGCTCTGTTCTGGATCTAAGGCATTTTCATATATAGCTTGATTCCTGTAGGCATCACTGTAATGATCTTTTAGCAGCTGTATTTACAGAGTGGCCTTTACTCAAACTACTCTTCAATAATAAGAGCCTCCCATAAACCAGTCCCTGTACAGTAAGTAGGTAAAAAAAATCCATCACATTTAGGGTTACAGACACCTGTGAGTGCATTTTGACAACTTGGGGGATTGATGCTTTTCACTACTGCACTGTGCCATTTTCAAAATTACACTACAATAACAGGGCAAAGAAAGGTCTGCGGGTGGCTGTGAGAAGTGCTACATTCTTTGTGGAGGAAAAGTTAGATTTTACCATTCTGTAATCTAATTTCTCCCTTGACATGTTTTTTGTAAAGGTACAGGAAAGAATCAAATCAAAATTCAGTGCACAAAAAAAAAATTTCAGAGAAGAGCAACCCTGATGTGATAATATGGTTGCAGCTTAGATAGGCATTTGGTGTCAAGAAATGAAAACATCTTTCTTTTTGTTTGCATATATTTTCTTCTTTGGCCTTGAGAGGAAGTTGTCTCTTTTTATCACATCAGTAAAGGTGGAGGACAGGCAAGCACTGAAGGGTTAAGTTGAGCTGGAGGAAGAAAACTCAACTCTTATTTTCCATCATTATTGAAGAAATAAGAGCCATGTTGAAATAGAAGGGTGAGCTCTGTCCTTTTCGACACCAGGGAAGAATAGTGAGGCTTAATGTGGCTCACTTAGACATGGAAATACATAAACTCTGTCTGCACTCTGCAACATCTCTGGAAGTCCTGCAGAGTGCAGAGTGCAGAGTGCAGGGTGCAGGGTGCAGGGTGCAGGGTGCAGGGTGCAGGCTGACCGAAAAAATGAGAATGGCAAGGGAAAAGCAATATAGTCTTGCCTTTGACAACAACAGATGTTGTAATCCCGGCTGTATAACAGTGAAGGCACATATCTGTGGTTAGGATGTTGAACCGCTGGCTCGGGGTTTAAAGCAACACTACTTTCACAAGCCACTGCTCTCATTGTTACCCTACTGCAGTCAGTCATGCAGATGCTCAGAATAATGTTGTGCTCTCAGTAATCGCAGGATTACAACTACTGTAACCAGACGTTATCATAGTTTCAGTCATACCTTTCACACACACATTTGTGTGTATTATTTTAACCTGTAGTCTCATGACAGAAGGGAGTCACATACGCATTTACATTTCTGCTCTGCAAATATGAAATTATTATGTGTGACATCTGCCCTATTTTATTCCTGTCCTATCTTTCTGCTGCTATGGCTACATTTCACTGCTGTACTCATTCAAGCCCATCCTAATGTTAATCATGCTAAATTTCCTACATTTTGTCCAACTATGGAGATAATAAGGTGCAGCAGACGTGAAAAAGGAAAGTGAGGTACACCAAAGACAGCATGACACAGAAGCAGTGAGGGCAAAAGGAACACAAAACATTATTTTGGCAGCCTCTTCAAGCATCTCTATCAGTCACTCTCATTATCATCCAATTGTGAGAGGATGGCTACTCCATCCGGCATAGTGGAACACAACCTGGCAGCTGCAGCCCTGTAGGACGAGCCAGGGCTCCACCACTGAGCCAGGTTCACACTTTTGGCCTTGTCTCGTGTCCTACCTATGCAACTGTATTAAAATGGCATTTCCTGGTGATCTGTGTACCCAGCTTTTATTATCTGAGATTAATTTGCATCAAATGGCAGCTGCCCTTTTCCAGTTTCAGTTCAATTCTATTAGGGTATGTCTGCAACTTAAAATTCATACAAATACTTTTCACCTTCTCTAATTCAGCTTTTATCTAAATATGCCATCAAAATTAAACATCTACATTATGCTATGCCATAACATTTTGGTGAACACCATACAGCAATGCCTCTGGAAATGCCAAATAAAATAAATAAAAGCTATTGAGCAATCCATCCTAGATAGTGACTGGTCTGAAACACCACTGTAAAGGAAAACCTTTGATGTTTAAATGTGATTCACTAATCCAGGTTTGAATAAGGAAATAGATTATTAGCTCATACTATACAAATAACTTACAATTATCCATAGGGATTATTCTATTTAATGAAATGGATGTTTTGATGTCATTGTGTTTGCAACAATGGTACTTCTGACATATTGCCAATAGAGAATACAAGGGGCTAATAAACTGGTTACCACCCTGATAAAGGCTTTTACTACACGTTTACTCTCTGTTCTGTCAAAAACTACAGAAAAACATCTACTTAAAGCAATGCTCTGTTTTTTTTGACAATTTGTGATCTATGCTAAACATGTGTGGGATTTGCTTTAAGGCAAACTGTACAAGCTTTCAAATATACCAGCACATAAATACAAGTCTGATTTTCTCCAATAAGCAAGGGTGAATACAGTGGTATTATTACGACACTGTCTATTACATTCCCCACCTCTTGCCCAGTGACAGCTGGGATCGGCTCCTGCACCCCCGCAACCCTTTAGAGGATACACGGTATAGATAATGGTTGTCTATTTCTTATTTGAAAGTGTTCACCAGTGACTAATTGACCATGACAAACCTGTTTTTGTATGGCATTATTTGAATAGCCAGTCTAACATATAAGCCACCAAACTCAATACACATGGACTGTACAGTGGCTTCAAAACATCTGTAGTTCAAAATGTAACAATACTAGAGTTAGAAAACTGAATAGGTTATATTGTCCCTTGCCTAAAAAAGCCTTAAGTGTCATTTAACCTCCAGCTGCTTCACTGATGCTGCTCAGTGGCTGTCTATACACTATAAATTGTGTCTTTAACTGTACGAAGCGAAAACCAGGACGGTACTTTTAAACTGCCACTGAGAGATGAAGATTTTATTTATTATTAAATAAGAGGGTTTGCTAAATTTTTCCACAAGAGGAAGATCAAAAGTTTTCAAATGTATAATGAAAAATGGTGCATGAAAAGGAAAGAAAAAGACACGATTACAGGGTTTCAGTGTTTTGCGCAGCTTCAGATGTTTTCTATTCATGTACAGAAGAAAATAACACCCTTTATTAGACTGCGTGTGATCACTTAAAAAAACGGTCAGGATTACCAGCCTGGCTCTAGTCGAAATTCAAGAAAATAAAAGCTTGAGACAGAAATTAGTCACAAACGGTAGTGTAACCACAGCCCTGTGTGAGACAAAAGCTTACTTTCCCTCTGTTATTTGGAGCATCATTACACATCATCTCTTATCTGAGACTAAGAAGTACTGTACTGCTTTGGCTTTTCATCGTCATGGCATTACTGATACCCAACATGACATTAGCTGTCTGCGCTTGTTATATTTTCACGGGTAATAGCAGTGAGAGACAGAGGCAAACATGAATAATGGGGATGACATGTAGAGAGAGGCCCATGAATGTGTGCTTTACATAGGAGTGCAAAGTGCTACAAATAACCAGAAACCATGCAAGCTAAATTGCCAAAGATTACACCTGCTGTCAAGAGAATCATTCAGAGCATTACGAAAATGAGAAGAAAAACACACATACAACCTTCAACGTCTACTTGGTGTTACGTTACATTAACTTACATGTAATAACCTGCAACCTCACCCGCCATCTATCTGAAAATGTTCACTGGCTGGCATTTATTCACCACCGTGGCTTATTTTAAATTCTCAAGTGGAAAATCCACCTCATGTTTCCTGAGCCGCACATACTAAATGATGCCATCAAATTAGAAATTCTAATGACATTTAAACCATTTTAGAGACTCCTTGCTGTACAGTATGTGTGAGTGCAGCTAAGGAAACTGCGATTTTTAGCAATAAATTTTCACTTTAACAACCGGCACTTCATTCAAGCTCATGGAGACAAGTGAGAAGAGAATGTGCCCCCTGCTACTTTTGCTGTGACATCAATGTTTTGCAGGGCTTATTTTCATTTCCACTACTTTGTACGTTTTGCCAAGATGCATTATTGAAAAAAAATTTATACCAGCAAATTTTTTAATGAAAGAGTTCTAAATAATGTTTTCTGAAAGAGCACATTACTAGCTCTTGTGCAAGAAATAAACTAATTTGAGGATGAGTAAAATATGAATAGTTTTTAAGTATATACCTTTTCACTAAAATTACATCTCTCTTCTGAGTGATTTAGACCAGATCTAATTTTTTCCTCCACAACCCAAAGCAATCCGATGAGCTGTTCATTTATTCCTTACACTAACAGGATTATTGCCCTGCAACAGAAATATCAAAATCTAGGGAAGGAAATGGCGTCCAAGGATCTCTGGCTAAGTTTGAACTGATTAAAGCTGAAGAAGTAGCCTGCTAACAAAGCAGTATTCTGCTCAAGAGGCTCATAACCTGATAAATAAAGAAATTGGTATGTGTGCCAGTTTCAGTTCAGAAGAAGGTCATAGTGTGGGTGTGTGCATTTTTTTTGTTTGTTTCTTCTGTTATCTTCCCCGTCTTCCTTCTGTGTATACATGGTTAAGTCATTCATCTAAAAACATTAATCTTGTATTGAAATTTGAATTACACATATTATCAATGGTCAAATGTTAACAAAATTAATCTCTATGTTTGAAAACAAATAACAAAGGGGGTTAAAAAGCACAATACTGAGCCTCCAAAGAACTCTTACTGACAGTTTTATAAAATCAACCAGCATTAAATCAGCACTAACTACTGTGTTGCCACCTAGAAGCAAAACACTGAGTGAAATTTGATAGTTAAACATAGTCCAGCTGACTTCATAAAGACTACTTTCTCTAAAATCAATCAGTGAGAAAGTTTCTTTTCTCTAGTATAGCACCCAATCTGCAGCTGAGATTATGTTAAATGCATAAGGGTGAATCTGCAAATGTTGGAACTGAATGAAGTGAAATGCAATCAGAAAATCCACCCTTATCTCTGTTTTTGAAATGGTTTCCTTACACATCAGTATATTATTGTGTTCTCTCTGAGGCATGATTGGCTCCTAAGGCTCTACACTACAACACAGTAACAGGATACAAAGATGGAGGCAGCTTTATTTTACAATCCATTTCACAAACTATAGGAGAATTCTCTAGGCTACATATTTTCTGAAATTACTGGGTGTATGAGGTGCCAAAACATCCTATCATTCATCCTGCAACTGAGGATGACCTTGGTTAGAAAAAATCAATTTGCACTTGCTACAGGGTAATGTTCAAAGCTGCTAATCTTCATTCTGAAAACCTGTGAAACTGTCAGGCCAATCCTTCTGTGATCAGCTGAATATCATTTCTTGAATCCTCCTAAGCATATGCTATATCTGATCACTAATGCTTCTCCTACCTAAGGATGGAGAGTTCATCCTCAACAACCAAATTAGAACAAAAAGACACTGACATCTCCCTGTGCACTGTAAAACCGTCAGTATGATGTATTTTATGTCCAACAGCCAATACTCTCTGTAACAAAGCATAACTAATCCTGAATTAGTTATGCAAGGTTACTGACCAGGTCACAGTGGATTCTGATGAATAAGGTAATAACCTGTCTTTAAATCGATGACTGCTGTAATTAAAGTAGACCAATTTAATCAGATAAAGGAGGGAGTGTGCATACAGCCAAGCATGCTTAATCATTATTCAGCTAGTTAAACTCTACAGCAACACATATTTTACGTCAACTGGCTCTGTCTGAGAAGGTATTTGACTTTAGCCTTGAATCTAGATGAGTTTTATATTCACAAGTAACCAAATACTGTGTGGCAAATAAACCCACCGTTATACCCTCTTCATTCTACTGAATATCCAAAACATGTGCTTTTGCAGCTGGATTCAGCCAGGTTTACATTTCCGTTCTGCATGCATTTGTTAACAGTGTGGTATGAGACTGGTAAAGAGACCTCGTAATGTTAGCACTATGCCTGTTCTGCACTTATCTTCATCTTGCGTACTACATAATATAGCATTTAAATAAATTCAACCTTCAAAGTGACACAAATGCCCAGAAACATTTTCTGCACAGGTGGCATGGACTAGACCACACATTTTAGAGGTTCCCATTTTCAATAATCCCAATTCCCACTTATAGTAGATAATTAAGGCACACAGTGGTTAAAATTTTATTTTGTAAAATGTGTTAACATCTAAATTCTTCTGTTTTTACAGCAATTTCTGGATTAACTACAGTCATCACACTTTAAATGTTTCTGAGGGAGATTTTCCTTCTTTACTTCTTCAGTGTGAGGTTGGGATCTGTTATTTTCTTTTTTTTCACTATGTGGGTGAGAGGAAGCTATTTGAGACTGCAATGGTAACTAAGGGCTACACACAGAGAAAATCAATTTAAATTTGAATTTGGTCTTGATTGTGTCCTTTCAGGAAATAGTTACAAAATTTATTACAATTGGGCAAGGCTGCGGCATTTGTGGTTATTCCCCCCAGTACGTATCCACTCAATAGGTATATACTGCACATATCAGACTAGAATAGTATGAGTGGGTAAAATTTGTTTATCTTACTTTAACTTACCGCTTAATTTCACCTTTAACACAACCTTATTTATCCCCTTTTTATATGTTTGCAAACCATTACCAATTACAGTACAGTAGCTACAGTATTTTCTTATTCCAGTCTTTGTGCTGGTGTGTTAGTGAACTTTAGTTTTACAGACATAGGCCAGTGAATTTGATCAATCTTCTCATTTTACTCCTAGCAAGGAAAAAAGTCTGCTTATTCCTTAAGACATTATTACTGTGTATTTATCAAAAACCTTAAAATGTTCAAGGCCCTTAAGGAAACTTGTACAGGTTAGAATCATGTCCTAGAAAGATTTTATGAATGAGGCTGAGAAGGGAGGGAGAAGATGAGCAAGGAAGGGGACAGAGTACAGTGGTATGTTGCAGTGTTGTGGTAATGGTATTGGTGTACTCTTGCTCCAGGCACTGTCTAGGCTACTCTACAGAGCAGGTAATGAGTCTACTCCCTAATTTACTCACCTCAAGACATCTTAACAATTTATGAGATGGCCTTGATGTTTGCCTACAGAGTGCGGACAAAATTCGTCTTGCATTTACAGGAGAGGTTGTGCTATGTGGTTTGTTTTTCAACCTTCACAGGCAAAGTGACTTTAGGATAGCAGTTATTTTGAGTGAGCATGAGTGCATGAGCATGAGGAAACATCCAGGTACGGTAAGTGTATGTTCTTTAAAATTTTAATAGTTCCTGCTGGATAGCTTACATGCAAAGAAGGAAGGAATATAACCGTCTGGCATTTTGGTGTGAAAACAGACAGAAATGGTTTTTCCAGGAAGGAACACTCTCATATACTCTGGAGCATCTTAATGCAACATCTGCCACAATGATACTTGTTGAGGACAGAAGCTGAACTCACATATACCATGATACCTACTGTCTATGTATTTATGTATATTTCCACTATTGATATGATCAACGTAATCTCATGCCAGCAAGGTTAACAAAAATAGCACGTTGTTTTATACAGCTTCCAAACTTTGGAAGCCAATTGTTTTGCACCAAAAGACAAACATCCTGCATTTATTTATGCATGTTTTTAAATATTCTTCTTTGGAATAAATGTATAACATTCTTTTTCTTCTTTGTGAGTCATTAAGTCTTCATATTGTGAAAATTATTAGACTGTTGCCTTGTCTTCTCTGTTTCTATGGTTACAGTGAGTCTTATGTTTGCACTTGTGCCTGTGCAGCACTTTCAAGGCTAGCAAAACCAAAGTGCGAACATGGAGGAGATGCTCTTTGTAAGCTAATGCTGAACATTATGGTAATACGTTTTAGTTGTATACCCAGAGGCAGAGAGGGATTCACTTTCAGTCCAGGAGTTAAACGACGTAGAGTGAACCCACTGATGTAGGTGGAGAGGTGTTGGGGCCCAGCCTGTGGCTTAGGTGAGCATTAATTCTAAAGATCTAAGCAACTGACCAGCTCCATTTAAAGTAGTTACATCACCTTGCTTTTATGATGATTGAGCTCATTCATAAAAGTATAACACTTTGAATTGTATTTGGCTTATAGGTTAAGAAACCTTCCTGCTATCCAGCATGTGGAATGACCCAAGTATATGACTAAGAGAGAACAGTCTGTGTACATTGCAAAAGTTATTATTATAAATATAAGAATCACCATCACCAAAAAGAGACTGGTGGGAGTGGAGGTGCCTGAGTCGAGATTCAAAGTAAAAAAGTAAGAAACACCCACATCCACCTACCTGGGCAATAAAAAATTAATATGGCAAGCTTTTAGTCAGAGACCATCTTCAACTATTAACACACAAGTATACACACCGATCAGGCACAACAGTTCACAATGTTATGGTGGACAGGGGTCAACATAGGGGTCACGTCTGCAGCTATGCAGTTCCTTGCACAACAAGCTGCAATGCACCGTGTGATGAAAGCCAGCATTACATTCTTCCCATGCTGACCCAGGTCCATTACAACATTAAAAGCACCAGATGGATTTAACACTTTTTGTTGCAGATACTGGAAATCACTTAATCAGTCCTCTGGGAAGTTTCCATGACAGTTTGGGCCTAAATGTCGGGGAGATAATTAAAACATCAAATGACAAAAAACATTATTATTATGAAGACAAAAGATGATAAAAATTAACATTATTTTAGAGAGTTGACAAGCCATCAGATCTGAATTTGAGTGGGCATGTGCTTCCTAAAGTGAAATTACGCCACACAGTCTACACCCCCTAGCCTCTGCCAACTGCATGTGCTCAGTAGCCATTACCTGCTAAGCCAGCAGTGTTCACCGAAGCATGTCAGAAGTGGCTGTGATGTAATTAAGACCTGCTGGATGGGGCTTTCACCTGCCTCCTCAATGATACTACAGTATATGTTCATTATCACGCCACAGGGAATTTACTCTAAGAACTCATGTGTTCCTCTTTCCACGTGTACTGTTTGTGCAATCCACTCACCGTGCATGTAATTTATGTGCACAGCAACACAAAAAGCTATGAATATACAATAACAGACCTGCGGTTTCACCCCCTCAAATTAATTTTCAATAATGTACCCAGACATAACACAAACATGAAAATACTACCACAAAGCCATCAACCTACCCACAGTGCTACCGCCGCAGGCTTCATACACCCAGGGACTCCAGCTGCGCTCAGAAGATTCCTCCCTCCCTCGCAATCGTGCCACACTGATTTTAAGGACCTGCTGCTTGGCAGCTTTTCATTTCATGCAATTACGCCTGAAAGCATTACTTATTTCTTCTAAGCTCAAGTCACCAAAGGATAAACATTTTGCTTCTGCATGATGATCATCACATTCTGCACAAAGTCATATCATGGTTATAGTGGCATCTGCAGTAGATAAATGATCTATGATAGATAGAGAAGAGTTAACAGGACAGGTAATATTACCCTGAATTCCCTAGCATTTACAGATACATGAATTAAAGTGTTAAGATTTTAGAATTTAGGTTCAGTCCTGGTTTAACAAGTCTCCTAGGCCTATGTTATTCCTAATGTGCCATTTAACTCAAAGCATAATCATAACAATTACCCCTGTAATGGTACCCTTCATTCCAAAACTCAATAATATGCCGTTACATGGAAATTGACTGGGACCAAGAAATGAACTTTAGCTATGACCCACATACAGTAGGCCAGAAGGTGCAAGCCTTTGAAGCCCCTAGCACAACATTAAAAGCTGGAGGAAACGCAGCTTTCGACAGCTGAATGAGAATATTGTTTGGACTAGCAGCTTCTGTCACTGCCCAGAGCTTGGATCTGTTTTTGACAATGTCAGGCCACATGGCAAAAACCTTGGGGTGATATTTGCACCATGAAATTTGACAGTCTAGCTCAGTTGTGAAGTTTAGATTCTACTGTGGATTATTTCTAGGAATCAACTCATGTCTGTCTTTTATTACATTAATATCCTCAAGTCTAGTGCAATTCTCTCTATTTTCAAAAGAACAGAGTATTGATTGTTGTTCAATGTAAAAATAGCACAAAATTACACCAATACAACCCTCTTTACACTTGTTCCAAATTCTAAAATCTGATGTTTGTCTTCACACCTCTGCATGGTCTCTGAAAACTTCCCCCACAATAAACTACAAACCGCCGCAGCACTGCTAGGCCCCTCAGATCCTCCCACCATGGACTGCTGCCTCTCTGCTGTCAGCAAAAAAGTCTGCTGATAGGGCTTCCAACACCAGTGAGAATGAAACCGTCTCCCAGAAAGCATAAAGTTGGTTCTCTTGTGTATTTAAATAATTGTCTTAACCCTGTTTAGACCCTGTTGCTGTGTGTACATTTTAACTTGCTCTTACAATCTGTTTTAGACATAGAACAGACAGAGACAAAACTAAATGGCAACATTTTTTATTTCAAAAGACGCAACAGTTGTAAATGGGAAGTACTTTGGGATTCTAGTTTTCATCTTTATTTCTTTTTGCACTTCTTCTATGTGTAACTAAATACAGGATTTTTGGAATACCACGGCTCCTTCTTAAAGGGGTCATGTCATATTTTTATGTTCTTCTGTTACATTTTGCCAAGTTGGGTGACCATATTACACCTACTGTAGTCAGAGGCCCAAACCTGGAGGTGAATGTGTGTTTGTATGCTGGCCGAGGTTTCAGTCTGGGCAGTTCGCAAAACACAGGAGCTCAAACAAGCCATTTTAGTCTCAAGGCCTGTATGGAACCTCACCTGATATTTTGGTGAGTTTTACTATTTCTGGAATATCGCCTGAAAACTTCACCTTTCCTGCCTTTTAAGTTAACTTAATGAAGCATCGCAGGTTCGAGACTTGGAAGTAGAGAATCCTTGTTTTCTTCCCACTCCCACTGTCCTTGAATTTTCTTTTCTAGTAGCCAATGCTAAAATATGAAATTTGAACCTCAACCATACCACATTTATCTTATATAGAAATGTATTCACACCAAAGGGATTAGAGTAGAGGCTTTAAAGAGCACTCAAACGAAATGCTAACCATGTCATCCAAATGGCTTGCAGCTGAAATTGTCTTTTTTATTTATATAGTATAACACTTTTTTTTTTACTTTTCTGCTCTTTTCTATTTTTTATTTGTAAAGCTTACTTGGTAAGCTGCATTAGGTGTGTGAAAAATGCTATATAAATTAAGGTATCTTGGAAACAGTTCTAAAAATCTGAATCTGCATCACTTCTGTTGTGTTACAATATGCATTATTAGGATTCTTGAGGTGTCCAATTTCCACATTTTTTCTCAGGATTTACTCAAGTAAAACCATGTAACTAACCTTTTGCTTTCTGTTCACTTGAGTTTCACAGAACTTTCTATGACTGACTTCTATGACAACTTGAGTGTGAAAAAGGTGTTTTTTGAATAAAAAAGTCCAACTTTGTGTTGTCTACAGTGAAGTATGATGGCTGAACATTTCTACATAAAGCCAAGTGGAACACTTAAGAATGTCAGGTAGCAGGTGTGATAATTTTGAGTAAAGAAAAAGTCACACAATTGCATTAACAGAAAAAGCTCTTTGATTACAAACCAGTCAATGACCCTTAAGAAAAGCTTCAGACATGCTGCCCCCTCAGTGCTTCAGTAACAAACGATGCAGACACCAACCAAGGCCAACAAGACTCAACATTCATTTAGGCTTGTCCAAAGGCAATTGGAGGACATGACACGTTCTGATTACTTTATATTGACTCTTCTCTCTTAGCCTGGAGAAATGGATTCCAAAGAGGCTACTCTGACAAAAAAAGTACACTTCCGGGCTTATTGCTTGATACAACATTTACAGGAAAAATTGTTAGTTAGCCCAACTTTAGGGTAACTTTCTCTTTTAATGTTTTTCATCTCTATCTAAGAGGCATTTGTGATTTGTGGCCAAAATCTAGCTTGCCAGATCACCCCCAAATAGTAGTGCACTATTAGACTTACCTGAATGACGTAAGTGTCTAGTATGGAGATAATTCCTATTAAAACATGCCTTTTGCGACAACTTTTAAATTTTTAATTACTGTATGTGTGACAATTAGAAAAGTCATGTTTTTTTGTTTTTTTTTCTAGTGCATGGTTGCACTTTGCAAAGGAATGAATTTTAGTTTGTGAACAATAATTCATCTCTATCTAATAAAAATGATATTCTTATGCAACTAAACTGCAAGTAATAGCATTATGATTATGTTCCAATGCAACTTAGTTTTTGAATGATTTAATCACCACATTTATTAAGGAAAAGCGAGTTGCATGTAATGTAGGTAGTTGGGGTGGATAGTGAGTGTACAAAGGACAGGACTGTCACACCACAGACTCGGGTCCAGACTCCATAGTCCTTTGTGTGGATTAGGCAAGAAGAACATTTAGAAAAAGACTGTGGTTTTGTTAAAAGTAAAAAATAAACACATTTAAAGTGAATTATTGTCTGTTTAAGTTTATTATTGTAAACAAATATTCATTATGTTATATAGAATATATAGAAAACATAATGCTGTTGCCATTTAATTGCCTACAAAAGCGTATTTGCGATTGCTGTTTAGTTGTGCATAATGATTTACGTCATTAAACATACAATGATACACTGAACTGATGTTCTAAAATAAATATAGATAGTAGATGAACACACAACATATTAATTGCAAAACAGAAGAGAATGAGCTGCAAACAAAGCTTTAGATTAGATTAGATGCAATAGTGCATTAGTTTTAGCTGGGTGTACCTATTAAACTGGCAACTGAGTCTGTATCTACTGAACCAAAAGCCTGAGCAGGTCTGTGACTGTGAGATCTGAATACATAGATGCCTTTTCCCCACACCTCCACCTTCCTCACTTTGATTACACAGGCTCTAAGATTCTAGATGTGTGCACAAGCTTCTGAAGATTATACATATTCCTTCCATCACACTTGTTGACATTGAATTCTAGATTATGTTGTGCATGTATGTGTCTGTTTAAAAGAGGGGTTAGGAGTTCTGATTAAGTTGTGGTTAAAGTTGTGAGGGAACATGCTCAAAGAATTTTTCCTCTGCACTGCATAGTAGTTACCCTTCATCTCAGAACCTACTGGAGTAGGGGCACCCTGGCTGGAGGTTTTCTATTAAATATGGTAATCAGCATATGCTTTTACAAACTATAAGCTTTACACTGCATGTGGATTTTATATATCTTGTCCACTAAAAAGCAGTGGTGCATTTTTGTTTATCCCAGCATACATTTCACTGCAGCTCTGCCAGCTCATAAACTGTGAAGGACACATTATAGACGGCTGCGCCAGCTGTAGGACGTGCCGATCATCAGCTCTGTAAACCTTCCAAATGGCTGTCAAAGTCCCCCCAAAAACTGAAACAGAATTCACAAGATTTTACTCAGACTTCTACGGGTGCATACTGAAATAAAAACAAATGAATAGTAATCAAGAGGGCATGAAAAATGCATCTATGTGAGATACATGCTCTGTATCCACAGATGGATTTAGAAAAACTCTTGGCAAAAACAAGCCTGTGCACACAAACACACAAACATGCAGTCTGTTAGATAACATTAACGTCAAACAAAAAAGACAAAGACGGAAAGAAAAATGACAATTTTAAAAAATGTAATAAGATTATGAAAATATTTCAGTGCAGTTAGCACAAAAGGGACATCACAGAGAGCAGTGAGAACATCTTCTAACATCTGGATTACATAACCGGCAAGTTAATCTTACCTCAGGCAGCTTTTTGCCATACGCCGTACAAATGGTAGCAGTAATCCTTGAGTGACTGCAGCATTGCTACATTAAAAACTCTCTTTAAAGGGTATTTTTCTGTTGTTTTTTTTGGTTCTAATTAATCATAAGCTGGGATTCCCTTTAGTTCACGTTAAAAGAGACTAGAAAAAAGATATATTAGGATTTGGGGGCAATGCAAGTTGAAATCAGTGAGCTTGGAAACAATTTGTGTGAAAACCATCCCTATACTTTATAAAGTGAGTGATGTTAAATTATATAAATATATCCTGTCTTTAGTATCTGAAAAGACAGATGCAAATGTCCTTGATAGACATGTCCTAATAAACCGATCAGACAGAAGTCCACGGTTCAAAGAGGATCCAGAATAAAAATCCTACTGAATCTCTACAGTCCCTGCATTTGAGAGATTCATTATCTTACCAGATGCATATATCATGTCACAATGCCTCTCTGAGTCATGAAGTCAATGTGTGGGCAGTTGAGCTGAAAAATAAAAAGACACTGAACACAATTTCTATATGAATTGTTCACAGTCGTCCACTTTAGTGCACAGCTCCTCTGAAGTACAGTAATAAAACAGTTTGAACATGTATTTATTGTAGTGTTTACAGGGAGACACACTCGGGGCATGAGATAAAAGCTGCTATAGAAACACAAATGTTCATCTTAAGGCCATTGATATTTCAGTATAAGTTTTTGTGTATGTGCTTTTCAAATGTACAAGTTATTCATTAGAAAGCAGTAAAGCAGAAATAATGTGTTGACAGAAAAATATTTGGTAACTATAGTATAACTGATAATCGATTAACCATTTAAGCCATGTATAAAGCTAAAATAAATTTTCTTCAGTTCAACTTGTGAACATGGACTCCTTTTCTTTGTCTTTAGTGATAATTAATATCTTTCAGGTTTTTGTGTCTTGTGAAAATCCTTTTCTTTGCTTACTGTATGTACAGCCATTATTTTTTGTTTTTTACTATTACTTCTGTACTGTTCAAGCTTTGTTCTCACATTACGACAGAAAAATAGATAATGTTTTGTAAAACACTGCTTCAGTATTTCATTGGCTCCAATTGTCTTTCAACTGCTGCCAATGCATTATGCAATATCCATGTTTGGCAACGTTAACAGCTCAATGCTTTGCTCCAATATTGCTCTGTATGCAGTTTACATTACAGGACATTTATACATGATATAATACACTTGTTTTGTGTGCATACGTGTGTGCATGTTAGTGCATGTGTACACGCACAAAATTTGCTCTTAACACCAAAATGTCTATAGTGTTCAAGTATATTTTTACAATATTTATTAAAAATCATAGAAGGAATGGTGTTGAGTATAAAAAAGGGATATGACACACTTATATACTAACCCTATTGTTTATTCTATATTCAAATTGTATCATTTGCTATAGTATAATCATTGCACCATAATGTATGTAAGGTAGGTGGAAGCTAGTATTCATTGTCGATTTTTACTGTGACAAAAGTGGAGGGAAATGTGCCACCCATTTATTGCTGAAAAAGACTATGAATAATTAATTCTGGATCATGCAGATGAGGGGCTGACTGCTTGATGACTGCTCGCAAAGTGAACAGATTATTCTCTGAGTCACCCACCGTGAATTCAACAGTCTAAGCTCCCTCTCCCATTCAAGGTCACTGTGAGCTCAACACAGATGACATCTAAAATTCCTTAGATGTCTTCAAAGTATTGATCTTGATCTCTATATTCTGCATCCAGAATGCTGTCCTAAATAGGCGCAATGAAAGTTTTTTTTGTACAATGCATGATGATAAGAATAAATAGAAATCCTGTGACCTTGCAAGTTAAACAAAAATTGGATCAGCACTTCTCTAAAAGCTGGAAATAGCAAAGCCAAGACTAACCTTAGACCTCATTGTGAGACTGTACCCGCTGCTGTGTGTAGCGTAAAGAATAAAATGTTTGGGATCTCTATTAAGGGAAAATATTAGCACTCTGTTTTTAAAATAATGCTTTTTTTCAAGGCTAAATGAAAATACATTTTTCAAGTTTGAGTCCTAGTTTGTCACAATCTGATCAGATTTTGGATCATGTTTTTTTTTTTTTTCTTTTCTGTGTTCTACTGAGAAGTGTTTCCAGATACTTGGAAAAATGTGAGCAGGTTAAAACAACACTAGTAAAAAAAATAAAATAAATAAAAAGCCATATCTATATTTCTTGTAATTACTAATAGTATTTTTACATAGGAACCCCCAGACTGAAAGAGACACAATTGCTGTAAATGAGGATGGCTTTGGTCATGTTTTGTCTTTGGGATGATTTTCATTTTTGGATCTTTGTGTCATTTTGTGTCTTTCAATGAAGTCCTGTGAGTTTCAAACAAGAAATATTAATGCTCGCCTCATAAAGAGGCTCTGTTTGAAGGGCATAGAACCAGGGCCCCAAGATTCAGGGACCATGGGCCATTCAGTGATCTATCAATGCCTCTACCCTATTAAAAATATTCAAGCAACTAATTCATTATCTGATCATTGCATTTTATTTCTACATAAACCCTCCTTTATTAGTGCATCGCTTAGCCCTGTAATCTAGCATTACTGTCATTGTCATTACTGTACAGTGTTGTGGGTGCATGGCAGCCATTTTGAGTGAAGGTCAGGCATCTGTTGTGAAGAGATTTAGGAAGATCAGAAGATCAGAATGCTTTCAATGTCGGCTTCATGAGGGGATGAAATGACCTCCCTCCATGGAACTGTTACCTTAGTCACATACTGTATGAAGTCATTATGCTAGAGTATCCCATTCCTCTCCTCTCCCTCTCTCCTCCCTGGAGCTCATTTGTTTTAGTGAGGGTAGAGCACTTAACAGTCTCTCCAAAAAAGCCTCTCCAAACAGGAAAATGTGAACATAGCAGGTTTAGCTCTACTATCCCCACTCATGAGTGCTTACCTGTGAATTATTATTTTTCCCCTGAGAAGCTACAAATGTGCCAAAGGTGTTGGTCCATGAAAAATTCTAACAGGCCACATTCTTAACACATTTTATATGCAGTATATTTTCCCACTTTTCCTGAAGTGCATATTATACTTGAACAAATGCAGTACTAGTCATTCTGTAAAAAGGATAAAGACAAGACTATGAGTAGAACAAACAATGCTCCTTAGAACCTGGCACTTGTTCTACACCATCTTCATCTGATGTGGAAATAAAATGTAATTGTTGGCTTTCTCTGAAACAGACAACAGCACAGCGGTGGAGGCCAAGACTTGGCACAAATCCTGTCATTACTGTTAATCAAGCATTTTGGCTGCTACTTTTGTATGCAGAAAGTTTACCAATCTGTTCACTACAAAAGAATTACAATTCCAGTTAATATAAGCTATTTCCATAAAGTAATGAATAAAAATTAAATGTATCTAAAAAGGTAAATTGTCTTTGCAGATTTCCCCCCCTGTACAGGCAAGTCAGCTACTGATACCATAAATCTGGCAGGGATCAGAGTCTTGCTCAAGAATGCTTAAGCAGTGTGAATGCTTACTAACACAGAAGCTTAAATCCAGTTGAGGGATTGGGTCGCTTTCACTGTGGCATCCTGCCACCTCTAAACACCACACATCAGAGATGGCTACAGTAGTCTTACACATTATTCATCTGGTGCATTTGTATGTGCGCCCAATTATTGGGGGTTGCCTTGTGCAAAGTGGTCTAACTTCAGATGTTGTAACACAAATAGAGAGCTTTGCAGCAAATAAAGTTCTGTGTTTACTTTAGTCCCAATAAGTGAAGGGTTATTTAAAACTAATCAAAACACAGATGAATATAGTTAGTTTAAAAACAAATTAAAACACATTAAAATTAACAGAAAATACTAATACTCCCTCCAAAATCTCTACTTTCATTTTTACTCTTAAAACTGCTATAAGCTGCAATGTACGGCCACACTACAGTATGCAACAGCTAGTGTAAAAACAGGTAGTGTAAAAAAAAGTATATTTAAGTATATTTTAAAAAATATTAGTAGACACTAAGGGACAGTAGTAATATAGTCTTTTGACTAGTGCTGAGTTTCTGTGGTACTGAACAAACAGCTCTTTTAAAGTACATTTAACATTATTTTTTTGTGACCATTTCTGATTTGGTTATTATTATCATACAACTGTAGCTATGACTTAAATGTTGACTATGAAAAGGATCAAAGTTGTCTAATCTAATCTCTCTTTTGCATTATTACTTATTAGTTTCTCACTCTTTACCACGGTTCAGTGACATTCTCTAGGATGTTATTGCATCTTAATATGTTGGTGCTTTTTGTGGGGCAGCAACAGAACTGCTTGGTTGTTTTTCAAAGTGACAGAATGCTATGGACAGTTGGATAATCTCTCAGTGTGACTCACTGTGTCAGAGTTATGTATGAAACATAATACAATCCTTGTATCTGCCATTTAAACAACATAAAAAAAACATTGTGCGCTTTATTTCTGACAGTCTACATGACTTGTCATTTTGTTTGACATTTTCTTTGACTTGCTACATCAACCCTCATGCCCCACTATCAGCCACACAGTGAACCAAACTGTAAACAAACCACTACCCCTTTTGCTTCAGGTGGTGCATTTTTGGCACAGTTATTTACTACACCAAAACATGTTTATCCTGTTAAGTGAGATTTTATCATTTAATTTCCTTTCTAGATAAATCAGATGGGTGAAACAAAATACAGAAAAAAATATATTAAACTACAATATATGCCTAAAGTTACTTAGTTTACAAGATGCAACTTTTGGGAATTCAGCTAGTGGTAGCGTGAGACTCAAAATCAGTCCACTTCATTAGTCCTAGCCCTGTACTATACTCCACTATATTCCACTCAGTCGTGCAGGTGTTACAAGACAAGATTCGTCTGACAAGCAGAAATAATTGATCTTCTCTGACTGGTTTAACTGGTGAGCCTCACTCAAAAACATTTTCTAAGAAATATCTCTACACTGCTTCCATATTTTTCAATGGATCTGAGTCACAGAAGCTTTTGATAGCACCTTTCTAAGTACATTAAGATATGTTCTGGAGCATATTTCTTCTAAAAAATATTTCAAAAAGATACATACTGTAACTTTAATATAGTGGTAACTTTCTAAACAATTGCTAATACAAGCATACAAACAAGGCAATAGTGAGTTAATAAAAACACTGAGACAGCAAATATTCATAGAGACTGGTGAAGTTGACCTTTAAGGTTCTGTCTTTGTGCACTTTCTCTGTACTGCTCCACACGTAACTCAGACTGGATATTATTTAATCTAATGCAAAGGCACGAGCCACTAAATCATGTGAGATCATAACTTCTAGATTCACACACAAACTGTGAAAAAATAAAAAAATAACATCAGGTTTTCAGTCTGCACACACTCAGTCTTGTGACTGTGTCTAATGAGCCAAAATAACACCTGTGTGGGAGCATCTAGGTGTGCTGGGCCTTTAAATAGATGATACACAGTAGGTAAATGTGTGTGCAGGTAAAAAGATGGCATTTAGGGAGATCAGCCAATGCTGAGTAGATATGGGTGGAGTCAGTGAGTGAACCTACACTATGAGCTCCATTTGTGTTTCCTCATCTGCCCATTTCTTCTTCCACACTGTAACCTATGAATCGATTAAGCTCCACCATTACCAAGGATCCTCCAGTCAGTTAAATGCAGCTCAGAGGAGATTAGGAGCAAAGGATCTTAGAGGGAAGATACACAGTTGTATGCAGTTCAGAAGTTTTTTTTTTTTTAATCCTAGAGTAACACCACTTCACTGGAAATCTGCTTATTGATTGGTCACTGAAGCTCATCTGACTGAACTGTAAAAAAGAGTGTGAAAGGCTGGTGAAAGACTGTGACTGTACAAAGTCACCCATGGGACGAGGACAAACAACAGCACCAACCGTGGGTGTTGCATTATTCCTACTTCTCCATTATGAAGCCAAAAGTATTAGATGCGTGTGAATCTGAATCACAGATGAATCACTAAAACACTTTTCCACCTTCTTTGCCTTTTCTTAATTAACCAGCCTTCATTAGTCCCATATTATCAAAGCTTAAAAACACACTTACTGCACCTGTGGCCTTTTGCAAACCAAACAATCTATAGTCTTCATTTAGAGCTTTAATAGCTGCTCTGAATGCTGCCTCGCTTCTTTTCTTTCAGCAATGAAAAGATTTTTACTTGGTGTTTGTGCTGTTTTTATTTAGTCACAGTCTGTGACGCCTGCAATCGATCCATCATGAGTATTAGAGCAAAAAGCACTATCAATCACTGTCATGCTGAAACACTTTAACTTTTTATATAATTTCCCTATTTAATATTGGTTTTTCGATAAACGGTAAATCATTCCAGTATTTCTGGAACATCCTCAGTGGACTCAGGATTAACTAAAAAATAAAAAACTTTAGATGCAAATAGCAGATTCAGATACTTTATACAGTTTATTGCAGAAATAAATGGCTTTCTGATATTATAATTTAACATGCAGTATTACTGTAACTGCAAGCTGCTAATGTAACTGAAAATCGACAGCTGCTATAATGGCCGGTGACATTTCTAATTTGTTTAAAGTTTATTCACACAACATGGCTTAAAGATGTTTGAAAGACTATTGATGGATGGCAGAAAGATGTAATTCTTATAACAAAAGGTGAAATAAACTCAATACAGTATGACTGATTTCATTCACATCACCTTGTGGTGGTTTATTATGCATGCATGGATCTATAGCACAATTCTGATGTAAAGAAGGAATAATACCTCACATCCCATGTGTAATGTCTAAAAGAATAAGAGTTTAGCGATAATGTGGAAGAGAAATACATCCGTCAATGGAACAGCAGTTAGGTGTCACATTTGTTTAGCAAAAGCCAGCTCTGAGACAACAAAACAGGTGACGGGTGATACAGTGCTGTGTCATGACTAACTGTTGTCTTTTAAAATGATGCTAGTGAGAGTGAGGATGTCCCAGTTGGTCAATAAGATTAGTCCAGACATCTTTCTTCTTTGCATTTCTCCCCGAGTTCATAAGTGCTGTAGGAGGAGCTGCAGTACCTGGAAGTGCATAAATGAGGGAAGTGAAGCGGCACATTACCGTACTGCGATCATACACCTCAAAGGGTGAATTTTTATTAGTCATAATAAAGAATTCAAACAAGAAAGGACTGTTTTTAGCAGATATTACATTCATAACAAAACATTATACATTTTATCTGGAGATTTTAAAAGCATCTAGTGCCATTTTAAAGATGAATCCTAACAATTTTAAATGCAAAAATATGGTTGTTTCTTGGTTCATGCATTCAAGTGGAAAAATACAAGGTGTTGACAGGCTCTCAGGAGTAAAGGCCATGGGCGATTAAGACCTTGCCTGCAGAAATGTTGTACCCGAATCTGATCACTTTCAGTCTGTCTCTGAGCAGACCATTATAGATCGCCTTCTAAAGGTCAAGCCATCACTAGTATAAGAACAAACATTTAGCACCAAATCACAGCTTTATGCCACTTTATTCTGCTCTCAGATCTATGCCTCTTTGACAAATCTAATGCATTTATTTGTTTTCATTTCCCTGTTACAGAGGACAGAAAAATGAGAGGATATTGTGTAATATCATGATGGGGGAATACTGCATTGTCAGTGCTATCTTCTCAATGGACTGCTCAGACCCAGCTGTTGTTAATATGGCTAATTAATGAAGCTGACATGAGACCTCTATGGCTGCGAGCAATGTTATGGCTGAAATGGCAGGGATGGAGGGAGAGCAGCCCGGTTCTTTATTCCACATTAGTCAGGATTATGACAATGGCAATAGATCTGAAAGCCCTGTAACCGCTCTGCACAGATGTGTTTGAAGCAGTTCTTCATCTTAGTCCTGCAGACCCTTGCTGCTTTCTGTTCTGAATGAGATTACATCTGATGGTGAATACAATTAAGTAGCTGGCAGGACAGAAAAATGTTGAGTGTTTATCTGAATTCCAGTACTCAGCCAGGCTACCAGCTGGGATTGCCATTCTCAACACTAATTGAGTTCAGTGGTAATTAGCAAATGTTAGCTAACACGATAGACTTAGTAACAGTGGTTAAAATTACCACTGTGTTATTTTATCAGCTTACATACATTTAATTAAGCATTAGCATTGTACACATGTTAGCATGTTGTTGATTGACTCATATTAATTAATTATAAATTAATTACACTGTAGTGCTAGTGTGGCAGAAGATCCCATGATAAACTACATTAAATTTATTCAAAACCTTTTTTGAAAATGAATTTGTAAAATCCATTTAAGCACACTGACTGAATCTTTTTAACTTGTTAGCTTACTTAAAAGCCAAGTAGCTTGAAAATACTGTTTAAGGATACCATTAAAAAAGGGAGGTCAGTTCCTGGTTAACATGATTTAGTACATCAAGTGTACTTGATTTAAAATGATGACCAAGCCAAACAAAATTGTAATTCCATTTTTTAAAAATGTATACTTTAAATGCAAAAACCTCTTTTTTCAGTTACATATTTCTGGCACTCTCCTTGTAAAAAGCACAAACACAAATTGACTGCAGTGATTAACAGTTTCTAAAAATAATCAAACATCCCCACTGACGATGCAACATTCAGTGTTGAATCTAAAGTGTTATGTTCAAATCACGCAGGCAAAACAGAATTTACATCAGCTACATTCAAATGACGTTAATCGCTTATCATTGGAATACAATCCTAAGATGCAGTTAAAATGGATTTCTAACAGATTGTATCAAATAGCTCCATATTACGATGTGTCTTTAGCTGCAGGTGCAGTATAAAACTGTAGTGCAGAGCAGTACCATCAACACTACCATGATCCCAGACTGTCTTGCATTAAAAACAAAACCAGTCTTTCAAAGCGGCGATAGATTAATTCTTCACATTTCTACCCAAAGCTTTGAAGTCAATAAGACAATCCAGCTGCTTAAGTCACCAAATATTATCTATAAAAATGAAAGCAAGCACACATACACACATTTTTCAATAGATGTGCTTTTAAAAGAATCCCCCTCTCTAAGATTAGATGTGCTGGCTTTATTTTCTCACAAGCACACGGTATCTTTTTGACAAATGTCTTGTTGGATGACTGCGCAGAGCATGATTCCCTACACAATATCTGCAGTGTATTGTATTATACTGACTGGAGCACTAACGTATGATCTAATATTCATTAAACCTTACGTGTACAATACTTCCCCTCTTGTTTTCATTAAGGGCAACTGATATGAAAATGCTTTGGAATATGTCATACTGTATTCTAATATTAAGAAATGGAGACAAACAAATAGTGACAGGGACAATTACCACTGCTATGCCAAATAGTCATATTAAAATGATAACTAGTTGTAATCCAGACGTCAGGAAAACTACAGCTGGATGACAGAATTGCATTGATCATTTACCACATCTCTGTGTTAATAAGATATTGACACTGTGCTCAAAAGCCTCAGAGATTCTTGAGAATGCCCACAACGACAGCAGCAATTTGTCTTTGGATTCACACCATGGTCATAGCAGGAAACCTAGCAATGCTCAAAGACATTGTCCCCAGAGGTGTGGGAGGATACATGTGCTCCCAAATTAAGATGTGCAGGACCACTTCAAAATGGAAATGAGGCATAATTGATATGATATGATTTGAAGGGACACTCCCCGTTTACAGGCCAAACAGAGAGCACATCATATGAACACAGCAATCAAGGATGAGCAGCAAAAATAATCTAAGAACATCTCCATTATAAGCTCCCACCCCGACTCATAAACCTCATAAGGATGCTGTCTAGACATTTGTGGTGGAGGTGCAAGGAAGTCTAATCAGCGATGCACTGTATTTCTAGCTGTGGTAGCGGAAAATTAATGCTGTTGGACAAGGCTACAACTTATTTAAAATGACAACGCTGAGTGGCTACAAGTGATATAAACTGTCAGCTAGCATTACAGATTGTCTTTTGGTGGAAAAATTCCTAAAAATGAAGTGTGAAGGGAGAATTCTCAAGTTTTATATTGGTTATGTGGTATCACTTTTGTTTTTCCCTTCCTGTCTGCTAGTTGGATTTTGTATCTTAGCTGTATCATCATCACATACAAGAATTATGGCAGCTTTTGTTTTTAATATTATGCATATTTTATTTCTGCTTTACAGCAGATTTGAGTATGTTAATAAAGTATAATGAGTAACCTAATTAACTATGATAACTAAATAATTATTTTTTTTCTCATCAGCATCATTGTTTCATAGTTTGCTTTACTTGTGCTGTTATTGTTGCAATAGAAGGCAGGTTGTGTGCATTTCACTGGTGTTCTTATCTTCAGTAATTTGACTGACAAGCATGATTTAAATGGACATTTATGAATGCAGCATAAAACCTGCATCTTCAAAACACCCCAGTGATACCAATTTAGCAACTGTGTTCCCAGATGTGGAGATTTTTAAGGCCTTTAAGTTATATATTTACAAAAGAGCCCGGGGAACAATCTAGCAACTTTTGGGGCATTAGCTATGGCTCAGCTGTGTTCAGTGAGTGGGAGAGAGTTACAAATTCAGTCAGCAAATATAAAATGACATGCAATTTTTGTTTTTAATTACATCAGATAGTAGTGTCTGCACTTCATTGTGTGATTTTAGTATTTTCCCCAGATGCTATCCGTTTTATATTGTTAGGATCACTTAAACTGCAAAGTAACATATGTTGCTAGATTTTATTGCAGTTTGTTTTGCCAGCACAATATGTGCATCCTGTCCACAGCTGTAACATTAATCACACACCCACATTTGGATTTCCACACACAAGGCGACAGTTTTCTCAGTCATGGTCAGGAGACTCCCTTGTTGCCGGAGTGAAAACCTGATGCCAGGATGCTATTGCACCTTCACTAAAGACCTTTGTGTTTTAACATAAACACATGAAGAATTGTGTTGTCTGTTCATTTCATCAGCTCTGCACAAGTTTATTGGGGTGTAATGAGGTCATTTAAAAAAGATACCGCAGATCTTATGTGTTACCAGGCCAGGTTGCGTCTTGCATAGTCTATTCCAACTTGCCTTCTGTAATATGTCAGTGGCTAAAATGCTTTCCAGAATGTGGGTCTAGTTGCAGAGAAGCACAGCTAATATTTTAATCATCCAGATCCCTGTGGAATATTAATCCCATCTGAATGGGTCAGCTCAGAGCATATGGATACCATAGGATCACAGTGATCCCTCGGGAATGGATAGGCATAAGTATTCAAAAGTAGAAACACACGAAGTAAAAAAATAACAATAATAAATACAGTTGTTAAGCATGAAAAAAACAAATAGTTTTTATCACATAATTGCTGAGGTTTCTATTGGTCATAAAACAAAGCAAGAATTGGAAAGTAGTTCAGCGTTAGTAGCAGTGAAGTTCAATAACCATAGAATTAGGAGAAGCAAATGTTGCAGTCAACAACACATGAAACATACATGTGTTAAACTGCCTCATATTCACATAAGTGAATCCTCTTTCAGTTCTTAACTGCTCTGTAATGATGAGGCCTGAATGGGCTCATAACCCTAGTAAGCACCTGCTGCAATAGCCGGACTATTAACATTACCACACCACAACCCTAATGGTCGCCACTCTACATTATGAAATTGCCCCCAAATGCACTAATGAATGCAGCTAATGTGGTCACAACTTCTTCCAAGTCTAGTCCAGTGTCATTGTGGAAAGCCAATGAGGGGTTTAGTGGACAGAGATAATTATGGTCCTGCTCATCACATCTACTGCAATTCTGAATCTGCTGTGTGTGTTGCAAATCAGCCTATAGGACCATGAGAGTTTTTTGTTGTTGTTGTTGTTGTTGTTTCTTATGTAGCACATTGCTTTTTGTCTTCCCATCTTATAAAAGACTCATCACTATGTTCCCCAAGACAGTTGGCCCAAGCATATCAGGAGGCATCTCCTCACTGGAGAGCAATTTAACAGTTAACTCACTGCACACAGGCCCAATTACAGGTAAATCTAATCCTGGGTTAAACAATATGCAACTAGTCTTTGTTTACAAGGCTCAGACAAAAAGCAAAGCCTAATCTGGAAAAATTAAATTTAAAAGGCCTCAGACAGGGCTGCCCTGACTCACCGCTCCGATCGACATCATTCGTTTTGCATTTACTTTGAGAAATTGGAATATTATTGACTTGCTGGAAAGCGGCAGAAACAGAAAAATAGGTGCAATGTATTTTTTCTACTTCACTGCCCTGAGGCTTGGCAATAAGGACATGTAACTGATGCATTAAAGCGGCTTGATTTGACTTGTGAAATCTAGTTGGTCCACCGCACTGATCTATTTTGGCAATTTTACATTTCCTGAGCCAAATGTCACATTATGACAGCCACAAAAGACGCTTATAGGTATTAACCATTTTAATCACATCTGGACACATAAACTCAGGGAACTGACTGTCTGCTTGCCTGCTGTGTGCATCATTTTCACTCTGTGCATAATGACAACACATTTCCAAATAATGGCAGGTATCCAGTAAAAATAACATTCTTTGCTCATTTTTGTCTATAAACCATTTAAAACTTCATTATCTTTCAGAGTTAAATGTTCATTTCCAGATCATTCAAACACTTCACTGCACTTCACATGTTCCAGCTGTCAGTAAATTGTTGTTTTTTTAACAGGACATGTGACTGTTTTTGTGTGTGTTTCTGTCTGTTATCTTTCCATTTATCTGTATGTTTCCCTAGTGTCACTCTCATCATACATGTCCCCTAAAAATGTCTTGTCAACTTGTCTGTTGAGTGATAAATGGCAACATCAAAATATTACAAACTGCATCAGTGCACTTGCAATCTGCCCCACATACACATTCTTATAAAATACGTACATGTGTGTTGACTTGGCATAAAACACCAAGCACACATGTAAAGTCAAAACTGCATATGTCTGATCAAAGCATTTAGCCCAAGAATAATAAAAAATAATAATAATGCACATAGTAAAAATTATCAGCTGAAAATCAACCAAGGATATGGATGTGTTAACACTTTACCTCATACAAAGAGCTCAGGCTTTTCTAATATTTGTAGTCTGTATGTTTTGGGAGGAGTCCATTTTGGCAGCCCTAACCTCTCTCAATCTTGGACTAGAAGCCAGCCTGCTGTATCTCTCCACGTGTAATGCATTTGTATCATTTTAAATCACAATCTTGGCAGGTTGTTGGGCGTGAAAACAGCTTCTCCCCCACCTCAATCATACCTCTCTCAAGACTCGTCTTGTGAGTACACATACACACTCACACACACACACACACACAAACATAGACACAGCAGCAGCAGTGTCATCTGGCCCCTTCAGCATGACTTCACTCAAGAATCTTTACTTGAGGCCAGCAAATGCCACAAGGGATGGAATGGGTGCTGTCACGCACATCTAAAAATCTTTGATCCCATCCATATGTGATTAAACATTCATACACAGCCATTAGCTTGTGGTAAGTTGGCTTTTAAAGGGTAACCACATAGGAGGAACCATTAAAGTCAGTCTGGGAGGTCAGGGAATTCTCTGTCTTGTGCTTTGAGCATGCCCTAGTTTATTTTCCAGCAACAATCAAATTAGATTAGGTTCTGACAGTTTTGATGTTTGGAAATGTTGCCTGGAAATGTTGCCTGTCAAGAAACTCAAAAAGTAAGCAGCCCATTTATTTATGTATGTATGCTACACCATTCTCCTTCATCGTCATAGATGATCTATTGTGAGAAACATCAGTGTAATCCATAAAGATTTAAAGATATATATATTATATATTTGAATATATTTGAAAGAGTGAAAGACAGAGTCAGATTGTTTAACTAAAGAGCATAAGTAAAGGTTAGGTTTCTTGCATCTTCCTCACTGGATGTTTCATGACATAGTCTATCATTCCTTCTTACGGATCTGAAAAACATTTTCTTTACTATCTACTGATATAACTGTCACGCTGACATGAGTGGTGGTTCATCACAAACTGACATTACTTTTAGAACTGTTTTAATCTGCAAATGTTGAAAATATACTGATAAGAAGTCAGTGAGTGTTTGCAAAATATTTTCTTGTGGCATCCATACAACTAACTTTCACAGCCAGATCAACTCATAAATCAATGACGCAAGTATTTATCTTATAATGGTTGAATAGAATGTCTGGATGGATGAATACTCTTCTAAAACTGTAGTGAATTTTATCTTCAATGGTATAAATTATGCAGCCAAATCTGAACTGTTCGTGATCATTATTATCTAATGACTGATACTAGTCCAACTAATGAGAGTCAAAGTTGTCATTCATTTGGGGATGCAATTCATAGTGCAGCCAGTGGACAGAATATTAGCTTACAAATTATGTGGCTATAATATTTTCATTATCAGGGTGAGTTACTGCTGTGTTGTGAGGCATCTGAACTCTTCATAGTCTTGTCCATTTATGCATACCTGGTGTTGTTATCCAAAGTGACTTGAGTGTGATGCTAAAGCAAGCTTAAACCCCTAAATCACCACAATTACAAGCAACTAATTAGTCTGTGTGTACTGTCCAGAACCACCGCAGTGGGTAAGAGTGAGAGCAGTGAGAAAAAGGGCCCAGAAAAATAAATAAATAAAGAGAGGGAAAAAAATAAAGTGTGGGCACAGGGAAACATGATTCAGTGGGGAAAAGGTGACAGTGAACTACCATTTATCTTGGCTGTCAATTAATGGTTGCTAAGCTTTTTTATTCACTTTCAATCAAATCAGGTTATTACAGAAGCAAACTGCAACATATATATGAAAAAAATCCAATTCCATTTGTTGCCTTTGAAAGTGAATTCAGCCTAACCTGTGGTGCTGCCTCAGTTTGCTGTACTAAACTATATCAGAAAGTTACATATAATTTTTCCCTGGTGAGCCTTATTTCATACACAACCATGTAAGCACACACATACACGACATAGCAGTCCTACTAAAAAGTGCTTGTAGTGGTTGAAGGTCACATTCTATAATGAATTCACTGGAATGGTGACAATTATACACACAAACTGTGCATGCACACCTACACACACAACGGACACATGCACACACACACACACACATTTATATATGTGTGTCTCCCTTGACTCCCTTCACTCCAGTGCAATGATGATTGGGTCTCTCCACTGGACTGACTCCACTCCTGCTCTGCCATTCCACTCAGCACAGTGAGAAATCACCTAGTCAGCCTAGGACTATTACAGAGTAATTGGCCTTTTAAAGAGGGCATCCACCATGTGAAACAGTGTAACTGAGACTGATACTCTCGTTGCTCCATTCCCCATTTTGTCCTCCATCCCTCTACACTTACACGTTTCACCCCCTTTCTGGTTTCACCTCTTGCTCTCCCCCTCTTTTCCAGCCAGCTGCTCTCAGTGTGTCTCTGCCTTTCAACATCGTGTTCCTGTTGCACCTGTCTTCTGCTGACTCTCGCTGACCTCTAAAAGCTCAGCACTGTAGCTGCCCATGTTGCCACTTTCAGCACTGGACAGCTCCTTGACTGAACAGACTAACTTTATTTTCAAGAAGAAAGCTACATAGGGCTGTTGAGCAGTGATTCTTTTAGTAATGCTGTGTCAGTGGGAGCAGGACAGAGGAACTGTCCGCACCAAAACGAAGACTACAGATGGAAGAATGTGTAAAAGTAGGAATGTAAGAGAAATGGTTGCAAAAGGTGACACTGAAAACCCTACACCTCACACAAGAACTCTACTGGGAGCACAGTACAATTGTTACTAGACCCAATCTAGAATTAAATGTACAATTCTTAGTCATTGCTGTATAATATAAAATAATCAGTAGACGTTCAGCCTTCAAATCTAATCAAATTTCTATGTATAATGTTGCCCTTTATGGTTATTTACTCTATAAAATGTTTACCAAATCTGTGACATACTTTTGAATATGGCAAACTAACAGTTATTTTAATTTGTAATGTCTATTATTTTGTTGATTAACCAACTAATAACTTCATAAGTCGACAAAATGATAAAAAAAAATACTCATATGTTCCCATATCCCAGAGCTATATTTTTAACTGCTCATTTAGTTCATCCAACAATCAGAAACCCAAAGATGTTTAATTTGCATTTAAATAAAATAAGAGAACAGCAGCAAATCCTCACATTTGATATGCTGGAAACAGAGAATTTCAAAAGAACATGTTGACATAACTGAAAATTAGACAGTGCTTCTTAGATACATACCAAACCTTTCCATTTAAAACACTATGAAGACAATGTACCATGTAGCATCTAGTAGATGTTTACATGTCTTAGCTCACTTTTCACACACTGTCAATCTTCCAGTTCAATGACATTGTGAGCACCTCAGGTTCCAGACACTGGTTAAATTTTCATTCATGTTTTCATTACATTCATTATCTCACTTTTTGTGGACAACATTTACTTATTGAAAATGTCAGTATAAGATTTGGTGATACAGATTGTGTGTGTGTCTGTGTGTGTGTGTACGTTGGTTCTTTTGCATGTGTGTTCAGAGAGATTGGAGGTTTCAGGAAATATGGTGCCAAACAATAATGTAGGGGAAGGGAGGAAAGGGGGGGTGGACAGAATAGGGGAAACAAGGGGAAAGGTGTGTGAGCATGTGTGACATGCAGCTCTGGGAGTGAGGAGGAAGAGAGGGAGGAAGAGAACTTCATTCCCTGACGAACAGCCTCAGGCCCCAAGAGCGGAGACAGATGAAGAACGACATCTTAAATAGTATGCATCAGCTAAAAACCATGGGAAGAGGAAAACAAAAACACAGAATAAACCTCCCCACACAAGCTCCTGATTGAAAAACATTGGAGTGTAGCTCCAGGGTGGCTTGGTCACCTGTAAGGTCTCCCCTCGGAGACCATGGGTCTGACCCAAGATACGCTGCAGGGACTGTGGCTTATACACTCAGTACTCACTGGAAAATAGAACGACAGGGCTGCTCAGCGTACTATGCTGATATGGTAAACCCTGGCCTACAGATGTACTAAGACAATGGATGGGTGTTAAATGCACAACTGTCAGGTTATTGAGACTTAAAACAAGACAATCAAGGCTTCTACTTGTCCGTTAGTAAACATCCAGTTTGCTGATGTGTTCATTTGCAATAGTTCAGCATGGCTTAAAGTAGTAAAATCATACCACTTGGACAAGCATAAATTAAATAGAACCATGTGAGGACAATCATTTTGTGTTGTACATGTGTTTTTTCACGTTTCAAGACTAGTACAGTAATTTTCAGTTTCAAAGTTTTGCTTTTCATTTACAATTTTGTCTATCAAATTTACAAAACATATGGCCCCGTTCTGGCTCCGTGAAGAGAAGAAGAGAACTGAGAAAACGAGAGAAAATCAGAACCTTATCGTGAATACACAGATCAACAAAAGCCAACTCTTCCTGCAGAGCAGTGGGAGGGTGTGCTGCGATGCATTTGATTAACTCACCGCTGAGGCAGTAGCGACACTAGCGATCAACAGCTTAGACACCTATCTTCGGCTTTCCATTCCTTCAATTTTTTAGGAGTTACTTATGAGCTTCTATAACACAGATTCTGATTGATCTGCAATTAGCTTAAATTGCCTGCCAATGTACTGTAAAGGTCTCACTCTAATCACAGTGGCTGTCTGACTGATGATGTGGTGCTGGGTGTGGTTTCTCTTAAACAGGCTTTCTGAGCAAGAGTGGACAGAACTATAGTATCTCATCCATGATGGCAAACAGATATAACATGTTGCTAAAGATAAATAGCAAAGGGTGGGCTGCGAGGTCAAGAGCTTTCAACACAGAGATAAACACACAGACAGATGAGGCACCACACACAAAATCACACAATCCACTATTCATTTAGATTCATCCCTTGCTGATCTACCACTTTCTGACACGAGTAGACAGAGACACTTTAGATGGGGGAATCTACCCCTCAGCAAAACACAGGCATGCTTCTAGACCACCTCTCTGAGCCAGAGAGAGAGAGAGAGAGAAAGAGCAAGAGAGAAGTAATACATTTTCATCTGAAATATTAAAGCCTCTGCATTAATCTGTCTTCCCTTTCCCTGGGGTGCTGGTGAAGGCTCTCACTGTCCTGAGTTCCCCGGAAAAGGACAGAGACCTGCTATCTCACCTCCTCCTTCTCCTCAGGCCAGTACCCCTCTCTCTCCACCTCTCCTTTCATAATGGCCATTTAAGTGTTTGTGTGGGAGTGGGCTCTGTGCTGCGGTTGTCTCAAATGGACAATATGGTCAGCACACAACTGTCTGGCCAAGTCTGAAAATAAGGAAACTCTGTCCCTTTTTGCCTATTGACCCACTTACATATCAACTACTATGACATTTTTACATATTAGTCGACTGCCAGAAAAATAGTCAGCAACTATTGGATTTCAAGTATTTTTAAGACAACATTAGTTAAAAATACTTCATACTGTCTCTTATATATATCCTTAACTTTTTTTTTTACAGTTTTTATTTTTAACCTGATTTACCCTGCTTTTATTTATTGTGATTTTGTATTGAGCCCTGTGCTCGTAATTTCGTTCAGCAATCCATCTGCACTGATTGAATGACAATAAAGTGATCTGAATCTGAATCTGAATCTGAATAGCTTCTCCACTGTGAAGACTTACTACTTTTGCTGCATTGCTAGTGGTAGAAAAATCACCTTGGACTATTGGAAGCCATGATGGGCCTTTTTGACAGTTTGACAACTTAGAGAATAAAAATCTAATTTTTGTTCAAAGAAATAATCACTTTCTGCTCGAGTTGAACACATCAAAGCTATAAAAGTAATGTTAACTTGAAATGGACACCAATACTTCAGTCAGCTGGTCATGTTTTTTTTTTTTACACTGTCCATTATAGACTTAATAAAAGTGCGCTCTCTCAGCTGGATGTCTGGGTCCATCAAAGCCTTCAAGCTTTGAACACCTACAGTACTCTAATTGTTCTGCTGGCACTTCATGAAGGTAGTGGCACCCATCTAGCTTTTATCTAGGCCACCAAATCCACAGCTGGACCCATCTGGTACTGTTATCTCCTCTCTCTGTCTGTCCACATATACACACATGACATCCATCATGTACACGCACCCCCCTACACACACACACCAGCTGTTGTGGATTACCAAATAAAACGTGTGGGTCTATTTTCTGACTTTCTGTTTGGTGGCCTTTCCTGGATATAATGCAACACAAAAGCACAGGCATGCTTCTTACATATGGCAATACTGCATGATATGATTTAGATGTACACTAGTGAGTACAAATGGATAGAAAATTCTCTGATATTTGAAATGCAATGAATGCCGGCTAGCCTTTGGCAGTCAACATCTTTTATATTTATATGAAGCCACAGAATTTAGATGCAAGAAAACTACAAAAAGCATATTATGATTGTGTAGAGGTAAACTGTTGCTTGTTGACCAAAATCTGACAACTAAAACCCACAATCCTCTGCCACGAAGGAAACAATAAATTATACATTGTGCTTTATTTTCTTATCTGATCAAGCCTTGAAGTGGCCACTCAGTAAAATATGGGTTCTTTTAATTGAGATGTTTCGCTTCTGAGAGATAGAAAAACTGTCTGCCCCCAACTTCATCCATCTTGACTTCCCTCCACGCATTGCTCTTACACGCTGACCCCCCAATCTTCCCACCAGCTGATCTCAGCTTAATCTTCATTATTCTCTGTAACATCACAGACTCTTTTTGCCTTGAGTGTCAGCCTCATCTTTACTAACCCTCTCAGCATCCTCCAGTCCCATACCATCCTTATTTGACAACAAACACAATGTAAAATTCAGAGGGAACACAGCCCTTTTGTAAAACAGACAGTTTAGGAGTAACAACATGCAAAATAGTCACTTGGGTACCCAGCTGAGGCTTTAAAGCTTAAGTTACCAAGAGGGGAGAGGGTGAAACCATTGGACTGAAGCAACCCCACCAATTGCTTTCCTACAACTGCAATAAAATATTCCATCATATCCCTAAAGCATCCCTGACTCCAGCTGGGATCAAAGAGTTTACTTGATGAGTGAGAGAGGAGCGCATATTAGTGCCTGCAACTGCAGTGTCTCACTTGCACAGAGCAAGTGAGACGCTCCATCCCGTTCCATTAATAGCCATCATGGAAAAATACATGATAGGGTTTGGTGTTTCCATTTCCTGAGTAAGTATAGATACATAACAAGAGAAGACAAGCTGTAGTAGAAAAGGTTGTTGCAGGAGATTGTCACATACCAGTGTTGAAATCACAATGATGAAGATTTATGCTGATATTCTTATTTTTGTAGGGTATTGGACAAAAACTCTGTTAACAGCTGCCTGCACTGACATTTCATTCTAAAAGTGCCGTATCATGTAATGCTGTAAATAGCAAAGCATTTTTTGTTTACAAGGCCCAACATACATCATTTTGCCTCATACTCACTATTCAAAAGATCAAAACAGATTCCACATCTCACTCTAGTTGTATTCCTTTCGGCCTGTTTGTGACAGGTGTTTTATAGGGAGGAGCAGTGTTGTTGTGGATGTCCTATCAATGATTCAATGTAGCACATCAGATGGAAAAGAGAGACAGAGAAAGATGTCTCTGCCTGGATGTTCAGAGGGGAACTTTCAACATATAATTCACTGAGTTGTCTGACAGGTTGGGTGCGAATGTGATGGATACTCTTCCAGTCTAGTGAAGATTCAGTGTTCTTAAACCTCGGCTCTTTAAGGCCACTTTGAGCATGTACTACAGTTCCAAATGTCCTTTTACACACACACACACACACCATAGAGGCACGTCACACCTCACACTTTGACACAAAAATAAATAACAACAGGTCCCTCCACTTAAATTGGAAGCACAGCAGACTAGTCACAGTAACATTCTACTACTAGTACTACTATAACTGGTCAACTAACTTGCAATAAGTAATAAAACAAACCTGATAAAGATAAATCCACAGCCACAATAACATTTAACAATTGCAAACATGAATGCAGGTAAATGTATTTGCTTTCTACTGATGAACTGTATAATAACAGCTATAGCCCCACAGACTACACACTGTTCCCTTGCACCCTGTGTGCTTCAACCAACTAACAGAAAATGGTGCTTGATATATCCAGCATCTTTTTAATAAAGGCAACTGGAAATGCTATGCAGTCTGCAGTGTGTGTGTGTACAGTATGTTTGTGTTAATCAGCAAGCTTGGGCAACAAATCCATAGAACAGAGCCATGTAAGATGGTAGATTAAGGGAATATGAAACACACTGTGGAGTGAGTGCTAGGTAAGGGCTTTTGTCTTGTTATCTTCGGGAGTGAGTTGACATTAGCCTCATGGATAAGGTTTTACCATGCATGGATTACCACATGAGACAAACTGTGCACACCCCTAGGAAAATAACATGAGAGGACCATAGTCGATCCCTGTCTCCATTTCCCTCTCCGCTCAGGCTCCCCCTCTCACTATTCATCAATGCCTTGCTCAGCACACCTGGGGCTTTTGCCAATGTTTGAAAATAACAGCATCTGTATTTGGGGCATTGGGCCATCTTTGAGTTTATATTGAATAATCTCACACATTATTGTGTAAAATAAACATATGAGATGTTGTCAATCTTTGAAGCCAGATTAAATTTTTATTCTTCTACAGGTGTTTTATTAATAACAATACATTAGACATAGCACGTGCATGTAGATTAACGAGACTCTTAAGTGGGACAATCTAGCATCAGCTAAAGTGATTTAATGATAAAAAGAGTCCAGAGACACAAAAGCATTAGCTTAAAAGACAAGATGAAAGCAAACTAAAATTAACATAATTTAAAGGGCGATTTCACCAAATTGCCTTCTATGCTTTCCTGAAAGATCATGACACCATATGAACTGAACAACAGACTTTAACATCATATAAAGAAGCGTTTCAGCTAGAGAGGGAGATTTAGTAGAGGGGAGGTAAAAGTAAAGGGTAGAGGGAACTTTGGTATACATGAAAACCATTGGCATACATGTACTCCCGAAAATAGAATCATAGGAAGCAAGTTGAAAATTTGTTAAGTTCCCTGCCTCATATATTAAGGAAGGGCACAAAAATGAAATCCACAGTGGATGGTCAGACTCAAAGTGGACAAACAAATCAGTCTGCAAAGTACACTGAACCTTGGCCACTTAAAACGTTATGTACAATCAAAAGTACTTTAAAGTTAGATCCTAATGATACAGGGCGCCAGTGTTAGAATTAGAGTAAGTCTCAGATCAGGCATTTATATATCGTTTTATATACAAAGTTTGCTGGTATTATTCTTATAAAGGGACTGTTGGAAGAAAAATGGAAAGCTAAAAAAACCTTTGACTTAGGTTTTAACTACAGCAGTTTTGAAATAGTCTGGAAGAATCACATTTTTGAAGCACATATTTTTAATTTTCAGGACATTGTCTGAGACACTTTTGAAGTCATGCTTATAAAATCTAGTCAGAAGACAGATATGTGGGGGGTTTACTTTCACTTTCAACCTCAACGATTTCTGAGGTGGTAAGACGTATTCGTTAATGTCTACCTTGTGAAAGATTTTGTAAAAGTTAGACAAAACTGCTCATTTTCTTGTGCATTTGAGGTTTTACATACAATAACAGCTACACTGAATAATCAATTTGTAATTCCATTACATACAGTAAAGTGCAAAAAATGTTAATGGATGTGATTATTTAATGCAGTGAGCTGTCATGGAAAGCAATGACTAAGTATGTTACACCTATGCAGATTTAAGGTTTAGTATAGTAGAACCTAAGAATTTCAGAGACCTCTAGAAGAAAGTAGTGCAGATGATAAAACTAATGAAATAGTGTCGGTTCCTTGTCAGAATTTCCTTGGGGATACTTTGGAGGAAGTGGTGACAGTAGCTAATATGGAATGATGAATGATACTCTTATCTCTTCCGGTACACTCCTAAGATAAGAGCTTTCATTGGCTGGTATTCATATTTTCAGTGATGTGAGGTGAATGAAGGAACCCAACAAAGAAGAACTGAGAGCAAGGAGACAGGCAAGAGGGTGCCTTACAATAGAGGACACAAGGATGAGAATAAAAAAAGGAGAAACTAAGTATAGAG
The DNA here is from genome assembly GCA_032362345.1 of Sandelia bainsii. NCBI lineage: Eukaryota > Metazoa > Chordata > Actinopteri > Anabantiformes > Anabantidae > Sandelia > Sandelia bainsii. The sequence goes on from JAUMHL010000012.1 coordinate 10,624,718, forward strand.
GCATGAATGATAGTGGGAGGGATGTGAGAGAGAGCGAGAGGTGACCTCCATCTCCACCTCCACACGCCACAATAAGCCTCTCCATCGCAACCAGGGCACCATGGCACATTTCCCGTCACTGGGGGTGGCAGCAGGCCACACATTGCAGTGAATCAATCCGACTGCTGCAACCTCCGCAATCCACACTTTCCTGCAGGCTCGTCATGTACCCAGATGCTACGTGTGAAGCAGGGCTAGTGAGAAATCATGCTCCACATGCTGTGCCTACCTCAGATTGAAGTTGTGACTTACATATCTAACCAAGCTGAAATAATTGAGGTTTAGATACAGAGAAGTTTGGAGGCATTATTGCAACACTGTCCAAATTTCACCTCACAACTGGAGTTCTATTTTGATGTGTAAGTCTGAAATTGAATTATACACAGTGTTTGAGACTGTGTTTATATGATTTGTTACTTATTTAACATTAATGAAACACAAAAATATCATACACTGTATATGAATTTAAACATTAGACATGCTGCTCTCCTTTTAATACCCTCTGTAAAGCTTTTAAAATGTTGCTTTAAATAATTTGTAGGCCATAAATACTGTTTTTAGAACAGTTAATGAAGGCTTTACGCAGCCACTACAGCTGTAATCCCTCTAAAATGGGATCATATATCTACCTGAATAGCAAAGAATTCAAGCTCCATAACACCTACATCACACAGGGTGCTGTATTTGTTTTGCCACTTGGAATCCTTTGGACAAAAAAAAATTGGCTGTTATTCGATTTATCGCATCCCACCAAAACCTGCCTCCAAGCCACACATACCCCCCACCTCAAGCGCACCCATCCTCACCCTCTTCTCCTCCGCGTTATTCGTTTGCAAATTGATAACGGAACCAGAGTCCCTGCAGGGTCAGTAATTCAATATTGGGATCTAACAGTCTCAGATCAGATATGATGGACTGTAATCCTCTCTGCACTGCCACAGCCACATGCACTACTATATCTCAATGCCCCTTGAGCTAGTTCGTTACTGTGTTCTCTGCACATGAATGAGTGAGTGAGTGAGTGAGTGAATGAGTGAGTGAGTGAATGGGGTTTTGTGGATTAGAAGCAGACCAATGCTGTACCAAGTACCCATTTTTAAGAAGTAAAAAAAGCACTGTGGCAGGATTGTGGGTAAGCAGGCATGACAACATGTGATTAAAATTACTGAGTTAGTGAGTACTCCCCCAGTACACACACAACACCACCACCAAAGCCACTCTTTGTTCTCCATTTCTCCACAGTTTGGAAAGATTTAAAGTGGGGGGTGATGTTTGCAGACAGTAATGATCAAACCATTTGCTTTCAGTTTGGGCTATTCCTTTCCCTAATCTTAAAACACCTTTATTTCTCTGTGGATGCATCAGTAACTATTAACTCTGCGGGTGGGAGCTTTTTGCTGCATTTATGAAAAGTGGTGAGCAAAACAAAACCAAACGTGAATCCAAATGTTTTGCGTCCAGGGACTTTTAAATCTTATGAAAGCTTACTTATGACTATTAGTGTCTTTGCTCCTGAACGGTAGCCTGTGAAGGCCAACTCCAGATACAGTAAAATCCTGCACCATGTTTGTGCCACTAGACCACCAAGCTTGGGCCATCTCAAGCACTTTGTGAAAGGGTTGCCTAATCAATTATTCACACTTCCAGCAACACAAGTTACATATGTTTCTCATCCCATACATTAATATTTCAGCCAATACTACCCCGCCCTACATCTTCTTCTCTCTGCCACCTCCCAGTGGACATTTTGTCTACATAAATCACACAGTGACATTAAGAAGCCCTAAGATGGCCTCAGTCAGTACTTACAGTAAGCAAACTTTTCCTCTGCCAATTTATGAGTCCCCTGGCTGCTGCTGCCTGAGAGTCAAATGTCACTTAAAAGCATCAGATAAACGTCACAAGGTATCTATTACAGACACAACATTGTTAGTTTTACTGGTAGGCCTATATACATAGAATGTAATGGACGGAAGATTTGTAATTTAGACTAAATTGACAGGGTTTAGAATAACTATGATGGTAAGCTATGGTTTAAGGTCTTGCCTGTACAAACACTGAAGATCTACAATGAAAATGAAGCAAAAGAATCCCAGGATCTTCATTTCCCAGAGGAAGCTCCAGGCCTTTAAACGTCCCCAACAAGCTCTCCAAGCTTTAGGTCATAAAAGGTTAGGGTTAGTGTTGGGGCCATGGTTGCGGTTAGGGTCTGGCGATTCAAATCAAGAAGGCATGAATTGAATGGTTGAAAGGAAGCGCTGCTTAAGAAGCTCAACTCAAAGATCAAATGTCCGTTGCATGAGGAAGGATGGCATGCAACAATGAGCTAAGGCTCCAGTCTCAAATGTAACAGGGCAACATAGTCTTTATTGGACTGCAAGGTGAACAAGACACATTTTGATAGCAATATTCACAGTAGCTATCGGTCAGTGCTGGCCTGTTTCTCTCTAGCATGCTCTCGACAACATTATGTATAATGGTAATTTATGATAACCACAGGTTTGAGGCAGCAATTTTTATTCTTGATTACACTGACCACTATTGGCCCATTTAATCAATGAATCATTTTATAGAAACAATGCAGAGTATTAGTCTTCAGATCCCAAGGTGACATAATTAGATCATCATAATTTGATCAAAGCCTGAAGATAATCATAAATGGCTTTACATGAAATAAACATATCAAATCCTCACTTTTGAGAAGGTGGTGAAGGTATTCCTTGAAAAACTAACTTATTAATTAATTATTTTTAAAAAAGTTGCTTCTTGTTCAATGATGAATCAGTTCAGCTTTTAAAAAGGTAAAGTGTAATACAGCCTCTCTTCATTATCTTCATACACACACAGACACACCTATGGTTCCATAAGAAATATGCATAATGTATAATATATAATACACTGATAACCTCCAGTGATTTACATACTCTGCTGATTCAGTTCTGTATAGGATACATCATGCAAACATTGGGGTGACAAGAGTGAAGGGAAATACTTAAAAAATTCAAATATGGATAATGCCTATGGGCAATCTGCATAAAAATGAGAAATAATAATAGAACTGTAGAATGGTGGCCTGAAAAATGTAAAATATCTGGCCAAGACTCATTCACTCAACTGTGATGTCTATATGCCTTACCTTGCAGCTGGATCCTTACTTCTGGAGCATGCTCTCATGGTTTTTGACAGTCTTCGCTTCAATAAATTATTTTTTTTCTATTGTATCCAGCATACCCTATTTCTGTCATTCTGCACTCTCTCACTGTCTTTCTCTCTCTCTCTCTCTCTCTCTCTCTCTCTCTCTCTCCCACAGCCATCTTTACTCAAGGCTCTCTCCCTCCTTTTCCCTTATTGATTCTGTGAGGTTCAGTGGGTAGAGCATGGCACTAGGAATGGAAAGGGCATGGGATCAATTCCCACAAAATTTCAAGCATTCACTGTGCTGTCATTCTAGAATAATTTGTCTGCAGGCTTATCCCACAGAATACACTGATGTATTCTGCTTTGTAATTGGTGCCCATCAGTGTCAAGTGTCTCTGCTAGGTGTTCAGGGCCAACACTGCAGAATGCTGCAGTTTTTTAATATGCATATGCAAAGTACATATATATGCTTTCTTATTTACTGTCTGATGTATCTATGAAACTATGTCACTAAATAAAGCAGGCACACTGTTGGAAGAATTACATGTGCTGTAGTGCACCTAAAGTAAATACTAAATTAATACTAAAATAAAATACAAAATCGTTTTCTGGCTTTGTAACATTTATACAAAAACATATATACACTGAAATAACTCCCCATTCATTTTAAATACATTAAGATTATTTAGAACCACAGTACTGTGGCCAATATATTGTAGTCACAATATTCATTATGATCAACATTAAAAAAATTGCATTAATAATGCTGTTCTTCTAAGGCTTATAGCAAGACTGTGTAACTGCAGCACTATAAGAGGTTTACAAGTCACATACGAAGACCAAAAAAAAACAGTCTAGGATAAACATTCCCTAATAACTTTGAGTCTAATGTGAAAGAAGCTCAAACATGAGAGTTTGCCCCCCAAATAGAAAGATATCTGTAAATCAGTGCAGCTGCACACACATACTGCAGAGGCAGCCCTGCTTGGGCCAGCCTCAACGAACAAGCAGAGCGTGTCTCAGGAGAGACAGAGGGGCCTCAGAGGCAGCCTGGCAAATCTGAACCCGACCTCCCTCGAGACAGAAAGAGAGAGGCAAACTGGATTTATATCTTTGTTTTTAATCGCCCTTACATGCTCCACTGGTCCTACAGTAGTACTTTGTGCGGGCTACATGTACATTCAAGAGGGGCTTGCATGCCAGGTGAAATGTCCATATTTGCTCTTTTTCTGTTTGACATCAAAGAAATCAGTCATGTGTGTTACTGTTCTGTGTTTTTCATCAGCTGTGACACTATATTTATCTGGCTTTTGAACTAATAATTGTATGCTAACCTGCATTTCAGACTGAAATGTCATTTTGTTACCTCTCTAGTACTCTGTTTGACAATGTCATCTATAAAAGCTGTGTTTGTGAGGGAGTTTATCATGCCCTCAGCAATCACTGTGTCAGATCTGTCCATCTGATCAACATCATTTTCAGGCAAAATCTGAAGTAGCTGTGGCTACAAAAAGCCAGGTTATCATTTATCATACTTACAAGTTACCTATGCCAAGTTATATTATGAAATAAATAAATGATAACAAACTCAACAATTCTGTTCAGTAGAGGCCGCAAAGAAAAATCTCTGAACATGCGGTTCCAAGATGTTGCAGTAACTATAAGCACAGAAACCTCCCAATTCATTTCCTCAAGTGCCAAAGAGGAAACTGATAAATTAAACCCACAGGGAGAAGAGCAATGACACTTTTTCATCCTGTTTTAATGCCTTTAGTGCACAGCTGTTCTGATTTAATAGCTGTTGTTTCAGTCAGTTGATTTACAGCAGCCTTGATAGCTGTGTCACTTTCCTTGCATTCAGTTGACGTTCCCAAAATGAGTCCCACCTACAAAGGCACTGATTGACTTGGCAGTTGGGGAAACAACCATTGATTCCACTGAAGAGCAACACCAGACCATTGAATTGCTTGACAAACATTTAAATGCAGAATCTGGAATCAGTCTAGTGAGATGTGCAGGGAATTACAACCTCACTTTACTAAGGAACATTTCTTACAACGGAGAAGAGAGAAGAATAGGCCCTGAGCCAACACAACGTCCCATGGTTTCCCAACAGGCATTCATTGTGCACTGCTCCATTCCCTAATTCTAAGCCAATGGGGCTTGTATGTAGAGAGTGGAGTCGCGTACATGATAGCCTCAAATACAGAAACCCAGATGACAGATTCATGAGTATAGGCCCACACGTTACATGCTTGTCTTTGTGTTTACAAGTGTGCCAGTTTTTCTGCATGCTCGTGTGCTCATGAATGTGAGCTTAGGAGCTAACATATAAAAGAAGCACATAAGATAAAAAGCACAAAAGCAAAGAAAAAATAGATGGAGGAACACAATGGCACAGAGAGCATACACAGTAACCATGGGGAATGAGGGGAGGGAAAGGAAAAAGGATGACAAAAGGAATAGTTAAAATATGTCATTACCCCCAGTGGACAAAGCTTGTTTTTCTTCCAGGACAGAGATTCATTAGATCTCCAAGCAGTAGGAGCAATACTCCAACAATAATAACAATGAACAACATGATTTTTGAAAAATGACTAGTTCAAAAATCATGTTATGACGCCATGTAGGCAGTCCAAATTATCTGAAATCTGAGACTGTTCACTATAAGTGCATTAGCACACCGTATTAACATAAAATATGGGCTCAGTTGGCTGTGGGTAAAGACAAATGCATCTAAAGACATGATGAAACATTTGTTTTATCATTAGCCAAGTCATTTTCAGTGTATTATGACACTACATCACACTGCACTGTTTGACTCTAAATACTGTAGTATTACACTACAGCTTCATACAGCCTACATTCCTGAAACTCCAGCGTTAAGTTTCATAATAGGTTGTGTTGCCTTAAGAATGCTGAGTTAGTGTTCTGCATATACTATAGCACATCAGTGCTGTACACAGAGGGGAGGCGTGGATTTAAGTAACATTCAGTCAAGAGCATGCTTCAGTGTTTTGATGCTAAGCAACAGTGTCAACATTAGGCACAGGGTACAATAAGATTGCAACTAGAAACCATTTGACACACAATGAAGCCTTGACCTGACAGAATAAGCAAAGGCAGTGATTGGGGTTAAAAGTGTAGACTAAGCATTCATCTCTAGCCATCAGCACTAATGTTTAGTGTTGTTTCAATAGACTTCATTCTTTACAAATCAATCACAAGCAGAAGCAAAATCACATATAGTTTGAAGAAACAATGGATTTAAAAGAAGAAGAAGTAGAAGAAGAAGAAGAAGAAGCCCCTTGACTACAAGGATTTCTAATGCTTCTTTATAAATAATAAGTAACTTATTACACCTGATTTCTGCCAGAGATGTCTATTTAAATGTAGAACATTGCTTTCATTCAGCCATTAATGATACACAAAAATAGGTTTTATTTAAATAACAGCCTCAACAAAAAATATTTTACTACAAGAGGAAATTTCAATAAAACATCATATATTTGAATATCAGCTCACTGTGCCATTAGAGCATAGTTAGTAAAATTATCATGATATTATACAGGACATATCATGTACACTGACTGTTACATATAAGAAATGAGTACTGCAGTGACAGTGCTGACATTTAAAATGTATTCCTCAAGGTTTTACACAACAAATCCCCATTTGTGAATTGCTACATGTTACGAAGCGGATCAAAACCCAACCGTAAAATATCTATAACTTTATAATGATAAATGTATGTAAACAAGGACATTGCTCATTTCTTTTGAAGTAGCATACCGGTAAAAAACACCTATTACTACAAATGTCACTATTTTCGCAGGAAAGGTTCACTGAAATTGATGTCAGCAATTATTGCAAATGCAATATTGGCAATGAATTATGTTTTTTGGAGAGAAAAAAATTACATTCATTTTTCTACATTCTTGGATCAAAGGGTTTGAGGAAAAGATTAAATTTGGCCAACCAGAGTTTATAAAAATATGTCCATTCATTTAAAGCATAGCAAAGTTGTGTCAGACATGTATTAAGCGCAGGGAAAAAGATTCCACATGTGGGCCAAAATGTCAGCCCACTGTGCATGATGTCAAAATGTAGGCTGGCGATTTATCAAAAGCCATTTATCAGAATTACTGGTCTGTCCGAAAGCTTTTATTAACTAAGGGCTTTACAATGTTACAATGCAAGCTTCAGCTTTTGAAAGCAGTGCTCTTTCATAGTATACAGTACAAACAGATGCTTCCTGATGTTCACACAAGGGGCCTGCCCAGTTTGGCAGCTTTCAGCTGTTTGGCTGCTCTTTGTCGAGTGACGTAATTGACTCTGGAGCCGTGGATTATGCAGCAGGAGGAGTCTGATTATGGGCATTACTATACTTTCGTCACCATTGAAATCCATTGTTGCAGACTGAATCCAAGCTGACCACAGCCAAATGTTCTCCCTCAGCTGAGAAAACTAAGGTATTGTCTCCATAGTCGTATAACTGCCAACAGAGTACATATGGTTTAATATCCATTGTCCAATCTATGCCCTGAGGTAAAGAAAAAGAAAATTATGTCACTTGATCACTGTTTGCCTGTGGAATCGATGCATCTGACTCGTCCAAACAAGAAGATAATATGTAGTCAACCAGAACTGCTGTTAAAAAAGGTTTCAGTTTTCGTATTAACATTTTGTATTTGCTGAAACAAAGACCAGCAAACTGACTCTTTCACAATTCACTTCCATTGCATATCCATTTAGAGCATATTTTTACTATTGATGATCAAAATGTTTGTTTACTGGACGCTTCACATTGTTACAACTATAGGTAGCCAATGTACTGTGAATTTGCAAGCTGCCTAACTAAATTCACATTTCCAACAGAGAATTTCAGAAAATAGACCACCTTGAGTTTGAGAAAAAACTCAATCCTACATAGTCATCCTCAGTCAGCACTCGTGATTACACTCACATCGTGCCCCACGCACATCTGAAAAAATATCTTGTGATGTTAAAAATATGTCCCTAGTGCAATGAATATTCAGGTAGCATTCCTTCTTTACACAATACTAAATATGCTAAATTCACAGCTCTCCTGCTTTATACCCTCTATCTCCCTCAAGCCTTTCCCATACTTAGCCCACTCCATCTGCCATTCCTCTCTACTCGCAGCTCCCACTCTTCATTCTACTGCCTTGTCATGCTTCCCACATTCTCTTCCTTCCTTCGCCATATTCTACAGCTTTCTGTTGTTTTTCAAAGTATTTTTCCTCTTTTTCTCCCTTTCCTACCTCATCTATTTCCACTTGTCCTCTGCAGCCTTCTTCTCATCCCTATATCCATCTATTTTCCCCTCTGAGCCTTCTCTTTTTCTCTCTCTCCCTGCAGTGTGAAAGCAGTACCTGCGACACTCTGCTCCCAGTATCCTCTCATCTAAATGGAATGTGTGGCCTTGCTATATCTGATTCTTCCCTACAGGAGGTGAGAGCTAACCTTTCTCCCACTCCGACACCTCAACGGCTCCTGTTATTTGTTTTCATAACACAAATACGCTATCCTTTGTCACAGCACACATCACAAAGCTTTAACATCTCAACTATTGCAGACAAAACAAAATAAATTCTACTAGATGGAGCCCTGCCTTTAACGGTACTTAAACAAGTGTGTGAAAAAACTCCTCCAGAGGTAAGATTCATATCGGATTAAGGCACAAGTAAAAGATAAAGACGAGAGGGGTGAAAATACTGAGAATATCCCCTGATATCGGTCTGTGCTAATGAATACGATTAATGTTAAGCTGCTGGAGTATCCACTTTCCATGTGTATATAAAAGGAAATAATTTATATTCTCAGACCGTGAGTCATATCATAGAACATCAGACAAAAGAGGGATACAGTTATATGTGATAACTGGTACTGTAGCAATACTGACATACCATTATTACTGCTCTGAAGGCCCAGAAAAGAGCTCTTGTAAAACACTCATCTCAAGTTTCACAGATGACTTGGTTCAACCTCACTCACACAACTGCAAAAACCCAAAAATTGGACTTACGTGTTCGGAGGCGGTGGTGTGGGCGTGTGGCTGGGCCCTTGCCTGGGCGCCCGTGATTCCAGCGTGACGTGGGCTTGACCGGGGCTGCCGGCTGGGAGGTGGTCGGCTGCACCTTGGTGGTGATCTTCACAGTTGCTGTAGATGTGGTGGATGCTGTTGTGGTGATGGGAGCAGATGTCTGCCCTGGCTTTGCGTTGGCAGCTCCATTACGTCCATCACCAGCTCTGGTCTCTTTTCTAACAGTGCTGCGAGGGGTGACCTCTTTGCTGTTGAATGGTGGGATGAGTCTGGTGGTGGAGGCAGTAGCCACAGTCCCGCTAATGCGGGTGCTAACACGGTTGTGAAGGTGCGGGGCACGGTTGCCATCTCCGTTGGCAGTGCTGCCATTGGCTGAGTGGTTTGCTGGTGGCCCAGTTCGAGTTCTTGGTGCTGGGGCGGTACCATCCGCAGCTAGCGGCGTGGTAGTTGACACCATTGCTGTAGTAGAGGCAACTGAAGTAGTGGTGGAGGTGGAAATGTCAGGCCCCTTGGGCATGGCACTGGGCTTAGAGAGAAATATAGGATCCTGTCCAATGCTACCTTTAGGATCCACCAGATCAGTGGGGACATAGTCTTGGACAGATCCCACAACAATCCATTTCAGCAGCATGAGACTGAGTCCCAGTCCCACAAAACCCATAACCAAGGGCACAGCACACAGCCAGGTCTGCTGGCGAGGCCAAACAGCACAAGGGCCACATCGGAGAGGGCCCGGGGCTCGGGGAGATGCTTGTTCAGCTCCAGGCTCCTCCAGCGTCATGGCTGCTAAAGTGCTTGCACCAGAGCGATCACTCATCCTGCTTGAGTTTTCGTCTCTCAGGGTGTTCAGGAGGTCAAACAGGTGGCCAAAAGATACAACGGCATGCACTAGGAAGGGGATGTGATGCAGAAGAAATCCTGGGCATCCTAACCTATATATCTACATGCACCAACATAAAACATGAACTAACGCACAAGCACCAACAGACACACCATCACGTCCAACTAATTAAAAGCTGGCACAGCACTCAAATGCATACAAGAGCAACATAACCTACACTCCCTCTGGCGGACAACAAACCAAACACACTCATACACAGACACACAAATATGCAGCACAATATATACACTTCCACAGGAGCACGCAGGTTATGGACAGGTGAGAGAGCGGAGCGAGGGGGCGCCTCACTGTTACTCAGCTCTAGCGAAGCGATGATAAATCCCAGGATGCTTCACTCCCTTGTTAAGAAAAAAAGACGACGCAAAATAACGAAGAAGAATATCGATCCGGTGTCAGATGAGCTTCAGACTGGAGCTGTAAATCCATGTGCGTGTGTTCGTGCGTACATCAACAACCCAGCTATGGCAGCACCCTTCTCCACTCTCAGGTCTTTAAAATACAAACCACCAACTGCTTTGCTTTTCCTTTATTCATGTTGACTTCATTTGAGTTGTTTCTCCTTTCTATACATATATTACAAAGCTTCCTTCTTCTCTTGCAGTTGTCTTTTTCGTCTACTTCAAGTTTGCCTCTAACAGCCCTCAGTTCTCCATGCCGGGCCACCCTTCTGATCCCTCCAGCTGTCGGTAATCCAGTAGGAATAAAGACGGTGACAGCTGAAACGAAGCAGGAGAGGAGCGATCTGACGTGATCTGCCAATGAGATGGGGTGGTGTTGGTGTCCTGGGTAGCCGGCTAAATCCAACTGATCCGGGTCCAATCCCAACGCCGACCACTCCACTCTGATTTCCTGGAGTGACAGCAGTGTGTCTCCAGAGCTCTCTGTCTGCAGACCGTCACTGTGATGATAGATCCAGTGTTGGTGGGGAGGGGAAGGGAGCCGTTTACCTTCGCTGCATTCCCACAGTGGTGCAAGCAGCAGAAAGGGAGATGGAGAGAAGAGAGAGGATGGTGGGAGGGGGAGGGAGGGCTGCTGCTGCTCTGAAAAAATGATGCGGCGGCTGTTCTTGGAGGCTGCAGACTAGGGAGAGACAGAGACACAGAGAGAGAGAGAGAGAGGGAGGGGGAGACTTGCTCAATCCGCGGTGAGTGATGTGGGTTTCACGGCTGCTATCCCATCCGGTGCTCTCCTCCGGTTCACCGCCGTCCTCAATACTCCAAAGTGACGACTAGTGACTGCCCCATCTCTCCCACCCAGACTTCACGGCTGTTGGTACCTGCTGACTCCCTCATCAGCCAAAAATAAAGGAAGAAAGGACATTTCCTGATGGCTAGAAATCGTAAGGTAGCAGGAAAACAAGATAGTGAGCATACAGATGCGTGTTGGCTCTGCAGTAGATGCAGAAAGAAGGCAAAGGGGAGAGGCGGCGGCAACAGCGGCAGCGCACGCCACACACACGCACACACACAAACGCACTGCTCGGAGAAGAGAGGCGCTGGCAAAGACACACCCCAGGGAGCGGCGAGATGGAGGGAGAGAGGAGGAGTGAGGCGCCACCCCGATGTCTTCCACCAGCGGCACACAAGAGCAAACAAACCAAACACCAGGTTCATAATTTATAGGCGAGTTAGAGCACTACTTCAACTTGATACCTTCCGTGGGCAGTAGATGAATCCTTTATTTTACAGTTCACAGGGGACAGTAGTGCTTTAGGCACACAGCCAACCAGGTTTTATGGGCAGCACCACTTACTGATATCAGAATGAATATGAGAGAAAAACACTCAAGAAGTCTGTCGGCTATAATCAGCTCTTTTAATTAAGCACGTTTGGCATTTGGTTTGTATTTATACAACATAGCGACCTGCATAGGGCCTTGAAAGATACTGCAGGAGAAGGCAACAGTATAGATGAATTATGGGCATATAAAAAGGGGCACTTAGGCCATATGAACAACAGGGGGTAAATTCCAGTTAAAGCTATTATTGCTTATTAGTTTCCCCTATTAACATTAAAGTATAGCTATTCTTCAAAAAGTAGATTTGTGTGTTAAAAGTGAGCATAAGATGATACAGTTCATTAACACTACATGCTCTGTTCTCTGTGTGCACTTTATAAATCAATTTCCTACTTGCACAGCAATGCTGTTATGTCATTAAAGACAGACTTCCCAGTTTTCCCCAATTAATTCCTGCTGTCGTAATTCCATTAATCACAAAAGTGGTTATTTTAAAACATGTTGTAGTTGTTAAAGGTCCAACCAGACATTTAGTCTGATGTCTTTAGATCTGAGAAGTGTCTCCAATTTTCTCTTCAACCTCTTTTATTGCGTGTAGAGCAAGACCCAGAAGTTGACAGATACAGAGATACTCTGGTTTCTCATTCATTGTTGCTTCAAGATAAGTAGGGTTGTGGCATTATTCAGGACTGCCATCTGAGTCGTTAGAACATGATTGATTCTTGAAACTGGAGTAGACAACACATTCAAGACAATAATTTATCATTAAAAATGTGGCACGATGATAATCTTTGAAAATTGGTGTTTACACTTTGTGTGTCACAATGTGAGCATGAAAGAAAGTGGAGGAGAGTGAGAAAGAAGGAGGAGGGTGAAATAGAGGGGAGAATAAAACAAGTAGGAGAGAGCAGAACAAAGAAAATGTCTACTGCTTATATATAACATATACAGGCATCTGCAACACAGAGCTCAAAACTCTACAATCACTCCTACAAAATTCCAAGCAACATGATTCACTACCGTGTTAACTGCTTATGGCTCACGGCACAAATTGAGATCCATTTCAAGCTCCTCGTCATTCCCCAAATGACTCCAGAATTATGCCATTTTGAATGCATTGTTTTCACAATAACAATTTGCATTACCCTGAGGTTGGTTTCTCAATTGATTTTCATAAATAATAGAAAATAACTGACACATTTGCAGCACAGTGACATCTCCATGCTTATTCAAATTTCTACATAGATCACATCTTTCATTAGCAGCTTTGCTAATACGCATGATGAGTCTCACTGCATTGTTTACTGCTTTAGGAGTAGAGGTAATGTCCCACTCTGAAGATGCCTGTGAACTTGACAGGCTGTCGACAGTCATTCTCTCCCAGGAATTCACTGTGCTCCTTTTACCCCTCCACAAGCATTTGAAGATTCTCAAGAAAAAAATACATGAGGACTTCCAGCACAGAAATTAATACAAATAATTAAAATATTGGTTTCAGTTGTGTAACATTTTCTTTCTTTGAATTTGGACTGAGTTTGGATGGAAAGTTTCACTGAGATTTGCTGTAGAATATAAATACTTCCCAAGTCAAAAGCTAAAAAGACAATGGACATTTTCACATATAAAGGCATAACCTGAAATTAATTCCTAATGCAGGTATGAAATTGTGATTTCGCTACTGGTTCAGGGCAGGTGATACAAGCACTAAGCTACTGATGTTTTATTGACTCTTTATGGTAATACTCTGTGGCAGGGTCAGGTGACCATCAAGCCCCATATTCATGAGTGGAGAACGGGGAATTCTCCTTTGCTTTGCAGAGGGAGCCAGTAAGGTCATTGCCCTTGATGAACATCTGTTGGTGTAAGTTAAAGTTAATTTAATTGAAATCTCACTTATCTTACTTTTGCTTGTCCTGAAGGGTTATGATCAGAAGGAGATTTCATTTAATCTGGTCCACTCCCCTGGGCATTTTGCCGCTCAACGGTGTCTCCCTGTTCAACAATATTTATGGCTTTATAGACCATTGTAGATCGTTTGGCAGCTGCATCAGTGTCCACTGTGTCAGTATCTCTCTCTAAAACAGCACAGCTCCACTGGATGTGTAACCTTGTGTACATTCAGGGAGCAACACATCAGCCTTGTCACAGTGAAGTCCTTTTCTCCACAATGGCAAATTCCGGAAATTGTGTTCTTGGACATCATCTGGGCATAATTCCCAAAACGAGCACAAGCATGTTCAGCATCTGTCCAGTGTTTAAAAGACTATTGGGCAGCAACTATTCCTCAACTCACAAAAGGGAAGTTATTTTATACTTCTGTGTCTTTTTCCTGTGATACATACTTATGACTTCCTGTATTTGTGTGGAGGCAGAAAACATGAACACAGTCTTTACAATGGCCCCTGTCCAACTCTGCAAAATAGTATTAGTGTTTAATGGGGTTCACCAGTTTTTTGCCAATGCTTGATTCTATTGTTTCCCCCATAAATGCGCCAATATCTCTGTCTGCTATTGTTGAACTACAGAAGCAGACAAGGTCTTCACAGAGCACACAGGACATCATCTCAACTCATTCCTTTTCCACCTTGACCTTCAACTCTCAGCTAAATGAGTGCAGGGAGCAGGTTAATCAGGAGAAACAACACTGCACTGCTTGGCTGCATCTAACCTATCCACTTGGGAATTCCAGCTATTGTGGGATCAATGCACTTGCAAATACCCTGCAGATCTTGTTCACAAAGAAATCTCAATTTGAATGCCAGATGGGTTACCTGTAAAAGCAGAACCTGGAAGTAGTGACTGCAGAGACCTGCTGCAGAGGAGACCAGACGAAGAACCAGAACTGCCCAATTGAATGCTCACTAACCTGTAAGACCAAGAATTTAGTGCTTCAATTTTGTGATAATATGTCAACAATGAAACAGATCGGGTCATCTGTCATTGAAGAACATAAGAAAATAACCATTCATCAAATAATTAATGCCTTTTTAGAGTTTTTGAGTATTAAATGACTAACAGAAGTCATTCCTAATGAATATCTCCATAAGATAACTCATGCCCTCAAGTATGAGTTATCTTAATTAGCTTAATTATATTAAGTTTTAATAATGCATGATTATTTTCATAAAGTGATTAAATAAAAGATCAACATTATCGTGCAACCATAACAACAATAGCATTGCTTTGGGCAGGAAATTCTTTATAAATGCATTTTAGAAAGTTAGTTTGAAGCCATCTTATCACTGGGGTGCAGCAGGCGGACAATATTACAAATGTAACAGTAATTAAATCATCAGTCCTCAACTAGAAACATCACAGAAATTAGCCATGTCTTTTCCATATTGTTGAGGCAGCCAAGTCATAAGCTTGCAAATCGGATCAGCTGTTCTCAGCTGTTGTTGCCAAAAGCAGTGGACCTCCAACACAGCCGCCAGAGGGCACATTGAATCATTCACTTATGAGACTTCTTCGCTCCTATGCTGGTGGGGTGGGGTTGGGGGGGGTCATTTGGACTCCCCAGCTGGGGACGGTGTTGCACACACACTACAACCTATACTTTCAATTTGCCTGTGTCAACTGTGATATGTTTTGTCCATACTGAAATCCAACTAAGTCTACAGAGCAGATATTTGGCTTTTACTAGAGAGGATGGATATTTATTCAAGCTGGCCGTGTCTGTATTTCCAGCATAACAAATGACTGAATAGACTGGCATTGAAACTTAACTGTGGCCTTCCACTGGGTTTGGTATTTTTCTGACCATGCATGATAAAATTCTTACCAAGATTTGAAAAAAACGTAGTGCTACTCTGAGTTGAGACATTATTAATGTGAATTCTTCTTGTTGTAGCATTGAACACTCCGTAGTAGCAATATTTCCTTTAGAAATTCACCCATTTCAAGTTCATGTCTGGGTTTGGCTGAATAAATAGTCAATGTCAATAAAAAACAACACAGTTCTAGTGAGGTAACAGTCTACCATGATATGGTTTTCTACACACCTCACAATGTCATTTACAGATCATTAATTTGCCTTAATGCCATAAACAGTCAATACATTGACTCTCTTTACTTTACATTAGTCATTTTCTCATCCTCAAACACTAAGCTGATCTCCACCGACTTATGAGAACTCTGTTTGCTACTGTTCTGTGTCTCACTCTAAAGGCGGTCCTGTCTTGGAGGAAAATAATTACTGGATGGTAAATCGCTGTTAAACTGTGAAAAAACTATATTTCCTAGAGGTAGTATTAGCCTCTGTCCTCTGCTGTTTTCCTACTGCCTTTATCTTACCCCATGGTTAATGGAAAGAGCCATTTCCAGCACAATATTTTACTTTGATACCAAGAGGCTTTAAATCAAATATTTCCAATCTCCTGAGTCACAGTCACAATGAAATACCAGTGTTAAAAAGTGACTTTTGCAGAGGTTCATATGAAATCTTTCACCTTTTAGCTGTAGGAACAAAAAATTGAATTTAATATAATATGCAGTGGTGAAATATATAAGTACTGCACTTTAGTACAAACATGAGGTATTTGTACTTATTTTCTTTTCATGCCATATAGCCTACTTCTTTTTCATTGCAGAGGAACATCTATTCACTTCTGTGTTCCACTTGATTTATCTGACATCTTTAGTTAGTTATTTTAGTGGTTACTTTGGCATGAAAGTCCATTGATTAATTTTATGTTTAATACTTTATGTATCTTCCTGAATATACTTACATACTTTAACCTAAGTTACATTTGCCATGCAGGACTTTTTTAAAATATTGCAATGTGGTATTAATATTCAAACTTTAGTAAAGGATCTGAATATTTCTTCCACCACTGTGTGCATGTAGCAGATGACCATTAAAAACCTGGTTCACTGTTGAAAGCACAACATTAAATCCTAAGACTCATTAATTCAAGCTTCAGGACAGCACCACACAAACATGTTAAAAAAAATTCTCTTTTCCTATGAGAATAATTTGGGAAACACTAACCTTTATGTTTTATTCAAATCCCCACTTAATAATGCATGATATGTTGCGTGATTAGATAGTGTGTTTGGTGTGCTGTATGTGTGTTTCATTGATTTATTTTTAATTGGCTAGAAGAATTAGCCTCCTGACCAGCGTCACATCCTGGGGACATAACAAAAAGACAGGATAAAGATAAGTTAGAGAACTGCTGCATTTAACTATATTAAACTGTAGTCTTGCGTAGTTTTTAAAATTGTAGGTTTAATCCAGTTTGGTCAAACTGTGGAAACACTGGACTGCATGCCATGAGAGACTTAAAGAGCTGAACATTAGGGTTAGGGTTACACTCACTCAAAATATTTCAAATCTGGAAGTGAAGATGTTCAATTAACTGAACATATTCATCTTTTAAACTACACAACATGGAAACACTGATTTGGACTCATCACTCACACACCAACCAAATGATTAGGTGACATTTTGTGTTATAGAAAAACACTTCTTTTGCTGAAATGCTACAGTATATTTGCAAAGCCAACAGAACTGAAACAGATGTCCTCATTTGGGAAATTGATGTGTTAAATGTGATGGTCTGAATGCAACAGGCAGCACCACCTGTTTTGATTTGACATGCTTGATTGTGGGTTGATTTACACTGGGTTTTTCATAATGACATTACTGTGCTAAAACTTGTCTTTATGAATAAAACACATATCATGAAAGGGAATTAGTGCACACTGCACTTAAGACATGGAGAAACAGCTTCAAAGACTGTTAATTATTAATCTGGATAAAAAATGAAAAGAAAAAAACGCTTTGTTCATTGTCACATAGTTATTTGGTATAATTTTAATACTATTACTACTACTACTACTATTATGTACTAAACAGGATTAGTCATAAAGCTGCAGCTCTGTAAAACTGTGATTAGGTGCAGCAGTGCTTGAGCTTAATTCTAATGTCAGCATGATAACACGATCACAGTGACAATGCTGACATGCTGTTGTTTCTGAGCTTTACCATCTTAGTTTAGTGCATTAGCATGCTAACATTAAAAGGTATTTGTTTAAAATGTAATTGTTCACAGGAAAATATAAGACAATTTAAAATTTTGACCTTATGATGGTGCTACAGTATATGAAAAGTTAAGGGACTTTCAAAGTTATAACTTATCCTGAGGGGTACATGAACTGCTGTGAACTGTTTACTAAGAATCCATTTGACAAATGTCAAAAGTTACAATTGAAACCACAAATGTCGACCTCATGGAGACACTGGACAAACAGTCAGGGGACTATAGGACTGACAAGTCTGACAACGGACTGCATGCATACTGCAGAGCCATTGCACTAGCTAGCATAACTTAAATATACAAGCAGTAGTAATTAAAGCAGTAGGATGACAACTAAACCAATTGAATAATTAAATGCTTGTGTAGATGACTAGAAAGAACATTATTCAAAGACAATGCCTGAGGCATATTCTGTGATGTTAAAACGTAAATTCTTACTATTTTAGATTTTAAAGCAAACTTTCTCGGAAATAAAATCTGCAAACTTTCTTAAACTTTTAAAAGTATTATTTGAGTAAAAACATATTACTCAGAATAAGTAAAATTAATACAGTTGTTTCACATCTTTTTTTCAATTACATTGTGAAAGTGACACAGTTGCACTTAAAGTGGATGAAATGTGAATATTCATATCAAATTCACATGCTGTCATAATTTTTTCAAACAAGGTGATGCCATAACTTAACAGGCAAAAGTGAAAAAGCAATTTTTTTTTGTCATAGTTCCGTATTGTAACACTACATATTGTTAACTTTTCAACACTTCAAAGACACATGTCACTTAGTGACAGACACATAAAGAATTTGTCCTTGTAACTCTTCAGTGTAGATCTCCACACAGTGATGCTACATAATGCTGCTATATTGAAAGTCTTCTGATTTGCTGATTCAAAGTGACATTTCACACATACAATCTCCAGCCTGGTTCACAGTGTTTCTCGAGGGATGCCTTGCCCCCAGTATGCATCACCTGTCCTCCTACATTAGAGTCTGTCACGTCACTTATGTTGCAGCAGTGATGCACACCATGGTGATAACCTGGGAGCTCACATGTTGCTATGTGGGAGTAAATTCCTCTTTAAATAGAACTTCTTAATGAAAGTTGAGAATTTTAGAAAGATTTTCCCTTACAGATAATTTAATGTATATATATATTGTTTAAATATGTCATATACATTATTATAAAATGGGATCGAGTTTGATAGCATTTAAAACATTTAATGCAATAATGTTTGTTAAAATTTGGGGAGTATGAATGATACTACTTCCCTCTGTCTTCCCTATATTAAAATATTTCTGTCCTGCCAGCTAAAAAAATCCTCCAGATGACATCTCTGGAGGAGTAATTTCCCCTGGTTTCTTGTGTTGTGCTGAGCAGATCGACTGAAAGCAAACACCTACTCACTCACTGTGGGCTCTCCAGACAATTACCTGCTGTATTCGCACATAGGCTCAATCAGACATTACTCGGACGTTGTACTAGCTGGTAGAGCTATGTTCGTTTAATGGCCAGGCCAACTTTCTCACACATTGACTTTCTCACAGACAGCTCTTCCTATAGAGAAGTTCATGGTTCCAGTGCATGTCTGAAAACAGCTACAGTCTTCCATAGATGGTGGAGTTTGGAAGAGCTTAGTGGCCATCACATCAGCACTCCTGTAATTTAGTAACAGTTATAGTGTTGACTGTTGACTACACTTTAAGCTTTGGAAAAAGTAAATAAGTGGACCCTGTAAAAATAAGATATTTAAGTAATAGGCCTACAAAGCCAAACAATTGCAGGGCTCATTCACCTGAAACAATAACAATATGTTAGAGTTCACTGAATATCAGGGCAATGCAATTTCCCACAGAAAGGAGACCATCTCCCTTTTGCCTTATTGCACTCAAGCAGAAACCTAATCAATTCAAAGCACATGATTATAGAGAGAAAAACATTATTCAGTGTAGCTAAAGTAAAGAAAAACAGCACAGATGGAGGAAAACCTGGCAGTCTTGTAATAACTATTTCAGCTGTCAAACTGTCACATACAACATTACTGACACAAGGCCTACCTACTGCATATCTTGCTCTGATAGGTGGGATGACAAGCAGCAAGCTAATTTGCTCGACACTCTGTATCTGAAAAGTCTGGAATTGCAGGAAAATGGCCAAGTGAACAAAATTTCAAAAAGGCGCTTGTCACAAATGGGATTTGAACATGACAGTACCTGAATTCAAAGACTGAAAACTCTTCTGATCAGTCAACGTGATGTGTGCACGGAAAGAAAAGATGCACCAGAAAGAAAAATAATGATATATTACTCTACTCACTATTCTTAAGTGCTGATGGCATCAAGGTAACTCCCACTGCTGACTTTGCCTTTCCCCCCAACACACACATTGTCAATGTCTTTTTTTTCATTAGTAATGATCAAAAAACTTCCAACAGCAACCTCAGAAATTAAAGGTGGTCTTACCAGGTAGATCTGCTATTGGTAAGGGCAATGATAGCAATTCTGCACATCTCAGAATAGCCTTCATGTTGGCCGTTGGTCAGTGTAAGAGGATTTCCTCACTACTGTAATGTTGCCAGTTTCACCTTTAACAGTAATATACAGAAGGTCAGTGGAAGGCTTTTCAGTGCATGATCAATGCCATGTTTTAATCATGATGTCATATTGTGATTATTTGACTGAAGTCAAGATATCAATTTTGTGAGGCCACACACACAAAGACACACACTTAAACCGTACAGAGGTCCTTCAAGGTAAACCTCAGTGATAGCATGACTAAGATTTAGCTTAACTTGATGCCAGGGCTAAACTGAGACTCTTGTGTTTGTATTCGCAGCAGTTTGCTGTAGAATAACATTCCTTTTTCCAGTTCAGGGAACAGAGGGACCTTGTGATAGATGGTGCATGTGTGTAGTTAGAACGAAAAGGCACTCATTTGCACATACACACACACACACGCACATACAGAGCGGCAGATAGGGACAGAAGCTTTTAGTGACTGAGGCACTCTGCTTTTCCAGGAATGTGCAGATGAAAACAGCACTTCAGTGTTAACCTTGAAGCACTAAGCAGTGCTGCCTTTGGAGTATGTGAGAACCCACAAGGACCAAAAAACAAATGATTGGACCTGCAGGCTGCAAGTAAAATTACCTCCCTTTCTGCCTCTTTATTTCCACGAGTAACCCTTCATAGTTATGCTGACAGAATATTAAAAAGAGTTGTGAGAGAGGATAGAAAAAGGGCACATTCACTACTCCATCTCGTAGTCTGAATTTATTTTCCTTTCTCCACTGCCTTTATGAATGACATCCAAGTGAACAGACTCACTCTTAATCTTTCTGCAGGAATTTCACAGAACACATACAGAGCATGAGGCATCTTGCCATCGAAACTGATGTTTTACAGAACATGTTTTACTCTATCATGTTTATCAGTGGAAAAAAACACCAATGTTTTCTAATGTGTTGCTGCAATCACAGGGGGGTACAAAGATATTCAGTGTTTATACTGTTAAATAAAAATAAAAAAACCTTATCCAGCAAGGATAAGACCAGTATCCAGCAAACATCACAACCAAATTTAAGCTACAAAACAGCATGAGCTGAGATGTTCTCATATAAAATTCCATCTAACATTAACATGATTTTTATTACAAAGATAGGAACATAAGGCGGTATTGAGGAAAAATATTACAGGTAAGTAAGAGAAGTGGAAAAGACAGCTGGTGCACAGAACAAAGTCAAGAACTGATATATTTTGCTAATTTCATTTAATGTGATAGAAATTAGGCTAAATATGCTATGAATCTACTAGACTGAATTTAATAAGAATACCTGAAATTAAACAATTCAGCCCCTTGATGTATTGAGTCAGAAAAGAGACATGCAAATGTATTACTGGCAAAAGTAAGCATATAATTATTCTGTATGAGAATTTCTACTTCTGACATATTCTGTGATATTCCTGGTTTGCTCTCTCTTCATTCTCAGCTCAGATTTATTATAGCACAGTTTAGAATTTGTTTCATTTTCTTTTCAGCCTGCAGAGACAGATAGGGGACATAAAACCTTAAAATCCCAGCTTATCATATTCTCTCAAAACTCGACCTATCAAAAACCTTGACTTATCTTGTAAGTCTCCCACATCTCTTTGGCATGAGTTGTCATTCTTAGGCAGGTAGTTGACCCCAGGTTGCCCCTCGCTACTCTGCTCCTCAAGCTTCCCTGAGGTATCTCTTGTTTGTGATTCACGTTGTTATCTCCTCCGAGCATACAGTGGGATAGACCGCAGAGACCACAGGTCGGAAGACCAAATCACATCTACACATCAGAGTGAATTATTCAAATTGCCAAGAGCAAGAGGTACATACAACATTTTCTTTTTACGTGAGCAGAATAGCTGATTGGGCAGGGATTTTTGTAATTACGATAACAAAAATTTAATTTGTTCTGATATTTGATTTTATTGTACTGGCTGTAACAGTGGCTTGGCACTGACCTGGTGTACATCTTACACTCTGTACAGCTTAAGTTAATTAAATCACAATGAACGGAGGCTCATGTGTCATAAACGGATTACATAGATCATATTTATTCCTGTGATTGCAATGAAGTGCATGTACGTGTGGAGGTGTTGACACAAGACACAGCAGAAAAAGACAGGCAACACTAGCACTGTCTGAACATCACAAATGGTAGAGCTAAAGGTAACAGGGTGGAAATCAATTACATGGTTGGCTCACCTAATTGATATCCAACTCAGCATGAAGATAGATAGCGCTCCGAGTAATATTAAGGCAATTCTACGAAAAGGGGATATTTTTAATGACACCTAAATAATTCCGAATGAATACAGAAAATGCAACTTAAGCATGTCTTAAGGTGTTTTGTAAAGCTGTGCATGGGCACAATCTTCAATTTACATGTAAACTGCAAAAATGTAGAAATTCTATTTGAACACTTTTTGGATAAAAGCGTCGGTTTTATTTTATGGTGAATCTGTCTGCAAAGGTAAATGTTAAGCTAAAAAAATATTTCAGTGTGAGTTATTTTTCAAAATATTTAATAGTTTCCAAGGGGCCATTCATCCTCAGCTGATGAACTGCTCTGCTGCTGCACTTACCATAAATGGTAAATGGCTGCCACTCTGCCAAGTCTAACTGAGAACAAAGCAAACGCTGCACAGTCGCAGAAACCATAAGTTTGCCTTAAATGAGGTAGATGTTAACTCAGATTGGACAAGGAGTTCTTTGAGACCAGTTCTTTTTTTTAAACAACTGATAGACAAGCCTAAGCAGTAATGAAAAGACAAAAAACATTCCTTTCGAAAGATATAATTATCTGCATTACAACTACTCAGCATGAAGTCTTTCCTAACCACCATTCTGTTTCACTGATCTCTGCCTGCACTATGCAAAAATTTACTTCTACAATTACATAATATGAATTATGACCTATCATATTTAGAGTTAGAGTTTTAACATTCAACATTTTGATTAGTTAATATAGTAACATTTGTACAGGTTCAGTACTATTAAAAGGAAACTGCATTCGGCACATCTTAGCCACAGGATAAAATCAGGGGAACACTTTCTAAAAGCATGCATCACTAATGCAAATGCACTGATCAAAACACTTCTACATCTTGTCTTACACGCATAAATGCACTCCACTAGTTCTATCTGTAAAGAGTACAACACATACTGAGTTTCAAGCATAAAGGTATAATTTTGTTATTTTCCTCATGCAGAGAATTCAAGAGTGCAAGGTCAGATTCTAAAGGTAAACCGTCATTCACTCAGTTTTCTGTAACAGAAACACTTTATCTGCTGTAAAGCTAACTGCTGCTGCTTAAAGCCTCCACTTACTTACTAAAGCGGGACAGTAGATTTGACTGAATATCACTCTTTTTTAATGAAGTTCAGAGAAATGCAAAGTTGGAAAAGACTATTTTAGTCACAGTTGCTAAAGTAGGATTGGACACATGTTGCATGTCAAAGATTCTGTATTCTGTAGATCAGTCTAGTGAGTTCACTATAATAGATTGAGTCAAAAGTCATCTGAGTCCATCCCTAGTGATGACTGCACATCTGGACAGTGCCTATCCTGGGTAATTAATCACACATAAAGAAAACCTGGGGAATATACCATTCCTTGAGCACAGGTTTATTCAAAACATTGGCTTCTGCAGCCTGTTACCACAGTGGAAAATGTACATTCAGACTTTGCTCTTGCGCTTGACAACTGAGAATTGTTAGGACTGCGGATCATTGGTAATAGATAGATATAGCCTATCGATTTATTTATTTAACAAAGAGCTGCACAACAGTATTCGTTGTAATTTTCGGTAACACTTTATAATAATGTTCAGTAGTAATGCCTTTATAAGCCATTAGGTAATAATGAACTAATCATGAAC
>JAUMHL010000012.1:10649153-10666126 GCA_032362345.1 Sandelia bainsii
AAACATTTATAAATGTTTTGTTCATGATTAGTTCATTATTACCTAATGGCTTATAAAGGCATTACTACTGAACATTACTGAAAGTGTTACCTAATTTTCTCTTAAAACTTGAGTTTGTCTTATATATTTTCTTCTTCTGTTCTATGCATTATATCAAGCACTTTTAATTACCTTCTTATATTGAGAGTCTCAATTAACTTACACTGTTATATTGCCATCTCAGATTTTACACTGGAAACAATAAGCATTGGTAGGGCTAATTTGTTAGCATTGGACAACGCCAGGGTTGCCGTTTCCGTGTTTCTCCTGCACAGAAAAAATACAAGAACAAGTATTTTCAGCTATTTTTACTTTACTCAAATGAGAATTTATTTTTTACTTTATACTATTTAGACTTGTGACATTCTCTGATATTCCTCTAATTTGCTCTCTTCATTTTCAGCTGAAATGTATTATAGAACAAATCAGAATTTGTTTCATTTTCTTCTCTGCCTGTAGAAACACATATTTAGTAGTTAATCACCTGCTGGCTATAGCTTAAGCTTGAGGTTGGTGTCAATCTTTTTATCTAACTCTCAGCAATAAAGCAAACAAGCCTCCCAAAATGTTTAAATCTTACTTTAACCTTTTTGTTGTCACATGATTAAAATTCAAAACTCCTGTTGACACAAAGTGGATTTATCAAGATAATAAATAGCACAATATACAACAACTACTGTTTTAGAAGTTGATAAGATTAAAGATCTATCTAAGACATCACCTTTTGCTGTCTTAGAGAAGGCAGATGCATTATACTAAACACACAACAACAAAAATTTTTTTATCATCTTCGTCTGAGCAAATAAATTAAAGATATTCACCTTGTTGCAATTGTGCATTATAAACATAGGCTATGGTGCCATGTAGTTAATATCTTCTGTACAGCTCTCTAAGACTTTGAAAAAGAAAGCCAAGTCACAATCCATAATTAACCTATAGATATAAAGTCTCAATCCAACAAGGATTTGCTTTTCAGATGGCTTCCCAGTATTTAACCCAAGACCTCATAAGCTGAACTACCAAAAGGGTCAGACGAATAATGTTTAAATATACTTAAAAGGTCCTATTAAATCTTTCAAATATGGCAGTATTCTCTAAAGGCACTGGTATTTGAGCCAGTGCCCTCACTCAGTGTGAGTCCAACAAAACAGGCCTTTAATTTGCAGGGCCATTCTGCAGGACCACAGGCTAATCCTCTGCTCCCTGCTTTAATGTGAGGATATCCTATGATGCAGAAACTGCTGATATACAATACACAGTGATATTAGTCATTTGAAATGTGAATTGAAAAAACAATGAAAAATAGATTCACATTAGTCATGCCATTTTGCCAGAGCTAAGAAATATTTAGCAAAAAGGTCTGAACTTGTCAGTAAGCTCAAGCTAACACTTTTAGGGCTGCAAAGCTGAGAAACACTATGAAGTAAATCAGATATAATTATTTTATCTTTGTTGTTGCACCAACCTACTTAACATTTTTATCTAATCTGATCCAAAAATATTTATTTATTCCATTATTTAATGAATTGCTCACAAAAACTAATGAGAAAAATGATTTTGCAGCTACAATACTATATTTGTGATTAACACAATGTTATAAAATTACACTGAGATAGTGATATAATGAGACCGTCATAACAATTAAATCACTTTAAATCAACTATTCATGAGTCATGATTAACTTAAGTTAATTTGTGATATCAAGGTAACCTGAAGACAAAATTAAAAACATATCTTTAATTGTGTTCTCTCACTAATACATGTAATTATACAATATGACCAAAAAGTGAAAGATATTTGTCTTTTAAGCTGCTGTTTAAAACAATAATTCCTCTCAGGCAGATAAATGGGTCTGGGCAAGGAGACACACACAAACACACACACACAAAGCAGAACACATTTAGACAAGTCTCAGAAGCACCGTTGTCATTACACATACTCTGCAGCAACCATACTTGAAGATTTAATTGAGAGCTCTGGATTCCCAGAAAAACCATGGACCTCATGGACTGCATGCTCATCATGGTGGCATGCTCATCATGGTGGCCTAGCAGCAGCAGACGTCTACAGGGATTTACACAGACGTTCTTCTGAAGCAGCCAAGAAGAGCAAGCAGTGACTGAATAAAAAGAAAATGCACCGGCTGGAGTGTAAAATATGGAAATCTACCTCATAACTATTCTATGAACCATATGATGACATCATATGAACACTTAAACAAGTAAATAATCCTAATTTACTAATACAACTTGATAATTAGCTTTTTTTTTCCAGTTTTTTAATTAAATTTCAAGTTGATGATTTTAAATCAGCTTCTTTTGCGTTTTGTTTAACATGATTTGAGAGCGGCATGATAGCTCAATGGGTAGAGCAGTTGTCTTCAAACCCGAGGGTGAGCAGTTTGATTCCCAGTCCCGGCAGGCTACATGTCGAGATGTCCTTGGACAAGACACCAATACCCTGACACTTGGTGCCTCACAGGGGCAGCCTGTCCACAAAGAATTTCCCCAAGGGGATCAATAAAGTATAAATTATTATTATTATTATTATTATGAATAAGACAAAAGTTCACCAGTCAGCAGAGTAAACAAATTATGAAACCAAGGTTATGTAAATTCATGTATTACGGCACTGTGAGCGCCTCGGTGTTAAATGGACATTTTGGAATTACTTTTCGGTTACAAGGTACATTGTGCGGCGCTGCAGTTTGTTTACCAGGAAATATTTTGATCAGAACTAATTAGCAATACTAACCAGTGTCCCTATGAATTATCTTCAATTTAAACCATTACACAGATCACAGTTTACTCATAGCGCCAATGTTCAGTGTCAGTGTGCCCTTAATGGAACAGAATGGAAGTGTAAAGTTTCGAGTGGTGGGTTGTTCTGTCTGTTATTATGTGGAGGAACAAGAGTTTGCAACTGATATAAACTTCTTATTAAACCGTAACTTAAATGTTGCCTTAGACTTTGTTTTAGCTGCTTAACTATAAAAATACCTTACCCATAGCTCATAGTGACTATGCACACAGATGCACACTTAAGCAGTTATAATATAGTCACCTCCAAACATATTGAACGTCAAGGCCAATGCATTTATTATTGCCGTATACTGAAGACATTTGGGTTGAAAATCAAAAGATGAATATAAGATGAGTTCAGAATTTTAACTTTTACTTGATGGAATTTAGATACATTAAACATAGAACATAGCACCTTTTGTATCAGATGACCCAAATTTTAAGTGAGCGAAAGTACTGTCACATCTCTTCTTTGCAATAACTGCATCAAGCCTGTGACTCACTGATATCACTAAATTGTTGGTTTCTTCTGTAGTATGCTTTTTCAGGTTTTTACTGCAGCCTCCTTCAGTTGTTGTCTGTTCTGGGGGTGTCTTACTTCAGCAGATGAAATGCATGTTCAGTTGGATTAAGCTCTGATGATAGGCTTTGGCCATGTAAAACCTCCCACTTTTTTCCTCTGATGAAGTCCTATGTTGAGTGTTTTGGATCTATGTAGTGCTGCATAATGAAGCTCTTTACAATTAGTTTTGATACATTTCTCTGTAAATTCACAAATGTTTTTGTAGACTGAATTCATTCTGCTGCTACCATCTTGAGCAGTCATGCAAGTCCAAGCCATGAGACCTCCACTGTGCTTCATAGGTGAGCTTGTATGGTTTGGATCATAAGCAGATTCTTTCACTGTCCACACTTTGGCCTTTCCTCGCTTTGGTAGAAGTTAATCATGGTCATCATCACCTCTGTCCTTTTTTTCAAATTTCAAAATGGCTTTCTGATTCTTTTGGCACGGCCTCTGTATCTCTGCTCATAAAGTTTTGTTCAAATAGGGAATTGTAATACCTTCACCCCTGCTCTATGGTTGCTGCTGATTCCTGACTGACGGTGGTTTTTAGGTTTTTCTTCACAGCTCTCACAATGCTTCTGTCAGCTGTTTATGTTTTCTTATCCAACCCATTCTGTGTATGTTGCTCAGTACACCAGTGGTTCCTTTTTTTAAGACATTCAAATTGTGGCTATGACCAATGTTTGTGCAATTTGTTTTTGCCTCTATTCCCAGATAACTCACTTTTCTCCCATCTCTCTGTTTTTTTATGCTGGTTTGTCCTTTTATAACAACAAATGTAGTCTTGTTTAACTTAAGGCTCAAACCAAGAGTAGTTATCTAGTGCTATTTATTGTTTAAAAAATCAGTCTCACAGGACCCACACAATGAGAAACAACTGTGGTTCACAAGTTTCAATACTTTTTTACTCACTTAAAAGTTGGGTCACCTGACAGATGAGGTGCTATGTTGTATGATATTTAATGTTTCTAGCTACATTAAATACAATCACATAAAAGCTGAAAACACTCGTCTTAATTTTTTGATCTTAAACACAAATATCTTTAGTGTACAGCAAATAAAAATGAATTGGCCTTGCCATTTTAATAGGTTTAAGGAGATTTTATTTGGAATGTTCACCATCTTGTTTTTCATATTAGCATACTAACAGTTGCTACCTAGCCTTGAACAAAGGAATTTGGTCATAAAACAAAACAATGAACAAAGTAAATTGTTGAACTGATAGTAGACGAAACGTTATTCATATTTATCCTGACAGTGGCAAGCCTCAAGCTACATTGCTAATGTGATTGAAAACAATGTCATTTCACACCATTTATTTTGCAGAATGGACATAAACCTAAGTTTCTGTCTAGTGACAGGGTTGAAAAATAAGGCCCTGGTTAAATCATTTCTAAATCATCCTGAAGTAATATTTTAAATATTTAGGTTGATGAGGTCAGAGAAGAAACAGAACTGCTGGTAAAGTAATTTTAAGTAGGTTATTTTTCTAGAGTAACATAAAAAAAACATGACCATTTTTGATTTAAATACAAAATGGAAATATATAAAATAAAATATAGGATAACTGCAACTGAAGTAGAGATAGGCAGAGCTAATTTGAATAAAAGAAAGAGTGTGTGTGTGTGTGTGTAATTGCGCATGTGTACAATATATCACTGCCTGTGTGTACCCACACACAACAGCATATCCACTAATCACCTCCAGTCAGCCAACAATGCCAGCAGTCTACAGAAGGAGAAGGTGAAGCACAGACTGCAAGTTGCAAGCTGTGCTGAATTTAAGGTCTGGAGTGTGGATATGAAAACTGTTAAGTCTGAATCACTGACAAGGACAAGAGGTATGAGGTCCTACAGGAAAAGACTCTGCCCCCCACCTGTTTCCTTTCTGATATATAGATTTCCTTGCAGTCGTGCAACCTGAGAGTGAACAGTGCAGTTGGGCTTGCAGAGAGCAAGTCAATAAGTCATACAGTAGTATACTGAGGAGCAGGGATGGCTCATATCTTGTAGGTTATAAGCAGAATTTACAGGGAGCCAGTGAAAACACAGACACAAACCAAAGGCGTTGGGTTTATTCTCTGGTTTGCATACATACTGTGTCTGCAGAGATTTGATTATGTTGCATATCATCTGTGTGGAGTTGGGGTGGGTGTAGGCATAACCAGAGCCAACTCTGAAGCAATTGGCTCTGAAGCAGGCAGATCAATTTTTCTATATTGATAAATTACATGGCATACAATACCTTCTCACTGTTACATATTGCTTTAGCATCTTAGGTCTCATCCATGCAAGTATTATATGTCCTTTCTGTCTGTTTGTTTTTTTACTATAAAATGTCAGAACATCACATCTGATTTACATGGTGCAAAAAAAGATGTGGTAAAATGCCATTTGGCAAAATTTGAAATGGTACTGATAAGGAAATAGGGTTGTTAATGTTTTCTACAATCACATTAGTATGGTCGGCATTATTTTCTGATATAGTGATATTTAGATATTGAATTTCCATTACTTTATTTCACACTTAATTGTTCACTCTAAGTATTTACAGTTTCACCAATTAAATCAGAGGCATTGCTGCAGGCACTGAAAGACTACGGGGACTGATGCTGACATTACTGGGTAGAAATAATTCATATGAGATGTAAACTACATTCATATGAATTTACAACAGACTAACTTTGAACTAACTGTTCAAAAGTTTTTTAGAACAGTTCTGTATTGTTCTGTTTTGTAGGAAGATGTCCAACATGTTTTTAACAAAGGCTGTCAACTTTTTCACTTCATATGTTTTCAAGGCCTCTTCCTCAGCACAAAACTTTTCTTACTGCATATTCACATGTACTGATGTTTTAAACAAGGACAAGCTGTCCAGTGTCGTTCACATTTTCTTTTAAATGACCACTTACTTCCCCAGATGGCATTGTCAACACTGAAAAAATCAACACCAGGAAGCAGATCTGGACACTCAATTGAAAAGTAATTCCTGGATTGTAAAAAGTGATTAAGGGGCTGCATTTTTTATTTTATAAAAAAGACACACGGGCGATTCAGAGTATTGATGACATTTAAGCAATTTCTTCAATAAGGATATCAGACAGTTATGCAGCAACTTTTCGAGTCAAGAATACGCTAGCAGTACCATTGTTGACTGAACAGAATAGTGCCAGAGGTTGTTGCAGTGACATATAAATGTGGACAGCAAATAGTTGTTATTAACATCAACACCTTCAGAGTGGGCTAATCCTAGAGTTGTGAAATTAATTCTGTTGTCTGTAAGTCTGCTAATGATACAAATGCCTCCTGAAATAGGTTGTTAGAATCACTGACAATGTAACAACTCTCAAACTAAAACTGCTATCAAAACTGGTCACAAAATCTGCCAGAAAGTAGCACATTCATGACAAAAATAGATGTATGGGCACGGTGAATAATGAATGAATGGCAACAATCTCCTGTTTAATCAGGTCTGGGCACAGCTTTCATGTCACAAGCCAAACAGTTCATCTTGTTCTTGAACGTCCAAAGAACTGCAGCAAAGCAATCATTGTCTCAGCTGAGTCACAGACTACAGTCACACTGAAAACAATAATTACTGTGAGAGTAAATCGCAATTTGTGGTGTACATGTTACAGCTGAAACGAGTGGAATTACAACTTAGTGTCTGAAGAAGTAAATACGGTACATTTCCTTAAGGCAGTTTCACATAGCTGTGAACACTGCCTGTAACCGTAGCAATGTTAAAGTGCAGAGGAAAGTCAGTGACTTCAGAAAGTATTTAAAGAAGGGTGAATTCATCAGGCTGCAATAAACTGACACAGACACTGACTTTAAATGGCTTTCCTTCTTGCATACATACATACATACAAATATGAGAATATTAACTATAGAGCTCTATGCTGAATGTGGCCTTTGCCTCCAGACCAGTGGGCATAAAGGGTTCACAGATTAACAGGGTTGCACCTCAAGCTCAAAGATTCTTTACAAGATAAAAACATACATAAATACAGCTTTAACTCTTAGTGGATTAAGCCATTAACAGAAGAATGGTTGACTTTTAAAGCACAAATGGCAAACATTTGTGGGAGTGTGTGTTCCGGCTTCACAAACGTGAGCGTTTACTGATTTATTTTATTTTATTTCTTTTGTCTTCAGTGACAGTGTGTGACACCACTGTATGTGCTTGAGTTGAGCTCGCACTTCACCTAAAACAATTTAGTAGTCATCCATAACTATTAATTAACCATACCTAAACTTCTGGGAATGGGTATACATTTTTTTAAGATGTCCTTCAGTGAGTCAAACACATTAAGGTGTAGAATGCTTTATTTTATTCAAACTGTGTGTGAAATGTTTTAGCACTCTCAGAGGTCTGTATCTGCACAGATCAAAGCAGCCACATTCTCTCACCCTGTTTTTTTTTTTTTAGTTAATAACTTTATGAGTGTGGAAAGAGAAAAGAGCCTTCAAGATGTGTGATGGGCCTAATTCAATACAACATCCAACCTAAAGTGTTTCCTTGATAAAGATGAAAAAAGTGAAGGTACTTTCAAAGAATAAGACATACTTGTTAATGAATGTGTTTAATGTAATGTGATTTTTCGCTGAAAAATTCATTGCAATTGCTAAATAATATACTGTATAATATATAATGTGTCTAGTTTTTAAATATGTCCTGCTTATTTTAACATAAACATAAATTTTTCAATCTGGTTCAAGCGGTCACCATTATATTTCGTCAAAGATCATCACAAAGGAATTTAGTGCTGTGGGGAGCAGAATACCACTGTGTAAATATAGCAAATGGCCACCCATACAATCAAAAAGAATATTTTGTAGAGCAAGCACAAGGCCACTGACATGATTACATGCTTTTATTTCTTCCTTGCAGCTACATATGGGAATGAAATGATCTCTCATGGTGATAGATAAGAAAATCATTGCTCAATGCCTGCTGGGTGATTTCCTTGTTTTATCTCCCATTTCAAACACCACACCTAGGTAACAGAGCTGGGTACAAAAGACAACATTCAATTTCACTCTAAATCCCACAACAGTCTTCTGTTTTCACATTGCAGGATACTCCAGGATAACGCCTCGTGGCTGCTAGAGATGGAGGCTTAACAGCATGCAGCCATTACGGTCACACCTGAATGGAACTTTAGCCACAGTTAAAACAGAGACGGCCTTCTTCTAATCGTTGCAGAGTTTTCTGTGTCCCCATGTCTGTTTCAATCCATCCATTTAACATGAAATCCCTGCTTTACATAATTAATGATGGATCTTTTTCCCAAACTTAAAACTTCTTTCAAATGTTTTAAATATTTCCCTTTTCTCCATGTACATTGCATTGCTATTTGTTTATACATCCTATATTTCTGCCTACATTATAACACCTTTATATCTCTGTTTAGAAGCTCTTATCATTTGACATATAAGATGCATTAGTAGACTGACTATTTTCTGTTTTTGTTCTCTGATTTTAGGCACTTTTCTACTCTGAGGAAGGTGCACATTCTGGTTTGTTTGTTCCCACTTTTCTTTAACATCACCCCTTCATTTGTGTTGTCTACTACTGAAGTTCTGTTCATAAGTCTTGTTTTTAAAGGATAAACAAGTGCTCAAAATGGATGTGGGGTACTCAAGACACCCTGCTAATGATGTTAATGTGTTGCTGTGTTTATTTCATAAAAATAGGAAGAGATGCAGCTTTATGTCTTTCTTTAAAATGTTTTTTAAGATAGTAGCAAGTTATTAAGAATATAATATCTCTTGACAGCCCTCTGATACAGACACACATAGACACACACTCAGTTTATCCATACACACACAGTACAAGGTTTCTTTTAGAAAAAGGAAAATATATACATAAAGTCATATGTATACAACATAACCCACCAAAATTTACATCAAAGACAAAAATATTTGTCTCAATGTACATGTAGTATGTTTGAATGTATTACTTTATTAAAGCTATAGTATGTGCTTTTTTTTTTTTTTATATGCTCTAAAATGCATCTTAATGTGGGGAGGTGCTGTCAAAAGCTTTTGTAACCTACATCACTGAACAACTTGCAGCAGGGCAGATATTTCATTCTAAAGGTTTTTCTTCCTAAACAATCAGACGATATTTTTTCCTGCCTTACCTGTAAGATTTGTAGCTTCTTATTTATTTTTTTTTCCTTAAGACTAATGAGACTACTGATTTCAAATATTTTGCTACCACTAGCTTGATTCACAAGATTCACAGTCTCATATGTCAAAAGCAATCATACACAGCACTTCAAAAACAAAATGTCTTCTTGCTTTCTTACTTCATTGACAGGGACTAACTTTAAAAATATTATTGTTTTTGCATTCAAAATCTCCCATGGGATAAACAACGGTTTATGAACTGTCATTTTTAATTATTAATTAATATAAAAGGCCACTAATAAGAACATATTAGAAGCATTAAAAAGATCCCACATTTTTCAGGAGGGTTGATCCAGTGTTGAGGTACCCTAACTGTTACAGTCATTGTGCCTCCTTATATAAAGAGCTGTCTTATACCAAGTAATTACTTGTACTGCATCATTATTTTATGATTTTCTTCTCAAGTAAAGTAGAACACCATCCTGCCAAACTGCCAAGTAGCTACCTGGAATTTTTAACTGAGAATGCACCAGTGGTTCAGAAATGTCAAAAATGTTAGATAGCGGAATTCTCTGAAAGATTTTAATCATATGCAAAGCACATTTACAGTACATTAATATTCACATCCATATGTCATATTATTCCCACCCCTCCACCCTCCCAACCTCAGAATCACAGACAAAACTGAATGTGTGAATTAAAAATGGTGCTAAAACATTAAAGTGGAATAGGAAATGTACAAGATGTGTTTTTTTAAAAGGGTTAAACTTATTTTAACACGAAGATTATCATATTCTAAAAAAAGTCTGTGCTACTTGAAAAACAGACTAATTGTGCATATCCATCAATATCTATCCATTTATCTATTCATATATCCATGTATCCTGTATATCTACCTAACTACTCAACAATTTGGTTATATTTCTGTTTTCACACCACAAGTGTATTGGCTAATGACTATTCAGTGGAAAGGGGGACAGAAATAGCCCACTCTGACTCAGAGCTTCTTAATTGCTCATGGCAATTCTCTCTAGTCTTCTGGCCCTCTCCAACAAGTCAACCATACTTATAAGTCAGCCTTTCACACATACAGTGAAGTGTGATGTGTCCACGTGCCAAACTGAAGCGCAGACCTTTCGCTCGCCAAATTTCTCTCTTTTTATTTATATTTTTTCTTGCTTGAGGCCTCTCAGGGGACCTGTTGGGCTCCAGTGGAGCTGGAACAGTTAGTATTCCTCACAAGGATCTGATCTGAGTTTTTAAAATGCATGGCCTCACATGAACCTGCATGAATGAGACACTGCATTGCAGAGCTGGGTTTACAACACACAGACAGCTTGTCATTCTGGTGCATGCTTGAGTTGAAAGAAAATCACATAATCAAGCATCTTCACAGTTAAATAGAACAAATGTCTGCCATATCCAATGACTGTGAATTATGTATATACAACTGTGGATCCTGGTATATTGCAGCTATGAACTATATACAGTAGAATAGATTATTTATATTATTATTATTATATATAATATATTAATAATATAATAATATATTATATTTTAAATTAACATTTTGCAAGTTAACCTGCATTTAAACTTCACATTTCAGTACATCATCTTTTTTTCTTTTCTTTTATCTCTCAACAACTGCTAAAAAATAAGTATGAAGGTTTGCAAGATTCTGTGGGAGCTTTTATCCCTCAACTAAAAACAGAGCAATGAAGGGAAATACATGTTGATTTGAATTTTATATTTTCAGTGCTAAAGCTGAGAGTTCACTCTTCCTGAGATCCTGACCTTAGACATGTCCTCAGGCGTTGTGGAAGACGTATTATGATGGAGGACCTGAGGGGAGGCTAAGCAATGCTTCCAACCCCAAGCATGAAAAGGGGTCAGGCTTGAGGATGGTTACAGGTTATGTGGGCTGGGGAGGGAGAATAGAAGTGTGGCAAAGCTGATGATAGTGTCAGAACAAGAGGCATCTACCCAAGGCAGCACAGAAGTGACTTCGGGCTCAAAAACTTTATTTCCATAATGTCATAACATTATAGAAGGATGCTGAGGCACTGTGAAAAAAATAAATAAATCAACAACAAAGTACTGTTTGGATGGTTTCAGCGGCATAATTACATCCCAGCTGACCACCAGTTAATTTTATGTAATATTGAAATACCTGCCTTATGAAGCTGAAAAATACTGTTTTAGCTTGTGAGTTGTTGCCAAGGACCTACTGAAGTTAGTTTGTAATGTGCTGTGAAACAAGTGAGGTCTCCATTTTATGAGGGTTTTCACAACAGAAGAATCTGGTAATAACTATGAAATAGCAATGACTGATGACTGATTAGGATATTTGGTCTCCTCTGTTACAAGAGAAACACAAGGATTTGACAAGATAAAGTTTAAACCTTGAATACAAAACACCTGACAAAAATGAACAATAACAAATCATGCCAGATGATTCTGAGGGTTCCCCCATTTTTTTAATAATGATTTGGGAAAGTAAATAAACAATGCCAGAATATACAGTAGTTAACTATATGATTTATAATATCCTCAGGTCAGCAGGAATACTTTGATGTATTCCAGAGACTCTCAGGAGGACTGCTTGAGTGTGTTGACAGCTTTTTAAGGTGGCTTTGAGCCAAATGTTTTTTGATTATAAGTGGGAGTGATCTTGGCTCCATGTCAGACTTACAGTAAGTTTCAAAGGCATGGCTCCTTTAATCTACTAAACTGGCAATGGGGAAGTCTAAGCCAGCCGCCTGAGCTATAGCTGTCAGGGGCACTCATACTTATTATTTATTTAGTCCAATTCTAGAACTGCACCAGATAGACCAAGAATTGAAGTAAGTATAGGCTGTAGATTAATTCAGTTGCAGGAGGTGGTTATGTGTTCAGTCTTCTTTAGTTTAGTTTTGTCCATTTGTGGGAAACACAGATAGTTTTGGAGAAAGTGATTAAGTTTTGCTACATATTCAGATTCAGACTATTTAATTAATGTATTTATTATTTAAGTATTTCTTAACAGTTTTTTTCCATACAAATTTTCTACTGTTAATGCCCATACAGTACTTAACCAGACTACCTTTGAAAGGTTTGTTTTCTCCAGGACCAACAGTCTGATGCATTAAGCACTGAAAAGTATACTCTCAGGTCAGATATCCTTTATTTCACACAAACTGTTGTGTTAAGAAGGAGCAATCTGCATACAGTTTGAAGCGGTTTTCACACAAACTAAACATTATCACCTTCATAAAGGTAGGATTTAATTGAAAGACTGCTTAGACTGCTTTAGTTTTAGCTAAGTGTGCCTAATAAACCAGCAGGTTGGTGCACATACCAGCACATTCAACACACTGAATCCAGTTCTAAGTGATTTTAAACTCGCTGGCAGGGTTGGATACCCCAAAAAAGCTACTGGGCTATTTTCATAAGCAACAAAACAACAGTTACTATGCACCAATTCCAAACATCTAAATCCATTAGACCTTATACTGTTTGTCTCATGTCAGTGACTCAGTACAAATCCTAAGCAACAGCATGTGAGCAACAATATCTTGACCTTGGTCTATTTCTGGTTGAGAATTACGAAACTTCTTGTCCTGAAGGGACAGTGGTGCACCTGACGGACACAGGTGCCGCTTGCCTGCAGACAAACTTTAATACTACAGCAGAGTGTGCAATGTTTGCACTGACAGTAACAGTAGTGGACCTGACCTCCCTAAGGGGGTCCCACATCTTACTCCCATTGCAACTAGTGTGCATGATTCTGCTTAATAAACAGGTCTGACAACAATGAAAGTCACTAAAAGAAAATGAAGAGTTATCCCTCTGGGAATGAAAAAAGAAAGATGATTAATAAGTAATAACTAAATGCTGCTGGTTTTATGCCTTAATTGCAGTAGAGAGACACTTGAATAACATAACTTCCACTATCATTACATTATTTCCTGTGGTTTACTTTGACATTTAACATTAGTTCAATAAGGAAGGGTCAATAGGTATATTGGAAAATTTTATGGAGTGAACATAAAGAGATAGTGAGCATATAAACCCCAGTTATGAGAGAAGCCTTACAAATCTTAGGTTAGCGGGGATAGGTAATAGGACGAATGAAGGAATCAGCTGGGAGAGGAAGATGGAACTATGGTTGAATGCCTGGAGTGCCCGTCAGAATAAGGTGGTTATGGGGTGGAGGAGGGTTGCACGAGCACTGGTCTGAAATGCAGAATGACAGACAAAAGGTGATATTTAAAGAAAGGGTTCCAGAGCTGATTAGCTTGAGAAAGCAGGAAGAAAGATTATTGGTTAGAGATGGTGATGACGAATGACAGAATAAATTTACTAGGGAATCCCAGCAGAGAGTGTAAAAGACCTTCCTTATTGAAATTTCACCAAAGCTTCATTTAACTTAGCTAGCAGAGCAGCCTAGTGTGTCCAGCTCTGCCGGCTTTTAATTATTATATCATTAATTATTAGATAATTACCAAGAATTATATAAGTATATTATATGTGCATTGCACTCTAAAGATTTCTTGTAACATGCTTTGCCATTTTCTTTTTTGGTCATATCGGTTCAGCATCCAACTCCAGTGGAATAACAGACACTCCATCTCCTGCTTGTCTAGACAAGGAAGATACAGCACCAACACAGGCAGATCAAGCACCCTTTCCCGGTACTTATACCGATATACTTGAGTTAAAAAATTTCACTTATGTGAATTTTTACCACTGCTGACAGATGTGTCCTGTCAGACAACCTGTCAAATGTGTATCAAATACGTATACATGTCAAAACTATCACCTCTGGAGGAATAGATAAGTGTTGTCAACTTTACCCCCAACTGAAATGCTTAAGTTAAATCTCCAAACTGCTCTTTATTTAACTTTAACCTTAATATCAATGTAAACATCCTTAATAAAAAACATCTTGGTTTGTGTCTTTTTTCCTGCCTCTCCTGCCATTCCCTGGTTTTTCTAGGCTCCTTTTCTGTCATGTGCATTTCATGAATTTATTCAGCTGTACTGTATATTTTTACACTGTAACTGAACCTGAAGCTGCTGTCTCACTTTGATCTTTTCCAGTAGAAATATTTTTTATCTGAATTTTTGTTAATTGGATTAACTTGGACAAGAATAAGTGACCTAAAACAATACAAAAATAGTGTCTGCTACGTACAATCAGCTGTCAACATTTAGTAGGCAGCAAAGCTTTCTCTCTCATTATCTCATTGCAAAAGGTTCAAGGGCAGTAATACTTTTTAAAAGTAAAAGGATTTTTATATAAAGCATGTAATTTCTAAGCAATTCTACTCTTCTTATCAGCAGTCTCCACCTTTCCTTTAGGCTTGAAAGAAGCCGAAAGCTTTGCTGTTTGACCGATGCACTGTTAACTTTGATACGCTTATACAGAAATTAAAAGGGGTGGTGCGATCATAGGGCAATTTTGTTAATCATTTAATCCAAGGTTACTGTGTCTATATATAGCATTTTACTCAGTGGACTTGGTGGTTAAATCTATAGTTATTGCGTGAAAGGTAGTAATAATGTCTAGGTTTACTGGAAGACTTTTGTTTTCTCACAAAAGTGCTTGTCTTCTGCTATATGGGAAACAAAACTGACTGTGTAAGGAAAAACAAAAAGCTCCCACTGTTTGCACCTGTCCTCAGAAGGTGAACAATAATTGCATACCTTATGGTAAAACCATGCTTGTTAAAACTTTTGTGTATTATAATGCATTGTTTGCTGTTTTGGTCCTGTTAAACAGCATCTTAAATCTGAGATGATAATTAATTGTGAGAGCTTTAATTTGAAGGTGTTTACATGTAGTACATTATGTAAACAACATGGGAACATTGGTCCTTTTGTACATAGTCATAGCTTTTTGGGAGACAGGAAGTAACTGGACACCTTAACAAACTTGTCATCAAATTAAAAGTTTTGTTGCACATCATTTACAGTCTTCAGACAGTAAACATCAGCAGACACTAATTCTCCTGGTGATTGTATGCCAGGTTTGCAGTGCCACTATCCTCACTTTTTGTCTTGCTACAGGGGCTCTTTTTCTGTTCAGTCCAGTCTTCGGCAGATGCATTGAGTTGAGGTCAGAAGACTTATTTGACCAGTCAAAACGTAAATTGTCTGGCTATTAAACTCTAGGGTTGCTGTGTCTCTACAGTATGTTTAGGGTCTCTGTCCTGTT
This sequence comes from Sandelia bainsii, assembly GCA_032362345.1. Lineage (NCBI taxonomy): Eukaryota > Metazoa > Chordata > Actinopteri > Anabantiformes > Anabantidae > Sandelia > Sandelia bainsii. Next base: position 10,664,895 of record JAUMHL010000012.1, read on the forward strand.
GCTTTCCTCACTCAAACACCCTTGAAGCTAAAAATCAAACCTGACCTAAAATATTTTGAAACTGAAAAACATGTCTGTATAATACTATAGAAATACATATTGCACGTGGATTCAGATTGTGTATGGCATTAACACAGCAGTATTGCCTTCCTTATTGACCATGCAGGTGATTATGCAAGTGTGTCTGTGACATTTTCAAGGCATCTGACTGATTATTCTGTGAATAAATTACTAAATCATAAGACATATGGTAAATGATAATCAAAGCCAAAGGACTTTTGTCTGTTAGTTATTACACTGATGTCAGACTGAATGCAAGTGTAAACATTTAGTTTTAGGCTTTGTTACAAATGTTTTTTTAACAAAATTGTCACTAATGTATCTTGTTCCAGCACATGCACAAACACAACACAACTGGATAGATCCCTATAGACAAAACTTTACAACACACTCTCACTGATCAGCACCAGGGGAAACTAAACAGTAAAATTAACAGGTGTAGACACTAACTGCAACTAAAATCAGTATCTCAATACACAAACAGCAATCTATTGAATCTAGATATAGTGGAAAATCAATACGGGGAAAATCAATAGATCAATACGACTGAATAAACTCTGTCTCAGTTTGATGCAATGAATATTATGGCATTCAGTACAACACATTTCCACTATACTTTATTATGATTTTGTGACTTTCAAAACCATAACATTAGTGGATTAAAATATTTTGTTACTTAACAGAAAATACGTACCTTTACATCTACTTACTACAGCAACGGGCAGAAAGAAATTTGTCTATATTTAGAATTTGCATTGTTAAATTTAGTAATCATGGGACTTACGTATTAAGACAGGGATATTTTAGTAGACTCAATTCTTATATCTTACGTATGAGATACTTCCAATTTTACAGCCAATGTTGCAGAAGCTGGAGCATAAACTTTCCACCATCTCTAAAAATCTAGTTGAATAATATCCAGGGGGGAGGAGGATAGTCGGCACAGTGAGGTATTGGTTAGCACTGTCAACTCAAAACAATAAGGCCGGATGCCTTTTGGTGTGTGTGATGGCTGCACTTGCTGCCACACAACCGACTCAATGTTGGTAAACCTCATGCACTGAACACCTTTAGTTTTGGTTAATATTTAATCAATTAAACATTTGTTAGTAAATTATAAAAAAAGACCAGTCTCAGTTTCATTTAATAAACACAATTTATTTGATTGATGA
>JAUMHL010000012.1:10666226-10679598 GCA_032362345.1 Sandelia bainsii
GCTTCTGTCATCTTTTGGGTAAATAAAAACCCTTTCTTTTTTGAAAAATCCACCTGTTTCCTCTTGCCTGCCTGCTCGGTCCCTCACAGTGTGACGCTTGCATTTTATCTCCTTGTCTGCGTGGTTTCTCTCTGGGTACTCTGGCTTTCTCCCACCATCCAAAGACACGCATGTTAGGTTAATTTGTGACTCTGAATTATCCATAGGTCTGAGTATGACTGAACAACAAACGTTGTTTGTCTCTATATGTCAGCCCTGTGATAGACTGGCGACCTGTCCAGGGTGTACTGTGCCTCTCACCCAATGACAGCTTGGACAGGCTCCCGCGATCCTTAAGAGGACAAGCAGTTAGGATAACAGATGGATTGGGGCAGGAGGATGGACTGAAGCCAAAAGGTTCGCCTTAAATTGTTATCAAGGAGCTTAATAAGCTAAGTATGGGGCCCAGGAGACTAGCAGAACAGCAAGAGTAATCACAGTCCTTATATCGCAAAAAAAATTGACTTATGTGGATTAGCAACACTAGGTTTTATGTCTTATTGTGTTGGAGGTTTGTAAGTCTTTCATATGCAGTTGACAAAATACAACTAAAATGGATGACACCCACATTTGACTCTCACATTTTTACAGATGTTGTGATCCTTTCAGGGGGATAAACTGAATGTGGATTTGAACATTGTTTTACGAGGCGCAATTGAACACAATGTCGATGAGTAAACTGGCAAGTATGTTCTGTAATAATCTGGGCTAGGCAGTTTTAAACACCTATTACATTGTTGAGTTGTCCTTGAAGAGGTAGTGCTTCTCAATTATGGTTTTAATGTTTTTGTGATAAGAGTTTTTGGACGAGAGTGTTATTATTTGTTGAAGTAAATGGCATTTTATGCTGAAGCTCCAGTCTCCAGATTGGTGTACAGTGCCCCATTAGCCACCTGTCACATCATGGCTTCACATAGTTCTCATTAAGCTGGGGGCAACAGTGTTCATTTTTCAGTGAAATTCAAACAACATTGCCTGCATTTGTGAAGCTACAATCATTGAACTGTATTGTAAATACTGGAATTAACATAAAGATAATTTAAGGGCCTTTCACCTTTCTTTTGATGGTTGTAAGTCCAGAGAGGCAGGACACACTGTGGCAGGCAGCTAGAAATACAGGACCATTTAGTTACATGGTACACACCTGAGCTAACCAAGCCACCTGGAAGCCCCTTTGATAATAATAAAAACTGCTTTATGAATACGAGGTGGCTGAAAAAGACACCATTACAGATACCAGGAAACACAGAATCCCCATGGTCAAATAAATATAAGCAGGATGGGGGCAGAGAGTAACCTTGCAAACAAACACAGCAGATGTGGGTCTTCAGAGACTGATCAATGGCTGTGGCTGTTTGCTCTACCCACCAGCCAATAACACTGCTGCAAGCAGCATTTATTACTCACTACAATGTGCGATTAATGAAGTCTGTAAAATGGCTACCACTGATTAGCATCCAGTGACCCCTGCAGATTGCAATGATTGGTCATGCTTCCTATTTGTCACCCTTGATCATAACGAGCTTCTCAACAAATCGAGTGACATGATCTGCAAATCTCCCAGTTCACACTCAGTAAACCTTGTGAAGGATGTATGTGGGGTGATGTACACTATACACTGTGGGAGTTTCTGCTGATGCTGATGCACTTTATAGCAATTTAATTAGCTCCCAATTAATTGTTTGTTGTATATCCTATATTGTTATTCTAGATTAGATGTGAAAACATTATTAAGTTGACATCTTTAAATTGTGTAAATATTTTGTCTTTTTATATTTCTTAAGCTGTTGATACTAATATGTTCAGTGGCTGCCTGTTAGATAATTTAAGTAAACTAAAAAAAATTGCTAAACCTTCAATGAAAGAAATGCCCAAAATAACGATTTCTTGTCACTTTCAGTGCTACCTTTGCAGAGAAAGTTTCCTGTGACTGCTTCACAATAAAATGCACAGCAATGTTTCACCAGCTCAATGATAGGAAGGTGGAAATTGTTTTGAATTAGCAGTTATTTAAAACAACTCTGATATGACTTTGTGGGAGTGTACAGGAAACAGTGAGCCTGATACCACTCACACAGAATCACAGTATTGCAAGTGTGACACCCAGTGCTTCATGTGAATCCCTCATACCTAGAAAAAGGATTCTATAAAGAGGAAATTGTAGAATGAAAATATGCAGAATGGCTGTAGATTAAAAATCCATAATGTCTTAAAGGGGTCATGCTTTTCATGTTCTGATATATATATACACACACACTTTTGTGTTTGGTGTCTATCTTAGACATAATCAAGCTTTATGGTGACTGTGTGTTTGCATGCTGGACAATTCACTTTGTACATTTTTGGCTCCTACACACACTACATTCGTCCCAACCTCAGGTCATCTGCCACTGCCCTGCGCATGAATTCAAGTGTTTATGCAGAGGTTAATACTATATGTCTTGTATAAAGTGTTTTTTTGACTGGAAATTGAAAGGAAATTGTTTACTTTTCCCACAGATGAAACCATAAATCACCAATGGATACAGTTACAGGCCAACAACACACTTTGAGCAATGTTTTTATGTGTTCACTGCACTTTACAATTTTCCCACAATGTACCCCAGTATGAATGAAAGATTTTTGGTTAAATTGTCGCCAAGAGACAATGCTGATTTAACTATACCTGGGCAGGTGGAGGAATCGGTAGCAGGACCAGTATGTTAAAATATATACCTGAGATGCAGTTTTATATCAGTTATTTTATTACATGGCTCATGAATTATATTGTAATGCCGTTGCATCTGGCCAGTGTGTTACTCTACAGTGCAGCACCTGTAATTTACAAAGGTAAAAATACAAAAATTGCCAAGGGTTCAGTGTTTTGTCCAGGGACACTTCAACGTGTGGCCAGGAATTTGGGGAACTGGGGTTTTAAGACAACTTCCCTATCAACAGAGCTACAGTTGCCCCTAAAATGCTGTAATGTCTCAGTACACATCAGAATTTACAACATTTTTTCTCATATTCTAAAAAAAACAGACTCCAGTCAAAGACATTGAATTCCTCAGTGTGGCCTCTCAGACATCAGGTTTGACAACCCTGACCTATACTCTTTCACAGACAGGGTAGAAAAACTTACTTTTAAATGACTTTGAGACAGTTCAAACACACATTTTTACTTTAAATGTTATACAACTTTCTGTTCAAAGCTCATGCTCTAATGATGTGATGTCAAAACAAGAAATTTAGCCGCATTTCCTCAATATTTCCATATTGATCTAGAGGAGAACACAACCACAGCGCCAAAGGATTGAGAACACATACTACTTAAGCAGTTAACCTGTTTTATTAATTATCATTGTTCCAATGGGCCTTCTGCCAAAATGAGAGCGCTCCTCTGAATTGGTAGTCACTGAATAGAGCAAACATAACAAAAGATAATTCAGCAAGATTCCAGGTAATTAAACTATCTTAGTTGAGTGTTTTTTAAACAACAATTGACCCACAAAACAAAACCCTACATAAGGCCTCTTACTCTTATATTAGTGTATTTTTGCTGTCACACCATAGTATCCTAACATCCACTTGTACTTTGTTTCCATTTGTCATACCATCTGTTTATGTAGACTTCATAGTTTAACCCTCCTGCCTCTCCCTCCTTGAGTACGCAGAAAAACACATAGCTGATGGAACAACTGACCCTGGTACTCTTCGTTCTGCTCATACAGTACATGGCAGGAATGGATAATGCTTGTAATATCATCAACATCGAAGTGAAACGTGGTGTGAAATGAGCTTGGTATTTATTAGCACCACTGTGAATGACATGATTGCACCCTGGAGACTCAGTGTGATGAAGGACTAATCCACAAATCTGCATTCCACTGTTGATGATTCATGCCTATTTTAAGCATTTGCACATGAACATTTGGTGAAGTGATACTGTATATGTGAAGGTTGTGTGCTGTAGGTGAGTGAATGGATGGTCGGTGGGAAGAGTGCACGGATTGGCTTGTAGACAAGAGCATGGATATGTGGTGATATGAAGACAACTTAGATGTTCTTTCACCTAACAGTTCCATCCATGCCAGACTCTGTAAATGAAAAGCTTTGACATACAGATGGAAAGCAGAGATCCCGCTGAATTTTGTTGTTAAATTATGTAAAATCCCAACTTCAACAGATGTTTGAAGTGACTTTAAAGAACTGAAAATTGTATCTGAACATTGTTAATGTGATTCCTTCATAATTCAGACTACAAAAGCATTTATCTTAGTTCAATGGCATTTTTGAAATGGATAAGCGAATAATACAAGATTCACTATAAAAGTGCCCCAGTGAAGCAAAGCCTCAATATTTCAGTCTGAATGTGTCTAACTGATCTGATTTTCATGCTGAAACACATGGTTTTGTATGGAGAAGATGGTGTTATACATCATCTTTACATTCAACCTTGTGCATAGTGCACATATCACATAATTCAATATCTCAAGGTATTATGCTATATGACACATAACTGTAGTTAAGTAAGAGCAACGTGTCCAAAATCTCTCATTTTTAGGAACTAAAAAGAAATCTCAACAAGGATGAAAACCACGTATTTATGCATTTTCAGCTTTTTCAAACCAGAATTTTTTAAAATTAAAACCATGTTAACTATTCAACAGCAGATGGAATTATACATATGAAAATCACCACTTTGATTTATAACATCTGAAAGGACAGTTACAGAACACCTTATTCAAATAGCTTCTTCCAGTATACTACTATATCCATTTCTGATTTACAAGATGGATTTTCAGTGGCTGCCTGTTACTGAGGTCTGTAAGCCCCAGCATGAACAGCAGTGTCGTATGTAAACAACACATTTACACTTACGGACAATTTTGAAATTTATTTTGACCTGCACTGCATGTGTTTTGACAGTGGGAGGAATCTGAAAAACCCACACAAATAGGAGGCGAACATGCCTCCAAACGGGAAAAAGTAGGGGCACAATTCAAACCCACAAACATCTTGCTGTGAGGCTATAGTGCCGATGAACAAGCACTACACCTTTGCTAGAATGCTAGTAGCACGTAAGTGACTTTCCACTGTGCATACAGGTGGTAAAAAAGTGTAGCCCACTAGTAAACATCACAGCTGTGAGTTCTGTGGCCATTATTCTGTAATTACCCCCCCCCCCAGTTTGCTATATGCCCCCCATTAATATATAACAACTAAATCAATACAGGTTCCTGATATCAAAAAGCCTTTTTCCATTTTGGATATTACAATTATTTACTTTCTTTACCAGGGATGGAGGAGGGAATCAATATCAGTCAATAACAATATCAATCTCTTGTCTGTATATTAAGTTTGGAGCAGGGGCTAGGAGGATATTAGTTTGTTTTGCATAAAGTCTGGATATGTGGAAACCACTAACCAGGTTTTCTCCAAACATGTGGCGTCCAAGACATCTTAAACTTAGTAATTAACAAATTGCATATACTTTATTATGTAAACTGGCAGTTGAATCATGAGTTTGCTAAGAGGACCAAGAGACTAAAGCATTCCTCAGACTGAAGAAGCTACTTGGATCAGTAGTGATATAATTCAAAGTGAGAAGAAAGAAGTCCAGCTGGCATGAGTGAACTTCCAGATGACTGAGAACCTTCACTAACCTTAACTAATTTATTTTGTAAAACAACAATGTGACATTTTTAGGGGGATTTGTGTGCTGTAACTCTCGGCAACAACAGCTGGATAGAATGTCTTCCTGGAGTCACAGTGAGGTTGCCAGGTAACAAGCTCTATAGCCAAAGATGCTCCTCAAAGACATCCTGAAATCTCTGGACAAAATCTTGTAAAAGGTATACTGCTAGAGCTTGTTAAATTTTTTAACCTTGTGAGAGCCAGGCTAGCTGTTTTCTCCCTGTTTGCACTCTTTATGCTAAAATAGAATATTCATGTGCTCGCTCCAGGTCCATATTTAACGGACAGTTAATGTGCAAGAGTAAATAAATAGTTTCATCTAACGTTCAGAAAGAAAGAAAGTAAATAAATGTACTTGCCAAAACATACTTTAATGAAGTGGAAACAGGAATAACAGTAGACAAACCACACTTCTTTAACACTTAATAATCTACTGTATACTGTATTTGCTAGATTACAAATGAGAATCAAGTGAGTTCAGAACCTCACTTTACAATCTAATGGTGCAACCTATCTGTGCTATATAGCAACAGGATGAAACAAGATTTATCAGGCATGTGTATATTTCCACATAAAACAAACTACTTAACCAATCGAATTCAAGAATGGAAACAGGTATTAGTTGCTATGGCAGCAACACTGCCTCACAAAAAAGAGCTATAGACACTTTGGTGTCTCTTTTTCTCTCTGCACATTTATATTATTTCCAATTCAGTTAGTGATGCATCTGTTTCATCAAGGCAGGATAAATTGCAATAACAGTCTTACAATTCTATTAAAGTATAAATGACTCAGTGTCCCTTTTGATTGGAGAAACCATTAGGAATACATTAGGATACACTACAAAGTGAAGCTTACCATAACCATTTTTGGAGAACCATTTCAAGACCATATCTTGCCAATTTAGGCCAGGCAAACTCCACCTGAGTTACTGAGCTGCTTCCTTTTAATTTCTCCAGATCTCAGTATGTGCTGATAATTCCACTCTCACTCTTCAGTCACAATTCAATCTCTGCTTTCTCCCAGTTGAAATCGCAGATAACGTTTGTTTTTAGTAAGAATAATGGGGCAAAACAGTGTGTGCATTGGTTACATGTGGCAGTCAAGTGGAAGTCAGCAAACATCTGAGACTTTAAATAAAGAACCGTTCAGGTCTGGCTGCATGAAGAGCAAATTGAACCACTAACACCACGGGTGAGGGATTTGTTGAGATGACATTTCCTACAGTGGCACTCAAACACCAGGCACGTCAAGCATGTGGTTATTATGAGGAGCATAGAATACACAAATCCCAAAGTGTACATGTGGACACAACTGTGTACTCCCGTGTAAGCATCAGTGTCGCCCCGGAAAGGTAAATATTTACCCAGGTATCCGTTTTGACAACTTTTAATTTCAGACAGACCCAGCAGCATCTTTCCAGTGTACCTCCATCTGTCTTTCCATCATCTCTAACTCAGTCATTCCTCTGTGACTCAAACTGATGTTTACCTACCGGCATGCTGTGTCTAAATATTTTGACATCCATCAGAGCAGTTTAGTCAGAGACAACATGGGAGTAACTTTTCACAAGCTATACCCCTCAACACATATAGTACAAGATGTCTGACCTATATACTGTACATACTCTGTTTTACAGGGAAAATAGTGTAACAGTAAGTTGCTCGACATTAAATACTGTATTTTAAAGATGTATCTGACCTAGAAAACATGTATATAGTAGGTGAGGGTATTGTATAGGCCCCACCTATTCATGATTAAACATGATTAAGCCTTGTGACTGGCTCCCCACTTGAGACACTTGATATGTAGATCAACACTGATATTCATGATGGTAAAAAGTCTCATCCCAGTTCAGCACACATCTCCTCCTTCTGTAATGTATTTTTCTCTTCTCATTAGAGTTGTACTTCCTGGTAAGACGTGAGAACTTGTGTGGGAGGAGTGGAACAGAGCTGTAGGAAAGATAAAACTGAATGCATGCGTGCTCTGTGGTGGATGGTGGCACAGACAATATAGGAAGCCTCCTAAAGAAACCTTTCGCTATAGGTAGAATAGAGTCATCTCAAATAAGCTCCCGTGACCTTTGCGCAGGGTTCTCTAAGCCCTACAGTCAATAACTGGCTCTGAAACCCTTATGCCTATAGTTCAGAGATCTTTCAGTGGTGCTGTGTCACCTCTCTTTCTTCTTTTCTTCTTTGTTGACCTAAATCACAAAGGATGAAGCTTTTACATTAAACCATTGTTGTGACTCAATTATGTTGGGCATACAGCAGCTTTGGATGGGAATCATAAAGCTTTAATGCCATTATCTCTTTGCAAAAGGTAATGACATTCAAATGATTATTTTGCTGCAACACTGCACATACACACAGACAGACACACACACACAGAAAGCATCCTCATAAAAACATTCAGATTGTATTCCAACAAGAGCACAGACAGCCACGCAGCAAGGAATTCTGTAAGAAAATTACTCTATATGTCAAGACATAGCCATTTGATGAAGTAGCAACCATAAACAGGAGCAAATACACTAATGAAGTCTTTATACCTGCTTAGCTAACAGATGAGCTTATTCCTGCCAATGACAAATATCTTTGAGGTCCTTCATTGGTATTCCTTATACTGTTCTCATCCATGTTATGAAGTGTTATTTTTTCCTCTAGACCCTGTATCATCTGCTTTACCTTTCCACAACCCCCGCAGCAGCAGTCTCTGTTCTTTCTTTCCAACTGCATATTTTGTAGCAGGTAAGTCTTACATCAACCTTATCCAATACAAAAATCCTAATGCTGACTGTAACTTTATATATCTTGTGCTTTCACTTTTAAATCCATTGCTTCTAGCTGGAACTCAGTTTCACCTAGCATTGTGAAAGAGCCAACGGTTAAATGATATCGGTTTAGCAACCTACAGCAACTAAAAATGAACACACACACACACGAGACAGTTTGATAGTCTTCACAAGTCTCCATCACTCGCACCACTCTCTCGCCCACACAAATGTATCTGATATTTGCTTAAAGAGGCATTCTTATGCATAATTTCTTGCTGCTGTATTTCTGTAATTCTTGGACTCCAGAATTACCTATTCTGAAAAACAAAGTTAATTTTCCTTCATAATCGAAAAGATATTTTCTATGTGACATACCAACCAAATCTCAAAGTACAACTAGTCCTGATAGAAAGACTTCACTGGTATCCTGTGTACTTTGTGCAGAAACAAATTCCTTTTTATGGCTTGATGATGGTCGTACACATCATTGTCAGGACTGTTTCTGGCAGGGTTCAGACAAAGTCTCAGGGATCTTCAGAAAAGTCCTGAGACAGAATGGACACAGCAGACAGAGACAGAAGATCTAGTTTTGGTCTAGTCTATTTACATTCAGCTCATGTTTTAGAACTTTGGCATTGTTTAAGAGAGACACCATCATCAAGGTAGAACTAATAACATGACGAACCAAAAAGTGGCTCCTATAAGAACAGCAGGTAGAATTATATTTACTGGACTTTATCTGTAAAAAAAAAAACAAAGACACATAAGTATAGTAAGTAAAATGGTTAAAAAACTGCAAAACACTGGGATAACTCATACTGTAGGGATCACATAAAGGTGGCGAGATGTGAGATATTATAATGTTAAGCTTGTTGATAAAGAATTTTAAGATGTTTTCACAGGTTTCAGGAGCAACCTCAGGGCAACTTATGGCAACAGAATTTAAAACTATATTTATTGAGTTGAATAGAATTCAACAACCTTATGTTCCAAGGTTATCACATATCCTTTTAAAACATTTTTACATTAAAACATGTGCAGGCTACCATGTAGCCATTTCTTTGCAGAGTGAAGCTGCAAGTTCACTCTGAATCACTACTCTACTCAGAGATTCATGCCAGACCTACAGGCTGAACAAAATTGTGTTGAAGACTTAGAGCCTACAGTGCTGCTGGCTGTGGTTATGTCTTTAAAAAATAAAACTGTAAAACCTGTTCTAGATTTTGCCTACACTGCTTATGATATTCCCCCCTAATACAGTATATATGGACCTAAATAGTGTATGTGAGTTATAGCAACATGACTTAAGCTTGAACATGACATTAACATCACAAGTGATTTCTTTCAAATTTTACATCTCACTTGTTAGTTGAAGGAACTGAGGTTTTCAGGGGATAGAAAGTGATGTCGCAGATTTGCTTTGATGCAAATAAAACCTGACATGCCTGGTACAGAAAAAGCAGTTAAACTCTGTACAGTATACATTTCCACATGAACATCTTTTTTGGAAAATGGGAGCAATAAATCAAAAATGATCATTAAGACTTGCAATATTAGTTTAACCATTATTGCCTGGCTCCTTCTACCAAACAGTTCTCTATTAGATGGTATTTCATCAAGTGTACTGCTTTAGTGTTTGTCTCATTAATGAAATTAAATATAGAAGCATGTGAGATGAAGGAGAGAGGAGAGACAAAAACAAAATATGTGACAGATTAGATTAGTTTCCAGTGCATACTGAAACACAGACCATCTTCCACATTTCCATATGCTGCATTGCTCATCTTGACTGTACACCAATTTTACAGAAATCCACAAGTATCTAGATATAAACCACACATCTTTGTCATTCAGGAAGTTCTAGTCTAGGGTACATGGGGTTAGAAAACAAATCTCTCTTCTCAACACACGTATAGTGTGATGACAGCATGGCTGCCAACCACTGCACCTGACAATTCACATGCTACCAAGGGTTAATACATCTCAAAGACACCATTACTGAGAGAGGACAGGAGCACACACAGCAAAGTGCTGCTGGGTCCACACTGATTACATTTGCTCCTCATGGGGAGGAGCTCCAATGGTTGCACACTTAACTGATGTATTGTGAACAATGTTACGATCCCACCACCCCAGTGTGCAGAAACTCTGCACTCCTAAACTGCTAGCACTAAAAGCCAAAATTGTAAAAAAAGTTTGTTGTGGTAACATTAGTTTAAACCCCAGCAGCAGTTCTTCTTTCTCAGTCTTCCTTGTAAGTCATTGTCCAATGTTATAAGAGCTCAAAAGCAAGCTAAGAAACAAAGAGCAATTTCATATTTTATAGGAAAAGGTATGATGCCAGTTACAACAGAAAAGACAGGTTTCAAAGTCATTGAAAGGTGTGTGACTCCACGTATGACGCCCCATAATAGAAAAAGCACTGCCTCTGCTTTATGCACAACGCAGAGGAACGGTGGGAAAACACACATTATACACATTACCACCACTATCAACCTGCACTGCACATCCTTACATGAGCCTAATAATACTTTTTACACCATGTTAGTTGAAGAGACTATTCAGTGGTTAGCATTACCAATGTGAACATGTTGCGTGTTCTGAATACATTTCCTTCCTCATTAATGTTGTTGAATAGGTATATGAAAGTTAAAAAAGAAATTGTGATAATATTTTTGGCCATACAGACTAGCCCTTGCAATTAGCCTGAAGATTAGTGTGTTGGCGCTACAACATGAGAAAATTCAGGACAGTATATTTTTTTATATGTGTTCTATCTATGTGTAGTTATAGCAGCTATCTACTTAATGTCCAGCAGCAGTAGCCAGCTGCCAAAACAATTGTGAAAAATACACACAGTGCAATGTGAAACATGGGCATTAAAAAGCTCTGACCAATTAAACATGACTAGAGGTTAAGAAGACTGGTCAGCAAATTATGCTAATATCATAACTTGGATTAAATGTCACACAATAACAATAACCTTTGGCAAATGACTTGTTAGGTTATGACAAGAGGGGCTCACACTCTGGAGAGAGGACATAGACTCTGGCCTTTTAATTTGATAGAAAGTGATTTTGGAGGTGTGAGAGCAGGCCAGAGCGCAGATGATTTTTTTTTTTCACCTGCTCTGGACTCAGAGGTCTCCCTGTCATTGTCGGCCAAATTAATGCCCAGTTGATTTCACAACAATTATAACCCAGTAGCTCTGACCCCTTTAACTACAGATATTTGATGGCTTGTGTAATATAAAATGCTCATATAGGTTCATATTACCATATTTGCTTTTTCCAGTGAATGAGGAAAAGTAGTCAAAGTGTCTTAAGATTTTGTCACAGAAAGAGGAAAAAAAAATTTTTTTTAAACAATCTGTTATGTTTGTGAAAGTGAAAAAGATTAAGAAACCATTTTCCAGTCATTAATCTTTACCTCTACTTTATTTCTCTAGCGATCTCTGTTGGCTTTCTCTTTGTTAGATCATAGTAATACAAGATACATCTGTGAAGTGCTTCCAACTTTATCTCATATTTATGCACACACGTCTGCCAACAACATCACCTAGCACTTGAAGTCACTGGTCACTTCAGCAGATGCTCAAAACACTTTAATAATACAATAACATGGAGCCAAGCCAGTATTCCTCTGCACCAAAGCATAACCTAGTTTAGTTATTCTCTCCTGCCATGTAGGTCAGGCCTCATGCAAAAATGATTCTCTCATTTCTTGTCCATCTGAAAATGTGGCTAATACAAGAGGAATAAAGAAGCAATGATGATAATGAGTGGGAGCTCCAGGGTAGGTAGCTTGCCTTGAACTGTTAATAAGAAGAAAGTTGGTTTTACTAAGCAGATCACAGTAACCTTAAAATCTATGAGCACTTTACTTTGACAACTAACCAGCCTACCTTACATTATTCATCCCTTCAGAGGATATGTGCATGCCTGATAACCTACTTTAACTCCCACTGTTTGAGTCCTGGATGTCTTGTTTCTTGTTTTTCCACTCAGTATTCATATCAAAACTTTCCCTCCCAGTGGACACCGCAGTGTAAGTAGAAAGCCATTTGTGCCTTGCATTTGACTTTCCTAAGAGTGAGGACAGAAATTCAGAAGCCCAGATGAAGTGGTGTGCCTATTCTTTCCTCAACATTATTCTACTGCTGGTTAAAAATATGACCTCCATTGTGGCATATGTGTAAATTGTGCAGTTTATCAATCATCTGTATGTAAGTGTATTTTATTGCAGCAGACCTGTTCAGTTTAATCTCTGGGAATGTTGCCCAAGGATTCAAAATTATAGATTTAAACCCTTATTCTTCTTTGTGTTTAGATTGATTGTATATTTTCAGGAATGTATTCAACTTTATTGTACAATGCCATCTTCCCTTGTCAACAGCCATGTTTACCATTTGCAAGGAGTAATTTGTTTTTGTTTGTTTTGCAGCTGATGTTTCTTATAGATTATCCCATACATATTCCCACATTGTAAACAATCTTTCACAATTGTGGTTTAAAGTTATTCATAGGTTTTGGATACAAAAAGTGAACAGCGAATCTAAGTATTAGATTGATTAGATACTGCATGTAAAACTTTTGTACTAAGTTTCAAAGAAACTTCCATTTGCATCTTAACTTGAATGTGTCATATAATAAAAAGAAAGTTCCTTCTCCCAAAAGCTGAGATATTACAGATGTTCACGATAACTCTAGTTTGTGTCCACTAAACACACTCCGATTGTCATGTTGACAGCTGCTGTGTTTCCTTCTCTTCCCATTCCTGATTCTTCCTCACCTGATCATTCTACACTACTCACAAAAAGTTAGGGATATTCGGCTTTCGGGTGAAATTTCAGGATGAACTTAAAATGCACTATAACCT
>JAUMHL010000012.1:10679698-10711723 GCA_032362345.1 Sandelia bainsii
CCCATAGAAAACCTATGGGATCAGCTGAGTCGCCGTGTAGAGGCTCGTAACTCTGTACCCCAGAACCTCAATGACCTTCACCCGAAAGCCAAATATCCCTAACTTTTTGTGAGTAGTGTATGTTCCCCTCCTGTCACTCCAAACCTGCCTTTCCATACCTGTCCACCAGCTGTCAATATCAAGCATCTCTCCTCAGTTCATCACCTGGCCCTCACAGTCAGCTTCAGTATAAAGACAACAGCTGCCTGTCACTTGTAAAGGGTGGCATATACTGCTATCACTTTGCTTTGCACTCTTTTTTTCGTCATCTGCCTGCCTCTTCACATCTGCCGGTCTTTGCCCTTTTTGTTTGCCTCTTCAGCCTACTTTTACAAGATTAGTTATCCACCGTCACAAAAACAGATACAACAAAATCAATCCACAATTACAGTATAAATCAGAAACTATGGCTAACCACAGTTAGCGATGTTTAGTTAAGCCTTGGATATTGGCTTATTTATGGGAACAATCAATTAATTGCAAAAACAAATTGCAATCAAAAGGTTTATATTTGAGAACCAACTTCAACAAAAGTCCATACACCCCATATTAGTAAAATTCCATTCTTTAGTATTTTTAAATATTCTATACGTCCACCTTTATTTTTAATGATGACAGGACCAGGGCAGTGCAATATGACGATTTACAGTATATCCTAGATAGATCGATAGATAAATGTCAGTTGTTTCACATTATGCTCTATTGCTTATTTTATTGAGTCACAAATCACTCTTTCATCATCTGGACAATGTTTTACATACTACATACTTACTACTTACATGGCACACAAACAAGAGAAGGCTCCAACCACCAAGACAAATCAAGGTGCTTGTACCTAAAAGAGGGGCTGCTTCTGTTACATGGACGTGGTTGGGCTTGGTAAGTCTGACACAGACCAGAAAACGACTTTGTAAATGATGCTACAGACTGGTCCCCACAAGAAACGCCTCTAATTCCTTTTACCAGCTACACAAGAATCAAATCAAACTAAAGGGAGATAATCTCTGTATGAGAGCCACAAATGTACAGTTGTGTGATCAAAACAAACCCCAGACTCAGACATTGCAAAAGACTTTTGCCCGCAGCACACCATATGGCCCAAAAAAATTCATGAAGATGGAAAAAGATAACGGTTGCTGTTGCAATTACCATCTGGGTACATGGACCCAATTTACACAGTTGAGAAAAGGGTGAGTTGGTGCCAACGCTCGACATGTATCGTTATCTGGATATGAAATTACCTCTGTTGGGACATGAGATTTTGGTCATATCACACAGGCATAGATGGCACCAGTTTTGTACAAATTTGCGGAAAACAGTTCTACCATTTTTCACAGATGATTCTTTTCAGCTTCACTGTGCTGGTGGGGTTTTGTTACTCTACCTTCAGCTTTAAAATAGTCCAGTGGTGTTCTTTTCAAATCAGGAGACAGACTTGACCAGAACACAGTTTTCACTTTTTTTCTTCTTTTAAAGCTCCTGTGTGGGTTTTTCAGGGTGTCATACTGAAAAAGTTCCTCACATGTTCAGAATTTCTTTCATTCAGTATTTAGATGTAAAAACACACATTCATAGTTTCATATTAATGTCAACTCTTGTATACCTTTCTTAATTATGCAGCTCCCTATCAGCTAGCATTGTCACACACAAAATTATTACTTTAATGTGATACCTGCCTAAATATCTGCCAATACTGAAATGATAGCCTGGATCAAAACATAAAACATCAGGAAAAGTAATGATATAATAGATAATCTTAAGTAAGATCAGTTCTTTACAAGATGACATACTTACGGAAGAGGATTAGGGCCACCATGAAAATATTATTTGAGTTCTGACTTTGAACTCAAATAATATTTTCATGGTGGCCCTAATCCTCTTCCGTACATACTACTCCATATGCCAGTCGTTTATAATTGCAATGAGGGATTGTGTTCTCATTGTCATTTTTAAATTTAATTTGATTAAAAAAAAAAGAAAAAAAGAAAATGCCCTCGGTAGGTAGATAGGTAGTATCCAATGAGATGTACTGAGTTATTTGTACCCTCTGCAGTTTGCACATTATGGTAAAGTTAGCATTACCAATGTGAACATGAATTTTGCATAAAGAGATGGTACCATGGAGCCACACTGGCAAGTCAGCTAAAAAGATAAAGGGAAATTAGACTGATATTTGCCTTTAACTGTCTTGTTAAATAGCATAATTATTTGATAGTTAAGACAGTGGAGAGGCAGAACAGAAAATGTGGTGAAAAAGTGTTACACACAACAAAGGTTACGTGGCATGCGCAAGAACCACTCAGCTACTAACGCGTTTTAACCTGATTGAGGTCACCATGTCTGTCAGCAAAATGCATTGCCAAGTTGGAAGTGCTGGTTTGCCCAGATTTCAAACTTCTTTTACCTTTTTGTAGTGTCCATGGCCTTGCACTGACTGTCGGCTGCCTACAGTAAGTGAAATATTTTGCTTTGTGGGTCTGCTTTGTCTACGGGACGTGGATGTTTGTGAAGAGCACCTTTATTTGCAGCCATGCCTTTCGTTTTTCACAATGAAAGCTGCCTGCAGCATGCATATGTGAGGAAACAAACGGTCAGCAGGCCCGTTATGCCTGAAGGGAGTGGAAGCAGGCCACTGCACACATACCTGTACACACTGCCCTGCTGTCACACATCAATGTACCTCAGGAAATATGGCTTTTATTAAAATACCGTCCATCACACTGTCTGAATAGTCACTGAAATATAAATTTTCAGAGATCATCCACTTACCCATTTGCTGCTCAACGGAAGGTTACAAGAGTAGTAAATAGTCTGAGACGTAATTTTACAAGGACAGACACTGCACTTTCTGTTATCGGTGGCTCTGCAACTGTGTTTTGTTTTTTCGTTCAGTAGCCTACTGTGTTCTTGTACCCCCTCACATCTTTGTGAAGTCTCACAGTGGCTGGTAGGAAGCCATCGCTTAATATGACATTCAAGGCACCGGCTTTTTGCTGGTCTAGAACCAAGAACCGCTTGCATTTATACATATTACATATACAGTGATGTAATCAAGTGGCATTATGGTTGCTCTTTAGCCCATGGAAAAGCAAATCAGATATTAGAAAGTTTGCAAGTTGGACCAACTCTAGTGGCGCTGTTTTCAATGTAGCCTAGGATAACTGAAATACCTTAAGATTAAACAGGAAAGAATTGTAGGCTTGTACAATTTTGAACCATTTAACATTTTAGTAATTTTGCACAGGGGCAACAATCAAAACAAATCATTATATCTGTACCTAAGTTAAGATACATTATTAATTCTGAATACCATGTACCTTTTGACAGTGCTTACCTTCTCATATCATCAGTGGTAAAATGCAACCTCTCACTCCAGTTTCTTTTTCTTGAAACTCCTTGTTATTTCTTGGTCTGTGACATACATTAGTATTCCTGTAAGTTGATGGCCTATTGTGCTCAATTGCTGAGTAAATTGCTCAATCAGTTGGCTGCAGATTGAATTTGCTTGTGACAGTGTGCGGTGTAAATATCCTGCTGATACATTTCCCACAGAGTGGTAAGTGGGGAACATGAAATGCACAAATACTACTGTAAATATGAAAACACCATATTTATGTTCCAGTAAAGAAAAGACTTAAATCAGTTAAGTTTACTAAAGACTACAAAGTACTTGTGTAGATGAGAAAACAGAACACAATGGTTTTGTGTCAGTCTTGGGCTCTATTACAATTTTTTACATTTGTCATTTCTTTTTTTTTTTAGATGCAGCTGTATTGCAGGTCCACAAATTGTGGTTTCTTCTTTACGGCTCTAAACCAACGTCCAGTAAATCTGTCAACCACTGTTGTCCCTGCAGTGAAACATGCACACTATGCTCCTTTGACACCCTTTGCTACTGTGAACTGAATACATCGGAAACGCACATCCAGAGGCATCTCATCCACTGACAGCACTCAAAGATATGAAGGCTGCCTTTCTAGCAGAGACAATCACAGACGTGACATTTCTGAGCAGAGAATCTTACTCCCCCACACCACCGAAACCCCCACTGACACCCAAGATGGCCCCCTATGGCTCTTTGTTGTCTAACACTCTGTGAGCACAGATGATTCTGGCAAGACAAAAGATGGCCTCTTCCCCACTTGTTCGATGGTTATTTCATTTAAAGTGTCAATCCAGCACCAGAAATACTGGCAGTTGGTCGGAGTCAGAGGGGGGCCTGTCACGGTACTCTTTGAAGCATCAGAGGGTGTAATTTGCAGGACAGAGGTTGTGAGAGGCTAAGAGCAGATGGGAATACTGATGACAAAGTAACCTCACTTATGTAAAGAGGCTTTATATTCATTTTGATGGAGTTGAGAGGCATCTGGCATGAAAACATCCACTCCTATTGTAAGTACAAAAGACTTAATTTAGTATTGATTGATTGAACACTTTAGAGTTATACATGTTTGCTGAGTTTTGGATCTACAGTATATGTTTCAGTCACTGTTGTCGTATGAGAAACCGTACTAATCCTGAGCAGGAATTACTACAACAGTTGAGTGCCAGCATGATAAAGGCTTTTAGCAATTTAAGTCTACAGGACTTATCTCTCAAAGTGAGAACATTTGAGCACCTTCAGCCCACATTACATTATAAGCTCTGCAGCATAGATAGTACAGAGACAGAGGCCCATCTCCTACAGGATGTCCTTCCTGCTGTGCAGAGATAAGTTTGATATTACCCAAAGAGAAAGAGTTTTTATCTGTTCTGTTTAATATATTGCCACTAATCTGAATTACCCGTTTTTATTGAAGAGCACACACTGCACCTCACAGTGAACTCCCACTGAGAAATATTATTAACAATCCTTGCTGAGATGATTTATGATTTTAGATGTAATATGCATGTATAATTCCAGGCTCTTTTGGCAGTGTACACCAATCAGCCACAACATTAAAACCCCCTACTTAATATTGCGTATGTCACCTTCTGCCGTCAAAACAGTTCTGACCTGTCAAGGCATGGACTGTACAAGACCTCTGAAGATGCCCTCTGGCATCTGGTGCCAAGACGTGAGCAGCACATCATTTAATTCCTGTAAGTTCTGAGGTGGGCCCTCCATCAGTCTGACTCCAGTAGTTAATCTCTGATGTTTTTTCTTCCCCTATTAAACAATTCACATGCACCTGACTGTCCACATGATGTAAAAGAAAATGAGACCAGACCATTTTCTTCCATTGCTCCAGAGCCTAGTTCTGATGCATGGGCACTCTGACAGTCCTATGTGCAGGAAGATGAGATGCACCATGTTCTGGCACCTGACGATTATGGCCATCAAATTTTTCAGCAATTTGTGCTACAGCTCTTCTGTGGTATCGGACCAGAATGGGCTACCTTTCACTGCCCACAGACATTAGTGTGCCTTTGGCCCTTGTCAAAGTTGCTCAGATCCTTAAGCCTTCCCATCTTTCCTGCTTCCAACTCATCAACTTCAATAATTGACTGTTCACTTGCTGCCTAGTATGGCCCACCCTTTGACAGGCGCCATTGTAACAAGATAATGTTAGGACAATTTTATTTGCTTCACCTTCGTTACTGTACAACTTTAACATTTGAAACCATGTTTTACCAGTTTCTCTGCAGTCCAATACAGTATGCCCTGTTTATACTGTAATGCACACAACTATACCCTCTTGCTTCCACATACACTTACACTATAAACCATAACTTGGTTCTGGACTTTCTTATGTTTGGTAACATAAGAAGAAACACAACTGGTTCACATGCAAAATCACAACCACATTTTACAACTGACAGTACATGCAATTTTTGTATTTGTAACTGGAATTGTCACAAGTGAAATATCATATTTTTTCCTCTATGTAAAATATATGAATCCATACTTTTTGTAAGGCACACAAACTCATTTTTCTTGCACTACTACTTCATAATCTCCTCCTATTCCAGCTGAAGTATATCAACAAAATGTTCCAATCCAGTGTTTAATTTCTGGTCTCTTTATAATAAGAACATTTTTTAAACAAATTATGTGCAAAATAACTTTAATTTTTTTACAATCTGTCTGACAATGTTTTAATGGTAGCTCAGTTTTAAAAGGCACACATCAATTTCATTAACAGATTCAGAGAAATATTTCAGTTGCTGCTTGACAGATTGCCCTCTTTTTGTCTCCACTGACTGTCTTGCAGTAACTGTATGGGGCACTCTCAGTCTGTCTCTGTCTGCATGGGTTGTTCTCAGTCTGTTTGCTTGCACCCATCGGTCTCAGTTTGTCTCTCTCTGAGCATCGTCTTCTGCTCACACCTGTCTGTGTGTGTGACACTGTCCAATGGTGTTGGGGGCCTTTTCTGCCTGAACTGTCCGGAAATCAAAGTAATTTCCTGCTTGTTAAAGGTCACAAGGCGAAACCTAAATGTGCACAAGAAAATGGCATTGTGTCCTTAACGTTTTATTTACTATAACTTAAACTTTAAAATAAGTAGAAGGCCCAACAGTGCAATATATTGACTCCTGATTGTTCTGAGCTTGTTTTTTCCAACAAGATATGATTAGAATGCATGTATCAGATCCCAGGATAAACATTATTTGAATTTTAAGCAGTCTGCTCATTGTTGAGAGTAGTGTTTGATGTGCGGCAGGCATAGCTGCAGGATTGTAGCAGTTGTCAGAAACTCTGAACATCTTGACAAACAGGCTGGGGTTACAAAGAGTGAAGATCAATGGAATGCCTTAACTTCAGGCTTTGAAAAAAGCCAACTTTTAACTTATAATGCAATTTTTCTTTATAATTTACTAAATTTTGGGTCTCCATTAGAGTGAGAATTTTGGTTTGTCTAACAGAGAGTTTTTGGTGTGTCGCAATATTATTGAAACATACTGCAGCTGAATGTACTACAATGGGCAGCAGGGATCTCTTTGTCTATCAGTTAATCTAGTTGATCAAAAGATAAGCAATTTTGGTTGGTGACAGCCGTTCACTGCTGAGTGAAAAGTGTTCATGTGCAAAATTAAATTGGGCTCTTTTTAATCGTGGGCTAATTTTACAGGTTGCCTGCACACATGCAAAGTAGAATATTTAATCTTACAGCATGTGGGTTTTTGGCAGACACTTGGTTCAACATTATAATAACAATGCAGTGGTCTGTTGCATAAACTGATTAATCAATTTATTTGTGAGTGCAACTATTATAGTTTAAGATAAACCATTTGTCTGACAGGAAATTCACAATTGTAAAAAATACGCACACGACTGTACATTTCTGATGTAATTTTCAGACCATTCCGCAAATTTGCTAAACTGAGAAAGACAGTGAAATTAGTGTATCTGTATTTTTATGATCTAAGCAATTAAATTGTTGAGTAATTATAGTATTATAATAAGACAGGAAACTACAAACAAGGAAACTAAGAGAGGACATCAAAAAATGAAATTTTCCTTAAAAAAAAAGCAAAACCACAAATAAATATATTTAGTTAGATACAGTTTGATCTACCAACCAACAGCAACCAACTATTTGTAATTGTTTAGAGTTCTTTGTGCAACAATATTAGTGATGATAGGTTTGCATATGTGCCATAACGTGAGCATCTCATAATCACAACAATCATGGTGGAGGGCTGAGCTCTCATGTTGGAAGGGTCTAAGGAAGAGTTCATTCTAAAAAAAAGATTTTATCATCAAACATCTGCGATTTGCAAATTTTGTCAGAAACCCAAACCAACAAAGGTTTGTGTTCGGAAATTTGTTTCACTGCCTAAAACACAAATACAACCAATAGAGGAGGACATCACGACAGATGTTAGAACAGCAAAAGTAACGATTTCTTCAAAATCAGAAGGATGTTGTTTTCCAGTGGTTCTACTTACAATAAAAGGTAAACACTGGAACAAACTGACACTGGCACTGAGCCACAGACATGAAACCAGTCCAAACTGTTGACAAGGAGGAACTGAGGAGAATGAAAATTAGACCGTAAATACAGCATGTTGTCAAGATTTTATTATGGCAAATATATTGTAAAATAACATGATATAGTTTTAAGTCTATATCACCCTACCCTAGAGAATCTAAACTGCCTTTCTGTAAATGCTTTTTGAGCTGTCAGAAATATGCAACACACATGCATTTCCAAGAAACCCCCCCCTTGTAAAACGGGATGGATTGGCTGTGGGATTGTGTGAAATCTTAAATACAGCTGGCATTTTTTCTACTTAGCTTTTCACTCAAAGCTAAGCTACTGTACCTACTGCTGCAGAAAGGAATCCCACTGTTAAAGATATAATGGATGATGACATACTCAGCCACATTTTATCTGCACCTTCACTTAAAGCATTCCTCTATGAATATACTGCTGAGGAGATTCTGCAAAGAAGGCAAGAAGGATCTGCTGCTATGAGTCAAGCAGCTTCCCTGGGGAAAGATATTGCCGGGGCGGATGGTGAGACAATGATTGGTGAAGCATGTGCAGATACTGCTCAGAGATTTAAATTAGAGTATATGCTGCAGCAAATCAGATCATACTTGCTTGAATGCATGGCTGACGTTGGTGTACAGGGCACTCAGGTTTTTTCCATAGTTTAAATGAATAGGGCTCTTAACCTGGCTGTCTGATATAACCCATTACAACATGTGTCTCAGGTTCATCGACATGTCTTTCCAGGAAATACTGGCACAGATCCATCTTACCATGAGGTAGATGTGTGTATGTCCATTGTCTGTCTTCATATCTTCTTTTAATGTTCCTAAGCTATATTTTGAGCTGAGGTAAATTCTAATGAAGAAATAGTATTAAAGTATACTAAATAGTAAAAAGTTGTTCCTTGATTATATTTATTTCTGTTAAATTAAAAATGTTAAAAAAACAGCAGTTTATGTTGAAAAATGTTATTAACAGACATCCTTATGAAGCCAAATTGCATCAAAATGACCAAATGTTCCATCCAAACTGAACAGGTGTGTGGGAACCATTGAGCTTTGCTTGGCATTGCTCTTTGTTTAATTTAATTAGCATAATTTAAAAACAATGCCAATGCTTTGAAGGGGCGTAATATCCTCTAGATATGAGAGCCAATTTTTTTAGGCCCAGATTTTCTGGTCAGAGCATGACATAAGAGTGCGTGCAAACAGTCCACATGGCACCTTTTAATAATACTGTATCTGGTGTAGTGCAGTCTAAACAAGTAGCAACTGTCATCTACTGAACTGGCAGTATCTAATATTGTTTATCTGTCTTTTGATTTATGTGCCCACTACACTGCTGTACCGTGGTTCTTATCTTTTATCAAAGGCGCATTACAGACTTCCCACTGACTGAACATCTGCAGTGGTTCAAGCCTTCACAGGTTATTCATCTACATGCTTTTACTGAGATCATATACTGTGTGCTGCTGTTGTGTGGTACATTTTACATAACGCCTCACCTGACTTTCACTCTAAAATGTCACTTTGTTTTATTCCATTAGTCAGTTTGGAAGTGTTGAAATGTCCCTGCTGCTTTCAATGATGCAAAAACAAAACAGATTGTTCTAACAGAATTAATCAGTGATTGTGAATTCCTCAGGGATTACACAATGTAGGGAGGGTGACATTTGTGCTGCCAAACATGTTAATTTGATTTTTGTGCTGAGCGAATTTCAAAGAAAGATCTGCATCTTTAAAAGTACTATTAATAAAAAATGACAAATAAAACAGAACTGTTATAGCTACAGTAATAACACTCAAATTTGCTTTCAAAGCATTGATTTCATCATTAAAATGCTTTTAACATTATGTTAGAATTAACACCATTGTTTAGATGCACAGATGAACAGCAGTGACACAGATGAGGTCCAGTATTTAAATGTAGGAATTAACCATTGAATGCTATTATTCTTCTTGATAGACTAGTAGTGCTTGTCTTAAGAACTGCATTAAATGAATTAAAGAAATACTTAGCCTAGTTCATGTCAGCAATTAAATTACTAATTTATGCTGCAAATGCATCACTAGGTCTTCCAAAGATAACTGGATGATGATGTAGGAATAAGTACTTCCTTCACATGCTGTTATTCCACCCTGTTGGAATCCTTGTCAAGAAAAGTGGAAATGTGTAGAGGCAGGGAATCCCTCCAGCAATATTGTAGAGTCAACAACTGTCTCTTCCTGCAAACAAAAGTGTGAGATACTATCACGTTCAGACAAAATCGAGATGCACTCTAATCTACCAAGTGGTCTCTCAGTAAAGACGGAAGTAGTTTAAAGTTGCTGCCTGGGCTGCACCTGTCTGGCCTCCGCTCCATTCTGCTGTTCTACACCTAACACCTGCCAATCATCTTTAGGAGCCATCTATATTGAGATGGTGTGTAGCCTGAGGCTGAACTACCTGCCCTCTATAAAGCCAAAATAGGCTGAGGCATGCGCAAGAACAGCACAATGCAATGCTGAGGTTTACATACAGTCTTGAATGGTCATGATCAGCTGAAAATTGAGTGTCATTGATATTTAGTTTCTTTTACATGCCACTCTTGATTGGCTAAAATGTCACAGCTACAATCCCAACACTAAAGAAGAACTTACATGCAAATGAACTGTTACATACAGTTAAGTACATGTACTGAATTTAGCTTTTCACTTTATTAATGCCTATACAATTTCAAAAATAAAGACAATGCATATTAATATGTTTCCCACACATATTATTGAACATGCTTTAATTAATTTGTTATTACAGATGTATATGCATGGAGGACCACTATGAATACACAACAGATAAAACACTAAGCTGTATACACAAGACAGAAATATATGTAGATTGACCCAAAAAGCATTAAGTTGTTATATACAAAAACATGATCTCATGAGAGCATTTAAGAGATGAGAGTCAGAGAGATGGTATTTGAATGATGAATCTGTTAAATTGCCCTGAGCATTTTCACTGTGTAATCAGAGATCACAAAATGCATTATGTCTCTTCAACAGAAATAGGTTCAGCTATTGCATTGTAGTAGTTTGATTGATGAGTATAGAATTAGTTGTGAAAAGTTATCAGTTTAGCCAGACAGCATCTCATGTCTGTGTTAAGACTGACTGACACCTTGTCACAGTCTGGGTATCTCGATTAAAATCAGCCCACGACCAACGAGATTCTTGTTGACTTTGAATCCACACTGCCCTATAGTAACCGCATATCTGGTCAAAAGGGTATTAAGACCAGAATTTGTGTCTCTGTTTTATTATATAAACAAATTAAGCAATAAAAATGGTAATTTGGATGTGTAAAAATATTTCTAACTAAAAGAACAGCAGTAGAATACAAACTGTTGTGACTGCCCTCTGATCTGTCAGGACTAGCAGGTGAGCCGTGTCTAGTATTTGGGGGGGGCGGAAAAAAAATCAATGTTGATGCTCCAAAATGTAGTAACTTATGTTACTGTATTGCACAAATAAGGCAGTAGCTAAATCTAATCATTCTGGGGAAACAAATCAAACCAAATAGATAGACCTGGTAACGAATCTATTTGAACAGAATAGCAGTTACTGCCATCTTTGCAGCCTCTGACTCTAATGTAATTTACACAATTTGGTTAAGCAAATTAATGTAAATGTATCATGTCTTTTTTTTAAATTAAAAACTAGATCAGTTCAGACAAAATGCTGGGGGGAAGTCTTTGTTTTTATTTTATGAAAAGTCTGCAATAATACTTAGTAATCAGGCTAAAATGACTTACAGTTACCATTTTAGCCTTTAAGCATGTGTTAAAGATTGGGCTCTAAAGTCTATAAAAGAGTATACAGTAAAAGTTGGCAGGACAATGGAGAAAATTATGCACATCCGTCTCCCTTATCTAAATACATACAAGTTAAACATGGCCTGCGACATGCCTGTTTAATATATAGTGTTCACAGCTCACAGAGTACATGAGGCAGCTGTAATGTATAATGTAAACCAAGCCTAAAGAAAAGACCATGTGGACAAGTGTGATAAAACATGAGAATCTAAAATTCAGGGTTCTGTCAGGCACAATCTGTCATATTTGTAAGATAGTGAGATGTACTTTACAGATGTACTACAGCATAATGTGCAAATAGCATTCATGGCAGAGAGCACAATTTCCCCTTTAGCCTTCACTGGCAATGGAGCTTATTACAGCACATCAAAATGGATAGGTGGGGAAAGGCAAGCTATGCTTCACCACCACCACCAGCGTTTGTGGACATGGATGCTTGAATAACCGCAGTAGTACCAACTGGTTGCTGTACAAATACACTGATGAGCTAAATATACAAACTCATACAATAGACTCAACACAAAGATTACTAATGAAACATCATAACATCAATACGAAAAAACATAAAGCAACTATATTATGCTAAAGAACAACTAATGCTGCATTTATTTATAAGCAAACAAAGAATGAACATGACGCTGGAGATGATTATGTCGGGAGGTTGACAGGATGTTTCAAAATAACAATTAAAACAACTGCCGCAACAACACTATCATTAAAATAATTATTATTTCATAACTGTTCCAAGGGCACTTCATGCACACACAGTTGTTGAGCTACTGTAGCCACACATCCGATTGACAGACAGGTTAGGCCTTCCAGGCAGATCACAGGTGTGGTAACTGTGATGTATTTGTTGCCTTGATTAATTCAGCACTTCATTGTATAAGACATCCACTCCACAGCCAAATGGTTCTGTCAGGAAACTCCCACATTTATACTCTTTTAGTATGTGTTTGTATGAGGGAGACTGTGGCCCACAAGCTGAATCCCAATTTCACACTATATGTTGATTCAGCATACTAAAAATATTTCTGCAGACTAAATTTGCCTGAATGTTGAGCATGTTGCATGAAACGGCTGAAGCAGCAACACAAGCAGCACAATAGTTCACACAAATAGTTAAAGCAAATCAGACAGTTCATTGAAAAGAAGGAGAGGAAACACATTCTTCATGGCTACACACTCAGGATCAGGTCTATATTATAAGGTCACCTCAGCGTATTAAGTTTTTTTGCTGAGCTTTCATTTTCTCTCGATAAAGTCAATTGTGACATAATTACATGCAGGCACCATGACCGACAACATTGTAAAATCTGTCTTGTCAATTATTCAACTTCTAAAGCCGGAGAAAACAACTAGAGACATCTAATTCAGTCGGTCAAAGCAATCCATCAAAGTGAACCAGAGGCTACCAATCACATTTTTCAAACTTGCATCTGAGCAGTAATAAGGAATAAACTTTGGCTTTTTTGTTTCATATTAACACACACAAACACCCCCATAATGGCAGATAGATTGGAGGGGGTGCGTTAGTTCACTTTTTTGCTTCCCTGTTTTCCTCTTGGATTATTATGCTTGGAGTCTGTTCATGTCAATCACAACCAAGTCTGAAAATGTTGTGGAAATACAGGTAAAATCTTTACAAAGAAATTATTTCAAAATATTTACTTTCAAAAACCTCTAAGAAAAGTCAAAAAACGAACAAATATTGCATCTCAAATGTGATAAAAGCCATGCAGGAAAGCAGGAAATAAGCTGAACCTCCATAATAGAAATTTTCTTTTCATTCACTATATAAAAGACTTTACCTTGAGTAATAACAGGATGTACTTATTTTACTGCAAAATGAGAACAGAATCAACACTCCTGACCTCAGATCATCACTCATTTTCCAGTGGTTTACCTCAGCAGAAAAGCCAGCATGACTTCTACATTAGACTAAACACAGTACATGCTGTTTTGTTTTATTATATTTCTCCTTTGCAGCTGCTGATCCAGTTTCCAGTGTAGTGGTGATCAAAATTTGCTTCTGATTGGTGACATTTCCTGGTGGACGTGATGACATTTTATTTGATGATGAAAATGCTGCATTTCACATATTGTAATTCATCAGACAGGCAGGTAGTGAAATGCATATACCACCTTCTGATATGGGTTTAAAGAGTTGTGAGTCTCACACAGTCACACACGCTGTTGTTATCTACCAGTCACAATATAGTTGTATTGTGTTCATTTTAAAACTTCTATTTTTCCTAATGAGCTGCTGTTTAAAAAATTGACCAATTCTAAAACACATTATATCTGTCTATGGGATTATCATATAATACTTAACCAGTAACATTTTAATCTGAGGATCTTATTTAAAGAGCCCCTTTTTGGCTTATGTACTGCTCTTTATACTTGCTGAAGCAGCACTGCTGAAAACACTACATAAGCATATAACAGGGAGTCTGTTAAGCTCAGCTAGCAAGAGCACAGCATTATCCCCATTAAGGTTCAGAGTTCACTGCCTACAATGTGTTAGTAAATTACACATCCCATTAAAGTCCATTAAGCAGCGGAAAAACAGAAAACTAAGATACAGTATACAACTGTCCCTTTCTGATGTTCATTGTTCTAAGTTCACTGAACGATATCTGCTGTAAACACTTTCCTAACAAACAATATATTTTCATATTAAATCCAAAGATTTAAGCTTCAAGATTTTGGTTCAGTTTTATTCAACTGGCTTTTCACAGGACCAATGTTAAAATGCAAATGTTGTTCAGGTGAAAAAGGTTCTTGAAACATCTCTAACCAACTCTAAGGCAGCAGAGCTACAGTACAGCCTTAAAAGACTGAAAGTGTGGTGGAAATTGCTGAAGTTAAGCAAAGCCAACTGTAACTCTACCAGGTAAATCAATGTGTTTGTTCATTTGTGGACAGAGCTTAAAGCAAGCAGTAAAGGTTTGTTTAAAGCAACAGTTGGATCATTGAGGATCTGCTATTACAAGCAGCAAACTGACTGATACACACTGATATAAAGGATGCTGTAGTAAACTGATATATTTGCAGGAAATATGTCTTATAAAATATTAATTAAACATATTTCCATGCAGCTATTCACATGATATTAAGACCAGACATTGGTTTTATCTAGAAAAAGCCAACATAACTAAAGAAAATGATAACATTTACATCAATAAAAACAATAGTATGCATTAAATTGGACACAAAAAAAGTACAGAACACCCAGTATTGAAGAGCACTGAACATGATGATTCCACTAATCAGTCCTCTCACCTGCGTTATTTAGAATCAGATGGGTTAGTGTGCATGGCTAATATAACTTCCAAGTCATCTGTGATGGCATCATTTGTTACCAAGCTGTCATGCAAGAAACATCTCATAATGGGTAGAGGCAAACAGTTCTCCCAAGACCTCTGTAACAAAATTCATGAGCAATATAGGAATGGCACAGGATACCAACTGATTTATCAACTCCCAAATGTTCTCATGAGCACTACTTCAGCCATTACCCACAAATCGAAGAACCATCACTCCATCATCAATTGGCCAAGTGATTTTTAACCGGGCAGTAACAAAATGAGTCAGAGGAGTAACCCAATATCCAAGTGCAGTGAACTCCTATGCCACAGTCTCCATGAACGATCAGTTCATTAATGAAGAAAAGACATGCTGAAGCTTGTTTGCTACACAACATATGGAGTGCCCTGTATAGTACTGCATGCCAGGTTTGGAGGAAAAAAGGCTCTGCATACAACCCTTAAATACCATGATGTTCTGATCATCATGGTGTTGGGTTGTTTCTGGCTGAATCCAAATTACTGAAAGGAAGATGAATGGAGCCATGTACAAGGGTATTCTTCATAAGAATCTGTTACCATCCACCAGGACAATGAGGATAAGACACAGGTCTTCCAACTAGACAACAATCCACAATGCTTGTTGTCTTCAACATGCAGTGATTTGCCAGTTTTTTGCAGCAGAGTACATTTAGTTCTATATGGGCTTAGTTAGTATGCAGGTGGAGTGGTTCACTTCACTTTTCTGCCTTTAAATGCCATCAAATGGTCTGTGATAGGTTATTACTGGAGAAGTAGTCACTTTCTTGCTGTCTCGCAAAGTACTTATCAAATGGTATTTCAGTAGTGTAGTGTGTGGTCTGTAAATAATGATGATACAAAGTTTGGACGATCTGGTTAATGACAACTCAGTGAGACTTTCAAAACTCTTACTTTTACTGATGCAGAGGGAAGGAGTTGGTCTGGGGGAGATCTGTTTCTAGACAGAGTAGCCGTTTGCCCTTGTGTGTCACATTACAGTGTGTTATCACGTCAAGGATAATTGAAAGTGTGGGAGGGAATACCAAGCAAGGATACAAAGGACAAAATTATGGTGAAGGAAAACAGTGAAAGCCAAAAACGATATTCAAGCTGCCTGCACAGAAGTAACACAATATGTTACATGATCCCAATTTCAAATGCAGTATACTTCCATTATATGATGTAATGAGTCTTGCCTGTGTTTATGTTGGCATGGTTTTTAAAATCAGTTTTATTTTTACACATGATTGTTTAACTGACAAGATATCAAGTTAGATGGTGCTGAAATACATCATTCTTTAAGTAAATTTTATGTGCCACCCATACATAACAGTTTTGTTATTTAATGTAGTGTTTTGCTTTGAATAAATGTCTAATGTTATTGCCAGGATAAACTTACAAAGCGCTGAAAGGAAGTTTAATATTTAAACTTGCACTGCTCGTTGTTTTGTTTCCCAACACTTAGTTATGTTCCTAACCAGTCCAAATGAATACAATTAGAGTATTCTCACATGTAATTACTACCCCCTATCAGTGCTTTAGGTCGCCTTATAGCATGATTATACATAGATTATTTAAAGGATATGAACAGTCTCTAAATATTGCACTACCCCCGTGCAATTGTATGCAATCCCCAGAAAATATCATCTTATGTAACCACTTTGGAAGCATCCCAAATGGGAGCAACTGCTGGCAGCTTGTTATAATTGCTCTACAAGAACAGAGTAAGTTTATAACAACCCTAAATATGTCTCGCCTACTGCAGGCCAAAACATCCCAGGCATCAAAATCCATGTACTGTAGATAGAGACTCTGGTTCCACCAGACTAACAATGCAAGATACTTGTGGAGGGTTAAAAACAATGGCAGCATCGCTCTGACAGAGGAGCAAGCTGGAATTGGACCATCTAAAATTAACATATACAGCCTGACAAAACTGTGAGTACCCATGAAGACCTTTCTATGATTATGAAGCTTGGTAGTGATGTTCCTCCAGGACTGTGACTCTGCCCACACTGTCTATGTGCATATGAGCAGACTTTAAAAGGAACCCATAAATACAGAGCTTATAGCTTAAGAAAAAAAAAAAAATACATGACTGGCTCTGACACCTAGATTGTCAATTTAGCTCAGTGTAACTAGAAGAGAGAAAATGCAGCCCCAAAACTGAAGCATGCAAGATCGAGCCATGATGGCTATATTCTCCCAGAGCATTTGAGGCGACGAGACAATGGCAGTGCAACACTCAGCACTATTTTTAAGATTATCTCTACTGTGGAGTTATGAAATGCAGTGTTGTCCTCACTTAAAGCCTTTGCATTGCTCCAATTGGTGTACCAACACTGCCCCCTGCTGGTTTTATCATGCACAGCAGATCACATACATTTCCACACTGTTCAAGAAGAGATTGGATTTTTTGCCATATGAAAACACTGCCATATGAAAGCATTAAACGAGAATGCATTTTCCTAACTGCCAAAGGAGCATAGCTGTGCCAATAAAACAATTTACTCATCAGGTTTGCCTGTCAGCTTTCTTAAATGCCAGCTGGCTGTGTGCACACTTTTGGGGCGTGTCTGTGCATATGTGTATACTGTAAGATGTTTTTTATGAGGTTTTATTTTGGAATATACTGCTGGCAATGTAGGTTATACATACGCTTCAGTCTTTAGATAAATCATCTATTCCCAATTTTATATTGAAATCCGGTATTAAACACATCTTCTTTGAATTCCCATCATGATTTACTTTTTTTTTTGCAATGAAGAGGAACAATGAACTGAAATATCACATCTTAGAGGGAGAACATCCCAACATATATAGCTCCTTTTTAGCAGTCTAGCAAAAAATAACTTAAAGTGAAGGGATGCAGGTAGAGAGCCAGGTAGCGAGGGAAAGTGGAGGCTGTTTTGAGAAGTTTATTTACCACTTCATCAAAAATGGATGTCTGCTACTGAGGAGATGGGCTGGTACTGACTGACACAAGCCCTCAATGCACTTTATGGGAGATCTAAGTTCAGAATAAACACACATCAACCTCAAAGTGCTGACTGTGAATGTTTAATATACATTTTCACTCACACTTACAAACCAGCAGCTCTCCTGCTGTGTTTTCATGTTTTATCACCGACGTCATATGTTCCCTTCAGTGAGTGATACGTGAGACAAGTGTAACTTCTTCCATATTCTCCATTACCGGCACAACGCAAAACATGATGGTACACAAACTCTTTTTTTTTCCTGGGACACAGGAAATGAGAGCTGAGCTCTGGAGCTCTATGGATGCACATCTCACCTTAGATTGATGCATTCACTGTTGCCTCAACCCCAGCTCATGTCTGTTATTGCCATTACGTTAGCCTAATCAAAGTAATCTTTTTCTGGTAATCACAAGCAAACTGACCTTGTTCTTGCCTCAGGGAAGCTGCGAGTAAATTACGTGGCATTTTAGCTGCTTAATGACCTGCCTTTTCTCCACGTGCATATGTGATATGCAAATGAAAGCTGCAAGGTGCTCCCAAAATCTAATCAGAACATCAGTTTAGCAGGGGAAACCTATGGTCAAAGTATGGCAGGTTATTTTCACTTAAATTATAGTGTTATGCATCTGTGTCTTACCAGATGTCTCAAATGTAAAATTTATTTTGTGGACTCAAAAACACTTGAGTTGATTTTAAGTTGCAATCCATATAAATAAGGTCTACTATGGGACAAGCATTGCATTTGAGCAAAAATTATGATACAAAATCAAACAATGTCTCTATGGGTATGGCAAATCACAAATGAGAGATAAAAATTAAACTGCAATCATGTCAGGTTTTTAATAGCACATCATGATTCAGCAGGTCCGACCAGCTTGTACAAGGTTATGTTTTCCACTAGATGGTACTAAAACCTCTTTATTCACCAGGGGCTGAAAAATATACCCTCCCTCCCTTTCCTTCCATTGTAATCAGGGATACTATAATGCCTGGCAAATAGCTGCTTTATCTAATAAAACTTCAAAGTGTCACCTAAAGGTTCAAAATCGATTTATTTCTCCTGTTTCATAGTTTAGTAGAACCACTTGTGAATTTAGGGTCACTGTCTTGTTGCATGATGCAATTTCTGTTGAGCTTTGATACAGATAGCTTTGTCATTTTCCTGTAGAATTAGTTTGTTCATTCAGAATTCTTGGTTCCAACGAATGACGGCACGCTATCCTGGTCTAGAGGCAGCAAAGCAGGCCCCAATCACTATCGTCATCATGTTTCACATATTGAACAAGGTTCTTCTGCTGGAATGCAGTGTTTGGTTTGTGCCAAACATAAAGCTTCTCATTCAAGCCAACAACTAGTTTAAGACTTCCATGAAAATCTGATCACATTTTAGGTCAAATTTATGCAGAAATAGAAAAGGTTCACAAACTTTCAAGCACCACTAAAATGACAATATGAATAGTTTTTAAGTGTTACACTTCTAACAGCTGTGATCAGCTTAAAATTATGCTTGTCAGATTTTAATGATGACCAGATTTCACAGCAGGAAATGTTCTCACAAAATTATCCAACTACTTGTGTAGTCTGCTGTCCATCTACTTGAGCTGGCAAAAATAAATTAACACACATATTGTCCATCCATATGTTCGGTATGTTTTCAACACACTGCACGGGGACGCTGGCAAATGTGTTGACCATACTGAGCTAAAAACATGTCTAAATACAAAGCTTCCATGCTTCAATTTTCATGTCCCTCATGCACATGCCATTCACATTTTGGCATGAATATAAGCAATCTATTTAGCCATATTTTGGCATAACTGTGAGTGTTTGGAACATAGTGAGCATACAGATGGTCAGTGAAGTTCATTATGTTGCAGGAGTGGTTTGAGAACTTTATGACAGAAAACTGTGTCACCATTGGAATCAATTAGAACGTAAATTACTGAAAGAATGGCTGTTCTCTATGAAAAAACAAACAAATAGCTTCTACGATCTACCACAACTTTATAGTATCAATTATTTACCCCCTATAAAGGTACATTTTGCATATATAGTATGTTATCTGATATAAAAGGTGTGTTTACAGGTCTATACTTATCCTAATTAGAATTAACTGAGGCAAAATGCTTTTTTTATTTTATTTATTTTTTTATCGGCTGTATAACTCAAACACACCAATTATAAACATGTAACTTAGAGAATCAACAAAGTTACTGGCTAACCCTTTAAACAGAAATTCATCCTTTTAACATGATTTATAGGATCCTGTCAGAGGTACAGAGACAGGCCTAAGGACCCAGTAATTGGTTAGTGTTGATCTTGTGATATACAAACAACAATGATATTGATTACCCTCTAATAAATCTCATCCTCCAAGTGTTCTTGTGCAGCAAAGTCTTCAATTGGAGACACATCAAATGAATTATTACAATAAATGATCGGAGATGGATAATGCTGAGAGGGCACTTTTGGAAGGTAATAAAGAGTCCTGTCATGGATGAGAGAGGACCTCAGAGGTTGATCTCCTTCCTGCTGCTGATTTAAGCCAGACATATCATATGCACAAACACAAAGTTAGCTGTTGTTACAGGGAACATAACAGCTGATGGCTTCAACACTAATCAATTAAATTCTGAAGTTTTAAACTACCTAATGTTATGGGATGTTTAGATGTGTTATGTTATAGATATGCTTTAGACCTAAATAGATCTATTTTTTTCAGAATGTGTAATTATATTTGCCCTGCCTTCAAAAATCCTTTGAGTTTTTAGATGTGAACTAAGATTTCATTGAACCTGATGGCCACTTTAACAAGCACACTACTGCATTAAGCAAATATATATTGAATTATTCGCACTCTCTCTGAAAGGAAGCACTCACCCTGTTCAGGCTTTACAGCGAAATATTGACTTATTGGTCTAATAGTTCAGTGCATTTGCAGGGGCTATCCAATAATCTCCAAACACTTCATTAGAGATGACAAAGTACCATGTAGTTAATAATACAAAGGAAACTGCAAAGGAAAAATCTCTATTGTGATAGTAAAAGAGCTGGTCACTGAAAACAGCATTGAGTTTTCATGATATTACGTTACGTACGAAGCTACACAGAATCCCCTCATCTTTGCATGTACAAACCATGTCATTAATGTCTGCCTTTTAGTTTAGATGGGAAACGTCAAATGAATTACATTTAGTTGGTTGAGTTTTTCTTATAATACTAATATAATCCACTGAGCTCTTATGATTGACTAGGCCATCATGCTCCAATCAATTAAACTTTCTGGCAATCTCTGTCAGACTCTTTTTCTTTATACAGTCTTTTCATATACAGTATCAGATATTTACATTTTGCCTAAATCAGGCATTACAGTGGCCTAAGGCAAACTAAAGAGGATAAAGAATAAATGAATAGTTTGACATTAAAGTGATTTGCTCCCGTACATTTGACCGCTGCCTTGATATTGTTGTATCAACTTTTTTTTTTTTTTAGAGCACACTGTTCCTCAGAAAATTGTTCAGTGTTGTGGTGAGCCACCCAGATCTTGAAGCATCTTGTCTTTTGATCACTTCAATTCGTAGATCAAAAAAACACATTCTACTCTGCATTTGCTGTGTGAAGTGGGCCTCTAGTGTTTTTCCCTTAAGGTTGATGTTTTATTTGTTTTGATGTTAGCAGAGGTGGGCTTTTTTCAGGTAAGGTTGTCCACTTCTACTATAAAATACAGTGTGAAAACCTGCAGATGTGCCCTTAAGCAGGGCAGCATACATTCCAGATGTTCTGTATGCTAAGCAGTGTTCTGTATGTCTGTGTGCATAATGTTACATTTGGTCCCATATACATAGAACCTATCAAAACCAAGCACAAGAGAAAAAATGTATGTATTCACATTACAGTAATGAGTTTTCATTGTTTCAATAAACAGTCACTACATTGCAATTATTTACCTATAGATTCACAATATCACCAAACCTCCCAAAGTGGACAATGCTTCTGTGTTAGCACTATAAAATTTTGCCTTTTTTTAATGCAGCAACCAATAATGTAAGTTTGATACAAATGAAAAGGTGGATTGAGGGAGTGGGGAGGTTATTGTGCAGAATCCCTGAATTGATAAGCTGCAAGATTCCAAAATTCTCTGTGTGCAACCGTCTCATTTTTCACTCATCCTCTGAATCTTATGTTTTTTATCCACAGTGCAGAAAAACAAACTTTGATAGAAAATGTTCTGTAAACAGTTATCACTTTTTATATGGTAACAGCAATTTTAGATAAAGAAGCAATATTTGGTTTATTTGGTTTTTTTGCCCAATTTCACTTCCTATTTCCTATATCCTACTTTTGGCTATTAGTAGTTTCTGTACATATTGAAGAGTTGAGCAGAGAAGACAATTAAAGACTGAAATGGCCTGACCATCAACTACTTTTGACTGTCTTAGTCCTATGTAAACTGAGGTTGTTAATGGTTTTTGTGCGCATGGTCACATGACGTCACACCCTCACGCGAAGCACTAAGAGCCTCAGTTTCTCATCAGAGTGGAGAAGGGTCCTGGATCAAACGGTGTTTTGTCTTTCTACCAGCTGAACGGAATGCATTTTTCCAGCTTTGGGGATGTATATTTCAATCAGGTTGTGAGTCCGTGCCAGGCTGTGATGGACGGTTAAAGTTGATTACTTCATTAAGATGAACTGATTGGTTTATTGCTTTACTCTGATTTCTGTAAAGTTTTGTCCTCAAACCCACAGACATCTCCTGTGTGGGATCAAACACACCCCGGCGCTGTCTGTGTGACAGAGCAGCGGACAAACAGAGGAGCCGACAGGAGCAGTGTCAGTTGGAAATGGTCCATCAGCGCGTTTCTTTGCGCCTCACTTGCTGTTTTTAACCTTCCAAAACTCCGACAGGTCTGCACGATGTAGTTTTAACTGCTGGACTCAGCTCGAGAGTTGGGATTCTCACTCCTGGATCTACAGGATACATCTTCACTTAAACCTACACAATGTGCAACCTGAAGAAAATCGGATCTGTTTGACAAGTTGTTGTTTTTTAACTAACGCTCGAAATATCCTAAAGCGCAATGATTTTAACAACCTTTGTCATTATATTGTCCTTCCCGGGTAAGTGACGCACGAATCGGTTTCAATAATGTTTAAGCTACAGTATATGTCAATTTATATTTTATTTTGAAACTGCATCAGTTCACCTCAGTAGCAGTACAACTCAAATGCATTGAGCAGCGGAAGTGGTTTAACATTCAGATTCAGAAAGTTTGTGTAATGCTCAGGCATCTATGTGTATTATTTGGTATCAAAAAAATGAACTAAATCGGTAATCGGTAAAGCATGTTTTGTGCAGAACATTGTCTACAAAATAGTTCACATCGTGAACACAAATCTTTCCTGAC
The DNA here is from genome assembly GCA_032362345.1 of Sandelia bainsii. Taxonomy (NCBI): domain Eukaryota; kingdom Metazoa; phylum Chordata; class Actinopteri; order Anabantiformes; family Anabantidae; genus Sandelia; species Sandelia bainsii. Next base: position 10,703,225 of record JAUMHL010000012.1, read on the forward strand.
TCACTTCTTGTAACTCCCAGACTCCGTGTTCACCTTGAAGGGTGACAGCAGCTCAGCCTCCCTGTCCGTCCGTCTGGACTGCGTAAAGGCCAGTGAACAATGTCTAAAGGAGTACTCCTGCAGCACCAAGTACCGGACGATGAGGCAGTGTGTGGCGGGCAGAGAGAGCAACTTCAGTGCGGTCACGGGTCCCGAGGCGCAGGGCGAGTGTCGCAACGCTATAGACGCCGTGAAGCAGAGTCCTCTGTACAACTGCAGGTGCAGAAGAGGAATGAAGAAGGAGAAGAACTGCCTTCGGATCTTTTGGAGCATATTTCAGAGCTTACAGGGTATGCACTGAACCACAGCTAACCGTTTCATTATCTCACTATTATCTTCTTGTATAGTCAAGGAAGAATTATTCAGATCCCTTTACTTATTCCATTAGAAGTAAAAGTCTTGCATTTAAAATTTTACCCTGAAAGATCCAGAAATATTTTTAAATGTACTTTAAACGTGGTAAATAAATACAGCATTTTATTTCACTGTTGTAGCTGGTCACAGTGGAGCAATTTTGCCATTGTATATACTAGCAGGTAGGTTATCTGAAACTGCAGAAAATAACTGTCACGTAAATGCAGTCCCACAATATCTGAAATGTAGCACAGAAGAAGCCTTAAGAAAAATATTCACAGAAAGTTAAAGAGCCTCCGTTTTGTACTTAACACTCAAGTACAGTACTCTGAAAAATGTACAGTTACTTTTCACCACTATTAACACTGATCTCATTCTCCTCTTGCTGCAAGTCTTAGTCATGCTGCAGTAAGGTTTACTCATAAAGTCACGCTGGAATCAGAAACAAATACATTCATTACAGTGACATACATCATGATGCAACCTGTTAGGAGATTGCATACTTGTTCACCAAACGAGTGCTAAAAGGAACACACAGATCGTTGTACTTGCTACTTAGTGAACATAAGGCTGACCTTCTTGTATTGTGTAATTACATGACATATTACTATTTACAAAATAAACATGTTTCAATATCAGTAATGCCCCCATTACCCATGTACGTAATAATTTTATAATGTTCAAGAGTATCAGATAAGATCCAATCATACCACATATGTTTACACACATAGACACACAGTAATATCTCACTATACTTACGAGGACACTCATTGACATAATCCATTCCAACTAAATGTCTAAACCTAAACTTTATCCTAACCCTGTTAGGATAAAGTTTAAAACCTAATTTTACCCCACACTCTAAAACCTAGTCTCAACCCCCAAAATGTTCTTTCAAGGTGTGAGGACCGACTAAAATGTCCTCACAAGAATGGTATTGAAACAAAATGTCTCCACACCAGTAAATAAATACGTGCGCGCGCGCGCACACACACACTTTCACGTACACATCATTAATATTTTTTTTTCCCCTGCAGGTAATGATTTGCTGGAATACTCTCCATATGAACCAGTTAATAGCCGCCTCTCTGATATCTTCCACCTGGCCCCCATCATAGCTGGTAAGATGCTGTTTTTACATCAGACATTCCTCAGGCTTAAGTATAGACACTGTGCAAAGTTAAGTAATTGTATGCATCCATTATTTCTCAGTTATGCTTTAAACCCTGTTTAAATCACCACATCACCCCTGCTAATCTGTCACTATTTGACAACCACCCTTTTCTATCGTTGTCTGGTTTCAGGCTGCAGCTTTCAATGCCCATTATCCATCACAAAACCTTTTATCTGCCACTGTGACCCACCGTACACAAAGCATAGTAATTTAGCATATTTCACTTTCAGCTCTCAAAGCAATGATGAGAGGTCTGCATGCTTTTCCACTGTCACAGTACTAATGCAGGAAGTAGCATTTATGTGCTAGTTTTGAATTAATCATCCTTTTAGAGTACAGCCTGTGTTGTTTGAGCTCTAGGAGTCTGCTAGAGTTGAATACCTGGATTTAAAAAAGGAAAAAACCCAAATGGTTTGTTGTTGTAAATCTAAATGCCATACATGTCCTCAAATGTCAATAGAGTGCAGGTGCACTTGGGAGTGTACACCTAGGGTGGGGTGCGTTTAGATCTGCTGAGATCACACACACACACACACGCAATTAACCATCTGTCTGTGTTCAACTGCACTGATAGCACAAGTGCAGCTCTCTCTGGCACTCTTCAGTGTTGAGCTTTCTGGCTGGAGGAAGGCGTCCGCTGCACTGGCCAGCTACCATTTCAGTAAAAAGAAAAAAAAAATGGTTATTTGATTCTGTCTCCCCCTCCCTGGCTCTCTCTCACTGGCTCTTGCTGTGATTGAACCCACTTAGCGTATCACAGTGGCTCTGCTCCACATGCAATGACATAATTGTTAACTGTATTTCAAATGTAAAGTGGAAAAAAAATATTGGAATTTGGATTCCTCTCTTGTGCTGGGATAGTGCTAATCTGGTACAGAGATATGTCTAGCAATGTGAGAATAAGAACTGCAACGGAGAGGTCATGGAGGTTTCAATAATTGCACAACTGTTAAAACAGAACAGGGAATATCAAAGGCCCAAAAAAGTGCTCAGTTTTAAGTGCTCAGGTCCATTTTTTTAACGAAATCATTTGCTTGACGTAGCTTAAATGAGACAACAGAAGCCCCCAAAAAATCTAATACAAGAAAAATTCTGAACAAATGGTTTCAAATGTTTCATATGTGCTCATCTATCAAAGTGGGATGCAGAAATGGAGCTAGAGCTGGGTAGACAGTTTAATGTGTTTAAACAGCCAAAGGGACTTCTAAATAAATAAATCAGAGTTAGATATCAGGAATCCATTTACAACAAGTGACCTCATTCCTCTGTGCAACTAAACCAAGCCTCAGGCAAGTCATTGTGTAAAATAATGCACATGCGAGCAGAATGATACTGTCCCATGGGTCAACGGCTAATACATGATGTGTCCGACTGAAAGCAAACACTTGTTATTATATACATGTAATCTGTTTTTATTCTAAATAAACAACAACAACAAATGTGACTTATGAAATGAGCTGACTTCCTTTAACCCTTCCTCCCACTCTATTTAACTGGATTTCATGCAATAGCTTAACATGTACACACGTTTTGCTGAGGTTTCTCATAAAAACACATGACACTGACACTAAAGACATATCGAGCAATAGGAAATCAAGAATCAAAGAAAACAAAGAATCTAGAGCCATTTTGAGATCAATGTTACCAGAAGGTAGCTAACATGCTAATGTTAAGCAGATATTGTCATGGATGTATTATAGATCAAAACACTGAGCCTCTTCTTTCCTGTGAAAGTTGCTCAGGGGCACATATATTAAAAATAAATAAATGAATAAGATTCCAGATTCCATAGTTGAAAGTTACCCAGATGGTCTTTACACTTCTGTGTTTTTTGGCCCATAGAGCATGCACACTTACACCCTCCTTCTCTTTTTGCAATGAATGACAATCTTTACAAAAATGGGGACTTTGGGGCAGTGAGTGTCACATGATCAATGCAGAAGTTGCAGTAATGTGGTTTGTCCACTAGGCCAAATTGCTTCACTGCCCAGTACTGAAAGCTTTGCTTATGTTAGTCTGTGTATTAAATGAATCTGAAAGTTATGACATCTGAGCCAATAACTGCTACAATACAGTCTCCAGAAACAGCTGAAATTAAGTGCAGTGTCATATATAAATCAATGAACTAGTGCTAGCTCAGAGCTGTAACACTATGCTTTTGTTCAGACTCAGGGAACAGTGGGGCTACACTGTCTTAATAGGAAAAAAAAACTGTTTCTGTACAGCACACCATATTTATGGATTTGAAAATACTTTAGTGGTATACCTGAGGGCATCAACAAGTAAAACTCAAAGTTATAATTAAATTACAATGAGCTAATGAGCTACTGACAACTTAAGATTATTATAAATGTACCTGCAGCTTCTTTGAAATACCATGGTGAGAGCTGAGAAAGGATTTATCCAGATTGTCTCCTTTTACATCACAAACTCATTATGAGCTCATTAAGATACTTATTCTGTTCTCAGTGCTTCCTTACTGGCATCCAATCCTTACTTCCCACATTTTTCGCAACTGCATAAATGTTTTCTCACTCACTCACACAGACACAATCACTGGCCCCAACACTGAGCCCAATATCTTTCCACTTTTCTCCCAGTTTATCCTCATAGCTTATCAGTAGTCTTACAAAAACAGAATCGTGAACAAGACATTAAGCTTCACATGATGATTTTCCATTACAAAGATTGGATAATTCAGTGGGTCTGGTTACCTGAAGCAACAGATTAATCATCAGTAGAGGCCTGATCAGGTGGTGAACTGTGCATATACTGTATGAGCAAACTGCTGCAGCTGAACATCAGAAAAGCCATCAATAAAAGAAAGATTTCAAATCTGCTGATCCTCTTTAACAAAACACTGCTTTCAGCCATATCAGCGAATCATCTAAAGGCATTTTCCTTCACAAGCATCTCTTTTTTTTTGTACTGCTCCTCTGAAACTGCAGAATAACACAATTTATTCCAACTGAGTTAAGCAGAAGGAGCCTAAAACCCAATAAAAGACAAAAGTTGTTCATTAGAATCTTGAAATTCACTTATATGCTGCACAATCAAATATTAAGTAAAACAAACTAAATGTTGTCCACTACCCATACAAAACAACACCAAAATGCCTTTAACAACTTTAGAGGGCAACATGAAAAACTAAAATAAAATCACAGTAGCAAGCAAAAATGATTAAACTTTAGAATAGATTTGGAATATTGTATGTCACTATTTCATCATGGATCATGGATTGTATTAAAACAGGAAGTTGGTGCTTTACTTTTTAGCATGTGTTAAATGAAATTAAATCAATCCTAATTAACAACAAAATACCAGAAAAAAAGTTATTTACTATACAAATTCTGAAACTTTGAATTAGTTACATTATGCACAAATAATACTTGTTTATATGAATCATACCTATTATGTTGAGCAAATACTATCAGAGACATTATCACTTATGTACAGAAACATACAGAAAAATGAACTAAATCAGAAACAACCAGCATTTCATGATACTCTGACACATATTAATCTCACTGGAATATGAAAAGCTCAGTAAAGCAGCTTGGAGAACAGAAATTCTTCACCAAGACAAGTGTACCTGAAGGTTTAGCAATGACAGGTTGTGTGCTGAGCCACGTTGATATGCAATCTTGAATGATGCAATGGCTAATAATGTTTTTGAGATAAGAAAATAAAACCCTATAGGTTGCATGTGACACAAGAACGTTTTCAGTCAGGCATGGAGTTCTTTCACACCCTGCACACACATACATACACGTATGTAGACAAACACATAATCATTCATACTATGTGCATTTCTACTGCGACTCATCTACATGCAGATCATCCTGCATAAATTCCCATACACTGACAATGACATACATTCACAAAATTCTAAAATATTTCAGTGCCTCTGGTCTCCCTTACATCTCCCACATTGACATACAGGTGCATAAATATACAACTGGATTTAGAATTTGCACCCACATTTCCTGCTCTCCCTTATTGTTAATGTCATAGGCCCAGTCATCGTTACCTCATCTTAATAACCTGTGTGTCCAGCAGATGTTATGTCATAATACGGTGTGTCACAATCAAGCTGAAATTTTAAAGGCCAAATGATGGCATATGCTTGTCGCTATGAGAATGAATAGTTCAGATATCAATATTTAAACATTTGATCTACTTTCTCAAGCCACCATAAATACTGTTATCTCCACCACTGTCTGTAGGGATTTTCATTCTGGGCATAAAAATTGGCAAGGGCTTATGGTCCTACAGTCCAACATCAACATCCTTGTAATTTATCTAAATCATACTTAATATGGCAGATATCTGCAATGCTAAACTACTATTCTACTTTAATTCAAGAAAGGATGAATGTGTTGAAGATGAAAGGAACAGCCAGTGCAGTAGGAGCCAAGTGAGAGTTGCTAATTACATGTGTGCACTTAATAAATGGGTCCTGGGTCTGGTCATAAATACTCAGACTGATTTAGTGATGCTGGCAGAAGCCTGATAGGACGCAGGGTGCCATGAAGGAGAAGGCTCAGACCACTGCTGTTGCCTTCCCATTATGGGAGATGCACTAAGTGCAGCGATGGGTTTAGAAGTAAAGCAGTGAAGGACTTTGATTTTGGCGAGAGAAACAAGGACTGTGTAATATAATTAGTTTGTGAACTTAAATTGATGTGAAAATATACAGCAGAATTAAGGATGAAATGCAGGTGATAAAGCCTAAGAAATATATCAAATATACATAATTCGTATAATGTAGAAGGCTGTTGAAAACATTTGAAGAAAAACTATTCTGGATGCTGATTTCACCTGTACTTGAGATCTCTTTGGTCAGTCCTTTAACACAGATACATCCATGTGTCCAATAGGTTTACACAATTTGTATGAGCTAACTGATCTACAGCACTAGATTTTTTTTAACTATCTCAGCACATGAATATTATGGTAGATAAACCACTGACCTTTCAATAGCATTTCATAACTTCGGGCAAGACAATTCTCATATTCTCAGCCTCACTGTTTTAGAAAACAACCCCCAGGACACCATAATTACCCTCCTTTTTGAGATTTGTATTTAACCCTACCTGGCTGGCGGTCCTTCAAAAGGTCTTTTGTAGCAACCTGTTAGAGGTCAAAGGTCAGATTCCAGTGTGTGCTGCCCTGGTTTGTCATTTGGTGTGCTTCAATAGAAACATGGTGGCATTGCTTTGGGGATGCAACTTAAGAAGGCTAAGTGAGATTTGTTTTTCCTTAAGCCAGTGGCCTTTTAACAGGATATGATGTTATGGTATATGATGTAACCCACAAATCACCTTTTTGTAGCTAGCAAATTAAATAAGACAATTGACACAGTGTATTTTATAGAGAATGTAAGAGGATTACAGATGCTAGCAAGGATTGTTTTGTAAGGATTACAGCACACAAAATTTAACGACACAAGCAGCTCAAAACATAACTAAGAACATACAACACAGCCATGTTTATATGTACTTAATTAGTGACTTGGTTTATACGTACTAAGTCACTGACAATGTCAGATACTGTAATATACCTTATAAGAATCACATTTCTGATATGTGACTGATACTGTGACTGATTCTGTTTATGTAATCTGAAGATCTGAATAAAATTATTGTTAAACTGCTATTTGAACAATTCTCGCATTAACTTGAATGTGATCTTAGAGACAGTAAAACATGGTTTGCATTGAAAATATTCATGAAGAGAAAATATGACCCTAAAATTTATTTAAATGCAAAAGTGTTCCTAATAGAAAAGGTTTTGTTCTGCCGCAGGGTGTTACGACTGCACAGAGTCACTCTGTGACCTAGAGCTTCAACCTTCTTACTCATACTTAGTTTGGGCCATCAGCTACATACACACACGCATATACAACCATGTTTTAACCAGCTTCTTAAAATAAGATTTTCTTGAAATTCTTCAAAATGTTTTTAACCCAACCATGGAAAACATTTCCCTATGGGTCACCATAATTGAGGTAAAACTGTCACACCTATGGCCCAAGAGCCACAAACAGACACTAAAGAATCACAACCCACATCTCTAGGCACTTGTCAGATGTAAGTAATGGGTTTTGTAATATGTGATTAACCCAAAGTTTGAGAATATATTCACATTTAATAATGGTTCATTCTGTGGTGCATGAAATAGTGCAGTGAGCTTCAGTTCCACCTCAAAAAGCAAAATTACAGAATCCATTCTTCCATGCCATGGCTTAGGATACAGTTTGTTAATGTGCAGAAGTCAGTGGAGCAAGGAGGACTAACTACAACAAATGAGAAAAATAAGATGCAAGAGTCATTATGTTGGCCACAGAGTGCTTTTGCTATGATTGAAAGAAAGATGAGTTGAGAAAGGTGTGTTTTGAAAGTATGTATTTGTCAGCAGCAGCTACATAAAAACTCAATGTGTGGTACTTTTTGGGTCTTGTCGAATTCAAAGTGATAAGCTCACCTTGAAGTGACTATGCAGTGAGATGAAACTGTGGCTTTCTGTTGCACTTGAAGGAGCTTGATCATAAAGGTCAAATGTAATGAGGTCAGAAAGAGGAATCTGATAAGAACCTGAAGTACAGCATTTAGCCAGATAATCTAGAGATCAAACAAGTCACAAAGCAATGGCAACAAATGTAACAACTGGAGCAACAAATTGGTGCAGGAATTTATAATTAATCTGCTTTTAGGATTTCTTTATTCACATAATTCGTATAATGTTGTATTTGGAAATACAATCATGACTTAATAGAATGGGGTCGATAGTGCTCATACAGTTCATTTTAAAGTAAATGTAGAAAACTGTCAAGCAAATAATTTCAAATAGATAACATACAGCTCTGGAAAAAATTAAGAGACCACTGCATGAAAGCTGTGATTGCAAATCAGGGTTATTCCACCAAATAT
>JAUMHL010000012.1:10711823-10722367 GCA_032362345.1 Sandelia bainsii
TCTGCAAATAAATGCTCTAAATGACAATATTTGTATTTGGAATTTGTGAGTTATGTTGTCAGTAGTTTATAGAATAACCTTTAAATAGCAAAATCAGAGAAAATGATAATTTTGCAGTGGACTCTTTATTTTTTCCAGAGCTGTCTATAGGGGCATTTCTGGACATCATATGCACAGTTTTGGTCTGGATATGGCTCTAGAATATATACTGACTGGGAAAAGAGTGATGCATTACACAGCAGGATGATATTTCTTCCTGAAGGTCTTTCTGTTTTTTCACTTCAACTGATGCTCAAATGTACTGTCCTGTCATCCAACTTCATCCAACTGACTCGTGACTATGTTTATTTATGAAGCTTAAACTAAAATGCAATTATAATGCGTCTTGATACACTGTAATCAACAATGTAATCTCTCCTCTCTCTAAGTCGAACCTGCATCTACAAAGGAGAACAACTGTCTGAATGCTGCCAAAGCCTGTAACCTAAATGACACATGTAAGAAGTACCGCTCAGCTTACATCAACCCTTGTACTAGCAGGGTGTCTGCTTCTGAAGTCTGCAACAAGCGCAAATGCCACAAAGCTCTACGGCAGTTCTTTGACAAGGTAATTAAGCATGTTAATCTTGAGAGCTTTTCTCTGCTTTTTGGGATGACTGTGTGGTTTTGGCACTCCAACACACAATGGAGATGCAGATGTCAATGAACACCTTGCAGAAGTATGTTTCTTGGCCTCCAGGTTATAACACTTGTGCCAACATGTGTTTTTTATTCCTTTCTTTCAAAAATTAAGGTTCCAACTAAATACAGCTATGGGATGCTGTTTTGCTCCTGTCCAGCGGGGGATCAGACAGCATGTGCAGAACGGAGGCGACAAACTATTGTACCTGTATGCTCCTATGAGGATAAAGACAAACCTAACTGCCTGTCTCTTCAGAATACATGCAAGACCAACTACATCTGCAGGTAACAAGGCACAGATAGATCCTTCAGACTTCTGGTCATTTGGTTTTTCAATATTCTTCAAAAATGCAGTCTAATGCCCCAAATTAGTTTGTTTTTAAAGTAGAAAACATAATTTCACAAACAAATTGTTTCTTGTGTATTCAGTGCACTCTGTCTCCTTTTGTGTCTATGCATTGAAAAACCCATTCTAATTTCTAAGAAACACATTTCACCAGCAGAAAGCCTCAGTAGTCAATCACGTGGTTTATTTTAGGAGACCAACTGCTGTTTTAGTGCAAAGTACAAAACAAAACTATTCATTCATAATTATAAATGAAAGGAAATTGCTAATCTGAGGTTGAATCAGTTACTAAATATGTTTTTCATTCCTTGAAAAAGTTGTGCCAAAAACTCTTTTCCTAGTTTATACTTTTAAACATCATAAATGTGTAAACTGGCAGCAAAAATAGAACTGATTTAGTACTGAGTACTAGTACCGAGTTTGTCTGTGCCCTTAAATTACTGAACAAATTATTCTAAATGTCATAAAGCACTTTCTCTGGTATATGCATGCCATTACATAACAGCATCAGGAAATTAGCATCTGCTTGTATAATTTGTTTCGCTATTGTTTTTAGGTCAAGACTAGCAGACTTTATCAGCAACTGTCAGCCAGAAGCTCACTCCATATCTGGTTGTCTGAGGGAGAACTATGCTGACTGTCTACTGTCTTACTCAGGTCTTATTGGTAAGTTATTTTCTGAAGCACTTTAAAATTTGCTCAAGAATTTACCTGATAAATTATGTACTGTAAATAACTTCACTTGGTGGCATTTCTTATGATTTGCTTCTGATGATTTTGAGTTGCTTTCCATTCAGATGAATGTGTAGGAAGGAAAGTAAATAAGAAAATGTCTCACATGGAATGAGCAGAATCAAATTCATGGCAGTTTTGTCAATCTTTGTCCCAATACTCTTTAGCCTACTTTTTAAGTCACACATGGTTCGATCGCTACAGGTATTGTTTTGCTATGTACGTTTCTCAATAAAAAATTAGACTAATATATATATATATATATATATATATATAGGCCTAGCTTATAAAGTAGTCAGGTTGTTGTGTAAATGATTATGATATGGTCACCATGTACACAATGCTACCACTGGTTTGTACCCTATAGTACTGTGCAAAAATGGTGCTTCCTTTTGTTTTTACCCATCAGCAGGTTTCAACATGTAAAGAGGAAAAATGATACTCCACTGAGATTCTGTAATTAGATTTGAACGCAGAGCTACAGTGACCAATTGCAAACTCAACAAGCAGACATTTTAATATGTACAATTCATATTCTACTACAGGTTAGACCCTTTAATGGGGCCCACTGACTTAACCACTCATCTCTGTCTCTGCACACAGAAATCTGTATGCTATTGCACTTAATAACTATGAGCCTAGTCAACACCATGCTCCCTACAAAAAAGGCAACAGTTTTATTGCATTGTTACATTGTGATGAAGTTGTTAAGATTCAGTATTTTTGTGCACATGAAGTACAGTGTGCCCCAGCTTGGCCACCACTGTTGACTCCCAGTGGATTGTAAGCCACAGCCAGACAGAATCCCAGATGGAGTCTCACTCTCCTGCCTTAGAGTCTGTGCAGATCAACTGGCTCCTGTCTTCTGTCAGATATTAAGGAGATCACCAGAGCTCTGCAAAGTCCCATCCCTTCAAAATCTCCACCATTATTTCTCTCTTATGTCTCTAAGAAGCCCTTTATCACAGCACTAAATGACTACAGGCCTGTCACTCTGACATCTGTGGTTATGAAATCCTTTGAAAGACTAATGTTGCCTATCCTGAAGGACATAAAAGAACACCTGCTGGACCCCCTGCAGTTTGCCTACCGAGCAAACAGGTCAGTGGAGGATGCAGTCAACATGGGGCTGCATTACATCCTACAACATGTCAATCGCCCTATGACTTATGTGAGGGTCTTATTTGTGGACTCTAACACAGACGCAACATGTAAGGCTAGGAAATCCTATATTTGTATGACGCACAATAAGCACATGGATTTGTCTCTCCCCACTATTGTTCTCCCTTTACACCAATGGCTGCACCTCCAACAGCCAAACCGTTAAACTTCTCAAGTTGGCAGACAACATGACTGTCATTCAGCTCATCCAAGATGGTAACGAATCTGCATATAGACAAGAGGTAATCAGGCTTGTCCACTGGTGCAGTGACAACTTGGAGCTGAACACGCTCAAAATGGTGGAGATGATAGTGAAGTTCAGAGGATACCCCCCTGCACTGCCTCCCCTCATAATATCCAATAGTCCTGTGGCAACCATGGACTCATTCATGTTTCTGGAGACCACCATCCCCAGTAATCTGTAATAAGTGGGAGGCCCACATAAATGTCATTGTCAAAAAAGCTCAGCAGCGGCTGTTCTTTCTGCGGCAATTGAGGAAACATGGTCTTTGACAGGAACTTGTGACTCAGTTCTATTCTGCCGTAATCAACTCCATCCTGTGGCCATCATGTATTATAGTTTGGTTTGGGGCGATCACTAAAAGAGACAAATTTCGACTACAACGCACTGTTAAGACTGCAGAAATGATCATTGGAACCCCTCTGCCTGCCATTGAGGACCTATACACCAAAAGGTCCCAGCAGCGAGCAGAAAACACTATTAAAGACTTGATCCACCCAGTCAACAGGTCTTTACAAACAAACACTGCCAGACACAGGAGCAGCTTCTTCCCTACTGCCATCACCCCAATAAACAACTGACAGCTTTCTGCATATTGTCTTCTATGATAGCGTTACATTCCATTGTATATTTGACCATATACTCCGGACATGCATATGCCAGTTTGGTACACAACTGTATATCTACTGTATGCCACAGTGTGTGTGTGTGTTATTAGCATAGAACTGTATAAACTACCTATGTTGCATTGCTTGCATTTTTGTGAAGTTACTAGAGAGACGCCATCAGCTGGATACAAATGCCTCGTAAGCATGTGTTTATACATAGCCAATAAATCTGATTCTGATCATGATACAGTACAGTACATTGTTGTTGTTAAGACAGTGGGTAGAGTCAGTGGCTACCACTCCTTGTGCCAGTGGAGGACTATTAAAGGTTTACGTATTTGTGAACTAGAATGATAGTTACGGATAATGATACCTGTGTTCAGCTCACCAAATAGGTACCTTGCAGTCCAATGGAAGTTCCATAGAATTTGTACATGGGGTAAACTCTCCCTTAAATATTGAACAACCTTGTCCAGAACAGCAGACATGAATATCCAAATTTTGCTGTATTTTGAGTATTGTGCAGAGTAGGGCTGCAACAGTATGAGATTTTCACAGTATGACAGCGCAGACAGATCTTGGCTGCTCAGTCACTTATGTCTACCAGGATGTGTAAAATAATTTCTATTTTATTATCAGTGTTTAAACATTCAAACATTTTTTCCATTATTGATTAAAGGTATAAATGGGGCATATACACTGAGCAGAGATGTTTGATGTGCTTCCTTCTTTTGCAGCCACATTTTAGCTGCAAAACTTGTTTATTTTTGGGATATCCAAAGTAATCCCACACTGCTGATTTTTATTTCTGTTACGGGGGTTTAGACTGGTGATATCAGCCTTGCTTCTCTGACATTGCCTCCACTGCTGTATACTGTATATGCATGTAGTGGCCAATGCCGAGTGTGACAGGCACACGCATGTCAGATTCTCAAGTTGCATTTTTATTCCAATACCGACAATAAGCAAATGTACATTGTATGATGGCCATAAGCTTTTATACCATGACAATGTGATACAGCTGCAACCCTAGCGTACAGTCTTAGAAATGAGTGACCAAAACCAGAGCAGTTCTGCCAGACTTTGATAACTGGGCCACAGTTACAGTGACTAACAATAGTTTTCTTCTCTTATGCTGCAGGGACGGTGATGACATCCAATTATGTGCGATCACTTGGCATAAGCTTGTCACCATGGTGTGACTGCAGCAGTAGTGGTAACAGCAAGCCAGACTGTGATAAATTTGCTGAGCTTTTCACCAGCAATCGATGCCTACGTGAGTTCCCATAACCACCCATCCTTATCTGGACTTAAGCTGTAGAGTGGGATACAATGCCTTGAAACAAATACCATTTGATGATCTGTCAAGTTTTAAACATACTCTCTCTCTCTCTCTCTTTGATTAGTGTTTAAGCAAAATTTGTAAAGTATTTGTTTAACTTTTCATTCATGTAGCATTCAGTGGTGTTCCACAAGTTAGGAATTCTATTTGCAGTGTCCTAAACCACTTTAACAAGGCAGGCTCATTTGTTTGTTTTTTAAGTTTTTGCCCACATTGTATTTTCTTTTGGAAAGTTATCTAGGATTAAATGTCCAATTTGTGATTTGCTGTAATTTCTTCACATTACATAAATTATTTTTGAAGTTTTCTCATTTGAGGCATTTATGAAGTTCATTTTTGAACAGCTTTGTAAATCATAGCTATTAAAGACAGACACTGCTTTTAAAAAGGTTTTTGAGAAAGGTCAAGTAATTTTCTTTTCCTACCCAATTATCTAAAGTATTAATTATAAGGGGCTTTTAGTTGGACAAAATGTTTTGGGCCATGTCTTTTTTCCAAGGCACGAATAGAAGACTCCTGCTAAATTGTTGGATGTGCAGATTATATTTTTAAAGACAAGGCTCAGAGGGCTTTCTGGAGGATAACCCTCACATTATATCTACTCAGCATCTAATCATTCTAATCAAAATCACGATTTTGTATGCTTCATTTCTCTATTCATACAGTATTCACATTTGTGTCACATTTCATTTAATGATAGCACCTAATTAAGCGTAGATGTACACTACAGGATCTAACATGTTATCAATCAATATACTATTTTCTTGCAGGTAATGCTATCCAGGCATTTGGCAATGGCACAGATGTTGGTGTCTGGCAGCCTCAACCTCCAATTCAGCCTACTGTGGTAGAGCCTAGCATCAGTCGCAGGGGTAAAGACAGAACCAGTAATGCACTGGACACACTGACAGACATGAACAAACTGGATCTTGATGGCAACTCATATAACTTCTGTGGAACCTTACAGGTAAAGTACAGTTGTGTTGGTAAAGTGTGTTTTAGTGTACTGTTTTAATTTTAGTGTAATGTTTTCTCATTTGTAGAGCACTGGTGTTATACTCATCTCTCTACAAAAGTGGAGAGATTCACTATTTACTAGACAATTTTTGTTGTTTCTCCAGCTGCATTTATCTAAATTTTAAATTAGATAAATGCAGCTTAAATGCAAATTTTAATTTTTTTACTCTGTCTCAAAATATGTAAAGAACAACTAATTTAAACAACAAGCTACACTCTCATACCACATTCTAGTATTCTCAGCAATAGATTTTATTTGATGGCATATTTTATATATTTTTACTGACAACACAAGTTTTCACTGTTAGAGTATATATGTTCACATAACAGAGCCACCCAATTAGATTGTATCTGAGAGATAGGGGGTTGACTGTCAGCCAGCTTATGGGCTTCTAAGAAATGCCTTACAGGAAGAAAAGGTCACCACTGTCGTGCAATTTATTTATTTTCATAATAACTACTTATCTCAATGCAGCAGTTTATTTGCAGTTACACATTCATCACCAGCTGTTTTAAGGTCAAATAAAAAGGACATACGTGAAATCCTTCCACATAAGAACAAGTGTTTTGATAAATTTCCAGGCATTTTCTCTTTCTGAATTTTGGATGCACCATTAAAAAGTGCCTTACTGAAGTGCCTGAATCCAAATTATGACCTAAACATCAGGTAGAGATCTATTTAGAGCTTCTGTCTAGGGTTTAGACGTCTGGCTCTGTCACCTTGATGGATCTGGGATGGTTTTATGATGGCATGCACAGAATCCCCCCTCCTGGGCAGAAAGATGAGACGTCAGTGTGGAGTCAGAGTTTCCAAAGCTGTCATGTCAAAGCTAATTGGTTGCCACAGTAACATCAGAAATGGCCCACAGGGGTAGTGTTTCTCTGACTGTGTGTGTACGTCTGTGTGCATGCACAAGGACACAGTATCATTTTAAGGATGTACCAAATGTTTTGTCCTCACACTAACACAGTAGGATAGAGAAAGCTATACTGGTGCTTTTGATCATACCACACGATCTTCCTCAAGAGATGAAGTTTGTCCAATAATCATATCAAATTTCTTGCTCCAGTGCAGCTACTAAAAGGAGACTGGTGATACTGGAAACTACTGCTTCCAAGGTCACAACAGAACTTTTAGGCCTATTTCACTCTTCAGACGTAGCTGTAAATACAAGGGCCAAACACGTACTTTATGTATGAAGAACAAGCATGGTGGCTGCCCTGCATCAAGTCTGTAGATTTGTCCATTAGAAATAAAAATGCTACATTCATCAAGAATAAAGTCTATGTGGTATGAATAAAATGACTAAAAGTTATGTGGTGTATGTCATTTTATGGATAGGTCGTCATTGCTTCATTCGGCATCCCAACAGTCCTAATATGTATTGCCTGTCATTGCCACTTTGCAGTTTATAGATACTAGAAGAAGTTCTTCTAAACAAAATCTTCAGAGTAAAGTTATAGTACAGTATTTACATTAGTACCCTATAGGATGTGTGTAAAATAAGATGTGTGCTTGCGTTTCATTACAAAATGCTGATTGACACATTTTGCTACACAAGTATACATCAAACCTTCCTTGAGTAGTTGGAAGCTTTCGCGACAGCATAGCTTGCATAAAGTATGAAAGACCCCTTAGTCTCAAATTTTAAGCCAACATAGACGAGAAGTCCTTTGACTTGTCACTTACAATTCCTGAGAAACTGTCTCCTGAGGAAGATTGTCTAATCTGGTCAAAAGCTCCAAAAAGGCTATTTATATAATTTGCAAAGGTAACTAACACTTTTTCTTATGTCTGAGTCACTTAATTAATGTGCATGATTGCACAAAACACCTAATTTGCAAATATTTCCACTGTGACTTTAAAAAGTGGTAATGAAAATGTCCAGTCACCGATAATGACATGCAAATGGATTAGTTTTGAAACATCAAATTGTCAGAAATCCATTTAATCTGGTGATTTTGACATTTAAACTCATAAACTCATTTAAACTCTGTTTTCCTTGGGTGAATTGTTCTTATAGTAGGACTCCAGCTGCATTGGTTCTCTTTGGTTTTAGCAACAACTCAGATTTCTGCTATTCTCCTATGATACTGTAAATACTATGGGGCTATATTTTTAAATGAGATGATATCACATAGTTTAAGCAAAGCAATCTATCATATTGGCTTTTAATAGCGATAATATGATTTATCACCAGTAAAACAACCTCCAGGAGAGACCTCCTATAGAGCAATTGTGTTTATTATGTTCCCACTCCACTATAGAGTCACTTTATCATTTTTCTGTACTCCATCTCTGTATCTGTGAATGGCTGTTTGTGTGTGTGCAAATGTGTGTGGCTTTTTAAATCTACTGCTGAAAAGGTGTGGAGCTTAATGTATTAAACTGTCATAACCTTGTGCCTGTACAAAGAGGAGATTTCACACAAACTTGTACACATTTGAATCTCACATCTTGCTTGAGGGGGATGATTATACATAGAGGTCCGTGTAGGTCTAAGCTATAGGAATAGGTTTGAACTGAAAATATAAATTTTATTGTGTCTGTTTATTTTACTGCACAACTGGGGAATTTTGATTTAATGCAATAAAGTTCTTGTTTGACATCGTCATTCTTTCTTTTTCATTCTACTAAATGAAAAGTCATTTAGAAAAAGGAGGTCGGCTGAATATTTCACAGCATTTTTGCATTACCATCAGCCATTCTGTGACCTTCATAGTCAGGGAAATGTAATTAAAAGAAAAAAGAATGTGAGTTAATATTTTTCTGTCTTCTTTCCAGGCCCAAAAACTGGTGTCGAATCAAACAATGGATACAGCTGTGTGTGCCGTAAGTAACTGTTTTATTCAGTGCATTCCACTTAAGGTTCCTATAAAGAGCCCAAAGAACAATATTTGTAATATTTATACAAAAAAAACAGATATTCAATATTAATTTATTTTTGAAAAGACCTAAATAAAATTTTTGGACCAATTAACTTTGGTTATTGAACAACAAAAATATGCACTGAGCCGAACATTTCACAGTTGAAAAATAAACTTTTATTGTTACTTAATTTAGCAGCTGACAAATACAACACAGATAAATCTGTGTTTCACATTAAGTTTAAATCCAAATATGGTGCTGTTTAACTGAATTTGCAGAGAACATGCAACAAGAAATGTAAATTAATGCATATTACCATGCACTACTGCACACTGAAATAAACAGTGGATGGTGCTATAAACCACACCAGAAGAGGCCACAACATGATGTAATTTAAAAAAGCGCCAGTATAACCTCAAATAATGTAAAACATCTTGGAAACATTTATGTTTTATGTATCTGTTTGAATAATATCTCCTTATTGATCCATACATATTAGCCATTTTTTGTCTTTAGTTAAGGGTATGCTTGAATGACATTTCAGTCATATTTTTCACATGTGTCATGATTTATTCACTTCAACGTTGGTTGAAGTTATTGCTGCAAAAGTGGTTACGCCAGTTACTGAAATTGGTTCCCTTTAGAATTAAGACACTCATGTTTTTTCAATTATAGTTTTACATTTAAATGTCAGCTGTATTGTGAAAAATAAACTAGATCCATTTATTTTTATCTGTTTTAAATATTTTTGTCAACTTTCCACTCAGTGTAACACAAACTCTATGGTCTCTTCCCCCAGAACCATCAACTGGACGAGTCCAGTGACTCAAATGCCAAAGCTAGAAGCTCGCCAGCCGAACTGACCTGCTTACATACCTCAAGTATGCTCTTCGCACTAGTCTTTGCTTTACTCCAATAATCCTACCACTAGGTTTCCAGTTTTTGTAGGACATAATGACTATGAATCAACACGGTTATTTCAATTAGTGATTCATTCAACTCCTTTTAATTTAAACATCTGCCAAAGTGCACTGTCTGCATTTTTTGTAGAAGTGGAAAGGAATAACTGAAGTCACAATCAACAGTGGATTATAATGGAGGAGTTAGTGTTGACTGTGTTGGAAACAGACCTACTGAAGCTGTTGCTGAGATATCATCTGATTTGCCTTCCATGCCTTGTGGGGGCAATTTGGTGACTTTGAAAATCAGATTCACATTAAGAAACACTCATTTTCTGGAGCCAAACCATGTGATCTGACATTTATATGTGAAGAAATTCACATAAATTCCACATTTGACTGAATAGATGGCCAATGTGCTGAAGAGCGTTTTGAGGATAAAGTATCATTCTCTGCGTATGAACTGTGTTTTTGATTTGTCCAGTCAATAAAGTTGCTTTAGTTCAACAAAATGAAAACTAGATGTAAAAAGTGTTGATCTGTAATATGTCACAATGGACAACAAACACACACACACACACACACACACGTCATTAAATATTTTAAAGGACAAAAACAAAAACTAAAAATTTTCTGTTCTACATGTTC
>JAUMHL010000012.1:10722467-10736179 GCA_032362345.1 Sandelia bainsii
ACACACACACACACACACGTCATTAAATATTTTAAAGGACAAAAACAAAAACTAAAAATTTTCTGTTCTACATGTTCCAAACTAGTTCTAGATCAATTTTGTAAATTGATTTGATTGTTATGGTGGTTTGTGGTTTATCACATTGCCTCTTTGAAAACAAAAGCATTTTGTACATATGATACATGAAATGTGCGCTCTATTACAGTACTGTATACTGCCGTTAGCTTGTATAGTAACATATTGTCTGTAATGTTTGACAGTCTATGTTAGTATCTGATGGCTGACGCCTCTCAGCTTTAACCAGTGTAGCTATGATTTGTAAAATGTGATGGGATATGGCTCTGCTCATGTGGTTACAGATATGACTTTATTGTGTGATTATATTTTCAGGGCAAAGTGCATAATGTTATCTTCACCAGTATCTTTCTTGAGGAGCAGCAAACTATCTGTAACAGCAATGAGAACATTAAGAAATTACAAAAGTGTCTGTAATGACTGAAAAGTCAAATGTGTTTTGTTGGTTTGATCCATATTCTTCATACTGCCACCATTTTTATTTTTCACAATATTACTACTCGGCAGAGAGCAAATGGACAGTGGTTTGATAAATAAGAATGTGTACATATCCACAAGTGACGCAAATGCCAAAAGACAAAAGTCAGTAGACATAAATTATTAGTAATTATAGCTGATGGAAATGTTGCAAATGGAGGAAAAGATTAAAACACTTAATTATAGATTTTCTGACACCCTTTCAATGAATGTAAACACCACAATAAACACATAACTTTTGTTTAACACATCCTTACATTTCTAAAAATGTGTCTGTTTAAATCACTGCCTTGTATGACCACAGTAGACATCTAAATTAAAGGCTGTAATGATGCACATTTATTGTCCTCCTTTATAGATTTGTTTTTGAAATGGTCAAAAAAAAAAAAAAGGTTTTGGCCAAGAAAACATTACATAACTATATATCTAAGTTAACCTATTACCAGCATACACTTAAAGACATCTCATATAGAAACACACCTAAACAAGTAACCAAGAAAAACATTTGAAATTTTGGTTTATTTGTTGAGTGTTTGCCAAACAGCTAGAAAAGAAATGGTGAACAGTGGCTCATGTTGGTTTCTACAATCAACATCCTGTTGTTGGCTCATATCGCTCCTTGTCCACGATGTTAGTTTATCTGTTATTTTAGCAACTAGAAGACAGCCTGTAAAGCAGGATTATAAGATAGCACCTTGCAGGCAGGCTGCCATTGTCAGTCAGATCACATCAGTCCCAGTGTGGAGTGACACAGGCGGACAAGGACGTAGCCAATAGAGGACAAACTGTTCAGTGGACAGGAGGGGGACATGATTGCCAAGAATATGGCTTACCTGTTTTGCCACAGTGATGGAGTACTCGACCTAGACAGAAAGCCCAAGATTTATTAGCTGTGTCACAGAACTGAGAGGACCAAAATATTGTCCTCATGTTATGCATGAGATGGAAATGACAACTGTCACTGTAACTGATATAGGAAGAAAGTAAAGTGAATGAAGATATTTAACACATTGCTTCTAACAAATTCTTGCATTAATTTGAAACTACACAGAACAAACAGAACAGAACAGAACAAACCAACAATGAATTAGCATTTCAGGTGTAGCTAAAGCTTGTTAGAACTTATCCATTCCACTATGGCATGGACCTGTATTAAAAACAACTAAATGGCCCATACACTTTTGTTCCCGGCTACCACAAATAAACACTGGAACGTCAAATGGGTACAGATGACAATATACCCTGTCCACTATTTACACCTGTTTTAATTACGTTTATTAAATGGCCTACACATTTTATTTTTGTTTACTCAATGTGCTTGTTTAAGTCAATATCAAAACCTTTGTAGCTTACCTCTTCACTGTATCTGAATGTTGTACTTTCTGGTTCAGAGATGTGAACAAAATTACAATTTCACTGTTCATATTTTAAGAATTCAACACACACAGTGGTTGGCTAAAGGCATGAGACGAAAACAGTTGTCATTAAATCTATGATAAATATTATTTCTCTCCAGGTTTACTGTTCCTCTGCCATAAAGCCCTGAGGACTGGTAGATAGAGTTTTGAGACTACCCCTCCCATGACTATAAAACCACTGCAGGTCTACTCAATCCAAATGTTCACCCTTGGCACAGATTAAAGAGGATACTGATAAAACAGTTCAATTATAGCAGCACTGCCTGGTAGGGATCACATCTAATTACAGCAACTTTGACCTCTCCAGCAACATTGTTTCTGCACCTCCAAACTACTCTGTGGATTTCACCTTTTCCATTAACCAGGAGAGCAGCAGCAATTTCACTTTATTACTCGGTCTTTTTGTTGTGCCCAAATGTCATGGTGTGCCTGCCTTTTTGCAGTAAACACTCCACGGCATCAGTTATTTTTGAGACGCTGCCCTCACATTTTCTCCAGAGCAGTCAAGGGACAAAGATAAGAGATAATAATGGAGGTGCTTGATTGTACAGTGAAGCCAAAACCATAAGCACTACTCAACTGAAAAGATGGAAGACAATGAAAAGTTGTTTTTTTTTATTCCTAAACGGATTTAAAAAAAACAAAAAAAACAGACTCGAGTAATGTGACAGAGATGGAGACCTGACCTGACTTTTTCTAGTGTGCACACCACAAGACCATGGCTGGGGAGAGACCTATAACCCTGTGTTATTTGTATACAGTACAGTGATTATTTTTTCCATTGTCATTTTTTTAATGTTTTAGTCTAAAAAATAAAAAGAAATGGTAGAAATGGTTGTCACAGATTCAAGAGTAAAAGGTTTGTCTGACTATAACCGAAACACAGTTTATTCAGTTTGCAATGATACAAAACAAAGAAAGCAGCAACTGTAATTGCCACTATCTGTTTATACTGTGCAACTTCCAAATGACTGGGATAGTTGCTAAGCACTGCGCGGTTACACCTAAACCAGTTCTGCATCTCTGCAAGCTCTCCTCTGTCAGGATCGAATGGGCAGTCTCTAGTCTAAGAGTTACCCATTTCCCCCCTGTTCTATTGTGCTTGGACTGTGATGAAAAAAGGGAACTTCTAAACTTCTCATAAATACCATCCTTACTGAAGAACGTGGGTAATTGTCTGAGTTATGAGCACAAAATGGTGGACTGCCATGCCACTTAGCCAGTAGTTCAGCACCATGGAGAGCGTCATTTCCACAAAGGGCAACCTGGGGTGAAAATGGAGAGTGTGACACCAGCTGTTCTCAATCAAAGTAATGACTCCCCCACATGAGACTGTGCTCCTGCTTCTTTTTAAATTACTGAAATCCATTCATTTTCACAATCCAGCTCTTGTTCAGCGTAGCTAATCTCTCCATGGGTTAGACATAAATGAGTTGCTTTTGACCCTACATGCACGTTACTAAAAATCTGCTTTTAGCTATCTCCTAATCCTATTGCAAATGAATTCTGTCAAAATAACAACACCTTTAAGGATATTAGCATTTCTTTTGTTCATACAATGTGTTTCTACTTTGTTGATACAATTGCAATAAGCAGTCTCCCTGGGACCAGCCAGCTGGTAGATAATCATTACAGCAAGATATCTTAAATGGCTCTTGTTAAGTAAATCTTCAGCCTAGTTGGTGCTTTGACAGACTGACATTATTTGTGAAAACAGTGTGTATTGATGAGTTATTATTTTTTCTCAGTTTGTCTACGAGCCTGTCACTACACTAAGCTCAGCACAGCAAAATGTGAGGTACAGAGCCAGATGCCAGCTACATGGCTGTTCTCCTGACAGACAAAGTAGATTCTAGGCTACTGTTTAGTTAACTGAGATGGAAACATCTAAATCCATCAGTCCATCTATGCAACTGCAGGCTTACAATGCCAGCTATGCAGCAGTAGTGTATTCGACGAAAAAATAAAAAATAAAAGATGGTATGTAGCATTGATAAGCAGCTGATGACCATCAGTACACAGATAAAGCTTAAGGACGGGAATGAGTACAACACCCTAATCCATAGGAGCACCACTTTAGATGGAATTATGATATGAAAAACATTAGTTAAAATGTTACATAAACCCACTGATTTTGGTTTAAATGTGTGTATAGAAATTGTGAGGATACCTATCTTATGAGACAATAGCCATATTGAATTTATCAGGAATTTAACACTACACTGAAAGGATAAGAGTTATGTGGAAGACAAGAGACTGGTCGAATTGGTTCACATCCCTCAAGGCAAAATACAGTATTACTCTCTACTGCTGTCTGCAATGAGCCAGCTCCAAGTGTAAATATGCTGTGCAGCATATGTGTGGGTGCTCATATGTCGCTTATGTGTAATGTTAAATTAAAGTATGGCAATGTGCCACACAAGCACAACAAAGCTCAGTCAGGAAAAAAATACCAAGCAAATACAGCACTGCATGTAGGCACCAGAGGAAAAATAAGTTAGCAACCAGCAGATGCCAACATACATGAAAATCAGGAAAACGTGGAGTAATCTTCATGGCATAACCCGATATTCCCAGGCAAAAGAGATGGACAGATCCAGACATCAACTCACTGTCCACGTAGAAAGTCTTACCTTGCTGAACAGAAGCAGTCATCTTCAACATCTCTGCAGATAAATGTATCCAAAGGGCTTCCACAGTAGCAGGAAAAAAGGCCTCTTCCAGCTTTTAAGAGAGGTTTGTGACTATGATCCATTTAATTAAACAATTATTCCTCCACAACGACCTAAGACTAATATTCGTTTGTAAAATTAGCTTATTGTGCTGCGTGCACAGGTGTAGTAAATTTTAATTATAACTAGCAACATATGGCGCCTGACGCAAAAAAGAGTTACTGGTTTAAATAACCTGCCTTGTTGCAGGTGTATTTTCGCGTAGTTACGTATATTTAAAAAAAAAAACAAAAAAAAAAACGTTAATTTTACCAGTCGTTTGAAGGAAAAATATCAACTTTAACCAAGAAGTTACGGAGACTGTCTTGGAGCTAAGATATTTCCAAGTTGGCCTACACAGGTGTTCATGGCGGAAGTTCAATGCAAACAGGTCCAATTAGCAGGCGGAAGAGAGCAGCTGGTTAAGAGGAAGCTATGGAAAGATTGATAAAAACGCAATCAGTCGTAATGTACGGTGCTATATTAGTTAATGGGAAATTGTTTTCAGCTTCTTTACACAGTATCAATTAGAAAAAGCCTGTCTGTTGTGCATGTTAGCTACACCTTGGACCAGACACCAGACTGGTCCTTTAACAGCCCTCTGATGTTAGTGGCTGCCTGGATCTTTTTTCAGACACAGCTGGCTTTAGTAGTATTCACTCAGAAAAATTCATTATATTTACAAGGATTTGCTCAGTAGTTGTGCATTTATGCAGTTACTGTAGAGCAACCTTATCAATGATTATATAAAACGTAGATAACATACATAAATAGTGTATATTCTGCTTTGGATATCTGTAAGCAGAACTGTCATCAGCTCTTCATCATTGCTGATACCAACAACTCAAACTGTTGGGACATTTTGCTTCAAAACTTACAGCTCACTTTCAGAAGATTGATGAAACGTCAGTGGATTCACACTTTTAGTTTACTGTGGCACAATCTGAAATGATAAAAAAAAAAAAAACATTTTCCACTAATTGAAGAGTGCCAAAAATAGCATGTTCTTCATGTGGAAAGTTCTCAACATCTCGAGCAGTGCTTTGCTCGCATTCATGAATCAATAATCAGTGTTCACAAATTCTCTTTTACACTTTCTCATCCTGCTGTTTTTCGAGTTCCAGGTTGTCTGCACTCTGTCTTTTTAGTAAAAAATATTGCAACATTATAATCCAAATAAATCACTTGTTCTTCTTTTTTTTGCTGGAACAACAAACAGAAAATATATTTCACAAGGCACTTGCATACCTCAGGAAAAAGCCTCAGTCATATTCTGAACGTTGTACTGATGTAGTTTAAGATCCATGTCTCTATCCTGAATGTTTCAGTTTGATCCCCTCTACGACATTCTCAGTGCAGCTTAATTTAGTCATTCATTAATTATTATCCGATTATAGTGACTGTTGCACAAATGGCAAGGAGTGAATGCTTAGAACTTAAGAGGGTTAAAAAAAAAACACATTTTATTGACCATGCAGAGAAATGCAGTCCTACTGAAAATACTGGTCTGAAGGGGACATTTTGTAAATGAAATAAAAATAGAAAATCTTCATAAAGGATCTGCACTTCATATATATTGTGAAATAGCAATAAATTGATTTATTCTTGTCAGGTTTTTAACCATCAACAGCTTTCTACCAATATGGTGAACAGTCCTTAGGTTACAATTCTTTAATAATAATAAATGAGGATTATCCAGTGTAGCACTTTGGCAGGTTGTATCCCTTTCCATTATATCTTTGTTTAGAGGCTGATCTTTATATAATGTTAATGCTGCATTTTCTTTTAATGGTGTTCTTATACTGTATAATAAGTTTGTTTGTCTAAATTTTTAATCGTTTTACAAACTAGTTACCTAACGTTGCCTTTTCCACCTGGTTTGCATCATTTCTGAATGATAAAAGATCAAACTAGATTTAACTAAGCCTACCATGTCCAAGTATCTATTTTTGAGCTTTGATTCTTTCTGCCTATTATTCTGAACAATTTGAGTGGCAATAGGGATCACTGATGTTGCTGAAATGTCATGTTTGGGAAATATTCAATTATAAAAGATTTAAATGTAAGATACAGTGCTGAGAAATTTTTTTCGACCCCTCCTGATTTCTTTTCATTTCATCAAGTTTTAAATGATAATTGTATTCTTTGAAGCAAAGAGGTTATCTAATACCTAGATCATTGATGTGAAAAACAACAGCTTGTTCAGGTCCAGACTTTGGCTAAGTGACTCTAAAACTTTAATTTTATTCCTACTGATCCATTCACAGGTGGATTTACTCTTATGCTTGGGGTCATTGTCATACTGCATTAACCCAGTTGTGCTTGAGCTTCACCTCACAGACTGGTGACCTTTCTCCTTTAGGATTCAGGAGAGTATAATTCATGTTCCCTCAATCATGGCAAGTCGTCCTGGTCCTGAAGCAGTGAAGCATCCTGACAACATTACACTGCCACCTCCGTGCTTGACCATAAGGATGTTTGTTTTTTTAGTTTTTGGTTTACCCCAGATATAAAAGGAACATTGTCTTCCAGACAGATCAACTTTTGACTCGTCATAGAACAGTTTCCCAGAAAAGTCTGACAGCCATTAGGTGTGTTGTGGAAAAATTCAGTGGAGCCCTAATGTACTTCTAGTTTAGTTTTGACCTCACCACTCTCCCATGGATGCCATTTCTACCCAGTGTCTGTCACATAAAAATGATAATTGACCTTTATTGAGGTGTAAGAGGCCTACAGTTACTTGGATATTTTCCTTGGACTAATTTAGGAAGTTTGGCTACTTTCAGGAAGATTTACTATTATTCAAAGCCTTCTTCTTTTGTAAATAGTGTCTCACTGTGGATCTGTTGAGCGCCAGGGCCTTAAAAAAGCTTTGTAACCCTTCCCACACTGATCAATGCAGTTTGGTATCTTTCTGAAGCTAGTAACTAACAGGGCTTCATTTTTTGCTACAAAAAATACAGTTATCATTTAAATCTAATATTTTGTGTTTGCTCACATTGCCTTTGTTTTATTTAATATTATTTGAAAATGTGAAATAGTTTAGTATGAAGAAATCAGGAGGGGGCTATTTCACAGCACTGGATGATAATATTTAATCCAAAAGGTACTGTCTGTTTGACTTTTGCTTTATTCCATGTTTTAAACATTTCCCAAACAGAACCTGTTAAGTGCTTGCATTTTTTTTATCCATTAATGTGACCAATTCTGTTTTTGAGTTAATTACCTAAAATTAAACTGTTTAAATTCATCCCTTTAAAACATGAAAAATAGAAATGTACAAACCAAAACATTATTTCACTTCTGTGGCTTGTTTACTGTGCTAAAAATACTTTTGTCTTTCAGAGACAATAATTACTGCATCTTTAGCTTAGGCAAAAAAACAAAAAAACAGTGGGCAGCAGAATGCAATTACAAGGTTTGAGATTCAGAGGTAGAAAGCGCCAGACAGAAGAAAGACAAAAGTACTGCATGTGAAAAGGCTCCAGTGCTATCAGGTTTCAGGTTTGTTTTTAATTTTCTGGGATGTTGTCCATCTTTAAAATACACTGAAGATTACCGATATGCAGTTTCCTATTTTTTTTTCACGATACAGTGAGATCCTGATTCCTGTGTAATGACACTGTTATAGGATTACTCTACAAATACAAAATAAAAACAATAGCTGGCATACTATCCGTATGAAATAACCACTTTGCAACAAAAAGCAAGACAATGCCCTTACAGTCCTTAAGGATTCAAAGAGATGACATTAAAACAACTGGTTTAAGTCAACAATAAAATCAATTTAAATGCGCTATTACACAGGAATCTGTTAAATATAAAAACAAAATATTAACAAAAAAAATCTTTGCACAAGTGTAACAAAAGACTTACAATTTATCATAGATATAATGGTAACAGGTGACAAGGCCTAAAATAAAAGATAATCTCTTGTCATTCTGTCATAAAAACCTGACAAACACATGAAATCTCAAGAGATCAAGAGTGACAAAGACTCACATTTGTTCCAACAAGTCACTGTACAGCTCAGGGTGGAGTTTGGGGCTAAAAATGGTCGACAGCTTTGAAAATTCTGCAGATCAACATGCCCCCTACTTAGGAGTTCACGGAAAGCCAAGGCATTATAAAAGGTAACCTAACTCCATGTACTCTGATGGAAATAAAGTGTTAGCTTCAGAGGACTCTTAAAAAAACTTACAAAACAAACTAGTAAACAGCCAGAGGAGCATGGTGTCCCTGGTCAAATTTTAATAAGCAGAAGTCTTTCTCATAAATGGCATCCACCCACCACATCAGTCCCAGGGCAAGTTCAAAAGCCTAATGTCCAAGTTGCACAGCAAAATGATAAAAGTACAAATAACAGTAAAGAATTTCCCAGAACTTCAGTGTTTCTCTGCGTCATGTCACTTCTTCAACAGAGAGCACACTGACAATTTCTGTAACAAATGAAACCTCCAGTTTGCAATAAAATGCATCTAACTTTTCCAGTTTTCCATGCTTTAGTTTGGTGACTGGTGATTGGTTCATGTCTTGCCAAGGTCTGCAGTCTTCACGCGCATGCTGCTGGTACTGATTGCAGCCTCATGTCTTTGCAGCATTTGTCCATGTATTCCACAGAAAATACAGACTTTTGCTTCAGCTGGGTGGATGATACGTACAGTATGTACTGGGAATGCTTAAAAATCAATCATTAATGGTATCTGGAAAAGTGGTGTGACAAAATACTAGTTGTCAAAACACTTATGTGGTCACGAGGTGATAAAAAGAGTCCAGGCCTACGCATAGCTTTCCTCACAAAAAAGGCAGTATGAATCTAGTCCATAGAGCAAAAGCTGAGTTAAGAGTCAGGCTTATCATAAAAACAAAACGCTATAGCACCATAGAAAATCACTTGGCAAGCAAAAAGAAGGGCAAAAACTTATAGGCATCATGTACTGGATATCTACCGGCCATTTTCATTATCTCTGTTTATTTCCAACAAAGTGGAAAGAAATCAGTTAAACTCTGATGTAACCTAATATACAGACACCTTTGCAATTCCTTCATGCTGGGCAAGTGGACCTTGAGGTGTCATAAAATATTTATGCTGAATCTTCAAAAAGTGCAAACCCTCCTAATTATCTGATACCATTAATCAGACAAGTTTCCACTAAGCTTTACCTTGGTGACTGCCCAAACTGAACAGAAGAATTGCCAGGTGGAAATGTTGTGGCAGAGGCTGTAGAAGGATTTTGACATATGCAGAATATGGCAAAGGAGCAGAAAAAGCTAACAAAGGTTGTGCTCGTGGGACATTAAAACTTCAGTGGTAGCAGCTGAATGAAATCTTCTAAACACAATCATCTCTTGTCTCTGGAAAGCTTTCCAACTCGGACCTGCGACATGTTGGAGCAATGTGACCTCAGATGGTATAAAAATGACCCAATGGATTAGCGAGTTGAGACTCAGACGCAAGTGCCTTGGTGAGCAGGAAGTAGGGCTTTTCGGTTCTTTAAAGCCTGAGACTTGTCCTTAAAATCTGTTGGTTTCTGTTGTGAAATGTCTATCAGCGCACTGGCAATGATCAGTCCTAAAGGTGAAAAAAAATAAAGAAAGATGTGAAAGATGGGAAAAACAGGAGATACTATGATGACTGTGGTATAGTTTTGTATATTCTGGTTTGTCATGATACTTTTTTTTTTCCACTTGCTCCAATCCTCACTCACACAACTGTCTGACTAATAAATTAAGATACTAATTTCGAATTTGGATTGCAATATGGAAATATTTTAATTGAAACAGGAAAAAAGTAGAAAATAGTGACTGTTTGTGTAGTTACCTGACTGTCCTGGTGGAGGTAAGCCTGAGGGCCCAGAAGGCAATCGCATGAGGACAGTACACACAGCAGCTTTCCCTCCTGAACATGGCTCCATTGCAACAGGTTTGGGTGCACCCTGGGCAAGCAGATAGAGGAAAAAACAAACAAACACATTTTTACCAAAATGTCAGGACTGCTATACAAAAAGTCAAAAGAAGCATTCAAAATGTTGACTGGTTTAAACATTAGGGGACCATGCCAAATATAATTTCACTATTTCATTAGGTAGCGCTACAGCAAACATCATTACCTCCTGTTCTTTGAAACACATTGCGATTTTTTTATGTAGGAAAGTTATTCAATGTTTCAAAGAAAAGTTGCTCTACACTGGCTCAAAACATTTAGTTGACTCATTGTATAATTTTTGAATGACAGCTGATGTGTTTTTAGTTCACGCCCCTCCTCTTTGAGGGCCTCTCCCTGTTGTCATTATGTTGCTTAAAGGGGTCATTCCAATTATGAATTACACGAGTCCTTGTACTTTTGGAGGAAACTGAATGTATGTGACATCTGTGCATTTCTCATGTCTTTGGCGCACACAAACACACATTGTCTACATGCATACCACTTTTAACTCTATTATGCAATCTCCTAGTTCGTCTCTCAACTCCCCTGTAACCTTCCCTGCAATTTAACCACATTTACAGTAATACAGTTGCTAATGAAAAGCTGTATCCTGTGTCCTGCACAGACAATGCCACTAACAGTATTTTAAATTGACCTAATGACTTGGCTTTATCAACCAAGTGTAAATCAAAGTGGCGTGACAATCAAATGTGTAAATTTTGATTTATCAACAGCAGATGTGATGTTGACTTTTCTTTATTTGTTACCAGCGGACCAATAGTCACTAACATTAGCTGCTGGAGATGCTGCATTTAAGATAAGACGCCTTCCTCCTGACACAAATGGTTTGACTGGTCACACAACAAAAACAATTCTGTGCGTCCCTGTCAGACAGTCCGTGTGTTGAGGCAATGACCTACCCTCTGAGTTAATGGCCAAAACTGCTTGTCTCAAGCGTGAAAAACATGTCATCCTGATAATGAATGTCAAGGGTTTCACAGCATGTTTTGGATGAGGGGATACAAACTGGGGAATAATAACATGTCTGAATAGAATTGACTTTTTTTTCCTCGATGTCTACCTGAATTTAAAATGGAGATGAAAGAAGTTGCAAAATGGGAGAAAAACAGGAATGCACAAGCATCGTGCACAGCAAAAAATGAGAGTCCGGAGTGGTACACAGGAATTTCCTGTTAGTTGATTTTGTTGTACATCTCACCCTGTGTAAGCAGCACAAACAAAGCCCTGATGCAAATTTCTGCATTTTTAACAATCAATGAATCTAAAAGCCTTAATATACTAACTATGTACAATACAAAACATTTTGAGCATCAAATGTTACATGCATTTGTTTTAGCTGTCAGATATGAATTAATGTCAAAGTTCTGTTTTGCTCAATCTTTGCAGTGTGGATCAATCAAAAGTAAATGCAATCTTGTTTTCCATGAAGCATACAGTATAATTTTCGTGCAATTGCCAATTAGGTTTGCCATGGAAGAAAACAACAGACAAAAAAAAATTCTAGCAAATAAGAAATGTCACGTGTCTTGAAAATGTCTAAAAAGAAACTGAAAGAAACAGTTGGTCCCAGAAGAAAGACGTATGGCCAGCAATGCAAATGGGTGTCTGCATGTGCATCTAATAGCATAGCTGCTAATGGCAGCTAATTAGAGGATGTCAAATCCTTGCAAAATACAGATATACATGGGCTATTTTGTATTATTAGATGACAAACTAGTAATGGCACAATTTGAAGAGCACACAGTACTGCAAATGATTTATTGATCAAGCTTGTCCAGATAGAGCAGATGATTAATGAAGGTGAAGACACAGTAATAATTAGTTATCTCAAAAGTGAACTAGTTCAGTAGTCAAGTAAATGCCTTCACCAAGTCCTTTTAGTGCACTAACACAGCAAACCTAATCACATGCTATTCAATGATGTTTCTTAGATGTTCCAGATTAGTCATTCATTAAAAGAGAGCCCTTTTTCAGGATTCAAGTAATTTGCTGAGCTTATGAATGCTGTCAACACTGGAACAGGTTGTTTTCCATTTCTCTATACTACTAATGAACCATAACTAATATGTAGGGACATAAAGATGAGGGTAATAGAGAGCAGGACAAAGGAAAAGAAAACAAAAAACATCTAAGTACAAATAGAAAGTCCATTAAATGTGCAAGGGACAAACTGTTAATCAAGTGTTAAAATGATCTAAAGAACCAAACACCATGTGAAAGCAAACACAAGGATAAAGGCTGAAATAAATACATTTTGAGCACAAGAGTCATACTACACTAAGACATATTGTATGTTTCTGTATTGCAGGCAGGCTAGAGAGTCTGATTATTATGTACATTGTTGCTACACCTGAATTAAGCCACTTGTTCAGAACACAATATTTAAATGCATTTTCCCATGTTCACTTATGACTGAAAGGCAAATTAGGTCATTACTTTGTCCTTGTACATGACCATTCAAGCGATTCTGCTAATGAATAGCTAGAACAGCCACATTTGTTCAAGGGAGCTAATTTAATCTATGCAGATTTTTGATTAAAGCAGTTTTTCCCACAAATGATACCTACATTCACCACTGTGTGATTAATACTATTGGTTTTTATTGTAATATCTCAAGAATTAACAGATGGGTTGTTTTGAAATTTTGTACACATATACAGTACATGGTCACCTCAGGATTTTTAGAGATCCTAGGTTTTAATTTAGCACCACCATCTCATCCAAATTTTAATTATTTTAAAACTTTGGTTTGAAAGAATTGCAGACAGGGTGTCTCTTCTAGAGACGTGTTCGTCAGTTAGAGCAGTTGCTAGTTCCTAATCTTACGGTAGACGCGACGGGCACTCCAGACATCTTTAACCTCAGGCCCGACAGCGAGCCTGCTAGCACTAGCACTAGCGTAGCTTCATCGGCAGACGGTGGGGAGTTTGTATCCATTCGCCGGCGTCGGAAAGGCCGCAAGGGCCGGCAATCGGTTGTGTGGCCTGGTCTGCAGTCGCCTCTCCCAACTGCTAACAAGTTCTCGTGCCTTGTCGACCCTGCTTCTAGTCCTCCTGGGCTGCGTGCCTGTCCGGTGTCCGACGA
>JAUMHL010000012.1:10752498-10819245 GCA_032362345.1 Sandelia bainsii
CTGAAAAGACCGAAAAATAAAAATAAGTTAAAGAAAGTTTAAGAAAAAGACATCACAAAGAGAGAGACTGCGAAACAATGTTCAGTTTACAATATATTATATTAACATATATTTTACTATTTCCCCTCTAGTTATTCTCAGCTCATGGTATAGGAGGGAACATGACACCAGGATCAATCCTGTCTGGATTGATCACACATCACACAGTGTAATATGAGCCCTTGTATTTTAGCGGCATGCCCTGTTCTAAACTTTGCGGTCTGGCCCAATAAGCACAAAAAAAACACATGACTAGCTGTGATTTCATGAGCCCATTTGTTTGATGTTTAAACTTGAGTATGCTTTCAATTTGCCCGCCACACCTGCCAGATCCCCTGGCCAAGATCTGTGAAAACGACGATAATGCCTCTGAGGAATGTGATAACGCTTAGAACATACAGATTCTCATACATGATTGAAGCAAAGAACAGGCAGTGGGATTAAAGTGCTGACTGATGGGACATTCTGTGCTTCAAACATCTTGTAATCGCACATGGAATTTATTTTAGAGGTGCACACAGTGGGAAACCTCTTAGTTCTTTTAGAAGCACTTACACCATCTTAGATACCTTTGAAGATGACTGGAAACTGGGAGGAAGGGTTGTGAAGAGGAGGCTTCTCGAGTGACAAAAATCCCTACAGAGATGTTGGGCTTTCCTTGTGTGTATTTAGACAGTAAAGAAGTTCACATCACATTTTCCATTACTTAGGCTTCTGCTGTTAATAAAAGGAGTTTGGCAATCATTTGTATACTCAGTAAAGGAAAAAATGAAATTGCTTACATAAACATGCTAGTTATGGATATGGGATAGGTTGATATGTAGATCTAGTAGCAAGTGTGAAGCTAGCAGGAATCCTGCTGTTAACACTTTACATTAGTATGTGTTTTTAATAACAAAGATGTCCTTTTTTGATAGTCATCATGTCACATATGAAAACTGGTCAATGATAAAAAAGGAAACTGAACTCAAAACTGCCTTCTTTTAATTACATGCACATTTCTGTAACCACAAGTCTACAATTACCACAATGGAAAAAAATCAATAATATCTATACCTGCTTTTGACAGACTCTTTAGTCTGTGCAAAGGATGAAATGAAACAAGCTATGTAAAAAAGTATCCTTAAAATGCATCTGACATAAAAGGTGAAATATAAGCTTACACTTAAAATATTATAGACTTGTGTGTGGAAAAAAATCATACATTTTAAAAATTCATTATGATATCTAATGAAGTCTAATGCTTGTATATACATTGTGTAAACACAACACAGTGACACTAATGTGCATGTGCATAAACGGCTGACTTTGTTAATGAATATAAATTAGACCCAGGGGTTCCACTGCAAGGACTGTGCAGCATCCTTATTAGAGTGTTTCTACATCATCTAATCAAAATGCATAAAACAATCAGACTTTAAATAGATTACAACTTACAGTGCAAGTAAATATTGTTTATGAAGTCACAAAGATGAAGAATCAATGTGGAAGGGAGGGAGAATACTTTGTGTCTGCGAATAAATGTTTGAATAAACTCAGGAGAGAAAACAACAGATGGATAAAATACAGCTTGTTCCCTGTCATGCTGTAATTTCTTCACCCTCAATCTCTCATACAAGGAGGTCTAGAAACCCTGTGGGGTGATTTGACATTTTGTCATCAAGCTGATTATGTTTCCTGCAGGTTCATCCTTCCTCAAACCCACTGCGTGCACGCGCGCACACACACACACACACACACACACACACACACACACACACACACACACACACACACACACACACACACACACACACGACTGCTTGTGACTGCATTAGGGCCCTTCACTTTTATCCAGAGTCTATGGTCAGTCAGTCAGTCAGTGAGAAATCGAGAACAATGATATAGAAAAAGATGTGATCACATGACAACAAACAATCCAATACGTAAAAAACAAACAACTAAAGGAAGTCATGTTTTGTATATAATGAAAACTTTCCCAAAAAAAATCAAAACTGTAGCTACTTTCGTCTTGAATTTTGTCCTTTTTCTGTTTTGTGACACTATTTCACCTGGTTTTGCATGAGAATGATACAACCATATTTTAGATAAAATAAGTGCCGTCCTTCTCCCCTTTCCTTCTAAGAATTCCTGAATTTTGCTATTCATCTGTAATTTGATCGGATGGAGGCAGACACCAACTGATTGTGTGACAGCTATTCGGAAAAAGTCATTGTGGACTGGGCAGTGATAGACAGGTGCCTCGGGCAAAAGACTGTCTTCTATTCCCTCACTGACACCTACACAGATAATATGTTGGTCTATCAGCTAATCTGGGAAGCACACCTTGAAATAAAATGAACATATGCACAGAAACTGCATGATGGTTGCAGTATATGTCACTGAACATCAGTG
Organism: Sandelia bainsii; assembly: GCA_032362345.1. Classification (NCBI taxonomy): domain Eukaryota; kingdom Metazoa; phylum Chordata; class Actinopteri; order Anabantiformes; family Anabantidae; genus Sandelia; species Sandelia bainsii. Next base: position 10,754,932 of record JAUMHL010000012.1, read on the forward strand.
TTAGGTATGAAATAACAACACTAAATGAAAACCATTGGTTCCAAAACATTTATGGCTAACTTACAAGTGAGTTTTGAGTGTAATGGGAACAACAGTGATATAACTTCATACGTTCATTCAAGCGTTCAATGCAGCCAAATAGCCCATGATACTGTCATGGATTGAACATACTGACAACAGAAAAGCAGGCAGTGCCTAACTAGAGTAACTAAAGCTTTGTAAAGTGACTCCTTTCAGAAGACTGAAGGCAATCCTTTGAAGCAGAAATGCCGATATCTAATTTAAAACACACATTTTGCAATTACAGTTCCATCCTTCTAATTTATTCACACTTTGGCGTGCTTTTGAGACAACCCAATAGCCTCATTTTAATCATTTCAATGAGTAAAGATTTCCATCTGAGCTCTCAGGATGAAAAATCATTAAGAGCCCTCATATCTTGATCGCCCACGCCTTTCCTTTAGATGGCACTTGCAGAGCAATATGCACCTATTTAAACGGTTACTGGCAGTTCATTTGCCACTTGAAAAAGGAAAATCACTGCCTTGAAGACACAAGAACAGAACAGGTTCAACACACTCAAGCAAGTGTGAGCGTGTTTATTTTAGTCATAAATAAATAAATAAATACTTACCTGAAAAATGTCACAAAGAACTGGACTAAGTCCATGATGCTGTTGTGTTGGGAGAAGGCAATCTACAAGAGAAAGGGGAGAGAATGACTTACAATCAAGCAAATACTAAGACTGAAATATTAAAAGGCATGATATGAACATGGGACATACAGAACACTATCATGCAAAATGTCAGTGAGATCATTCTCCAAACCTGAACATATTGCTGTATATAAAAGATCTTGCAGATTTCAAACTCCTATTAACAGTAAGATAATTCCAAGAGGGAAAAGCCCAGTGAACTTTAACTTCATTCTGACTGAGCTCTTCCAGTTGACCTTTGACATTGTGAAGGGGTTAATATGATATGGTGTCGACAGGTCAAGTCTGCATAAAAAGTTGAGTGTACCTGCTAAAAGGTCACTGACAAGACTCTGAAAGGCCTGCAATGAAAGCTTCTGGCTGTGAGAGAAATGTCTGTCTGAATTCAGTGGAATAAGATAAAAACAAGGCAAAAAGCTTTCTGTTGGGAAACAACACACATCTAAAATTGAATTAATTCGACCCACTTTCAAAAATTGCTTTCTGGGAAAAATAAATAAATAAATAAATAGATTTGGTGAGAAGTGTGAGCTTTGACATCTATCATCTCCTCCTTTCCTATATTTCTAAATGCAAAAATAAAAACGAAAAAAAATTCAAAATAAATTTACATAAAACAAATTCCCAAGTCGCACACAGAAACCTATCAGCTGTTAAGATGAATAAATAACAGATAGTGTCTGTTACATAGCTGTATGTATGTCACAAATATATTTCAGATTAATTAAAAGAAAAAAAAAAGACAGTCAGCTACATGTAAATTATATCTGATAGGCCACATCACAGTGACAGGTCCTTTTCCCAGAAAGCATTACACAACACAACGTCATCTACAGAAGTACTGAGCCTCTGGTTGAAAGCACCTTACAGTAGAGTACAAAATTGTGCTTCTACAGGTGGATTATTTGTGTCAAGCTGGTGCTGGTGTTTTAAAACAGCTGGAAAGTGTAAATCAGAGAAAATCACTTGTTGAAACATGACACAGATTCATTACTACAGGTATTAATATTTATTGTATTCCTGAATTGTGTAAAAGACAAGCTAAAACTAGCTCAACTAGCATTTTAGCTGGGATCAGGTGAAAGGTATGTGCATGTTATGTAGCAGGACAGAGTCTTTATTTAGTGACAACTTCGGCTACCTTTGACTTCTTTAAGCAGAGAATGAGAAGCACTGATCTAAAACGAGATGGTCACTGACATGACTAACATGGTCCAGAAGCAGACAGATGTTTTTACTTCTTTTCAATAGTTGTCTATTTAGCGCTGGGACTCCTGTTTTCCATGAGGTCAAGGTCATACATTTGGGGTTAATTTAATTTCAGTTTATCAATTTCGGCCGATCAATTACATCATTTGATTTTAATTTTCTCTTACAAGTGAACCTTTTTTATATAGAGCACACAATTATACTGACACATGTTGATGCCACATTAACACTTCAGTTCAAAGCTTTTTAAAATATCTTCATCTGCATTTAAAAGTTTATTTTAAATGGGTGAGTATTAACTACAATAAGTCTCACAGGTGTAGTCTGAAATACTGATTCATCTCCTCCGGGCCTACACTCTCATTCCTGCATCATGAAGTCAAGCAAGGAAAACAAGGCCTGATCCTGTTACAGAAGCTATTTCCTTTAACGGCTCAGGCCAGTCCATAATAAATAAGAGACTGTTGGCCAGGAAATCTAATAGAAAACTATTACAGGGCCACCTCCACGGATGGACCGACCTCAAAGATATTATTACCCCATCATGCTCGACTCATCTACTATATGAAAGAGAGGGACAGAACAAATAAAAAAATCAATATTTGGGAGTGGGCTAATTAGCAAAAAGGGTATTGTGTACTATTATTAGGAATGATAATTGTAGCTATCACATTTCTTTGTAAAAGCTTTTATTTCTCACTTAAACACATCATTTTACAAATAAGATTGTTGCAGACAGTGCTGTGAAAACGTATTTGCCCCATACCTGATGTGTTTTTTTTTGCATATTTGTTACACTTATATTATTCAGATCATCAAACAAATTTTATTATTACACAAAGATAATCCAAGTAAACAAAAAGCTGATTTTAAATCATGATTTCATTTATTAAGGGAAAAAAGCTGTCCAAACCTGCCTCTGGCCATCAGTTCTTGACCTCAAGCTCAAAGCACTTGGGTTATGCACCAGCACAAGGTTTTGGAGTGGCCTAGTCAAAGTCTGGATTTAAATCTGATTGAGATGTAATCTCATATATATATATTTCTGTAAGAAATATTATTAACTTTGTTTCTTCTCTCTTTCCTAGTTGTGCCTCTCTATCCCTCTCTCTCTCTATATCTTTCTGCAGGTATCCTCGACCTTGGAGCTGTGGTTGCTAGTCCTGCCAACCTGAGAGTGCTGTTTGTGAATTGTTGTTGTTTTGATCTCTGTTGCCTGCTGTTCTTTTCTCTCTCCTCTTTCCACTCAGCCCAACTGGTCGAGGCAGATGGCCGCCCACCCTGAGCCTGGTTCTGCTGGAGGTTTTCTCCACTGTTGCCTAGCGCTTGCTCGAGTGGGACTGTTGGGTTTTCTACAAATATTCTGTCTATATATTTTGTGTAAGGTCCTAAACCTTACACTGTAAAGTGCCTTGAGATGACTTATGTTGTGATTTGGCGCTATACAAATAAAGTTGAATTGAATTGAATTGAATAGATGCTGTGGCATGACCCTAAACAGGCTGTAAGTGCTCGGAAACCCTCTAATGTGGCTGAATTAAAACAATTCTGCAAAGACGAGTGAGCCAAAATTCCTCCACAGTGATGTGAAAGACTCATTGTCAATTATTGCAAACAGTTGTTGCCACCAAGGGTGGCACAACCAGTCATTAGGTTTAAGGTGCAAATACTTTTTTTCACAGCACTGTACAAGAAACACTGACTGTTATTTAACCAAAAATAAAAGCATACATGCAAAAGTCAGTGATCATACAGAATGATGTTAAAGTTGTAAAGTATAACTGTTATTTCAGGTTCAATCTACCTTTCATTAATGAGGAATTTTGAGACAATTATTATTTAACTTTTAAACAGATTAAAACTACAGTGAAGTTTACATGGCTGCAGTCAGTTATAGTCATCTGTGTACCTTTCGATATGTGTAGAATGCTGTAGGACCTGTGCCTTAAACCTCTGGATTTTCATTACTATAAAGTCACTGCACATCACCTTAGTGCTTTGCAGTCTTCAGTTTCATTTAATATTATAGGCTGTAAGACTAAACATGTTTTTGACAACAGCTTCATTTTTGTTTTCTTGCAGACTCAAAAATCAAATGTGCATTTTTCCTGGTGTTGTATTCTCACCCTGTCCACCACATCAAAGCCTCAATCTTCTCCATTCAAAGCAAAGTCTAGAAAAGTTTAAATGGTGCTTTGACTTTGCCTTCTAAAAAAAACAGCTGTGCACCTATGGACGCTAACCATCGCTCATTAAACCTGTAATTAGAATGAAGTGCACGTCAAATTACCCTGAGCAACAACAGAGCTCTGCATCTGTAAAGGTGGCTTCTCTCTTCTGCACTCTTTCTGTATACAGAACTGGGCTCATTGTTCATAAACAAGATCTTTTTTAACACACATAGTGAGCAATATGAAAACTGACAACGAAAGACATGAGAGAGAAATAAATAAATTACTGTGTTATCTGCTTCATATGTGTCAGCTGAAGGTCACAAGCACAGTCCTTACCTGGATCTTGATGGGCCATGAGAAATTACTGACGTAGACATAAAAGGTGATATTGGGGTTGCTTCTAAAGGTGAACTTCTCACAGGAGAAACTGTCTCTGTATTCCTTGATGTTAGTTTTGGACACGATCGGTACTTCCTCTCCAGAGATGGTTCCAGCTGTTGGGGCAAAAAGTTCGTGTTCAGCACACTGTCATTTGGTGATCATTGAGTTCCCCTACATACAGAGATGGAGTTGGACCAACTGCAACGTATTATTATGAATCCATTACTGGGTTTATCAAGTCATCTGGGACAACGGGAAAGCTCTCATGAGCAATTATTATTGTGTCTTAAGTGCATTACACTTCTTTTTGGTTGACCTAAGACAGTAGAGCTTTACTGTGTAATTGCAAAGTGTCCATATTTTATTGTTAAATGGACGTGAACGTGGGAGAAAAGCACTGCTTGAAAGAGGGACTGAAATGCTGCTGTCCATAGGTCATAACCAAGGCAAATCGCTAAATATGCATCATTTTAATCCATATTACCACTATCAGTTATTGCATTTAGCATGTCTGAGACCTAGACTTTGTCATTTTATGCCCTCAGAGTGGATGTAGACTGCATAAGGGCAACAAAACTGCACAAATCAACTATTTATTATAGTATTTGCTTATGTGTTATTTCTTTTCTGCGTAAATATTACAACAGCCTGAGGATGGTACATAAATGGTTATAAAGGTCAATTCTATTCAATTCAGTTTATTTATATAGCTAAATCACAACAAAAATCATCTCAAGGCATGTTACAGTGTAAGGTTTAAGACTTTACAGAATATAACTATATATAGTTATGCAGAAAACCCAACAACCCCATACAGAATAATGTCATATTTGACATGATTTCAAGGGACAATTAATTTTCTTCCAGTAAGATTCAACAGGGTCAAAAATTAATACCAAACTTTGGAGACTGTCTTGTTTATGAATGCTTAATACTCATCCTGAAATAAAAACTAATGCATTTGCAAAGAAAACTCTATTTTCCATCTATCTAAATCATTCAAGTCATTTCTTATTCTTCGTCATGTCAGTGGGTCTTCTACATTGACATTCCAACCCACAGCTCTGAAACAAAAGAACTGAAAATGACAGCTTGAGTGTGTCTACGTGAGCAACGTTTATCTTAATTGAAATCACCCTCCTCACCCCACCCAAAGGCGCTTCACACTCGTCGATTGTGAAGAAGCTACCGCTCCTTCTGAGACACAGTGTCTTTGCAGGGGAAAGGGGACCCAACTTCAAATATTAATGATGACGCTCTCAAAAGGTTAAGGTGGTGGAGGGGTGCACAGGAGGTTAACAGGTTTCAGTGGCTGGAAAATGTCAGAGTTGTGGGGATGGAGAAAGCAGCAGATGACTTGAAAGGAAGTTAATGTACAAGATAAACAGTGGCACTGGACGACTGCAGTGTCCTTGGATGTCTTTCCTTAGGGGACCTATAATATCCATTCAACAGTGACACAGTACACACTAACAGAGTGGAAGTGTGTTGTTGTTATATCTATTATACCCACTGACTAAATGATTTATCTATTAAGAAATGAAAACCTATTAAGCAACATTAAATACACGATTTCTAAAGCCCCTGACATCTAAAGCTACAGTTAAGTAAATGTCTTGGCAACCAAACTGTATGATCTAAACAGCATTATTTTGTCAGTACAATTATAAAGTGAATAACAATGATCAAACAAGGGTTTTTGACTGAAACCCTTGTAATATTTAGGTCTATTTGAATGGCATATTTCATTATTTCAGCAAATAATGTGTGGGTGACTGTTGAAATGACAACAAATAAAGACATATCTCATCAACCTGAGTCTGTGTTTGACCTGTTTATACAAATCAGTATATGTGGATGAAAATGGTTTCTTAATGATGCTCAGGCTAAATTGAGTGCAAGGCAATTTGTGTGGGATTGACAAATTATGCAGTAGGACAGCCGGGCTAAACATCCTCAGAGATTTTTAATATGTGCTTTGCTGACCTTTCAATGCTACAAAATATTGTGGTTTACTATTGTGCAAATGTTTAAAGCACCCTAATGTAAGTTCCCTCTTGAGGTGACACCCCCAATATGACAATTCTAGTTGCTTCTTGCAAATGTTCAAATTGTTTAAAATATGATTATCTATTTTCACAGATTAATTAGTGAATTTAGAAAACAGTGAGAGCATGGGAAGAAAACCTATTGACCAATGACCTGTTTAGAGTTGCAGGGTTTGGAAAATCTATCCACATAGCTCAACAAAACCTTTCTTGTTACTGGATTCAGTATATAAATAAGTAGACCAACTATTCACAGTTTTTACCTCATCAACATGTCTACTGTGGAATAGAAGGACAAAAACAGACTGAAGTGTTTCTAAAGCACATTAATTATTCACTACAAAATCAAGTAAAAGTACCTGTTGATCCCACCGACCAGGTAATATTGAGATTGAAGTTGTTGGATGCATTAATGGACATGTCCAAGTTCTTGTTGGCCTTTAGATGACGAACATAAAAACAAAAAATTAATATAAAATAAATGGTATTATCACACAAAGACACAACAGCCTCTTTACAGGTACATAATAAAAGCAGACACTGTAATGAGGTTATGAAGCCTTCCGAAAGCCTTGAACAGAGCAGTTAATGATCATCAGCACTAAATGTGTGGATCTTTGACAGAGTGCTGCACTCTGAAAAAGACCAATTTCTGGTGTCACTGATTCTGTTGCCAGACTGAGAACTTTGATTTCTGAAATAGTTACCTGCTCAGGTGAGGCCATAAAGTTGATGGCAGTGTAATGATTATCATCTTCCTGGATGAGACTGAAGGTAAACTGGTAGTCGATCAGCAGATTGTCTATTTAGAAAAATGAGACAGGCGAGAAAAGGCCTTATATCCTTCCCTGTCACTGGAGAATACACTGCACATAAAAAGAAGTGACAACTTTCTGAGTAATACGCACAATCTGAGCTGCCGGTTGTTACGCTACTAGAGACTACTATGACAGCATAACTATATAGAGATGTATGCTATGTGATGTGATCAAAAGAAACTCGCATGTAACAGTCTCACTGACGAAGACAAGTGAAATCAAAATGTCTGCAATCAAATCCAATGACTGCAATCAAGTGTACAATTTTCTCATCAAGCAGAGAACAACTAGGAAGATCTGACCCTCACAACAAGCCCAAAAAAAATCCCCTGCAGCGATTAATGACATATTTTTAATCAAGTGGATTTTCACATAGAAATTCACTATTTTCCAGGTTTCTGTTTCTTCAGTCCATTTTGTAGCGTTAATCAGTGTTATGTATGCATGAGACAGAGTGTAATCATTGTACAAACATCTTAGATGACAATAGAAAGGGACATCAGAATCACTAGTTATAGTGATCAAATCAAATAATACACAGTGGATACACAGTTGGATAAGGTCGCAGTCAATGTAGCTTGTTGATCCACAGTCAACAGCCTCATGGAGTGTCATGTTTACAATACAATGCAAGAGAGATGAAACAAAGTCCCAGTTGTGTGTAGAGGTTAAAACAAGCTTCAGGCTTTTTGTTTCCTGTCTTCCTCTCATTGAGCCTGATGTCAGGTTATGGCATTTCAAAAAGGGACAAAACCTTGGCAATGGCTCTGTTGTCAGTAGCAGAGTGTTGAAAGGCAGATAACAAATCACTAAGTACTGCAGCACCGTGAAGGACACAACATCATGTCAAATAAACACACAAAGCACAAACACCAACATGTACAGCTCACACAGAAATACAAGCACAGATGTGCTACCACTCAACTTGATGTAATTTTTGCATCACTCACTCTTACAGAGTTTTCTGTACAAGCTAACATTTAGTCAACTTTGTAAATGAATAAATGTGTAGGTGGGTGACTGAATGATTGAGTAGACAAGTTGAGAATTTTTACTCCTTCATCTCCTTGATTAGCTCAATCACTCACTCCTGATGCACTTGACATTTTCACGACAAGTCATTCTGACACCGAACAAGTGCCCCTGGTGCCAAAGTGCTAAAATGCCCCATCTGCCCTAAGCGGAAGTGGAGAAGCGAAAAGAGAGACAGAGGGAGGGGAGTCAATGCATGTGTGCATGTGTCGGGGTGCATATGAGTCGTCTCTTCAGCAAGTAGCTGTCCAGTGGAGAATTACTCACAGTAACAGGTTCCTCTGAGTGGATTGCCAAGGTAACGGTTTTCTGAATCACATCTGCAGTGAAGAAAACACAGAGGGAGAGAACAAGATGAAGAAGAGTACTAACAGATTGAGAGCAAGAATACCTCTTATCAGGAGCAGGGTGTGCCAAGCACCAGCGCATTAGCTCCTGCTGTTGGCACCTTATCAAGTCTCTTAGTTCTGACAAAGAGGAAATAATCTGATAGTTTGTAAAAGTTAATTACATTTTTTTGTTTATCATAGCAACACAGTCACATGCAACCATTTTTACATACCACCACATCACAGAGCTCAGCGTGTGGCAACTGAAAGTACTGCAATACAAAATTCAAAACAGGCTAGACGAAGCCCAGGGCAAGTTTAACTTTGTTTCAAACTGAAGCTTAATAACACACAGCGTTAGGATTCGGGCTTGATAATCAAAGCTCGGGATGAGCATCTTCACAACGCTTGCAGCACATAACTTGTTTACTTTTGATTGGAAAATGATTGTTCCATTACATGTGATTCTCAAAAGCAAAACGTTTGGAAATATCCCTGTCCCAGAGTAGAGTTTTGTTTTTTAAAGTAGATATATCTCAAAAATTAAGCATGAATACAAAATTACATAAAGATTATATTTATAGAATTACAATTATTTACTACATATAACATAACTTTCTTTTTTTAAATGTTTGTTCTGTTTTTAATTTATATGTAATTATAAGTGTTGTATATAAATCACACATTTTTCTTTAAATACAAACTACTTCTAAAACATTTAAAGAATTGTTTTGTGTTATGTGCATTCATTACAACATTTTTATGAAGCAAGGAAATTCCATAAAATTTCTTCTGTAAAGACCTAATATATATTTTTCCAGTTCTTATGACAGCTATAAACAAATACAAAGCAAATAAATAAATATCTATGTACCAAAACTAAAACCAGCTTGTAATTTGTATTTAAGAAATTCTATAAAAAATATCCAACAAGAACCACAAGAAAGTATGAAATTAATCTACAGTCCAGATTCAATTAATCTACAACTTCACCTAACGGGCGTCTTAATCCTGGGCTCAACATGATGTAAAAACTGGACAATTACCAGGTTCCATTTCCTTCCAAGTCATTCTTGTTGGTTGACAAACACAAATGGCAAATCCAGAAGCATAACTCTAGACAATAAAAAAATCCTCTACTTCACAGATATTTCATCTATTCTTATTTGTTCTGGTTCTGAATTTTTTAAAAGCTGTGAATAGGTTTCAACATCCACAGACGGATATCAACTGTTCCGAGGGTGCGTATTTGAGTTTTATGACACTCAAGGTTTCCAAAGTCTTGTAATGAGGAGTAATATATGGCAGTGTTCAGTGAAAAGCAGTGCTCTTTATCTATGCTGTAACGAAGGTTTGTAACGCATCTCTCTGCTCGGTCTCTCAATCTTTTCTACAACTGTTTACAGTTTGCTCTGAATTACACCGGCATCACTCTGTTACACTTCACCTGATAAACAGGATGACAAATAAACTAAAAAATGACAATGATTCAAAATTAACTAGCAATTTTCACACTGGCTTCGGTTTTTAACAGACAACCAATTAGACTTGTTAAAATGTGAACATCAGAGGTGACGCTGAGAAGTCGGACAGGACACTGAGCGAAACAAAGAACGAGGGACGAGCAAGCACTGAGAGACGTGGATGCCACTGAGGAGGAGGTGGCTGTCAGTGATGTTACAGTGAACAGGCCTGACTCAGCCTCTAAAAATAATCCAATACGGGATGTTTTGCAGCATTCTGGATTCACGAGACAGACGGTATCACAGTCGAAGGTACTACGACACTGAAAATGTCAGTCAGGTGCGGGTGGAGGATGTGTTATGTGATCTGATGTGTTTTAACACCATAAATATCATCAGATACAAATACAGAACGAGTGTAGAGTGGAGGAAAAAAAGTTGTAAAAACTGTAACACACACACAGTTTATAGACTACGATGACTACATTACTGATGAAAACATAAATAACATTCTGTGCAGGGGCAGTAAATGCATCCTGTAACAATATTAACTGACCTGATCGAGAAATATTTAAATTGTATATTGTATATCTAACCAGCTAATTCTGAAAGACAAGCATCAGCTCTCTGAATGATCTAATAATGGCAGGAAACAGAGCTGGAGAGTAGCCAGGTCTGGCGCTCCCACTGTTAATGTTAAACAGCCAAGGACACGGTAGGGTGTTCATTTACTACGGTACAAAGGATGGAGGACAAATGCCACCACAGGCTTTTGAACCTTACAGAACATCACTCCTGGAGCGTTTCAACTGCCTAACATTTGCAGATGGCAAAACTCACACGTACCCACATGGTCATCTCTATGAGTATAATGCAATTAACTCTGTAGGGTATCTTAATTTAATCTACACCTGCATGTATGCGTGCACACATATGAACTCCAGGCAATCCCCCTCCACTGTATCTTAATATGACCTATATTCAGCTTGAACCTTTGTCTATGCTTCTGTGCACTGTGTGATTTAACCTTCCAAATACACACACAAACAGAACAAATGTGCTATGAACCCAGACAATGTCCTTCACACATATGCAGGCCACAGCAAGCGCACACGCATGTACACTTTCTCAGAGCTACCCTCTGTTACCTACAGAACAATAAGAATCCTGCATGAAGTACATGTATGCATCCAAATGAGCACTATAATAGGAAATATTTCCCTCACTGCTCCTGTTCAACTCATTACTAACACAGCGTGGACCTCATCAATTGTTTTCAAAAACAATTCTATTCTGCACTGATGCACCCTTCACTTGATTACGGCGGCTATTATTCTGAGCTACTAATGGCATCGGTGGTTGCACTGCATGTGTGTCTGAAAGCATGCCCGTGTGTACCTTTGTGCTGAAAAGACAGAGTATCCTTGTACCAAGCTTTTTGTTTAAGGACTACTGCCGGGGATGGTGTAAGTGAGTGTCTGACAGGGGTTGAGCAAGACACTGATAACATGTAATGAGATACCAAAAATTATATTACAAAAATGGAACGGCAAACACACCACCCTAACTGTTAGTCAATACATACATCCTAATTAGGTTACAGTTGAAAAAAGTGATTACTTGATTACCCTAACATGTTGAAAAATGAAAATGCATCTTGATTTTAAGATTAAAGACACTGCTAAAATAACGGCTGTTTATAATGATTACATCAATCTAATTACAGTCTGTAAATGGGACTGAATTAACAACATATTCTGGTGGTTTATGTTTCTGGCAAAATTTTAAGCTCATAATCACTAATGGGTTGCAGGAACCTTCCCAAAGCTGGCTCAGGGGCTGTGTAGGCACATCCTCCCTCTAAGTGGCTGATGATGATTGGCCTGCTGGTGCCTGGCCCGTTCCGACTTTCCACTCTGATTTTGCAGGGTAGAAATGAGTCGTTGAATCCACTGTTAGCCACCTGCTATGTGAGTGTTGCTCTGTATTGTACCACACTGCATTCCATCTGGTAGCAGAAATTAATGTGACATTTTATCATTCGAGCAAAGTGTCATTTATTTACTCTCAAAGTCAACACAAAGCATTGGGGTTTAAAGAAGTCTCACTTGTCTTTATCCTTTCTTCCCTTATTCTGAGCACTTGCCTTTGTATTCTTTGTCTTCTCTCTATTCCCTCACTCTCTCTTTCTCTTGTTCCCTCATCACATGCGTTTGCTCACTAAATGAGATTCTTGCATATTATGAAAGCATATTAACGCTTTGATGCTATTTCACTTGTAATTTCGAGGTGATGAAACTGATTAACTTTATGTCTCTATAGGTGATGTCTTTGTTGAAATGCAAGTTGAAAATCTGTGAAGTTGCCCTCTAGCTAGTTACATTAGTTAATTACATGTTCCGAATGTTGGTCTACTTCTTAAAATACAAGAACAAGAAATAAATTTGGGTATTACAAAACATTATTTATCAAAGATTATAAAAAAGACATGGAGAACCACAACTTCATTTAAGATTTAGTCTCACTAGTAGCATTATATAAGTAATTATATACTATATGTAATTCCCTGTGCACAAAGAAGATACAGTAAGTTACTTTTGCTGAGTAGGTAGTAGTAAGTAGTAAGAGGTGTCTCAATAGCTGAATACTGCTTTTTGGGCTCTTATTCGGCGAATATCCGGATATTCTGTCAGGGGGTGGGGACAATAAATAATAAAATGAGGTGAGGTTGGTAGCACAGTTGCCACAGTTATAATAGCAGCACACACATTTTAATATTGTTGTGTGTATTGTTGTGTGTGAAGAAAGTTAGTTTGTCCACATTCTCTGGTAAAAGCAAACTTCTCTTTTAGTTCATGATGTAGCAGCGTTTGAAAAAATGCACTCCGACGTGGTTGAAGCAGCCAGATAACAACAGTAAACAAACATAGTGTTTAGAGTAACAGTCGTTCTTTTGCTTCTACCATGCAAGCGGGTCAGAGTGAACTTTTGTCATGTCTCACAATTACTGCTCCATTTCCATTCATGCTAGAAATGCCACCATGGTAGGCCCGTTTCAAATGACATATCTGGCACTCAGTTTTTGTCTTGTCGTGCTTAAAAGTGCTTCCATGAGTGAGAGGGATGTCAGGCTCCCAAACTGCGATATGACATAAAATATGACAGTATTTAAAATGGCATTTTGTCAAAGGCTGCAAATTAATTTCAATATTGTGAGAAACTGTACAGTTTAACCAGTAAAAGATGATAAAACCTCAGCACAGAGTGTAGAGATTTTGAGGACATGATTTTGGAGACAAAGACAGAGAGAAAGGCGAAACCATATCGTGGCGTGTGGGTGTGTATGTGTTTGCCAATGACCTCCTCCATAACTCTTACTGCATTAGAGGTATTAAAAACATCAGGGTCTATTGTGCTTACAACTGAGAAAGCAGGCAGCTAAGTGGAGATGGCCCTCCTACACCGAGGGAATCCACAGTGTCAGCACAAATAGTCCTGAAGGTGGAGTTTCTGTCTGATAATGTCAACTGACGGTTATCTGTCCTATAGGCCTCTGATTAATTACAGCATCAAAGCTTCACATGAGAAGAAGCCGGGCTGCTCTCAGTGGTCAGAAATCGATGCACATGACCCCATCATGAAAATCATAAATCTCTCTAGTGGTCATTTGAATTATTTGATTTGAAAATTTACTGCTGGCTGTTTTGTTTTCTATAAGAACCATAAACTCGCCATGTTTGAAATCCCATTATATAATTAAAACAAAGGGTTACTGAAAGTCAAACTGTGTCACAGTTCCAAAATAAATCAAGTCAATTTCAATTAAATAACAGCAAATAACAACTAATATAATATTACTGCACTAACATAATAACTATTATACCAGAGTGAGTATATATATACTATTTTACCTTAGTGTCATAGATATGAACATTACTTCTGGTTTTTCACAGTTGGAGGTATGTGTGAGAGCATGTGGTTGGAGTACTCACAGCTGGCACTGGTCTCCTTTGATTCCTTTGGTGGTGCAGAAGCACTTGCCAGTTAACACCTGGCAGACACTAGCATGACCATTACACTTACAGGCTGGAAGAGGAAGAGAAACACAGATGGAAAAGAAGGTGAGAAAGAGCGTAACAAAGAGAACAGAGAGACAAAGACTATGTTTATTGTGCTAAAGCTGAATATGTGGATACAGTGAGGTTTGATTTGTGTGTGCTTGTGTTAATACACATGATCAGTTAAGACATTTGCAATCTCAGTTTAAACCTTTGGGTTCAGCATCTCCTGAGAAAACAATAAAGCCTACAATTCCCACAATCTGTGTAATAACAGTTGTTCCCCTCTCTTTTGAGCCCTAGACCCTTGCAATGTTAAGCTATGCTACCAACATCTCTTCTGCTATACTGAACACACAGACATGAAATTGATATTGATCTGGGCATCTGGTAAACAAGTGTATTGCCCAAAAGATTGGCTGAACAAAGATCAAAGATCTGATACATGATGGAGAAAAATATTCCCGCTCTAGATAGGACACTATGATACACGCAAGACATGTATGTGTGTGTGTGTGGAATATATAGAGTGCAGAAATAGATGTGTGGAAGATGAGTGAATTGGCTCCTGAAATGGTTATAGTGCTCCATGCTTTCACGTTCGCATTTCCAGGACAAAACACTGATCTAATCCTTTCAGTTCACTAAGCTTTAAAAAACTGACAAGGTGTATTACATAAGGGTCAGTGAACACTGTTCCCAAGATTGTACATATAAATTTTTCAGGTGACAGAGCAGCTTTTGACTGGGTGTCTTAGTACTTTGTCCTGCACTTCTTGTTATTGACAGCTGGTGAAAAAGGGATTTCTTCTTCTTCTTTTACTACGTGCAAGACACACTAAAAAGGTTCTGCTAAATGTGAAACCCCACACTGAATATGCGATAGACTGCTTGTTTTCATGACTGCATTGATACATATGCATGTACTAATAGAACATAATCATTTTTGAGTCATTTCATCCCAAGGCTCCATAAAAATGAGAAGAATATTTCCTTCATAGATGCTCACCTGTGTAGTTTCACTTTACATGTTACGGTTATAGTCTGTGCATTAATGATGGTGTCTGAGACCGCAAAGCTCCCAGGCATGTAGGTGTTTGAGTGTGTGTGACAAGTCACACAAAAGCCTCCATGTAATTTCTCAGGAATGCTATTCATGTCTCATAAGGGGCCAGTGTAGGTAAATCTCCTGTTGACATGGAAGCTGCGTTACCAGTCCATCTACAATTCACTTAATTGAAAGACACCCTGAGACAGTTATCAAATACACATAACATTATTTTATATGTGATTTAATTTTTCTGTGATGTTTACACCCATTACATTAAATACAGCAGCCATTATGTGGTTTTGCTTTGAAAACAGGATTGCTGTATAAATTATGGCTTGCAGTCACTCAAGGAAATGTATTCTGCATTAAACAGGAGCGACAGATAATACATTTCCATTCTGCGTTTGTCAGAAACTCAATCAAAACTATCCAGAGACAAAAACCTGAAAACCACATTCCGAAAACTTGCAAAACAAGTAATATCTGTTATGATTTGAGTAAAACTGTCGTTAAGTGTGAACATTTCCTTAAAATTGTCAACTACACAAGTAGCAGTGTGGACATCTCTTGATCATGATACATGGTGTATAGACATTCCTTTTTTCTACAAAGCTACATCTAATGGAGGAGAAAACACAAGGTGAGAATTTGACCTTCAATTGCACCTGCAGTTCCCACAGTGCAGCACATCTGCTCTACGCTTACTCCGGTGTTAATCTTGACATTTCACTGCCTTTATGTTGCAGAACCAAAAATAAACCAACACAGCTCAAACATTTACATTGTCTTATTTTTCTTTATGAAACAGACATGTTGTCACTAATTCTAATCAATACACTATAGTGCCCTCTGTGGGTTTTGAGGTTGTATTACTGCATGTTTGTCACGCAACTACACTAATTAGAATTCAAGTACATGAAATTTTACCTTTCATTCACACAAAACAGGAAAAGAAAATGTACAGAGGAATAGAGGTGAATTGTGTTGTATTTCTTTAAATTTAATGTTGATCTGTTGTTAACTGAAATGAAAAGCTCACAGGTGAATGAGAAAATGTTTGGGGGGTGGGTTGAGATTAAAATGCATCACTTGACTGCTTCATCAAAACAATAACAAGTAAATTCATTAACTCTCGTGTGTGCAGAATAACTAATTTCTGCAGTGATGCAACACTTACCCTGGCATTTGCCACCATTGGTCGGGTCTCCATGGTAACCAGGCATGCAGGTCTGGCAGTGAGGACCGGTGGTGAGGTTACGGCACTGTTCGCAGACGCTGCCGTTCACACACATGCTGTGGCCATTACACTGGCATGCTGGGGAAGGAAACAGAGAGGTTTTGCAGCTGCTGGTTCAGAGTCAAGTTCACTGGCTTAG
This sequence comes from Sandelia bainsii, assembly GCA_032362345.1. Taxonomy (NCBI): domain Eukaryota; kingdom Metazoa; phylum Chordata; class Actinopteri; order Anabantiformes; family Anabantidae; genus Sandelia; species Sandelia bainsii. The sequence continues at coordinate 10,771,586 of JAUMHL010000012.1, forward strand.
CATTTTACAGCTGCCTTTTAAATAGATATTTAGGACATAAATGAACATAAAGTTTCAGATTTTGACACAAAAAGCAATCAGTGACTACCACAGGTACTCTGTCTTTACTGTGGGTTATACTGGGGGCAGAGAGAAGGCTACCACAGAAGTAAAATGAATCTTATTTTTTATTATTTAAAACAAAGTGGATTCATTTTTGCAAACATACTTGCTCACACCCTCTACGTGTCTGCAAGGAACATGCAGAGATTTTTTTTTATAATTTGTGCCGGAATCACACAATCATTCTGATCATCCTCCCTGCAGCTAACGAGGACCTAGGATTTGACTCCAGGCTGACACAACTTACATCTAAGATTGTTGCCATTGCTTCTTAGAAAAAATAATAAATCCATCATTTAATCTGACTTCCCTTTTAAAATAGTTACAATAACAATATCTAAAACTCTAATGGAAATGAAAATACACATAACAGTTTATTTTATGTAAGACTGATTTATAAGTTAATCTACTGTATATCCATAATACTTTTAGCTATAAGACATAAGTATGGATTGTTAGGATTAATTCCACCTTTGAAAATAGTTCTACCCTTATCACTAAAATTTGCATGATGGTTGGGAACTTTTACAATTTATGTGTGTGTAATTTAAAATTATGCAAAAATAACAGCAAAATTTTTATTTAGTGTAAATTCTAAGCAAAACCATATTAATAAAATAAACTATAACTATATTAATGTTTAAATTAAAAATACTTTAAGGTTTTTACACATTATTGACACCACTGATCCACTGAGTACGTCTCACATTCTCATAATACAAATAACATTGGGTATATTATCGCCTTACATGACGTGGTTGTATGGACTGGGGCTTGATGAAACCATTAAATGGCTTGCTAGCATAAGGTTGCATGGAGTCAGCAGGGAGGGATTAGTTGCATAGGGAAGCTGTAACAGGAACCCTTGATAAGAACATCTTTTTAAACCTAAGACATGATAGTCAGTAGGTAATAACATCTCAAGTACTATAGATAAACTTATGATACATGATCTGTAATTTCAGTAAGAAAGACAGGAAGTGGATCCCTTACCAGGGCAATGAATGAAGGCCCACTCATAGCCTTTGTCTTTAGGACAGCTACCCAGTTCCAGGCTCATGTCCTGGGACTGGCCTTGCTTCGTCACTCTCTTCATTGGCCCTCGGTATGAGCCTTCTATGCACAGGCCTTTCCCCGTGCTGCTAGGATCTCCACACCAGCCGCATTCAGGCTGCTCCAGGCACTGGGAACATGTCCGTAGGCCTGAACAGTTTTGGGCTAAAGCAGAGAAGAAACTTTTTGTGAGTTTTACCTTATTGCTTATTTAACCTCCTTGAAGTCAAACTCTCTGTCTACTACTTTGTTTATATCCCTTACATTTCTTAGCTACATTTGTCCTTTTTTCTTCCATTTTAACATTTATTTACCAGTCACATTGAAAACAACAACAGCAGCATATAGCAATAGTGCTATGCAGCAGCAAACAAAATTGTGAAGAATATTGCTTTCAGTATTTTATTTTAGCCTTTTTATCACACAATTTGAATCATTTCTTTGACTCTAGATAACCTGCAACTGGTTATCTAGCGACCTGTCAGGACTACAGATTTCCGAGAAGATAAAAAGTGTCAAGCATTAAAATGTTGATAGGGGAAAAGTTGTAGAATGAGAGAGTGTCAGCAAACCAGAGTCAGTGGAAAGTTTGTGATTTGAGCAAAGTTCAACGAAAGCCTTAAATGTGATGTGTGAAGTGGCACCTTACTCTAAAATCTGAAAAACGAGTCAGGGAGCAATGCCTTTTTATCAGCTGGGGGATGAACTTTCAAGCCACTAAATTGCTTGACAAGTTTCTGCATCGCCACTTGCCTGCCAGACAGACACTTTATGGGAGAAAATGCCACTACTATTTTAAGGAGACAAACATTGAGTGCTTTTACCTCAGTTTATGTCAAACAAATCTCCAGCTATTCTGCTAATGGATGTGAAACCATGACAACGCAAGAGCAATCAGTACAAAGTAAGGCCATTTAAGTTTGTTTTGACGAAAGGACGTAAGTGACACATTTCTCAGGAACATACTGTCGACAAAAGAAGTAGCTGGCAGAGGACTTCTCTTAAAATACAAAAAAAACCAACATAAAACCAAAATCCACAGCTTTCACATTGGAGTCTGACACATAAATCAATATGTGTGAACATGAACAACTAACTCTAACGTCTGGAGCTGTTACATAAATTGGATGGTGATTATGATTGGATCTGTAGAGCAAAACAAGTCTCGCTTCATCCAGTGTTTTCACCAGAAAACAATATAAACTGTATTCCTGACCCGGGGTCTCTCAACAGCAATAAATAGATCTATGGAAGTGTTCAAGTGCATTTTAACACATATTATTTTAACTGTTCAAATCTGTTTGCAAAATCATATGTTCAACATGTGAATTGAAATCAACAGAAGATAGTTGTTGCTCTAAATCAACAAGTATTCCTGTGAGTATGTGGAATTTCATATCATCAAGTACAGGATTAATGCTTTTCCTCTATCCTTTCTGCTCAGAGGATACAGTCAACCCAGGACCTCTGGTCATGAAGAAGAACATGAAGAAATCTTGGTTTTAAATGCCAACTCATACATGTGACTATTCTGATGGCAGAGATCCAGTTCAATTTGCTACTTGCTAATGGTTTCTTTAACTATATAAATATCATAAAAACATCCAATAACAAGGGGCTATCCTGGTTTTAACAGATGTGTCTAGGCTAGGGGTGTGGCTAACAGCTATTTTCATAATTAGTTCATAAGACAAAGATTTTTCATTTAATCAATTTAAACATTTAAAGCCAAAACTGTCAGAGCATTTTTTTAAATGACCATTATAAATTCCTAAAGGTTAATGTGACATACTCAAATAGCTTATTTTGTCCCACCAAGAATCTAAAAAAATAGACATTCACTTTTCAGTTGAATTTTGTATCACACAACAAGTAGTAGACCCTGACATTTCAAAAACTGAAAACCAAGAAAGTTTGGTATTTCTGCTTAAAAATGACTGAAGCAAATAGTAAAATTAACCTGCAGCATAACAGTAGTGGACATAGTGCAGTTAAAAGAATAAATCAAGGACCAGCAAAAATGCCACGAGGAAAAACAAAACTCAACCATGCATGCTTAAAATTCGTTCCGACCTAAATGCAGCTTCAGGGGATTCGCTTTTTCTGACCCATCTTGATGAAACAGAATGTGTTTGTGGCAAAGACAACCATGTTGTCTGGTTTAGATGTTTGCTTTGTCAGATATGACCACTGACCACTTTTTTAGATTATTAATTACATGACTGGTAGAAATTATTAATTGAACGACAAAAAAACAGTTCTTCTCCAAAGCAAACCAACAAATTCCTGTAACAAATTATATCCTGAGCAAATATTCTCTACTGAGAGCATCAAATACAACACACTGCGCCCTTTCAAGGTGGCCCAGCAGGCAATACTTACAAAGTATTTCATCCTGGGTCTATGGTTATAAGTGCATTTATGCAGTGTACTCAGCCTAAAGCGCGCATTACTATGTGCTAAAAATGAGGAGGAATGGACTCAAGTAGGTAAGATAATACAAGACACAAGTGGTGATTGAAATTTCAAGAGTGAACGTGAAAAAGCAAAGCCAGACAGAACAAGTAGAAAGAGAAGAAAGCACTTAATATATTTGTAGAATACCCTTATCTGTCCTTCATGCCAAAAGGGACTGATTCCTCAAGACAAATAACACAGTGTACAGAAACATCTCTGGGTTACCTAACATCAGCAGATATAAATTAATTTGAGACTGTACCCTTGGGCTACCTAAATTTGTTACTCACTAAAGTGATCAGAGAGGTTTTTACGATCTGACACAATTGTGGGTATAATTCATACATCACGCAGCACAACCCCAATAACCCAAACAACCACACTGACCTTCAGGTAAAGGAGCTCTTTGATCAACTTGTCACTGTGCAGTGAAAATATATGTGTGTATCCATGTTCACATCTGGACTGTCAAGAGAATAACAATGGAAGCAGGTGTGTTTTGTTATCGTTTATCTATCCTACCATGATGGATCATGCCATTTTGCCTTTGTATTATTTTATAGAATAGTGTTTACTATATAATTATTAATGAATGGAAGACAAGTCCACTAAACTAAAGATGGTATATTTCATAGGAAGTTGGGCAAAGAACTGCCTTTTGATCTTGATTTATTTCTAATACACGTAATAATGTAATAATGGACGCACATAACACCTTAAGTCAACTTAAAACACATAGGAGATTTGATTCCAACAATAAATTCTATCTCAAAAACTGAAACAAACACATGCTCTCCTCTCAGTCACAGAGTCATTTGCAACCATTTCTCAAACTGTTCCTTTATGCATGTCTTTAAACTACTTAAAAGCAGCTAATGGTAAAAAGTCCATAGCTTGGTCAACAGGGAAATCTCACAATGGGGGCAACTATATGCGAGACTAATTGACCATTACAAACCAAAAACAGCTTCCAAAGCCAATCACAGGAAACTAATACCATTTTCCCTCTGACACAAACACCTTCCACTTTAAGCTGTTTCCACCCTTGACCTCCTCTCTCTCAGTGATGAATGTTGACTGCTTACAGATGCCAATCTGGGAAAGCTCATTGCCAGCCACCTTAATGCCAGACTTCAAAGAAGCTTCATCTAGATTAAGTTTAGTAAAAGACACTTACCCACACAATCTCCAGTCTGCCACTCCAGACACTGGCCATAGGGAAAAGAGATGACATATGCAGTGGAGTCGACACAGCGTTGTGCGCTGCTGCACCACATACACTCCATGGCCTGACTGGTACAGTTGGCACAGTTTGTGTGCAGTGAGCAAGGCTTCTTACAGGATGGACGGGTACTCTGATTGGGGTTTCCTGGACAGGACAAAAATAGAAAAAAAGATGGTAATGCTTTTTTTTTACTGTAGTTCCTGTGTAATGATAAAAATGTTTCCAAGAAATAACATGTTAAAGTAGTGTGTATGTGCATCTCTTACCAGTAGCTTTTTCGCAGATGAGGCCGTAGGCAGTGGCGGTGCATGGGTTGGCTCTCAGACCTGACACCTGGGGTTCCTCCAGGTAGGCACAGAAACCAGAGTCACTGGGTTCACCGGGCAGCCAGCGCAGACTGCTGTTGGTGAAAGGAGACATGTCCTCCCAACCCCAGTATGACACATTGATTTTCCTCAGTCCCACCCAAGGAGACAGCCGCTGTAGAAACACAGCAAAGGGCTAAACACAAAAGACCTGAAAAGCCACTGTATATTAAAATGTAAGTAACATTTCATAACTGTGACTGCTCCTGTGCTCTATCATTGTGTTTTAAGAGGTGAGAACCTGAGAACCAAGGATGTCATTAAAAGTGTACTGAAAATAATTTCACAGATGTGATTACTTATTTGCCTTCAGGATTGAACTTTTTATGTAATGGAAAAATAAAAGGGAAATGGCAAGTTAAGGTTCTGTTTAAAACAAATAGGTGAGTTTTGACCCAGCAGACTGACAACAAATGACATCCTCATGAATACAGGAGGCACGACCAAAATAAAATCACCATTATAATTTCATTGCAAAGAGGATATGCAGCTATTGCAAGATGAGAAGGTGAGCATATACCTTAAGAGCACATTTAATTTTCACTAAAGATGAAGAAAACTAAATTATGATCTTATTAGAACTACCTATATATTTTCTATGAACAAATAATAACTCATGCATTGTATTTTATAAGCTGTTCCCAATTATTCAATTAATTAACTAAACTGTTATTAAATGATGTTCAATATTGAGACTGAAAATCTCCACACAAAAAAAATCCAGGCACAACAAAGCACAGCACAGATCTAAAAAATGTGGAGACTAGTAGCGCTGACGATTTGAGCTTGAAGCTGCAGTGTCTTGATATATTTGTGCTTCTTAAGTATGAATTCGAAATGTTAAATATGCACTATTTAAAATATTTGGTCTGATCAAAGAAAAAACTACAAGCAAACCAGATTAAGCACTCAACGTCTTAGATAATGTGAGTGCTTATTATTCTTCCTACAGATAGTGACTCATGTCATCCTTTTTAATATAAAGCAGACATAAGAGATGATGACTGTGTGATGAGGGATAAAACAATTCAAACAACCCAAAATTAAATAAAGTGAGGTCTGATAATCAAAGTCTGATTCATAAAGTGCAGTATCTCAGAAACAAGACTACGCAAACCCTGACATTTGTCTACTTGTAATTGTGTCACAGTAAAAAGAGAACAATAAGTTAGTCTGCCTAGTGGAAAATGTGATGAAAAAGAATTTAAAAGACAAGAATTACATGAGCTGAAAGGAAGGACTCAATCAGACAAAACAGTAGTACACAAGAACTTATCATCCCAGCATGGATAACTCAACTTGTAAGCTGCAAACCCAATAACTCAGTATAAGAGGATAAATCTCATATGAAGTATTTACAGTAGGCATGGCCTACAACAATACAAGACTTTACTCTGAACATTTAGCAAATCTAGCACTTTCGATTCATTTATTTATGTATTCACCTTGTCTTGTTGCTGGAGCTTTTTGAGCTCAGCAAGCACAAAGTCCACTTGTTTGGAGGTGGTGAGTGAGGCGATGTTTCCATTGAGGTTCTTGCAGTAGTGTTGAGCGTTGTCGTAACTCTCACGGCTGGAGTTGATCCTCAAGCAAGCCTCCCCTACCTGGCTCCAACCCTCACTGCACTGCTGGGCTGGAAGAAAGAAAAAGAGCATCAAGGAGATACTGAAACCATAGCTCTACTCCAAACTTTGGTTACACTATTTTCTTAAAATGCAATTATTAAATCAGAACATTCATTAACTACTGTTTACAAGGGGGCACCTTGTCCAAGAAAAATTAAGTATGGAATATAACCATGAAAGCAAATTTCTGGAAGTCTTCTTCCATCCAAACCAGGTGTCTTAATAATATGCTTTTACTTACTGCTTCTAATTAAAATATGGTGTGTGCTCATTTAGATGTATGTTTTTGGTGTGTGAGAATCATGCAGGCACACACACACACACACAGATATGATTTGCAGCTCCCACTGCTACAACAAGCCCTTAGGTGGCAAGACTTCACAAGCTGAAAATTATCAATAAAGTGACAGCACCATTACTTCAGATTTAGCCAGATTCAACATTTGGTGGGGATGGGGGTGGGGAGGGGTGTGTGTGTGTGTAGGGGGGGTTAGCACAGGGTGAAAGGTAAACTAAGTATATTGTCAGAAATTATAAACAACATCAGGATAGTATCTTGAAAGCACATTTCTGCAAATACCAACTGCAGCATTTATATCAGATCTACAGTGGCAAAAGAAAAAAAATATTTCTCTTGGTAGCTACTGAAATTAAGTTTCAAACACAATATAAAAAAACCCACAATGAATATCTGTTTAAATAGTCCCATCAAGCGTTATTTCCAGTGGAGTCATTCACTATAGTAAACACAACATCCCCTCACAGATTACTGCTTTGAGTTATGAACTGCTCACGCATCAATTTATATCAATGAGATTAAGGATAAAACTCATTTACAATCCTAAGTGCTACACTTAGAGGAACAAAGAAAGAAAAACTACACATGGTGTATTTTTGTGTATGGAACTAGACTTGTGGTTCCAGGGTCTTTCTTACCAGGCAAAGCGTGGCATTCTGACTGATTCTGGTCCCACTGACAGTTGAGATTCAGCGAACAGCTCTTGCAGTTGGCAAGCTTGCTGCACACCTGCTCGTTTCTCACTGGACACTCAGTGAAGTTCTTCACGTTCTACAGCAGGAGAGGAGAGAATATAAAACAGAAAAAAACATACCAAGCAGTCAGAAATGTTCCAGAAATGTGAGTTATAAAAAACATCCTGTTTGTACTATGATGTAGTGGATTTACAGTATGATTTATATATTATCCCAATATTCACAGCTTACAGAATTTTGAGAAAAAAAGCCAATTTATTTCTGTTTTGTTTTGTGTGTTATTCTGTTAGAGAACATTTCAGGGAGATGAACACAAGATGAGAAGTGCTCTGACGCCCTCCGTTGGACGACTCACAGAGGTACAGTTGCTGGAAGCAGAGATGCACTTCTTGTCATCACACCACTGGCAACCGTTGGTGTTTGCTGTACAGCTGGCACAGTCTGAGAACCGGTAGCACCGCTCATCCACCGTGGCTAAAAAGAGATAGAGGGAGGGACAATGAATGAGTGTATGCAATTTAATTTAGGCTTTTTGTATAAGTAGTTCTTTATTCATAGAATTCAGAAAGAAAACTGTTTCTTTCCAATAATTTGTAAACTCTCAGTTGTTAGGTGACAGTTATCCTAAAAGAAGTGGCATCCTATTTGCATAACAAAGAAAACCACAAAAACATTCTCATTCTCTTTAGACTTAGTAAAGAGGAAGCTCTGACAAGCTTGCAAAAAGTTTGGATGTCTTTCTCACCAGCTTTAGCCGGGCAGAATGGGGCAGGAGTGAGGCTTCCATTAGCCATGCTGGGTTCCCAGGGGAGGCAGCGGCCTCTGCTCCAGATGCAGCGGACCCCTGGCCCAGCTTTCACACATCCCTCCTCTGACAAGAAGGCCTGGCAGCTGGGAGGTCGGTAAACAAGCACATCATTGAGTAGCACACTGGAGAAGCCCCCAAACACATACATGGATCTGGCAAAAAAAACACATGAGAACAGAATGTGAACAGTGAATAAATAAAGATCAAGTTGATAGTTACCTGAGAAATTACTTGGACTTGGCAGAGGTGGATTTTAGCACAAACTGCAGTTTTCTCATGTTGAAAAAATGTCTATTATCATTCCAAAAACAAAAACTATCAATAACATGTGGCCTAACTGATTATTAAAGATTTAAATTTCATTGTATAAAGTACCTGTTCAGTATGTTTTAGTCTAAGTGGATACTCCATTAGAAAGACTTACCCATTGCTGACCACAGCAGAGTGACCGAAGCGATTCACATCTCTGTGAAGGTTTGGTTTAGGGAGGAGCCTCCACTCATCACAGGCTGAAGACCGGGAGAAAAAATGTACAACAGTATTAAATTTGTCTGTGTGCTTACATTTTATTTTTAATCATATTAAATATTAGATAGATAGTGCTGTCTTTTTAATGAGATTTAAGTGCGGCTTAAATCTGACAAACTGAAGTAGAAGAAAATGAATCCTACCAATGTCATAGGCAAGGAAGTCTGCAGAGAAACACTTGGCCCCATTGCTGAGTGATGTGTCGTTATGTGTGTTGCCACCAAAGATGAGCAGAGTGCCGCTGAGGAGTACAGCTGAGTGCAAGTACCGTGGAAAGCCACTCTCTCTTAGGATGAACCTGGAACATACGCGTGACAGCTGCATCAAGGACAAGTGTGTGATACAGCGTCATATACACAGACTGGAAGACATCAGCAGAAACATATATGCATGCGCATGTGGTGATTTACCATGTCCGGGTGTTAACATCATAGCGGTAGAGGTCATCAACAAGGCCATATTTGTTGGCAGGCAGTGCCTTGTAGCCTCCATGAACATACACACTGCTGCTGGCACTGTCGTACGTGCTGCTATGGCCATAACCTCCTTGAGGAACGGCACCTTTGGTTTCAGGCACCAGCCATGCGTTGGATTCTGAAAAGAAAATATACATGGGGAGCCTTTATAACACAATAAAAGAAAAGAAAAGAAATCTAATCAAACAGGCGACAATGCAGGTTGATTCCTAAAACTCAAAAGTTGAATTGTGAAATTTGTTGGGTTTTTTTGTTTGTTGTTGTTGTTTGTAGCTGCTAAGCCTAAACAAAACCAAAATGTTTTTTACACTGTTCATAAGACTTTTCTGTTATGCTTCAATAAAAATGGATTCCAAATCCCTATGGAAATTATGGTTGGTTATTGCTTGTTGCCTTTTGGACACTGCTATTGTGCTGTGGTTTTGAGATTGATTCATAGAAGTAGTGCTATTCATTCAAAATTTGGAATGCCCGAAATGATTCATATGCTAATTTTATTTTTTTCATTCCTATTATCATGGAAATTCAATAACTTGTGTTTAAGTTTTAATAAAGACAGTCCAGCAATGTATCAACTGTCATGCAATGGCAGAAAAAGATCTGGAGAGCTGACATTACTGTTTGTTACAAAAGCTGTGACTCACTCAGGTTGTACTCCTGAATGTTGCAGATGTAGCTGTAGATGGGGGAGTAGCCAAAGATGACCAGCATGATGCTCTCGCCACTCTCCAGCAAGACGCAGTGGGCAGAGTGGCCCTCCACAGCATAAATCTGAGCCTGTGCCGGTGGGCCAACCACGGGGTTTCTCCACTGCCATGTCCGACTGGGTATGTTGAACACCCACAACTCATCTGTCACATTCCCCGAGCCAGCCTCCAGTTTCCCACCAAACATGTAAATATCATCCTGAAAAGAAGACGGGAGATTTTTTTTTCTTTTCACAATGTTAGAAACCGCATTAGACAAGCATGCAGAGAGACTGATGTATGCTGTAATAAAAGTGAAAGAATATACTGTATGAAAGCATAAAAATGTTAAATGTGCCTCTAAAACAAGCTGGTATTTGACTTAAATTCTTATTGGTCAGTTTGTAGAGTTTGCTTATGTCAAAAAAGAGAAATATGTCAAACTTTAAATATTAAATCTGGATTTATTTTTCCTAATAATTATCGGTTGTAGGGAAGAAGTGTCTCTTAGCTTTGTGTCTGAAATATAAAAATAACATTTAGTTATTTGAAGATGACATATGTTACTTATACTGAAAATAAGCAATTTCCCTTTGAAAGCAGCAGTTGTGGTCTCACTGTGTATGAGTGAACGCTTAATGCTTTCTCACGCAACCTAATTCTCCCTCCCTCCTACTTAACAGTTGTGGTTTCCTAATTTTTTTCTGTACCAAGAGTGTGAAACACATCAGTGCAAGTCTGTTCACCTGGTAGGCCGCGAGTGAGTGGCCATATCTTGGCACAGGGCCACTATTGATGGGAACTGTGTTCCAGATGCCACTCTCCAGGTTGTAGCTGCAGAGAAAAGCAACACAGTGCACTTTAAAGCATATGAAACATGTAAAAAACAAATACACTACCTTTCAAAAGGTTGGGGCCACTTACAAAGAAAAGCAGATTATTACATTAAACTGATCTGAAATGTAAATGACTATTCCAAAAAAGGTTATTCAGTGGCAACTGGACTTGTTTAGTTCCTTGAAAACATTTCTTTCAATGAGAAATGTCATTGAGAAATGGTTGCCAGTTGCCACTGAATAACCTTTTTTGGGATAACCATGACCTGGATGACTGAGAATCTTCACAGATGTAAATGATTCATGTAGTTAAAAACAACAGCTTTTAATGAAAGAAGTACAGAGCCATGCAGAGGCCTATTAAGTAATTGCATGTGCTCAGGGACTAAAGGTCATTTTTTTACCTTTTGACTAACTTAATATGCAATGAGGGTATAAATGAAAGACAATTTTAAATTTAAAAACTCTAAGCCAGACCATGACTCAAGTCAGAAATCTGGTGTTTGAAGGCTGGTGTTTTTACTAGAGTAAAGAAAAATCAATACAGTCCATATACATCACTGATTTCTTTTTTTTTTTTGCATATTTGTCACAAGTACATGAATCAGATCAGCAAACACATTTTAATATTACTTAACAAAAACCTGAGTAAATACAACATGCAGTTTTTAAATAATGATATTATTTATTAAGCTTTAAAAGCTCAACTTTATTAAGGGAAACAAAGCTGTCCAAACATGCCTGGCCCTTCGTGAAAAAAAAAAAAAGTAATTGCTCCCCCTTTGCTAAATCATGAATGAACTGTGATTAACCACATTTTCTGGAAAGCTGAGTTCAATTTCACTTGCCACACCCAGGAGGCCTGATTACTGGCAGACATGCTGAATCAAGAAATCACTTGTCTTACAAAGCATACTAAAAGATCTCAACAAGCAACACAACATGCCGTGATTCAAAAACAGGTGAGAAACAAAGTAATTCACATGTATCAGTCTGGAAAGGATTACAAAGTCATTTCTAAGACTTTGGGACTCCACGGTGAGAGAAATTATCCACAAATGGAGAAAACTAGGAACTCTGGTGAACCTTCCCCGGAGTGGCCGGCCTACCACAATTACTCCAAGATCACAACGACAACTCATGCAGGAGGTCATAAAAGAACCCAGAACAACATCTTAAGAACTGTAGGCTCAATGTTCATGATTCAACAACAATAAAGAGGCTAGGTGAAAGCCACTGCTGACCAAAAATAACACAAAGGCTCATCTCACATTTGCCAGAAAACATTTTAATTATCCCCAAGACTTTTGGGCAAATATTCTGTGGACTGATGAGATAAAAGTTTAACTTTGTGGAAGGTGTGCATACCGTTATGTCCAGTGTAAAACTAACACAGCATTTCATAAAGAGAACATCATACCAACAGTCTCACATGGTGGTAGTGTGATGATCTGGTGCTGTTTTGCAGGTTCAGAACCTGGACGACTTCCCATAATTGATGGAACCATGAATTCTGCCCTCTACCAGAAAATCCGGAAGGAGAATATACAGCCAACAGTTCCTGACCTCAAGCTCAAGTGCTCTTGGGTTATGCAGCAGGACAATGGTCCGAAACACAACAGAGAGTCCACCTCTGAATGTCTCAAAAGAAATTAAGGTTTGGAGTGGCCTAGTCCGATTGAGATGCTGTGGCATGACTTTAAACAGGTCGTTTATGCTCAAAAACCCTCCAATGTGGCTGTGTTTTGCAAAGAAGAGTGGGGCAAAATTCCTCCACAGAGATATGAAAGCCTCTCAAGTATGCGGACGATACAACCGTGCTTGGACTCATATCAGATGGTGACAAGTCAGCCTACCGGGAGGAGATCCGCAGAGTGGCGTGGTGGTGCATGCATAATAATCTCATTTTGAACACCTCCAAAACAAAAGAACTCATTATTGACTTCCGCAGGAAGAAATCAAACATAGACCCACTCCAAATCAATGGGGAGTGTGTGGAGGGTATGTGCTTTCAAATTCCTGGGCAAACACATCACAGAGGATCTCTCCTGGACCATCAACACCACCGCCATGATCAAGAAAGCCCTGGAGCGACTACTTCCTCAGAATCCTCAGTAGAAACCACCTGGAAGAGAAGCTGCTGGTGTCCTTCTACCCTTCTACCACTGCGCAACTGAAAGCGTGCTGGCATACTGTGTCTCCACCTGGTACGCCAGCTGCTCCACAGCAGACAGGAAGACCCTACAAAGGGTTATCAATACAGCCCAAAAGATCACCAGCTCTACACTACCTTCCCTGGAGAATATTTTCAATTCCCACACCAGAACTGGAAATATCTTGAGAGATCCCTCTCATCCCAATCATTATCTGTTCACACTGTTGCCTTTTAGCAAACACTTCAGGTCCATCAAATTCCACACGAACAAAAACAAAACCAGTTTCTACCCTACTGCAATTCGCACATTGAAAACTTTATCATTGAACACCTTAACATTCTGCAATTTTTGCACCACTGCAGGTGTTTACATATACTATGCTGCTTAAAATAATTTATTTTGTTTAAATTGTTTTTATTGTCTATATTATTATCTCACTTTTAGGTTTTTCATTTTGCAACAAAGAAGTGGAACACAAATTTAGCTATACTTGTATAGTGAAAATAAAGATTCAATCTATCTAATCATATAAGTATCATTTCAGTATGTAAAATATGCAAAATAAACAAAACATCAAACAACAAACAAAAGCGCTGTAAATGGTAAGAAAGTTCATGCATTTGTCTGAAAGATTTGCTAAACTAACAAAACACTGCTCATTGTAAGGATAAATAAAAACTGTTTTTCCATTCATTAAACAATAAGCACGTTGCTTGTTGAAAATCTGTATGTTGGCTTACTTGAGTATCATCTGGAAGGAGCTATAGTTGAAGGTGTATCCACCCACCACCCACATGACCTTCTCCTGCACCACAGTTTTGTGGGATGCTCTGCCGAGTGATGTACCAAAGGGCTTGACGCTTGGCAGGACCCAGAAGGACTCAGTTGAAGGTACAGTCAAAGAGCAGTCTGGACCTATAAAACAAGTTGAGAAAAAATACAGCTGATAGACACTACTTTAAGATATAAAGGTAAATTTATCTGAAGTTGAATCTCTTAGAAAGGAATTGTCCAACAGCATCTGACACATATGTTCATACCTATTAACTAACACGCCACTCTACCCCCCCCTCCAGGAGTTACGAGTATGTGAATGAAACCTCATGCCTATGCTAATGGTGCTGTCAAGTTTCATCATGCAAAAGCATCTGGTTCCTTCCAGCTTAAGGCCCATAATAATGCACTTTCAATGGGTTTATTGACTTGTTCCCAATCAGCATTATAACACAACACAACACAGCTGTTTACGCCAACACCTTACTGCATAATCATCACGGCACACATGGGAGGGGCGACAGCATTTTTACAACCTGTGATGGCATAGGTGTGTTACATATGATTCACCACTCTGTGTTTTGAATGTGGCAAGACAGAGATGAGGTGGCTGACAGACAGCTGTCCAAGAATCACAGGCATTTAAACTGTATTGATTTTTTAGGATTTTCTAGCATCTTTCCAAACATTTGCATGAATCATTTCCTTGAGACATTTTTATTCTCTGCAAAACCATCAAACATATACATACAGAATACATAATAAAAACCCAGTAAAATAGCAAAAATTATTTGGTTGAATTCCAATAACTACCTCCAATTTGGATCTAGGTCTAAGTTGATTAAACAAAACTCAAACATGAATAATATTTGTACATTTGATAGTCTGAGAGCCTAATTATTAAAAATAACATGCAACACAATTTGATTGTCACATTCTCAAGCAAAAGTTTAGTTTATTTTGGTTCTCTGAATGTCAGTTTTTAAGATTCAGTTCTGAGATACACTGTTATTTAAAACAGTCCTAATCTGAACCACAATATATTTAATATGGGATATGATTGATTATATATAGTTTAATAGTCAGATTTTTGTTAAATTAAACACAAGCAGACTGCAGTCCTATTTGCTGATAGGTTCCAAAGTCAGGTAACATCTGGTCATTCTAATGTTGTGAAATCAGTTTTGAAACTTGGCTGAAAATCTTGGCAGTGTTTCCTGCTACTAGCATAATAAAATCCCTTTTGTACATATAGTTCTGCTTGTTGTAATCCTACCTATAGTTATACTTTGGCCATTCTTATCTCTCAAAATGTTTCTGAGCATCTACAAGACTTGGATGAAGCTAACTCGTACCTTGCCAGCTGTCATTGCAGACACAAAGTTTCTCGCCGGTGAGATCGCAGTAACCGTGGTCGGGGCTGCCGCAGTTGTTCCTGCAGTAAGGGATGTCACAGGCCTCGCCTTTCCAGTACTTGTCACATTCACAGTACACTCTGCTGGCAGCAGAGTTCCCAGGTGTGCACTTCCCATGGCCAGAGCAGTTATTGGGACAAGAGTTGACCCTGGATAAAAAGATGTTTTCAATCAGCCAACACTGTCTGGACTATTTACACCACACCAAGACCTTTACTTGGGGACTGTGGACAAATAATGAGTATCATCCAATTCTGGGAAAAGGTAAGCATGAAAATAGAGTAATAGGGAAAAAACTACTGAGCACTACTGATAACTAGTCATTAACATGCTATAGGTTCTGAGTCTTGCAGAAAAGCACATGTACAACTTGCTGCCATTCATCAACAGCTAGGAGAAATAAATTAAACTGGAAACCACTCCACTTGTAGATTTTTTTTATTTGAACAATGTAGTAATTTATTTCATGCTGTGTGTCTAGTTTACCTGTAGAGCCTGGATACTTACGAGTAAAATATTTCAAATCCTGTTAGATTATAAGCAGCGTCGCTAAAAAAGTGTAGTAGTGCATAGCCTGAAGTAGTCTCAACCTCAGGAACCGTCTCATTACCTCGTGTCTCTGGCACAATAAGCCCACTGTCGACAAAAGCATAAAATTAACTGGAATCATTTTTAAACAACAATTTTAAGTTACAGTAATAAACCCAGGACTTTCTACTAAATTAGGCTAAACAAAATAAGGTACTGCACTATGGGACATTGAAAAAGTACATTATCGAGTTTCTCACCTGAAAACTGCAACCAGAGAAGCATATATCGAATCTCCATCATATACGTACATATGGTCCCAACTACATTCTGTGGCAAAGTGGTTAAATCTTAACCGAAGAACCGCGTTTGGACTACAGGGAAAAAAAAAAATGGTTTAGATAGATAGATTTTGTTTTAGTATGATTGTAACATTGGTGTGCCACTCTTGCACGCTCAGTAACTAAACTAAAAACCCAATAACTTGCCTCATATTCAGGTTTTCCAAGATATTTGGTACTAACATTTAGCCAAAACACAGAAAACAAACCCATTTACTTCAAATTATACTGCTCTGTTATTAAATATATAATTAATTGCATTGATTAAATTGCCTTTTTTTCCAAAATGTTTTAGAACCCCATGATGAGAGGCTGTACTCTAATTTCAGCCTGGTAATGAAGTTTTCAAACAGCTCTGTCCTCATAGTGACCAGAGTTGCCATGACAATTAAAAGCATCAACAGGTACAGGCGTACTTTCTCTCCATAATTATCACTAATAAAACGTAGCAGTAAAACTCCAGCTCATCAGACTAACATTCTCAACCTTCTAAATACCAGACACAGCTTTAAATCACACTGTGTAAGGAAGAAAAGTAAACTTGATTCAACAGAGATGCTGACTGACTTTATTTAATTCATCAGTTTACACAGCACACAAAGCAAAATGTAATTATGCAATGTTTGACTATAAAAACTAATTTATAAAAGCACTTACTAGCCCTCAATAAGCCAGGTGCATTTTGTTTTGTACTTATAGTTGATTGGACCATCAGTGAGGTATCCTGAGGGCTCTGTCAACCTGAAAGACAAACAAAATTAAGAACAGTTAGCACAGCAATATGTTCTCAATATGTACTCAGACACTCAAAGTTGGAGAATATCAACCTTTGACCTCTAAAAAGCAAAGTTGCTCAATTAAAATAGAACGGGCTGAAGCACTCTTTTGTACATCAGTCTATTCTGTTCCTCAAACATAAACAGGGTGGAGCTATATGAGATCTGAATGCAGACAAAATGTTTGTTATGTGCATATTGGCTTTGGATGATGTTTTTGTTTGCTTTTGTGCTGTTTGTGTTTTGGATATGATGTAAAATAAATTTCAGTGTGAACTGTGAACTGTTTTATTGTATCATACTGTGTCAATTAAAAGTCAAGAAACCAAAACACATTATAAACAATTACACATAATTAAATCAAGCATTTATCCATTCATGAATCAGTATATGTGTATGTGCGATTAATTACTAACAGAAAACTTGTCAGTTTTGACGTTTTTCAAGCTTCATACCAACTTATTTGCTGGTGCTTACAGTGTGTCAGACTGTTTCTGACTCAAGGTCAATTTGTGAACGGTGTTTGTTTGCAGCATTCCAAGTTACAACTGTAAAACTAGAAAACATCCTTGACCACAAGAGCATTTCTTGTTTGTTGCTTTCTAGGGCCCCAGAGACAGTAAATCCTGTCTAGTAGAGCAGTTTTTAGACTGTGTGATGAAACTCAACAGTACCACAAAGAAACCAACTCAGTCACAGGGAACATTCAAACTTGCTGTGATGCAACAGTGCCTCTTTTTCCAGATATAAAATGAGATTTAAAGATATAATGATATCATAGGAAAACGCAAATCTGTTAATTTTAGTAATGAAAACACTGTCTTTAACTCTGTCGCATGGATTGAAAATCATTACACTTTGGGGTATCTTCTGTGAAACTTGGTCATCAAAAATTAGTCCTGCTGCAAAGGCCTCAGTTTTGTGACAATAATGTATATTGTAAAAATGATTTCTGTAATAGAAGTATTGATGTGTCACTTTTAATGAGCAGACCCCTTGTCCCCTTGGTACACAAAATCTCATACAAGAGTGGACTCAGGTGTCCAATTATAGTGTCACACACACTGCATTCAATTCTCAAGATTCCAGATAAGAAGAGAAAAAGCGGGCAGTCATTGCGAGGTCAGACGCTGCCAACCAAAAGATTCAATCAGTTGTCGCCGGCAAAGATTCCTCTGCCTCTTTCCTGCCCAGGCCTCCAGTCTGATAGGAGAAACCATTTTCAACAAAGTACTCGTCACACAAAACGACAGCATGTGACAAAGATAAATTACTTTTAAATGGACATTCATCAGTGTCCTTTACGTATAGTTACGTATCCCACCCATGTAACTGTGCAATCACACTCATAATGACAATTGTCTTCTCAAAATAATGAGAAGACACCTACCTAAACCTATTTTCTCAACACAGTGATGCATTTTTGCAACAGACTGTACTTCGATAAAAATTAATTTGGATGTCAAAGTGGAGACAAATCCCTCATGAATCTGCAAATTGAGTATCTGTCAGTTGATAACATTCAGATGTTACTTTTTCATGACACCACAGAAAGATTGCAGCCCTGGTTATTTTATTTCTGACTTTGGAATCTGAGCTCTCGTGGGTGGTCTGAGTAACACAGGAACTGAATGATTTATGTCTTCTTTTTATGTTCTCGATAGTTGCTTTAGATGCATAACATGACATAAGATCACTTTCAAATCAGAGGTTTCTCACAGGATAATGAACTAAAGCTGGGTTTTAATCTCTAAGAGACAGAATGGTATGTATATGACAAGAGTCATGACGTGTGCCTCAAAACATTTCCCTAGACATAATTTTATTATTTACTCACATCACAAAAGCATGTAGTGTAATACGGTAAATGCACTTGAGATTAACCTACAGAACTAATTTTCTCTATGCGAAGTCTAGTTACAGTTATCACAGTTAGATTTGTGTTTTGCTGATGGATCAATGTAAACACTTTTTTGCAGAACAGAAATACAATGAGTACCAGCTGTGGAGACGTCAAAGGATGATAATTTTTTTCATGATGGACAAAAAGCTATCGTGCAAGAGTCTGTCCTTAAACATATTATGAATCTGTGTGCTTCTGTCAGCGCTTCTATATTCTATAAATCACACACTACAAAAACCACAAGCATGAAGTCTGTGATTTCACACTTGTTATGAAGGAAGACAAAACTTGTTCATGGTGCTGGGCAGCAATGTGTAAATGATCATCTATTAACCACGGTGAATGAATCTACTCCACTCACTACAAAGATGTTAAAGAGTCAAAGTCTCACATTTCAGAAGGTTCTAGGTGACAGGAGGTGATTTCCCAACAACATGTCTGATGACAACCCATACAAAACCTCAGACACATCAGGAGCACGGTAATTACTGTGATCAAGACACTTCTATATCACAGAATGCCCCTCAGGTGCACTGAAAGGCAGAATGCTGGCTTTAACCCAATCGTTTTTATACACAACATAGTCAAATCTGAGGAACTAATGGAAAAAAGACCCAAATCTTCTGCGTACTAAGCTCAAACGTTCTGCAGATTTAACCTAACCTATTCAAAAAACAACTCAACAATAATCAACATTCTGCCTGTGTATAAATCACAGTGTCTAAAATGATTTTATTGCTGTAATGCGAAAGCTACATGTGCAGTAAATGCTCAGATGTGTTTGCTGAGTGCCAGCGGTCTCTGCCCACACTGCTGTTTGATGACAAACAGCTGGGTCAAAAAGTGAAGTGATGCAAACATCTTTTTGGGTGGCTAAGACCTGAATATCACGAGAATGGTGAAAGGGGACGTTACAAGTAATATGATGTTGGCCAATTAGATCTCATTAATTAGATGAATTAGCAAGATTAAGTGCAAGTCCACTTACTTGAACCTCCCTTGGCAGTGCTGGCACTGATCTCCAACCCATCCTCGGTCACAGATACAGGATCCGTTGATGCATTTTCCAGAGAGACAATTCTTGTCACACGGTTTCGCCGGGGAGGCGTAAGTGAACAGTACAAAGTAAAACAAAGCATAAACCACCAAGTATCTGTTGATATACCGCAGACCGCTTTGAGAGGTGACACTGGGTCCAAAAATAAAGACTTTTGTCTTGCATTTCACCCCAAGATCCATTTTTTTCTCCAGGTCGACCGAGCTGAGTAAAAGACCGGGGCCTTTCAGTTCTGCTTTTAGGGGAAAAAGCCTCGGTTACTCAGGCTGTTTCAGTCATAACAAAGAAGTCCTGCATATTCGTTTAGTGCAATGCATACTCAAATGAAGGCTTAACGACAGCTAAGCCTGCTTATAAAGCTTCGAAGAGGAGAGGAAACGCTATTTTAACTAAGTGTCTTTAAAAAAAACAAAAAACTGCTCGGCTAACCGCATGCATAGATTTGGAGTGGGAGGAATTCCCTTCACCCTACCTCTTGTTGGAAAAACCTACCATAAAAAATGACCATCGATTACGTTATTAAAGCAGCGACGTGTTGAATATGGTGACTGGCTATTATACAAATTGTTAGCCTCTCTAGCTTATTTGCAGTTTGGCCTCTGCTAAAGTAGTGTGACGTTACAGCTTTGATTCAAGACCATTCTCGTCCAACCGCTATTTCAGCAGCCATTTTAACGCGTAAACAAACCTTCAGACTGAAACGGGGATGTACATTTTTAACATATGAAGGTCCTTCCATAAACCGCCGCAATTTAACCGGAGAAAGTCCACAGAAGAACAAAGGGGTTGTGGTGCTCGTAGCCCTGGACCCAGTGCGAAGGGTGCCGCAGTCAACATGGATGTGGTGTGATGTGGGACCTGGTTATTCCTGTCGACTGGGGGGCATTCAGCGAACACTTTGAACTGTTGTGGATCCTCGTACTCATTTCCCCACGGCAGTTTAAACAACTCCTAACGCAGACGTCGCTGACAGCAGTGTGTGGCGGTGTCTTCTTGTATTCCAGATAGGAGAGAAAAAAAGAAACCACTGTTGTTAGAGTCAAAACATGACAACAAGCAGCGCAGCGACACTACACAGCTCCTCAGGTTGGAGAAAACTAAACACAGCCCGCGCATGCGCACTGGAAACAGCTTCCATATAAAGGTACAGTGTCAAAAACCTGACGAGCTGTTCAATGCGGCATTTAAAAACTGAATGTGCCTCAGTAAGTTTTGAGGTCAGAGATTCCCACGTACATACTCATTTGGTGACATTTTGTATTTGTTGTCATTTTACTTTGATGTACACGAAGTCAACAGTTTTTTTATTATCTACATCTTATGAAGTCTTGCAATAACCCCCCTTCATGAAGGTGATAATCAATTTTTGTTGATATATTGTTGAAATGAAAATTTACATGTACCTTAGGCTATATTTATCTTGTACTGGTGGTCCATAGTGGCACATAATTGAGTACTTCATCCAAGGACGTGACAATGAAGTTGGTAAAAGCTGTCAATGCATTAATCAGTGAAGCTCTTTTCAAGGATTGTGTTGGGATCAGAAGATGTACATTTTCACATCTACAATTACTCTGCTGAACTTAAACAATACCAAGAGGCTGCCTCTGCATTTGAAGACAGTCAACAGTGTTCTCACCCTACTTGAGGTCCTGGCACATCTCAAGAACTTTCAATAACCAACACTAATGGCTGGGAAAAAAATTATTAGACAAGGTCAAGGAGTGGCAAGTGTTTTTTAATAAAGCCTCTTACAATTCACATGTTTGAAGAGGCTTAATTGCGACTCAGAACATCGCATGCAATAGGTCTCTCTGAGAAAAAACACTTGTATTTCTTTGAAATGAGACTTTTGTGGGTGATGCCAGCTGCCAAGTTGATGTGTCTGACACATCAGGGATTAGATGTAGATGTATGAAACAGCAGCGCTAAGAGATGTCTATTTTTGTTTTTTATAGAGATAGTGATTCAATGGCACTATCTTATACTGAGCCCAGCATCTTTAGCTAATCTAGTTTGTTCTGAGGTTCTGAAACCATTTCCAGCTGATTGTCTTAAACAATCTGAAATTCTGAAACAGCTAAACTCCCGAAATCACGGACAAAAACTAACACTGTGATGTGCAGGTGGCCATAGTTCAAACTGCAAATGTGACTATAGCAAGACATATTTTGTCTGTAGCCTGTTATACTGTGCTGACAAATTGCACCTCGTCAGGACAAATGACAATGGTTACAAAATGATATAGTGTTGGGCATGAAAAATGCTTAATTCTTCTTCTGCACTAAAATATACTAGACAGTGTTTTCACTCACTGTAATATAAAAGTAATCTTGAACTTTCACATGTGTGAGAATTTGATTAATACAGGTTTAACTCATTCATGAGCCTGGAGCTGTCCACATTTCTACATTTACACCTGCAGGTGGCAATGTTGCACAGAGACATACTGTAAAGGCATGGGTGTACAAATGCAGGGCATAGGGTTACAGACTTCACCTTACACATACAAGGACTGCAAAGCCTTATGGTATATGGCTGGAGGAAAAGAGCAGGACAACAGCAGGAAAATATTATTAACTGAGTTTTGTCTGCATTCAGTACAAGCTTGAAGCTGAATGACCTGAGACTTTATCTGCAGACTGCAGATTTACATATAAGTCTCTTGGAGGTCAGATAAAAAGAGGTATTTTATGAACCAACACAGACACTGTAGGATGAAGTGTAAGTGAAGGAGGAAGTAAGAAAATAAATTAAACAATGTTTCATTTAAAGGGATAGTTCACCCTTATTTACATACATAATTCCTTAAAATCGAATAATGTGATACTCAAGTAAAGTGTACAACTCAGCTCCTTTTGTTAAACGCTGTTTCAAGGGTGCTATCACACACACTACCATGTTGACTTGCCACCCATTGTGATTCTTCTGGCATATATAGACATTTTCCTATATTAAGCCTTCATCTGATGTAATGTATTAACCTCCTCAGTCAGTTTCATGACATTATAAATTCAAGTCAAAATCCCTCTCAATGTTCCCCAAACAAAATCTACCTTTCAGACAAGATTTAAGATATCGCCTCAACATTTTCTCACCCTTCACGAGTCATCTGTAAACATATTGAAATCTGAAGAACCTCAGGTTGAAACTGGCAACCACAAAGGTTACTGTGAACCTGGTTATACGTGAACTAAAAACAATATTATTGCACTATGAACAGTCTTTTACTTAAGCCACAGGAGAGCCTGTTGACGTTTAGTCAGGTGCACACACCTCTGGGGTGCAGGGAAATAGGTACCATCTTTCCAAGGTGTAATATGTCTGAAGGCAGTGCCCTCTGCATTCTTGGTCTAAACGTTCTTAAAACAACAGGGAGGAACCACAGAGTCAGGGGATTCGACTTTCTGTGGAAAGCCCCAGATGTAACAGCAAGAAAAGTCACACAGCTTAGACTAGATTAGATAAAAAATACCTAAATAAATGGGGGGTCTCTTTTCAGGGGATTGGTGTTGCATTATGTCTCTGTATATATGTGTGCAAACATGGGAGAGGCCCCTGAATGAGACACTTTAGTGTTAATTTAAAGTTGAATCGGTGACCTTTGTCCTCTGATTCACAGCTGAGGAATGCTCTTTATGCTCCAATCAGCAGCAGAAAAGAAGGGAGCAGTCCCGTCTTCTGTCATGCCTCTGACCCCAAAATGCACTCTTTTAAAAGTTTGAGGCTGTTGAAAGGTTTAAATGTTTGTCTGACCCACCTAGAAACCTTTGGCACAGTTTTTTCCACACCTAAATACAAATACGTCACACGCTAACAAGCATGATTACCCCAAATTATCCAAATCTGATTGTTGAAGACCTGAAACCTCCCGCACAGCCAGGGGCTTCCAAAAGTCTGCTGCACAATAGGAATTCCACAGATGGATTAATCAGACAGTTTTTTTTTACTATGGACAGACAGGCAAGGAAAGAGTAGAGGAGAGAAAGGCTGGACCACCCTTGTTTTCAATTCATGCTGAACCATCATGCCTGACTCACACTCTTTTACCATTCACTGAAGGCTGTATGACAAAGTGTAGAAAAAAATTACATCATCTGTTGAAGTGAGGTGAAGTCTGCACAGGGCTTCAGACTAACAGAAGTTCAAGGCCTGAAACTGATCATAATAATTACAGTACCTGAATTTAGAAGGTGAAAAATTTGTTCAAGTGCACATTTTCTTCATGCATTTGGGCATTACATAACAAAAACAAAATACTGACAAGGAAGTGCATTCTTGCCCTTGGAAACAAGGCTTTGGAAAAACTCAAAATCCACTTTCTAGTACACTTGGGTTATGTGAGGACAACTCCATCCAGTGATGAAGACAGTAAGATACAGTTGAAATCTTTAGGTGGACGAAGGTAAAAGAAGCAAAATGATGCCCTGATTTAAGTGCAACTCATGCACGTTTAAGCATTTAAGTACCATTCCAGCTAACATCCACACACATACTTACCAAAGGTTGAGAATATCTCAAAAACCCCTGGTCAGTTGTTGTCTATTATTGCTCTTACCACCATATTTGGTGTTTTGACTCTAACTCTTACTAGTGCATTGATTTTAATTATATAAACTCATTATCAATGCCATGTCAGTTTATCACAGCCACAATAAGGACTTTTTGTATAATCCAAAATGCACCTTTGAGACCACTTACAAATAATTCAAAGCAAACATTCTTGATCTAACTTACTAACTTGATCTGCTTACAATTAAGTCACTTAAAGAAAAATGTAATCTGGAGGAGTTTGGGAAGAGTAGGCTGACCAAGACTTCAACCTCCCTAGAGTGAGCAAACAGATGATATCATCTTAACTGAAAAACTAAAAGTTTTCAGCGGAGCAATAGTTTAATATAGATAAGCCAGAGGGACATTTAAGACCATTCATTTACATAAACTCCCCAAATAATAACCCTAGGAAGCAAGTTCAAAATCATTGAATGCAACCTTTAAGTCTTAAGTCACAAGAAGCCTCTTGTAATTTGGCAGGTTGTCTTTAATATTTGTGAATTATTGATCCTCATAAAGCTAAAAGTTTTCCTAAAATTTTAGGCAATCTACTTGTTCTTTAGTTGCACATCAAATAAGGATTGAGTCTTCTCAGTATCACCTCAAAGTGCCACTTTACGTTTTTATGGATTTTCCTCTTTCTTATCTTGTATTTCTTATGTCTATTGTCAGTGTTGTCAGTAATTCATTGTCATTTTGGTTCTGTACACCATTTTGACTCTGTACATCACAACAATATAGTTTTTTAAATCAAGAATCAAGAACATTTTTAATAATAAAGGTAGTTGGACAAAACCACTTTCTGGGTTTCGCCATCAGCAAGTGAAATGTATGCTCAACTGGATTCTGATACAAGTTGATCTTTTTCTAATCTAAAAAAAATCTACTGTTTGTTTTAAGAAACTCAAATTTGGTCTTATATATATATATTTACTGTCCAAATATATGAGTCTAACTGTATTTAGTATGTGTGTTACCTTGGTGTTTTGGGAGGATTAAAAGTAGACAGTTTATAATATCATCTCGGGAAAATACATACAACAGAGATGGATATAAATCTGGTTTACACTTTTAGGTCTACACGAGTAAATACTTTTCTCACAGGTCCGGCCACTGGTCTAGACAACTGAATGACTATAAAGAAACAAATCATTACAACACACAAATCACAGCGAGTTCTAGTTGACCCACAAGATTGTAGATTCACATGAGAAAATGTCTGGTGGAATTTCGTGGCTTTTACAGCACATGTTCTCACAAATATTCCCCCAAGCCCCCAAACACACACACACACAGCATCTGTCCTCATACATAGTTTCCATGGTCGTGTGTTAGTGTGAGAGCCTCTGTAAAACAAAGATCCACAGGTGAAAGACATCTGTATCTGTGGAAGCACTACTGTGTTAATGGTGTCACCATAGAAACCACAGATCCCAGGTGAGATAACCTGTATTTGTGTAAATTACTGAAAAATACAGTTTGTGGTTTTATAACAGACAAATAGGCTTGTTTTAATTTAAGAGACCAAAGGTAGCGTGTAAATGTTAATATTTTGGTGCTCCTCCAGATTATCTGGGGAGGTTGTAGCCTTGGTATAGCTGTTCCTCCACAACTCCTCCAGATTCCATCATGTGAGCTGAAAAAAACCCCACCTTTCTAGCTGTTTTTGAGATATTTAAATCTAGCTAAGGCAGAGGAAGGTTTAATAATACCATCCATACATATGTACTCCCCAAACTAGAACCACTGGATATGTGAATTGTGAGCTTAAGAAATCACATCGAGAATACAATTGACGCTTTACTGAACAGAATCCCAATAAATGTCTCTTTTTATCCAACCATACACTCAAGAAAGAGTTTTCTATTAGAAGCTTCTTGTGACATCCACTTTCCTGTCAGCTCCAGGTAGCTTATAGAAAGTGTCATTAACCAGCACAGTGACATCACAAGACTGACCACTGTTTCTCTTGGGCATGACTTGTGCAAACCGTGACCAAGTTTTACTCTGGTCTTGCTCGTTTGCCACTCAACCACACAATCATTCTCTATTTCTCAGGGGCAGCATTCAGTGATCAATGCTCTGCGCGCCTGCACATGCGCGCAGTGCGTGCGCTTTCGGTGCCCAAGTTATAACCATCAGTCAAGTGCAGCTTTAATACAAACCACTCCAGTGGTCTACATGCGTTTTATTCATCTTCTGGAGTCAGTTGTGCTACTCCGCTTTACATTCCTCTCATTCCTCCACCCGGTCACGGCTCTCCCACAGGGGTGTACGGTTGTTTATACAGGGAACCTCACTTTTCTGTTGCGAGAGAGAAAGCAGCGGCTCTACAAGCACTAGTCAACCACTTTAACTTTTAGTTTTGTCCTCACACTACAACCATACATAGCCAGGCAGACTAGTAGCGACTCCCCTTTATTTGTGGATGAATTATTGTTTAGATTGTGCATTTATTTTAAAACAATATGTGTAGATTCCCAAATCTGACCCACAAACTCACTCCAGAATTTATTATTCTACTGTAAACCTGTATCTCTTAGACTACAACCATCTCTGCGTGTTCCTCGTAATTTTGCAAACACAATTTAATGCGCAAATAAAAGTGTATGTTAATGTCCGTGGGAGTCTCTGAATGGCACCTGGAAGTTCCCCACAGGCACAACCGAGCTGCAGCAGACAGTCTGGATGCTGCAAAGTGGGAGGAGGTGCGGCAAAAGCAGATTAGGAAGAAGAGGAGATCGCTGTTGTTCCGTCAAAACTCTCGTCTGTCTAGTCCAGCGAGTGCACTGCTGAAAACGGCGGCGCCGGGCTAGAAGTTGCTTTTCCCCATCACTCCGAAAGTTGTCAGCAGACTTTTGGGATTGTTTGGTTTTATGAGTGGAGGAAATAGAGAGATTAAGAGAGTGAAACTGCGAGTTTCTGCGCGAGGCAATGGACAAGCACAAAGGTAAGAGGATTTGTGAACTTTGTATCAATAACATGAGACACGGCTCCTGACTTCTGGTGTGTCTCTGCTGACAATGCATCCTCATTAACTCGCTGTAAAAAAAAAAAAAAAACTTTTTTCAACCACTTTAGAAAAGCATTTGGATACATGAAGAATACATGAAAGTCGACTGTTTAGTCGTAGGTCAAGATGATATAAAATTCACCCAACTTGATTTTGGGTGCGTTCCAGTCTACTGCAGATTACGAGCACCGGGGTAACGGACAACGATTCTGATGTTTTGGCTTCTTTAAAGTTTGGGATTCACCATACTAGACTCATAGAAGAATAAAAAGCCTCTGATGTGTTTAGTCCTAGTTTGTACTGCACGGACATCTTTTTTTTGACATATTCATACTGGTCACCTGCCACTAATAATAATTAAAAAAGCCCCTGGGGGTGGGTTAGTCTGCTATAACAAACAAGACTGTCTTGTCACACCAGTGGCTCCTACATTTGAGCAATCAGTCCACCAGACTGGAACTACTCAGAGTTCAATACACCCTGTTTCTTCAACAATATGAAGATGTTTGGCTTATCCCTAACTCTCCTCCAAGTGGTCCCTATAAAGCAGTTTACACTGTGGCCGCTGATGAATTCCAATAGCAGCAACATTGTTCTC
Source organism: Sandelia bainsii (assembly GCA_032362345.1). Lineage (NCBI taxonomy): Eukaryota > Metazoa > Chordata > Actinopteri > Anabantiformes > Anabantidae > Sandelia > Sandelia bainsii. Next base: position 10,799,855 of record JAUMHL010000012.1, read on the forward strand.
ACAGCATTCCCCAGATTCCTGTGGTTATTTGTCCATGAGGGATGAGTAAGGTCATTTAATACTTCCTGATTGACAAAAAGAGTTTGAGCTGAAATGTTGAAATTAGACAGTGGAGTGATAGACCATGAGTTGTTCCTCACCTTGCTTTCTGAACATCTAAAGAAAAAGTTTGACCCAGTTAGACGGGAGGATAGTTATGTTAGTACCTCAGTACTGATGGGAGAAACATTACTGTGGACCGTCTAGATGCTCCTCAGCCTTACTGGTCTGGCAGCAACTGGTTGAGGCAACTTGCTGGACCGAAAACAATGGCTACAAGTCAAACTGGAATGGAATCACCACAATCTGTAAGACAACAATCTTGCATTCCCGCTCTCCAGCTGACTAGACAACCCAGTCTGTTAACTCCCACACTGTTTTGGCTCCCTTAGAGTAAATAGTCAGTGTTGCAAGCAGCCAAACACAGTAATATTTTTGCTGTGAGGGGGTTTCATTAGCATTGGAGGCTTTAGGTTGGCATGTGTTCATTTGTTAATTCATCTACCAGTCATATGTACAGCTGAAATAATTAGTCTATTAAATGATGAGACAAACATTTTTGATAACTGAATAACCGTTTGAGTCAGTGAGAGGAAGACATGAGCTATGACAGGAATAATTAAATCATAAAAAGGGGGAACTGAAGGCAGGTAGAGTGATACAGTGGAAGTAAAGCTACACCTGGTAGTAACAGTGCAGGGAAAGAGCCGGTGTGTAGGGCTGAAATAAGGACTGGAGTGTACTCTTTTGCAGCTGTATGCAGCAGCACCAGGATACCAAATTAGATACTAACAGCCACAGGCAGAGAGTGGAGGGGGCACAGAACAGGGAAACCTGGGGAATTTCATGGAAGCCAACAACAAGGCAAGCCAGTGTTTAGTATTCTGGATATTCTCTGTGTTTCTCAAACCTGACACATGCAGGTTTCTCTCCAGAGATAAACTTCACCTTTTCACACTTTGTGCCAGTGTTGAGGATCAAATTAGTGAAACCATCTGGAGCTGTGTTGGTTTGAATGGCCTTTGGGTAATGATGGGACATGATGTTTGAGAATCACTCAAACAGTAGAAGACGCAATTCAGTAGCTCAGCCAGGAAATGATTGCAGCACTTTTTATGTAATTATCGGCTGACTGGTCACCTTGCCCATTTTGAATCACTTTGTCCAAATGTTTATGTTTCAATCATATGGTGTCAAGATTTTGTTTACACCAGGGGTAGGCAACCCTGGTCCTAGAGAGCCACAGCCCTGCTTGTTTTCCAACCATCTCTGCACTGGCTGAACACACCTTATCCAGGTAATCAACAGTGGGAAGGGCAGAGATCGTTGGAAAACAAGCAGGGCTGTGGCTCTTCAGGACCAGGGATGTCTACACCTGGTTTACACAATAACTGTGACCAGCCTACTAATTAATAAAAGCATTACATACAGGCATGGCTAATGAATGAAATATTTTCTCATTAATATACCCAATACGTGCCTAGAAGTTAATTAAGTTAATTAAAAGTGTAATTTCCCTAAATATTACCATATTTGGGTTGGAAGCATATGTTTGTTTATTTATTAAAATCCACTCTGGTATTTGTTCTCTTCTTCTCCTTGTCACTCAGTTCCTTCCACATCATGGTCTTGCTTGTTTTGCTTGCCATGTTTTTATGGATTTCACCGTTTTTTGGGTAAAACATTTTGTCTGTTGAACTCGCTGTGCTGGCTTCATGTTCTTTGCAGCTGGGTCTCGCCAGGGAAAGTGATGGGATCTGTGATGATGGCTCTTTTTCTTGCCTCCAGTGTCAGACGTTTTCTCCAACAATGATCTGATTATTTGATCACTGCCAAAATAAAATGTAAGACAAATGGAGGCAGACTGACAGGCGTATTGATGGACATTTTTTAACAGACTTTTTTTGAGCCATTAGCCAGACCAACAGACTAGCCAATAGAGGTTAAACACTTAAATAGACACAAGGAACCACTGTGTGGTTTGAAAGTTCACTCACTTTGTCCAGCTTTAAAGAAGGGTGAAGAAAATTATTGTATTTCTATAAAGTATTTAGTGTGTGCACAGCATTGTGTGTACTTTCTGTAGTAAAATGAGTAAACACTACAGCCATGCTGAAACCAGAGAAAAAGTCGGGGGATCACCCTAGTCATTAATATCAATCCACTGGGGACAATGAATGTGATAAGCTGCTTGATTGGTGTTGTCATGCCTAGAAGCATGCAGCATGGGGAAAAATGGACTGTTTAGTATGTTTGACTTTCCATTAGCTCAGCAGAGACAGGCTAGTTAGATGTAAGCCATCAGGGCTGGCATGGGGTCTGCCGGTTCACTTACATGTGTGTCATGGGCTGTACTTGCCAACGGGGAACTAGTGGAATATGGGTAATTCAGGAAGCTGGACTGGGCTATAAAAATGATGAAAAGGAAGACAGTCTTCCTGCTTGGTGGCAGTGGGGTGCTCCATGTGAGTTTGGCACTTCTGGGTCTTGCTCTTGTTCATTCTCAACGCATCAAACAAAGCCTTTTCCTTGGATACAGAAGCTCTGGATCAGACCTGTACCGTGTTTTATCGCACTAGGTTCTCTTATGAAGGGATAGGTACTTAGAACAAGAGATCAGGAGCTTATTTCTAATCATACACACATGCACACTTAGTTCTTGCTCTCCCTGGAGCTACTTCTATATGGGATTATAACTAAGTAGAGAGGCTTTTAAGTGGGTGACTCTGAGGCGACATTGCTAGTTAGTTTTTATTTGTCAGCAGCTGCTTCTAGTCTGTCGCTTTCTTTCTCAACAAGGCACGACTGTGGAGCCTTGTAAAGCATCACTTTCACTCACATATGCATCTGTATATCACTTCTCTGTATATCACGATCAAAAAAATGTCTTAAGCTTAATGCACATCCTGAGTGAAATATACATACATATACACATCACACACACAGAGAATGATGCCTATGAACGTGGGATCCTGTTGCACGAGGAAATGTTTTTGGTGGAGAGAGGAAGATTGAAAGAGGAATAAAGGCAGGGTGCTGCATTAAGAGGCAGAGGTGGAAGCGCACTGAGTTTCTTCTGCTTCATGGCCCAAGGCTGACAGAGTTTTAATCTGTGTGTGTGTGTGTTTGTTAAAAAAACAGCGGGAGGTAGAAAGCTATAGAGTGTTTTGCACACAGCCGGTCTGGAATCACAATGCTACTATGATTCCCAGACAAAGATAAGTTGTAGCTAATATAGACTACAAGTTTTCTGCAGGTGTCACTATTCTGCACAGGTCAGTTAATGCTGTTTGAATAAAAATGCGTGAACATGTGTTAATCATACATTTAACCTGAAGTAGTAGAGTTCTTGGACATCTGTTGGAACCGCAAAAAGCATAAGACTGACTCATTCTCTTAATAGAGCCGGTATAGCTGTGTTAGCATACAGTTTCTGTTTTGGTTTCCACACACTCTGAGGGAAATTTCTGACTCATGAGTTGAGGTTAAGCACTTAAAGAGAGATGAGGGAAACAAGGGTTCATCACTACAAGTTCATCTTTTATTTTACACAGTCATTTTATCCACTGTTAATATAAAATATGGATAAGAACAGCTTTAGGAGGTGACATTTTAAACTTCCACTGTTCATTTAGTGTATGTCACCATTTTACATAATTAAGCAAAAGATTTTGGCTTTTGTCCTGTAGCTGTCATAAACATTCTAGCACATTTTCTCAATTTATTAAAAAATTAATTGCTAATGTTGAAAATATCACTGGGCAACTTTAATATCAAATATTGAGTTTTGGTGATTGTACCTATACACAATATCCTCAGTAAATAATTTTGTGTTTTGTGGATAAATTACTTGTATTATTCTCCAAACTTAATATTCATTTCTAACTTTGCTCTTTCTCTCACACGCACACACATATAAACACACAAACTTCATGTCATCATGCCTCTAAGCCAGAGTGTTGAAGCTTCAGTTCAAGCCTTTATCTGCAGAGACTACAGTAACATACACTGCATCCTAATCAAGGCAAAGTTGCTCAAGTAGACCAAGACCCCTTCTATAAAGATTTACTTGGACTTTAAAGCTCATTAGCGTATTTGAACTACAAAAACTGCCTGATTTCTCAAAGGGCCAAGCCGTAAGCCTCAATATAAGTTAGACAGCACAGATCTAAAGAAAGACTGGAAGAAAACTCGAGACTTAATGTTGTAGCAGAGAGAAGATGAAAGAGGAGAAAGTTACAAAAGAAAGTGGAACTATACTAAAGTGACTTGATATTTATAGCTTCTGTCTTCAGTATTTGTACATTTGTGAAGGGTAAGACTTAAATCAATGGCTCAGGATGTTGTCAGTTGCTCTACGGAGCCTAGTGCTGGTGTTTTAACATTTGCTGTACTGCCCACAGACACTACTATAAACCCTTCACCATTGCCTTTCATCTTTTCCCTCACATGAGATTTAGTCTCCTGTTTCCTTTTTATCTTGGTATCCTTCCAATCACATTGATTGGATATTGATTGATAGTTAATTTGAATTGTGCAGTACACTCTAAATTCCAGTTAGTTAGCCTTACTTAAAGCAAGCATGCAATTGCCTTAAAAAAAACAAAGGAATTGTATTTTGTACTAACAAAAGCTTATTCAGTGTAGTACACATACACTTGAGTTTAATTAACTTTACAAATTATTTTAGATGTACTGGTGATTTAGTATAGACTACTCACAATTACTATTTCAAACAAATAAGCCATTTCAAGTTGAATGTGCAGCATGTATTCTAAATATTTATTTAAGTTGCACTTACTAGTTGGACATTTCTTGCAACTTAGAATTTAAAAAGTTTGATCTACTTGATCAGGTTTACTTGCTCAAACCATGCAAGCTGATTACCTTAAAAAGACCAAGTAACTGTTACTTGTGAAACTCAACATGACTTTCCATTGCATTCACACTCCCTTTAGTCATGGTTATTGTAACCACACCCCCCCATACTATGCTATATTACCATACCATATTATACTATACTTCTGTAAACTCCTACCCCTCCTATCTCTCTCTTTCTCTCGCTGCTGTGAACCAACAAGAGCACTCTTAGTGTCGATTAGCTGTGATTATGCGGTGCTCAGATCAGTCCCAACACAGTGTAAAATGTACGTCACTGCTAAAGCACTGAACGAACATAAAATTACAGGCAGTAGTGCACTCGGCCAAAATGTTTATCCTCCCTCTATCGTTGGCAAATGTCAGCAGAGGTGTTCCCAGAGCAGATGGCGATAGTAAGGTCAATGTTCTTGGCTATTTAACTGCACCAGGTTGTTGAGGCACAGCGTCTGAGTTGTGCCAGGATGCTTCGACCCTGCTAATATTGGCTTAACTTTCTAGTTTTTTAGTTCAGGCACAGTTTGTTACATTACTGCCTCCCACTGGTCTAGTAATGTAATTACTTTGTTTGTTGCAGCTGTACTTGACTGTTTTACGTTAGCATAACGCAAAACAGTAAGTAAATGGGTTTTTCACCCTGCAATTAACTCTAACCTGATTAAAAACTTGTAAGAAGTAGATATTGTTGTTAACCAAGTAAAGGTGACTAATTTATGTAAGTTAGGAAAGCTATTAGAATTGATAGTGTATCAACAGTCATGTGGTAAATTACTTATTATTTATACTGCCAAAAAAATCAAACAAAAACACACCCAGAAGACATGAAATAGTAAACAAAAGATATAAATTATACATTATACATATAGTGGTTAATTGTTGTGACAAGACAGCAGGTTTTCATTTCAGCCTAACTATGTCACTAATAAGTTTTTCTTCTCAGCATGAAGGTGTGCCAGAATAATGTAACAAGCTGCTGTAATGTTAACACCAATGAAGTCTTTAGACTCTTTAGCCATGACCAACCTCAAACTCCACCTACATCAAATACTTCGAATAGTGTGAAAATTAATTTCTATCATTAGTTTAAAAGCTTAAATGTGATCTCCTTTCTGACCCTAACCAACTACAAGACTGACATAGATTTTATTACTGAACCACTTTAACATTTAAACATGCCGGACTTTGTTTTGATCATTTGTATAATGCAGTGAAATATGTTGTTTTTGATTTAATAATTTTAGCAAGTCCTTCCAATTGTCTGAATGAATGAGATCTAGGACTTAGACTGCTTATAGAACCAAAACCCACTGGGCGCTGAACACCAGCTCTGAAAATCATTCAGTTAAAGTCCAATGTAATTAGGAATTCACAGACTTGTACTTTGGAGCGATGAAACAACATAGGATGGCCAGCTCCTTTGATCATGATGTCTACCTAAAGCTGAGTGGGAACAGATACTTCCAGATAGGGCAGGAAGGCCAGATGGTTTGAAAGAGAAGTGGTTAATTTATGTCTGACTGGACCAACCTTACCTTAACAGGGAAGGAGGCAAGTGACATCACATACTCACAATGCTATCTTCACATCCCTCTGTAGGCAGTTTCATATCACTGAAAAGCACTGATGGGAAAACAAAATAAGTGGCAAATTTAATTTGCTTTCACTTAGTTCTCCTAGATGACTAAGAAACTGAGAGCAAAAGTGAAAGGAACAGATGTCTTTGATCAGATGAATACTGCCGAATCGAGGGACTGAGTAGAGCTTATCGCAGTGTTGCATACAAGGAATCTAAAATTACCCTTCGCCTCACAACAGGAATTTAAACTGACTTTTGTATGGTAATATTTGACATTCAAGATAAATGTAGGAATCTATTTTCAAAATTATTATTATTATTCCTGTTTCACAGGTCCAACTTTTGCCTCTTGAGTTGAGGGTCATCTGAGTGTGTTCAGACCTTAATGTTCTTCTGAGTTGTGTAGCTGATAGTTTTCACCTCAGGCCTGCAGTTTCTTGGATGTTTTCCTTGGGTCTTTTGTGAGTTCCTGGATGAGTTGTCGCCATACTCTTGGACTAATTTTGGAAGGCTGGCCCCTTCTGGGAAGGTTCACTATTGTTCCAAGTCTTCTCCATTTGCAGGTGATGTCTCTCACTTTTGGAGTCCGAGACCCTTAGAAATAGCTTTCTAACCCTTTCCAAATTGAAATATATATAATTAGGGGTCATGGAATGACAAGATAAAAACCATAAGCAAGTACGTGGGAAGGAAATGAAACCATAGACATCTCCAGTTCAACTACAGTCCAAATAATATTGGTTGTTTTTTAGTTTTTATCGTTCACTTGCAAACATGCAGGATAGTCTCTGTCAGTGTAAGTAAAATGTTAAAACAGCAGCTTACAGAAGAGTGAAATAAAATGCAATGCTTAAGGTTTCTTTATAGAGAGACTGAGATAGCCAGGATATTGTACTGTTTCTTTGAGATTTCTCAATGTTTTCTTGCTCTTTATAGGGGCAAAGTCTTGTGTTAACTGTCTGTTACAGATAAACCTGTGATAATAGTATTTGCTAACTCTCATTATGGGCAAGGTTTTTTTAATTTGCTCTCACAGATATATCAGAACTATCATTTTTATGTGTGTGAAATGTTGACATACTGTTAGCAAGAGAACTACGTGCATTTACCTTTACTTTTTAAGCCCTTATACTTTCCCCTTATCACTTGTCACTTTGTCCACTTCTTTCCTAAGTTCCCTCAGTGCTGCTATAAGACACAGAGGACCCGCTTCTGAAATCATCAGGTTGACACCTGCTTCTTTTATTCATGTTTCTATGGCAATAACACAGCTTGAATTAATCCGACCGTATCCCTGTTTCACAGCTGAACCCAGCATGCTGCATGAGACAGATCAGTACTTGCCAGTAGTCATCAAACACCAATCAGTTAAATGTTTGATCCTTTGTTCAGGCCTTGCCATCAGCCAGTCTCACCAGAGCAAGACCAGTCTGGAACAAACCAGTCCTACGTGACTCCTTCTTGCTGTTGTGCACATTGAAACTGACCCAAAGTCTTTGTCATTTATGTGTTTGCCCCTGGAAGTTTGATGTGTAAGGGTCAAATGATAAGAAAAAAAATTGCCAATTTTTTCTATCTACTGAAGCAGCAGCACAATGAATCTGTCACTGTGTAAAATGCATGGAAAATATTTGACAGTTGTGTTTGGCCACTAGTTCCTATTCTCCTTCTTGCCACCACTTCCCTTTTAGGTGGAGATGTACATGTACCTCTGTGATTGTCATGACAGGGTGACACTAGATAAGTGCAGTGCTGTGTATCATTTATCTTTATTTAACTAGCTCTACTTATCATTGTTTATTTATATTTGTTTTTCTAAAAACAACATATATATGCATACATATTTATGCGTCATACACATGGAGTCAAGTCATAAGCTTTCAAGACACTGGTTACACTACCCCTAGAGGCAAGGGGAAATAAATTCCAAAGCACAGTGCTATGTACACGTTCCACACAAGATACCACACATAAACAAAATAATTTAAACCTACAGTACAGCAGTACAGCATCTAACAGAAACTGAGTCAAATGTCATATATGTAAACAAATACTGTAATCTTTGCCTACATACAGCAAGTATGTTCATGAATGAGGCAACAAACAAACGTTTACCAGCTCATGCCATGGAAATTGCCTTTGTGCAGTGTATTTAGATTTGTTGTAGATTTGCAAGTCTAGATAACTTTAAAAGCAGCTTAAAACTGCTGTCTCATCAGTAGAGACAGATGTTCAGCCAGGGGGCTAAAGAGCATATTCAAATAATCTGCCAGTAAATCTTTAAAGTGTTAAGAGCTGTGTTGTAAGAAACTTTTTATGCGTTGACAAAATGCTTGCTATAAGTATAAGAGAAGATGTTTATTTCACAGTTAGCTAAGCCAGTAAAGTATAAAGAATCTTCATTATTAAGACATCTAAAAACAAACTGTGGAAGATTTGTCAGCATTTTTAATTACAGTTTTTCTCATTTGCTTCAACACCAGTGTGACACGTTTTGTTTGAAAACTCTAACAAAACATTAAAAAGCATGCAGCAAAAGCACATTTTCTCCCAGAAAAAAAACAACACTTGTGGCCAAAACTAATGTATTCTTTCAGTCAGTCATTACACAATGGACAACAAAAAAGTACACAATGCTTTTTGTATAAACCACTGCAACCTTGTGTGTGGTATAAGCTTGTGCCTTTTGCTGAAGCAAAAAGGCAAGCAAGCACAACACAGCATATTCTTTGATGATTTTATTAAACCCTGCCACACTCTGCACCTGCACTGTTTTGTGTTGAAATGCTGTAAAAAAGAGATGTCTAAGGAAGTTTTCTTCTTCTTTTCTTCTTCATTCTTTGTACTGTATCCTCATGTGCAGGTTTTTCTGGGTCCATGAACTGTCGTTGACATGCAAGAGCTACAGTAAGCATCTAGACTAGACAAATTCAGACATTCAATATGGCACTGCGTTTGTGTGTGTGTGTGTGAGAGGGACAGAGAGAGAGAGAACTCAAGAATGAGAATAGAACTGGTTAGTAGTGCACTATTGACTGATTTGATCTACAAAGCACAGTATGGTGTGCTGCTGGACATCTGATTGGCACTGGTGAACTGCTTGGAGTGATACTAAATCATAAAAGTAGTCAAGAGAAACTGTCTGGCCTCAAGGAAAATGACTTAACGTGCCACATCCATAGTGGTGAAACTCTTCCCCTTCTGCCAAGTCCCCTGTGATCTGCATATGGAGAAGAAACAGGCTAAAGAAATACAGTGCTGCAAAAAGACTTCATGAAGTCATTGAATGAGTTAATGGATGAGTGGATGAATGGATTTAAGTGGGGGCACAGGTGCATGGATGAAAAGAAATATGGGATGGATATGAAAAGAGTCAATCCAAACCTGCTATATAAAAGTTCTGTATGTGTAGCAGTCACTTTTTACAAAGCAAATCAAGCACATCTGTGACTATTTTCAACATCTGCACCACATCCCTAAAAATGACTGTGATTCAGAAATTCAAGTGTCCTGAACAGACCTCAACCAGCAGCTTCAAGCTGAACAAGCAAGGCCAGTTTGCATTTCAGAGGCCTTTATTACATCATCAGGTTGAAGCAATATTATAATTTCACTTTTTATCTTGTTTTTGTTTTCTTTAACTCTCCACCGATTTGACTTTTTCACCACTTATCAAAGTTAGAAACATGCTTGAAAGCAGCACAAATATTGCATCAGTAAAAAACAGGATATTTCCTTGAGCATGAATTGATATGCTGGGATCTGAGGAGTTGTTTTGAAAGTAGGACAGATGGTGTATATACAGTAGATGAGAGGGGAAAATCAAAAATGGGCCTAGTGTGATTATTAAAATAATAAAAAATATGAGGCTGTGTCTGCTATTTAGAGGAAAACTTGGTTAATAGTTAATATTCATCCAGTATAGTTTTAAAACTGATTTAACCAAGTAGCAGAAGTGTACCCGTCACCCCATTAAACCTGGAAGTAGCCTAATTGAGAGGCCAAGCCTTCCTCATTGATTTATTAAAATGAAATTCTTGCACTCGTCTCTGATTAGATGTGACCTATCAGTGTTGTTTCAGGGCCTCGAGTTTCTCATGAGAGGAAACGTTGCTTGGATCCTGACAAGACACTCTTGTTCAGCAGTAGATTTGTTGTCTGAAATTTGAACAAGAAAAATGGTGGGACAGACTCACATCCAGTTCCTTCTCTTGTTTGAATTAAAGCCTTTCTTCAGAAATGCTTTTGTCATGGAGTTCCTGAATTTAACACTATTTTGTCTATTGACCTATATTGTGGGACCCCATTTATGAGTCTAAATGATTTCCCCTTCTATGTGATTCAATAAAGATGACATCACATCTTTTTTTTTTTACTCTTAAGATGCATGAACACATTCATTTTCATGCATAGTTAGCAACCAAATTGTTTTCCAGTAAGGTTATGTTGTGATTTTATTTCTCACTGGACAGGAGGTTAGCAACTGTGCTAGATGACTGTCAAACATTAAAATGAACCTACCATTTGTGGTCCAGATGAACAGATGGAAGCACAGACAGACACGCATGCATGTTTCTGTTGCTCTGTTTCTGTTGATTATTTTTGGATGGCTGATAAAAAGATTTCAGACAAAGTGAAAGAATGAGCCTTTCTCTTTCAACCACAGTCTGGGTCAGACAAGGTAACAGATGGAGATGGCCTCTGATGAAAGACTTCACTGGGTTACAACTAATATTGCAGAAAGCATGTGTAATTTATAATCTCCAAGTGGAACTTTGTGCCTATGTGTGTTGAAATCTCTGCGTTAGAGCAAAAATATATTTTACTCATCTGTCAACATAGTAAGGCACTACATCCAGCTAAATACGTGTGGATGTATAAAGTGTGGGAGAGGTCAAACGAAATCAAAAGAGGAAGTACAGCCTCGGGCACAAGGAAGAGACATTTCCCTTGTGCATGATCTAGGTGTTTGTGTTTGTATTACTCAAACAAACTTTATCCTGTTAAGTGTGCTCTATTATATTCAAGCTATATACAGTACAAACTAATTATAACAAACGTAATATTAACTTCCCTTTTTGAGGTATTTTATTTTATTTTGAAAACACTGCAGTACTCTGGCTGGATGATGGTCTACTTTTGGCCATTCTACAGAAGTGAATTGTTTATGCTGCGAAGGCTATGGTCACTCACTGAATGTGGAGTGGGCATCTGGCCAACCTGTAGCCCACAGAGACAGCCTGCTAGAGACCTCCCTGTCCTGTCAGCTGACTCGGTTTCCCAGGGTCCCCCAATCCAAAAGGCCATCTGAGTCAATCTGTGCAAACACACAAGGAGGAGAAGCTGGAAAAATGTTTAGATTCATACTGAGCAGGCAAACATTAGCAGCTAAACAACTACGAGAAATGTAATGAGTAAATGTGTTTTGTTTTAATCATTACAGTAACATTTCAAAAGAGTGAGAGGTATTTTTTTTAATTGATTTTAATTACTTCACTTCCCATGTGTGTTATTGTGTGTTTTTATATGTATCCAAACCAGGCCTCTAAGCAGAGGTTGATTCAGCTTGAGTAGGAGTTGTTAAAAACAGTCCAGCTTGCTGTATCTTTGCCTCTCATCATTTCTGAAATGCAAAGCTTACTGTGGTCTGACACCTTATGTTGCAGAAGTTTCCTCCTTCACTGAGGTCTTTTAATGTGTGGGAGTGTAGGAGGAAGAGGAAAGCCCCCCCGGGGGGCTCTAGTGATCAGTTTGAGCCGGAAGAAGCCACTTAAACAGACTAGCTGACAGTTTTAATGGAGTTCAAACAAAAAGGAGCAGTTTACTGTCTTTTTTAATAGTTGTGTGATTTGTGATGACTGGTTCAGTTCTTGAGTAGGGTCAGATGATTTCTACATATAAATGTAATTTTTTTGCCTCTATTTCTTTTTTATTTAAACTTAATTTCAGTTTTACTTACAGGAGTTTTGTAAGGATGCTTTGTCCTGACTCACATTTTGATGTGTCCAGTGTTTCAGCAGACCATTGTGTGTTAATGTAATATCCAAAAATGTACTTAATGTCTATTTAAAGCCATTCTTAACTAAAGGATATCCACGGCATAGGGATTTCTGACAGCGTTAAAATGAAATTGTCTTTAAAGGTCAAAACTAAAGCAACACTTGTAAACAGCAAGTACTGAAAGTGTTACAAATGCAACTATGTTTACTAGAAACTTGCTCCAATTCATATTTTCATGCCTCCTCAGATTCACAGAACAGCACCATCAGATTTGCTTCTAAAAGCATTGAGTGAGGCTCACCGTTCTAACTAATCAGAGAATTCAACAAAATTATTCCTGCTTAAATAGTACGTTTTGCAGCATTCATATTTATTGTAATTTGATAAAGACTAATACCTGAAAGGCTGTGCATAGCGTTGCAGAATATAGCAGATGGTAGAAGAGCATAAAGGAGCAGGGAGAGGGAAGGCTTGGTGTAGCAGAGTGGATTGATTTGCAGTTTCATGCTTGCTATAGTTTTAAATCCCCTTCTAAAGCTTGCCAATTAACACAGTCTACATTGTTTGTTTAGTGATTAAATGACTGCATATTTTTAAAAATGAGAAAGAACCAAATGAACTGTTTCACTATGTTCCCAGTCTTTATCCTAAAATAACAACTTTTTCAATCTAGTTCAGTACTTATTGCACAAAGGAGATCCCCTCATTTTAATTAATTGTCCTTCATGAGAGTTAAATGAAACTGATACCACATCATGTCAATGTGTAAATTTGTGAGCCAGAACTGGTGAAACAGCTAGTCTGGCTCTAACTGTAACAAAACCCAAGAAACAAATAGTCTGGAAAATCCTGGGATTAGAAATAACTAGATTGTTCTTACTATTCATATATAGCTGATTCAGAACATTTTAATTTTGCTATATTATTTGCTATATTATTTACTATTAGCTATTAGTACCTTTATCTTGTATGTAGGCCTGCTCAAAAAAAGGTGATGGTATTCATTTCCGGGGGGATTTTATGCATTCCAGTAAGAACAGTAAGACACCCCCCAATTTGTGCCCCACCTTTTCCTTTAATAAAGTCTCTCTTCTTTATTCCCCTTCTGGTGAAGTGCTCACACACACTGAGGCCCACTGTAGCAAGAGGCCTATTCAGGCCCAGAGACAGTGAAGGGAAACACAAAGAGCTCCCCACACAGTGGAGAGGGCTGTGAGCTCAGCGCTGACCCCTGAAGGATGTGTGTAGGCTATACGCAGACACAGAGGACCCGCCGACTCTGACTCTAGCTCCTCCTCCTCCTCTGGACTTGACCTTTCACTAAACCCATGCAAGTCCCAAAATGACTTGCAACTGTCAATAGCAACCAGATCAGAGAAACAAGTGAATGACATCAAATCTGAATGGTTACTGACTGTTGCCAGCTAAAAACCTCTAAAAAGTCTCTCCCATGTAAAATGTTGGCATGCAACATGGAGCGAGAGTGAGAATGAAATAGCTAACAAACTAGACCTTGAGTTGAACTCCCTGTTCTCAGCCATAAAGTATAATATTCTGAATATTTCTGTCTGGATTCATCACAAACTTTATAGTCTATTGCTCATGGCTACTCTTCTGCTACTCTTCTGTGATCTAAAGCCATTGTTTTAATCCTCCTACATATTTTTGTCTCAAGGAATAAGTAGTAACATTTAGCATTGGGGGATTTTTGTTGTGCTGTACCTCTGAGAACTACTTGTCTGTCTGTGCTTCCAGTGCTGGACCAGCTCCTGATGGAGCTCCACCGCTTCCTTCTCATCCTGGACAAGGAGACACTGAGTGGGAACGCCACCATACAGAAGGGTTTGCTTGCTGATCTCCTCCAGACCTACAGTACTTCCAATGGTATGAGGAATTCACTCAAGAATAAAAATGTATTGTTGTTGAACAGGGAATGGATGTGCCTTTGAACCTACATACATACAGTAGAGCTCTTATTTGCAAAAGATTCGATTTTTCATAGAAAATGTGGATTAAACTTGGGCTCACTAGCTCTTTTCTTTAAACATTTAACTCATCTAACATCTACTACCAGACCAGTTATAAAATGCTTAATGCTGAACATGAATCATAAAACTTGGCAACATAAAAATGAATATACAATTCTGGAAAACAATTACAATACAAATACAACACAAAGCAATACAATTCAGAAACTGCATGACCTAGTTTTCACTTCGTTATTCAGTCACTGATTCTTTTGTGGACACTTTAGGGGGAATTTTTTAAAATTTCTTGACACGTGACGCAAAACAAGCCAGGGTGGAAGTGAAAGATTGGAAAAAAAGTCTTAGATGCCATAATACCTGGTAATAGGGGTTGTATTAGAAAAACATCTATTAGTGGAAGAGAAAGTTGTTTTGTGCAGTATTTTTTGGCATTTTAAGTCTGTCTTTCATTCCTGACAGAGATAAAATCCTGCCTGCTCTGTGTTGACATTTACCTCTTTCTTCTTCTTCTTCTTCTTCTTCTTCCGGCTGCTCCCTTTAGGGGGTCGCCACAGTGGATCATCTACCTTCATCTCACCCTTTACCTAGCATCGTGCTCTGTCACAACAACCTGCCTGCATATCGTGACATTTACCTCTTATGAAGGCTTTAAAATCCTTTTAGAGTTACTGTAATGTTCCAGTTTCATGAAATATATTTGAAAACATTTATTTATTATTAATCAACTCTCTAATCCTAATGACACATTTAATCAGTTAAAGCAAGATCAGTTAACCTATAAACCTATCTGCAGTACATGTAAAACACAGTTTGTTGCAAATGTAAGACAAATAACTGTGTCATCTGCCACTAGTTCCTTATTAGAAATATTGAGCGTAAAACAATTTCCTAAAAAATAAGTAGACACAAGCCATTTCCTTTTCAGAATTCCTCCCTTTTTGCATTTCCTAATGTTTTTTGTGTGATTACATGACAGTTACACTGGTTGAGGTCTAACCACAAATTGTTTAATAGAGCTTTTTAGACTAACTGGCAGTCTGACTTTGGTTATGCAAAGCAACTTATGTAACGTGTGGTCATGTCCTGTCTTTCTATGTTTCTCACAATTCTATGGGCTTACATTGTGGGCAGTTTGGCTTAAAATAAGCTATCAAGCAACCACTGTTCCATTTCTTTGCTATTTTAAACTCTCAGTAACCACTGTGTAATGATTATACTTTTGTAGGTATTTATTAACAAATGCATTTGGGATTTTGTATCCCATTTTGGTTGCTTAATATCACTTTGTGGTTTATTTTATTCCTGCATTTCTAACTCCCTTTTAAAGTTATCAGATCTACATTTTTTTTATTTTGTGAATGATTGCAGTTATTAGTTCTAGGCTTTCACAGGGAAACTAAAATCAATCAAAATGCCTCTTGCTTCATGATATTATGGTATATGGTATGTTAAAGTACTCTGTCAAACAACTGAAGACAAGTTTATTTTTGTAACTCACTGGATTCGACACTCAACATGAAAATTGTGCAATTGCTGGTGGGCTGATGTGATTTATGGTTCCTGCATTAGTTACGATGTGAACCAGTTTGACGCTAAGGCTGATTCAAGCCTCGGCCTCTAGGTGTGTGATTAATTGGGAATAATGAGTGAAACAGTGACATCAGAAACCTCAGCTTCGTGCAGTTGTAGAGGAAATCTCCATGCAATTAATACTGATTTAAAAATCGTTGATCTAAATTACTCAGGATATTTAGTTTTAAAGCCCAAATTTTCTTACATTCACTCTCGCTTTTTGACTAGGAAAACCAATAAAGGTTTCGCTACTTCCTCTCTCTCTGTCTGGGATACACACTAACATACACACAACTGCTCACTAACACAGACACAAGCAGTCATGCTTTTCCATGTTGAGTTCCTTGACTCATCTCTTGATACTTCCTCTCCTGGCTCCAAGCTGTATCATTTTTCCGGAGCTACATTTATCCTCTAGGGATGCTCACTTCCTTTCAGCAACAGTTTATAAATAGCATTTCAACTCTGTTCCCCTAAAATCTGTTTTCACTGTAGAAGCAAAGCATAATTTCATTCTACTGCTGTTTGGTTTTACCTCATGATATCTATTTCAAAGGAAGAACCTTCTCCAGAGTATCGTCCAAGGTTAGAGTTTTGTTTGATTTCCTCTCAGGGCATATTCTTAGTCAGCCAAAATATCTAATTTGATTAAACAACCTTCCTTCAGAAGTGCAGTGCAGCTCCGGAATAAATTCCCAGAACAGGTTACAGTAACCAGCTGGAGCCTGCCATACCAAAACCACTGAGTTTATTGTTTAAGAAAAGACATTCAGTTAAACTGTTTATGTGGCAATGTTATGGCGATGTCTTTGCCAGCTTGTAATTACTCCGCCATGTTAAGGCAGACAAAAAAACCAAACAAAGTCCTTTTCAAGCTGACTGCAGCATTGGTGTATGACACGAGGTTTCATCATCTCAACTTATTTCCTAAGTGATATGATTGTTCACACTGACCCGTAAATATTTTCATTTGAGCGGAAAGAGAAGTCAGATTTAGTTTCTAGTGGCAGCCCTGATCATTTGTCTTTTTATGTTGAACTCCTCCTCACCATGTCAAGCATTTCAATTTGCAATTGTTGTGCTTTTATTGTTGTTACAGGAAACCACAACTATGACTATAAATACAGCATTTTCTTATTTTCACTTTAATTAGACACTTATCTTTCAGTGCTTTTCAACCACTCCTAATTCTTGCTTGTGAATATAAACTGAATTTAAACAGAGTCATTTTAGTATCAACTCTTTGGAAATCTAGACTGGTCCTAGCAGATGGACCCAGTTCAGGAGCTGCATTGTATATTTAGTACAAACTTCAAAATCTTCAAAGATAGATGTTATACAGTGCTCTATCTGTGCAGGAGTGCAGGAGTTTTCTGACTAATGTGTGATGAATGCCTGCCATGGTAAGAGTGGGTGTCAATAATAGGCCCATCTGTGTGCACAATGGGATACTTGTTTGGGTGAAATTCCCCTTTAATCCTTGACGTTTGACAATCATGATGAAAGTTTGTTTATGTGGAGTCAGATTTTTCTCATCAGCCCTGCAACAAAATTCATCCCAAAGCAAATAAATGTGCTGGTTGTTTACAGGTACAGTATATTGTGATTATGCAGCTAAACAGCAAAGTAGAAAAGTCAAGTGTCAGATTTCTGAGCTGCTCCAGCTACTCCATGCATTTGATTGGAGATATGTCACAGTGTACACTAAATAACTTTTTATTGCAGCAATGTCTGCAGTCTCCTATACTGTTAAAACAAAATAAGTCTATGTGCATATAGTGGATATTTACCTAATGTTTATCTAGTGGCATTTAGGAGGCTAGTTCTACTTCCCTTATTTCACCAAGATGTGAAGATCATAACTACTCACATAGTGAAACTGTCCATGCTAAAGTTTATTGATGTTAGTTGTCAACTACTTTTTGCTGTCTCCACACAGGTGCTGACGAGGAGTACATCTACATGAACAAAGTCATTGTTACTGGAAAGGACAAAAATGACAGAGGTGGGATTTTCAAAAGGTTCCTGTCTATAGTGTAATAGTGATAGTTGGGGGCTGATTTCTTTTTGTGAAAAGTAGTTGAAATATAATCTATTTAAAATTTGCAAGACCATGAGACAATAACTGTAGGTAGGTAAAAGTTCAGTTTAACAACAGCCTAGAGGTAACAGCTAGATGGCGGACAGACACACAGGTAAGGAAAGGTATGTTTTAAAACAAATTGGGCTATAACTACGGGAGATTAAGAGGCTACAGGTATCCTGGGTAAGTGTTCAGTACACTGATGAGCAGTAGGAATAGACAGGGTGGCAGCAAAGCTTAGTCAACGTCCAAAGCAAGGGTCATTACCAGGGAGGTAGAATAGCAGGCAAGCAAGCAGGGGCAGACACATAAACTAGATCCAGATGAGCAAACAAAGACTCCAAGCAACAAGTCAGGTGAGTAAAACAGTAATGCTCGATAGACATTCTGAGAGTTTGAGTATACTGAATATATTAGGATACTGAAGTGACTGAATCGAGTGGATACAAGTGTGGCGACTGAGGACGTGCCGGCTGAGTGATTGGGGGATTGGCTGCAGACTTACAGGTGTGTAGTCAAAGGAAATACCAAGCAGGAAGGGAGGGTGGCTGGGAAAGAGAGGTAAGAGGGAGAGTCAGAGGACGTCTGTCAGCTGACAGGGACAGGGAGATGACAGGGACACACGACAGACTGAACTGTGACAAATCTATAAAGGTTTGATTTTGAAAATCAGGGACACTGGTACATAACAAAGCCATGTGAGTGAGGTGGTTCTAATGAATTAAATAAACATAGCAGGATAAATAGATTGCCATGACATTTTGTACATTCATGTTCTCCAGAAGATGGCTCTCGTTGACTTTAGTGACCCCTGTCTTTTTCTGTTGTTCTTCAGTGAGGGTGACTTTTTTTTTTTGTTTTGTTTGTCTCTTTATGTCATTGGTTGCCAAAAAAATTCAAACACATATTCAAAGTGTCCAGATGGTGAATCTGTAGGACCTCGGTGATTCCCTGACTTTCAGTAATCAGGTTAATATTTCAGTTTACCCAGTAATTTGGTTGATGACCAAATACCTGAACATACTTAATCATATTAGTCTCAAATAATTTTGTGCTAACTGCTAATTAGAAAATATTTTTTGATAATGTTAGCATACTAATGGTAAAATCAAATGTTAGAAGCAGTGGCGGCTGGTGAAATTTTTTTTTGGGGGGGGCGCGCACTTTTGCAAGTCAGATTTCAGATGCGCTCTAACCACATATCACCACTAGTATAAGCCAAAGCACCATTATCATGCATCACACTACTTTAAAA
>JAUMHL010000012.1:10819345-10862110 GCA_032362345.1 Sandelia bainsii
GGAAATACGTCACACGACCGTTCAGTCGCGGTAAACGAGTGAGAGAACATTTTTAAACTACACTTTAATGCAGATTACACACAGTACTCATGGTCTGTATAATGTATAGATAATTTATTTAAATTTTCATATTTTTCTAAAATTATTTTATGTGATTCCTATCTCCTTCTTCTTCATGTGAGATAGGTGGGGCAGCGCCCCAGCGCCCTCTATTGATGGGCCGCCACTGGTTAGAAGACATCAATCAATTGAGTTAGCAATACATGTTTATAAAACATCAAGTAGTGTAAATATCTACTATAATACAACTGTATATGTTTGATTTAACATATACAGGAGGAGTGTTTTTTGCTGCATTAATCCTGTTAGGATAACTGTAATCTCATTATTTCAAATTTATCTCTGTAAAGGATGCTTGTTGTGAAATGATTTGACATTTAGAAGAAAACTAAAGAAAGGTTCTTACTGGTATGTTGAGATTGTCCAAGTCGGTCAAACACTATTGCATGCTTTTCATGTTATTTCACTTCATACTCAATTTGACATGATACAAGTGAACAGCAGACATGAGAACAAGCTGCCACGTAGAAGCAGCCCCCTCCCCAGCCCCCCTCCTCTAACCCACCATTTCCTGTGTGTTTCTTCATAGCGCTGCACCATCTGAGACTGACCTATTTTGTTTGGGCAATAATGAAGAATATGGTTTGAGTGAGCACTAGAGTTAACACATAGTTTGAACAGCAAACCCACAATTTTCTTTTCAGAGAGGCTGGTGGAAAGTGCAGCGCGAGGTGTGACAGTGAGGTGGTTTCTTAATCAGTCAGTTTATAATTTTTCAGTAAAAGTGCAAAAGAAGGACATTTTAGACATAAATTGAGGTAAGTAGCTCAGTCGATAGAGCAGTTGTCTACGAACCCCAGGGTGAGTGGTTCGATTCCCAGTCCCATGCTTCCTATGTCTGGTAGCTTCCCAACAACAATTTACCCAAGGGGATCA
The DNA here is from genome assembly GCA_032362345.1 of Sandelia bainsii. Classification (NCBI taxonomy): domain Eukaryota; kingdom Metazoa; phylum Chordata; class Actinopteri; order Anabantiformes; family Anabantidae; genus Sandelia; species Sandelia bainsii. Next base: position 10,820,342 of record JAUMHL010000012.1, read on the forward strand.
ATAAAGTTTGTTATTAATGCTACAATTGTACATCATTGTACAGCGTTCTTAATCAAAAAACATAAAAAATAGTTTAACTTGTTTCCCATCCTCATGATGATGGAAAAAGGATTTGCTTTTTATGTTAAGCTAACTGTTTCCTAGCATTGTCTGTGCTCAGATGAAGGTCAGAAAAACCAGGAAGCATCGATATGTGTAGGGGAAATCTGAACAATGAAAATAGAATACTGTAGAGTACCGGCATTGGAAAACATAGTGTTACTAATATTATTCTGTCATTTATTTATAATTCCTTTATCTTAATTTTGCAATAATCAGTATAAATGCAAGCATAACCTCCCTCTCTATACTTCTATTATGTAGATGACAGATCAGAGAACTTGATCAATGGAAAAGCAGCAAAACATGTTCCCGTCCCACAGAAGATCCTGCCTGACCTGCCACCCCCCAGAACAGTAAGTGGTTACTAGCTTGATTCTATTAGAGTGGACTAATATGACACAATTTCACTAACACACAGCCACTGTGCTGGGAGTGGTGTTGGCATAATTTACCTTAATAGGTACAAAGGAAATTTCATTCAAAATCATTATATTCAACTGAATGCAAAAGGAGCCCAAAGACAGATTCCAACTGAGAGAGCTGAGGTGTGTTTTATGTTGACCGAGAGGTTGGTGGCTCCTGAATTGGCCCAGTGTGACTTCAGGAAAAACACAGAGAATGAGAGGTTTAGAACATCCCGTCAGCGCCTTTGAACTTTACACACACACACATGCACAGTGGCCTCTCCTAACATAAACTACAGTAGCAGCTGTTGCTAATCACAACAAATGCTTAGTGTCAGCATGTGTGTGAAAGTGTGTGAGTGTGTGTGAAAGTGAATGCAACTGGTGCCACTATGCACTGTCCAGAATCACCCCTTTTTTTTGTTGTTTTTTTTTCTTCTTACATTCTAGTTCACTTTGTTTTTCACTTGTGCAGTAATTTCACAGTTGTGGTGTAGCTTCCACAAATCCCTCAGATGTGTCTGGCAGGGACATTTCTTCTTCCTTCCCTTCTGCATCCAGCTGTGGTATAGCTGGTCCCGTCTTTGGAAGCCTAAGTAAACACGTCCACAGTGAACCACTCTTTGGAAATCCCTTCATCTGCCTGTGGGGCTTCCATCCATCTTCAGTGATGATGTATTGAAGAGTTAGCATGTGTTTAACTGTGAACACAGAGTCCCCTCTTACCATTGCAGTGAACAGCGCCCCCTTGCTGTTTATGTAGTGTCCAGGCATGGCTGTCCACTGACCTGTTGTGATGTTGTAGCAGTCTATTAGACAGCGTAGGAAGTCGTCACAAGGCCCATTGCGCATTACATACAAATTGTCTCTGTGGGCTACCATACAGTGGCCATAACTTTGACTTCTGATCATTGTGGTGGCAAGTTTCCATTCATCTTTCGCTGGTATGTATTCATAGATATCTGTGGTGTCTGGTGGTTTCCAGAAACAAACAAACATCCTCCTCCTTGCAACAGCACAAGCTGCAGATGCTATAGGTCTTGGGGCATGCTGTATAAATGTCCAGTCTCCTTTCACAGTGTCATAACTTTCTGCTGTGGAAATTATCCGTTTTTGAAACTCACCACCGATGGCGTAGAGCCTGCCCTCGTGCCCCAGCAGGGTAAAGTCATATCTTGGTTGCTGGGGACCTGGAAGTGCAGTCCAAAGCCCTGTATCAGGGTTGTAGCAAAAACTGCTGTCCACTGTGTCCTTACCACAACCATAAACTCCCCCTACAATGTACAGTCGATTGTCAAGCACTGCCACACCAGCCATGGATGTGCTACAGAAAGTTGGGAGGTTTGTCAGATGCTTCCAGTCTCCCTCTTTTTCATCAAGATAGCAAACGATCCTGAAGGAGTCATGCAGCAGCTCCATAGAAGGAGAATGAGTACCTATTGCAATATATGTAGCAGGAGACAATGTTTGAGAATATTCTAGCAAGTCTTCTGGGATTGTACTCTCTGCTGCTTCCTTCAGGTCATCAAAAGCATCACTAAGAAACAAAGCAGCACTGTGAAAGAGGGCATGCACCCCGAAAATGGAGGCTGCTTGGTAAAGCAGGAGACAGTTGTCTGAGTCAATAATGTCACAAAGATGCTGCACCAAACATGCGACCTGTAGGAAAGCAGCACACTCTACAGCTTCTACAAGTTCATCTGGATCACTGAAAGTGGGACTCTCACCCCTGCAGACAGCAAGGGCAAAGAGGAAACCCCTTGCATGCACTCCTCCCCTCAGGTAGAGCTCGTCTTGCTGACTCTCTATCATCCCAGCCTGAAAGAGAGCACAGAAGTAGTCGCTGTGCCTTGCCAGCAAGGCCCGCTCAACAGTAAAGTAGCTCTCCTCCACCCTCACTCTCAAACAGCCCGCCTGGTGCTCACTGTCCTCTAGATCAAGGGTTGCATTCTCAGCATGAATATCCTGGTTGACTCCCAGGCCTTCAGGCACTTCCATGATCTCTTAAACCAGGTTCTTTATTCTCACTCAAGTAACAATACAGTGAGACTGTGTCGATTAGCCATTTTTAACCCAGAACTGGACGGTAAATAAAAGTTTGTGAGAGTTCCATTTTGTCCTGTCTGCATGGTCTGAAAATAGAGTTGTACTATAGATAGCAGCCGGCCACTCGCAAGCGTCAGGCAGGGAAAGGAAACTGTTGACATGCACAGTAAGCGGTAATGTGGCTGTTGGCAACTGGTGATTATCATACTCACAATATGATTGGCTAGCATAAGTACTGGCTCAATTTATTATGATGACATTATATGCCAGGATTACTCCTTTTATCCAGTTTGGTTTTACGTGACTAGTTTAGCTTTATACATGTAGGTTTTTCTTTAAGTTGGTAAATAAACATTTATGCATACAAATAGAGTAAAACTAAATCTGAAACCAAATCTATGATGGATTTAGAGGAGGTCAGAGTGTTCCCAAGAAGGCTAAATAATGGAAAAATAAATCTGTGACAAAATCTGTGTCATGTGAAGTTTTTGTTTTCAGTTGTTCAGCATCCCACCACAAAACTGACATTTACTGCCTTTTTCCATTTTTCATTCATGCTACTTTTAGTTTTAGGATTTCTAACCAAAGAAATTCTATGTTACAAGCAGAGGAGAGAAAAGAAAAAGCCCAGAGGTTTCTCCTTAATCTGGATTTCCAAAGCTGAGCACTGATTATTTTTATCACTACCTTCTCCTTTGCTCTGTGCTCCCAGCAGGCTTTCAGATACACTGTGTGCGTGTGTATGTGTTTTGCTGTGCCGGATTCTTGGCATGGGAACCAGGGATTTTCCATGTTCGTCTGACTGTTCGTTTTTTGGGCTCTTTTTCCCACTCTTCACTCCGAGCCTCTCCACCACACCCCTATTACTCCTCCGCCACCCCCTCTTTGTTATTTATGCTCTGACTCCTCGATCCATTCCTTCTGCACAATGTTTCTGTGGTGAGGATGTTCATATGTGTGTGTTTGTGGGTATCAGAAGTGAAAAGTGGAGGTCTAAAGTGACTACTCTAGAGCTGGAGTTAGTCTTCTGGCATTAAAGACGCTTGCAGATAAACACGTGGCATGTTCCCTTCCCTTTTCTTTTTCATATCAGCCTGTGGAAGGGTTTGCCATACTCCTCTTTAGCCTTGGCCCAAACAAGAGGCAGATTCACTTTTTCACTTAAGATGAGTGAAATGGGGAGAGAAAAAGTCAGAGATAAGGGTGAGTGGGCGGTCTAGGGGGCTGCTTCTGCTCCTCTGGAATGCCTGGCTCTTTCTTTTAATTAATAACAGATGCCTGGACTGCTGTTTTTTTTCACTGCAGTGCAGTTTACACTGTTAGTGTTGTTGTGTGTGTATGTGCATGCTCCACACTTTATAGAGTCATTTCCTCAGAAGAATGTCTTAAGAAATTCCCTGTTAGATCTTGAGTGTTTGTAGCTGTCTCTCTTATTTCTGGGGTCATATCATGTCAGATATTCACTTTAACGGTGACAGAAATGTATGAAGTTCATATTTTTACTTAAAAACAATAACAAACACCATAAGATATAATATGGCAAGAAAAAGTATGTGAATCCTTTAGGTTTTGTGCATTTATTCATTACACAATGTGATCTGATCTTTGTCTAAGCCACAGTTCTATAGAAACTTGATGTGCTTCAGCTAAGAACACACAAATAATTACAATATTTTGTGTCTTTATTGCAATAACATTGCAATTCATATGGCATTCTGATATTTATATTTGCTGATACTCCAAACTCCAAATACTCCTTCAACCATAATAGATATTTGATGTTACCCTCTTCAAACCACAGTGATAACATCTCTGTCTCTCTCAGTTTGCAGACTAGTCACACAAGCAGTCTTCCTCACTAAGACTGCATGTGGACCATGGTTATTATGACAGCTTACTGCATCTGCTATGTATTACAGGAAATATTTTAGTTGACTGATGTAATATGGTGGGAAAAGAGCTTACATGCAGGGGAGTCCCTGTTTACTGGGAGTCACTGGACTGCCCACATCATAAACAGTGTTGCCAGATATTAAATGTTGAAGTATGGTACCAGCAGCTTACAATGATCGTATTTTGAGGAAAATTATCCTACACACACAATTTACATTCTGACGTGGCTCAGACAATCTGATCAAAATCACATTATCATAGACTGTGCATATTATGGTCTATAATGCAATTTGTACCTACAGAACGGTTGTAAAAACCACCTCTGGGCAGAACGGTGCCTCTGCCTGTGTGCAGGATGTATCCCTCCGCGCTCAAACCACTCGTTGTTTACGTCGTGCGTCACCACGTATTACATCGTGCGTTGATTGGCTGTTAAGGGACGCGATTGCGCATAAATAAGCCAAGTGTGTCTGTGCAGGATGAAAAAAAAAGATCTGTACCTTGTCGTGCTAATGAAATAACATAGCCATAAAATGAAGGGGTCAAATTATCGTACATTATGGGATTTTTGGAATTATTGATCGTACATCGTACAGAGGGTAAAATTATCGTACAAATATGATAATTATCGTATGTCTGGCAACACTGATCATAAATGATAATTTTGGGATTTTTATACAAACAGACAAATACAGTTGGATTCAGTATTTTGTAAATCTAAGCTAAACCATTAAGTCTATTACTAAAGACTGGCTGTTAACCACCACACACAATATATTACTGGCTCTTTTCTCTTTAATTTTCTTTATTTATTATTTCAGAGTTATATAGTAAAAGGGGAATGCTGTAGCTTTATCTGTATCAAATATATCTACTGTACATGGAAGAGCAACAAAGTAGTTTTGACCAACCGTTCTTAGACCGAAGATACTTTTTCAACTTTGTTAAAGCTCATACTTTTCCACAGAGACTAGCTCCCTCAGACAGGTTTTGCATGATACATGAAGCTCCTCTGCTTAAGGGTTATATTTCATATTTCTGTGATCTTGCAGAGAATGTGACCGCCTTGGGGGAAATAAAGTGAAAATGAAGGAATACAGACAGCTTGTTCACATCAGTGGTGGGAGGAAACATTAGACATAGTTTAGAAATCACTTTTTGTCATTCAACTCATACAGTTTTGTAGAGTTCTCTAGAGAAAAGCTTTTTCAAGTAATTGCAGCAACTGCATATAATAGTCCCTAATACGCATGATAATTTGTAAATGGGATTATTATGTGTCATTTATTTAACTACTTTCTTTGGCATAATATGAATTCTACCTCCACTGATGTCTGTCATCTCCTTTCTTTATTACATTTCAATTTGTAATCTGGAAATAAATCATAGATTTCATCTTCACTGGCAGCTACTGAATTTTTTGAGCTGGTAGGTCATATCATTCAAGACAAAACTATCTCTCATCTTCTGCTAGCCACCTTTCAGCTTTGGAATTTCAACTTGCACAGTTTAAATTGAAAAATGAGTTTTTGCTTGTACCACAGCGTATGAGTCATTAGTACGTATGTATATTTACAAATGTATGTTTCCAGTGTAAATAAACGAACCATCAATGTAAATCTGTCTCACAAAGAGGCAGTGCAAATGAGTTGGTGTGTTTGTCTACCAAATACACAACTGTGACTATGTCCCTGAAATTTCTGACTCGTTTTTTTAAAATGTTTGCTAAAGATTTTGCCCATTAAAGTTTATTGCTAGGTCATGAAATACAAACCTTAAAAGTGACCCTAAGTTTTCATTTTCACCAAGTGAAAACACATTTTCTCCCAAAGCACATACATAGCTAGGCTCATTTTAATTTGTAAATCTATTTTGTATATGAATTAAAACATAGAGCCTATGCTGAGAAATGCCAACATTTAAGTGATTCCATTCTTAACATTTACTTATGACAGATGCTTAAATTAAATATACATTTACAAATTCCCAACTCACCATCACTGATAAATACAACTTAACAATATCATGAACGTGAGTGATGTGCAAAATGTGTTTTCAATTAACTCTTTGTAGCTGATTTACTGATCTTAGTTAAATATGAAAGTAATGGAGACATCCCAAATGAACTGAGACTCATTTAATAGCCTCGCAGCAGAGATTCGGGTGGTTTCCAGCAGTATGGGAAGGAGCAGACAGACAGTCTTTGCCACACACAGGAGATGAGAATGAAGACCGAAGTGAAGCCAGACTGCTGACTGATTTCAGGGAAGCCACTGGGCCCACACTGAATCTCACACATATGCAGTATAAAGACATGCCCTCTCTCTCTCTTTTCCACGCTCACATGTACACTATTCCCTGAAGGCAAACATATGACTCTGCAGGGTCACCGGGTCAGATGTGTGTTGCTCTTAATGTTAACTTGGAGTTGTTCTTTTTCAGGGCATTCATTGAACATGCTATTATGGAAGCTGTGGGGTGCTGTAGGGACATGGCACAGGAATTTAGGCTGAATTTAATATCACCTCTTTCTCTTTGTGCTTTTCTCATTTTCGTTCACCATTCTCTCAGGGTGTGGTAGGACGGGAGCCGTTCCCCTTACCCCCTGTTCCTGCTCCAGCCTGTGTAGACACTTCAGAGAGTTACTATGAGGAGGCTCAGCCCTATGAAGAAACAATCAATGGTAAGAACTCATGACTCCTCGTAGGAATATGTGTTTAACAGGAATACAGCTTAGAGTCTTGGTTGTTAGATGAAATACAAGAAGTCTGCAATATTGCTTACTGCAATACTGCAAATTATGTATACAGTAGTATTGTGAAAGAGGCACTCCTGTAACAAGGAATTCCTCATGTGTCGTGTGTTTGGCACACATCATTTGATGCTATTTTCATCATGGAAAACACATCATTTTTGTAGCTCATGTTGTAGCTGTATGCTATACTGTAGTTATTATGAATTTATCTGGACAGTCATCGGCTCTGTAAGAGGGAATATTTATGTTGCTGTTTAGCAAACTAGGCTTGAGATGTTAACCAGAATGGAAAGTTACAGGTTTCATACCCTGCCAAACATACACCATATGTCACACATACTGATAGACCACAACCACTTTCTGTTACAGAGTTTGCTGCATTATTGCCTACAATGACGCAGTAGGGTCATTCACGTTTGCTTGCTGCAAAGAAGTTACTTTATTTGTGCAAATATATAACGCAGACATATTTCAAGAGTCCGCTATAATATTTCAGGTATTTGTTGAGAATTGCTACTGAACACTGATGGTTAAATATCATTACACCACAGACATTATGAGTTCTGATCAGCTTAGTTATTTACCATACAATCTCATCTGAACATCTCTGATATAAGCAGTAAACAATATTTTTGATTAAGTTGATAATATTTTGGTTAGTTGTGAGACATTCACAAAGCATAATTATGCATATACTACATTCTTGTCTTCCAATTAAATTTTTACATTTCAGAGAATCTTCCACGTTTACTGCAGATTGATGCAGAAATGCAAAAGTTAATTAAGCGATGAGCTTCTGTGATGCACTACAGTTTCTCATTTTTCTTATAATGGTGTTTAAAAGCATTTCCATCTTCCTCCTGTTCCTGTTCCTTTTCCTCTTCTTCTCCTCCTCCTCCTGCTGTGTAGATCTGGACTGTTTCAACCTCCTCTCAGGGCCCTGGATGCGAGTGCAGAGCTCTGACAGTGTGGTCTATGCTGTTATCACCAGGGGTAGCTACCTCTCTATCATAGGTCTTATATGTTTCTGTGTGGCATGTCTTGGTCTTGCCGTTGTTGGGGGCTTAAGCCATATAGTGCACGAGCAAATGAGCATGTCGTTTGGCCTTTATGGTCCATCTGGAATAGGATCCTGAATGCAATAACACAAATTGACAGCCATTACTTGTGGCAAGCATCATCAGTTTGTCCAGTCGTATGGCAATTATTTTTTCCTGCTATTATCCATCAATTCTGAAAACGTTCATTTGCATATTAACTTGATTTCTAAGGAACTCCTCCTCTGTTGAACCTGTCATTACGGACCTTTACTTCTAATCCCATACCATTTTCTCAGTTTATAACCTATAATTATTATTTTAATTTAGTGATGACATTGTTGTCTATGATTTTTGCTTCTTAGATGACGGGGAAGCAGTTAGCAGTTCATATGAGTCCTACGATGAGGAGGAAGTCACCAGAGGAAAGTCAACCCAGCACCAGTGGCCATCAGCTGAGGCATCCATCGAGCTGATGAAGGATGCTAGGATCTGTGCCTTCCTGTGGAGGAAGAAGTGGTTGGGCCAGTGGGCCAAACAGCTGTGTGTCATCAAAGACCATCGCCTGCTGGTGAGTTAAAGACTGTGTGTGAAAATCTGAATTAAAAGCCCAGTGAGGTTTTCTGTACAACAATTATGGTCATGAGCAGAGGGTTTTATGAAGGGTAGGGTTTGTTTATATTCCTTAATTATAACTTTTAAATGCAAATCAACATGGAGAAAGATAACAAGCAAAGGCTCAAAATATTTTTTAACTCCATGTGTGGCTGTGACAGGCTGTCCTTGTTTTGCTACTTATTTTTAGAATGGAAAATATTAATCCAATAAATAAATCTGAAGAAATATATATAGTAGTATTACAGTCTATCATTGTTCTCTGCTTATTTGGGTTGAGAATGATGAGAAAGCCTCCTGTGCCAAAAAATAAAATGCACAATACAAGGGTACTGAAACTGAAAAAAATACATTAATATTAAAACATCCCAGGAAATACATCTTTTTGTCTCACCCAAGGTAACGTGCGAAATGCTGCAGCTAGTTAAGATAGTGTTCTCTTTGCTCCCATCAGTGCTATAAAAGCTCCAAGGAGCAGACACCTCTGCTGGATGTGAGTCTGTTGGGCTGCAGTGTGGTCTACAAGGAAAAACAGCTGAAGAGAAAAGAGCACAAGCTGAAGATCATTCCTGTAGGAGGGGAGGCGATCGTGTTGGGGCTGCAGAGCAAGGAGCAGACAGAGCAGTGGCTGAAGGTAAACCATACCAAAAAAAAGCCTTTTTCTAACTTTTAAAAACTCATATAGAGCAGCGTTATTACTCAACCTGATGCTGTGTCACTGTGCTAAAGAACACATTCCCTGCATTATTTTTTGTTTTGATGATTGTAAAAATCAGAATATGTATATAATATTAATCAATATTGATCAGCCTCTTCTTGTTTATTAGGTAATTCAAGAGATCAGTCCCAAGCCAGTGGAAAACTATGATTCCCAAGTCTCTGCATCTGACTCCCCAAGGCTCATTTGTACTAAGGTACGCTTAATTCATAATTATTTACAATTATCTTCATTTTTTTAAGCTGCTATTAAATGTAAATTGTTAAGAATGTGCCTGTTAAATTACTAAAATATATGTAAACTTATAGGGAGAGCTCAGTGAAAGACACTCGGTGGCTTCAGAGTGCGGCAGCAGCACTGACAGCCATGCTGAAACACCTGAAAGCAAAGATGGTGAATCACTCCATAACTTTTTATTTTTCAGTTTCTACATGTTTACTCAAGTCAGTCCAAGACATTTAGTGTCATGGTACTGGTATCTGAAAGCACAAATATAATAATTTATCACCTTAAATATTGTTTTATTTCATTTTTCTGCAGTAAAGAAAAAATATGGCGCGGGTTTGATGTTCAGTAACCTTATGAACATTGGAAAGAAAAAACTTTCCTCCCTAGAGAGCTCCGAAAAATGTGTGGACACGTCAGGTAAGCAGAAACCTACTTTACAATGTCAGGTTAAACTGTAAAATGCAAAAGAAAGTACTGAATATCACTGAGAATCAGGTGCATGTGTGCATTCAATAACCATTGGGGATGATGTCTCAACATCAAGTTAACTTGTTTTGGGTAACATAAATTAATACAGTACAAGATGCCTTCTGAAACATTCATGTACAATATTAGTTACTAGATTAATAAACAGGTACCTTATGACCAGGTTACCTCCCTTCTCTGTCAGGCTACCTCAACGTGTTCGTGAACAGCCACTGGCGGACCTGCTGGTGTCTAATCAAAAACGGTCAGCTGTGGTTTTACCAGGACAAGGGGAAAACCAAAGTGAGCCAACCAGCCGTGACTCTAGAAGGCTGCAGTATTTTGCCTGACCCCAGCCCTGAGCACCTGTACTCTTTTAAGATTGACATGGATGGCACACAGCTGGCAACGCTAGAGGTAAAGAACCGCTTGCATATAAATTATTATTTGGAGCCTAATTCTGTAAGCGAGGGTGTCATTCAGCGAGAGGTGCGATGTGAAAATAGAACATGACATGTGGTGATAACAATATACATTTCCTGTTCTTATTTCATGTTTGGCTTTATTGAGAGCTTCAGCCTCACAGGGTTATTCCGAGAAATATATATAGTCATTTGTGAGATGCTTACCTCCAAAGCAACTCTAAGTGAGATACAAAGCAAGCAAATAGCTAAGACAGGGTTAAAACACTGAAACCAAAGTGCCATCAGTAGAAACCAGAAGTTAAAGATGGCCTGGAATATTAAAGAGTGCCTGGAGAAACACACACACACACTCTATATCAACATTTCTCATAAAAAGGAACGGTGTACAGCTACGTATAGGAATCCTAAACACTCACTTTCTGCTGACATCAGGCTTAGCCCATATAATATACTGTATGTGTGCACACAAGGTTGGTCTGCATGTTGGTGTGTATATGTGTGAACTGAAGGGTGTGTATGTTTTGGGATTTTGGAGACTAATGCTTCGCCCTCTTTCATTAGGATTCCAGTACCACCCTGCTGCAGAGCATGTTTGGTCATAGGCAATGGAATTTCATGTTTAGTCTTGAGGGCTCTCTAACGCTACCAGATGAATATGTGTCAGACCATCACCTTCACAAGGACCATGCTTTAATGCTATCGGTTTCATCGCACAGAAGGCCCCTTTTTAACGGACTTGCAGAAAGATGGAGACAAAAGTGACAAACTGCGATACATATTCTTAACTGACAAAAGAGCAAATATCTACAAATAGGTTTATGCACTCACTAGTCATCAACACATGCTGACTTTGGGTTCAGTGGTACATCTCAACTGAGCTTTATCAAAGGGTCTTGGGAAATAATGCTGTAGCAATCATTTTATTAATACAACATGATGGATGGCACGTAACATAAACCATGGGGGTTTAAAACAATTATGTTGTAAGTGCGTGGTATGTACTGAATGCACTTTCTTCCACTCTTTCTTTTCCTTTCCTCTGTTCTCCCATCCCCTCCCAGGCTAAGACTTCGGAAGAAATGGGTCACTGGCTTGGGCTGTTGTTGTCACAGACGGGGAGCAAAACTGACCCAGAGGACCTAACTTACGACTACGTCAACGCTGAGAGGATCTCTAGCATTGTCAATGCAGCCAAGACTTCCTTATAGTGAGATACTTGCTTCCATATACTTAAATGGACATTTTTGTGTCTGCATGTTTAGGAACACTATTTAAGCAAGATGTTGTTTTTTTTGTGTCTTTCTAGCTTCATGCAGAGGAGATATTCTGAGCCAAACACCTACATAGATGCCCTACCCTCAATTTCTCACAACTCTGATGACCTCTATGATGATGTGGCATCTATAGCTGATCCAGAAGTATGTTCAGGATTAAAATGTTATTTCATGTTATTATCATGTTATTTACAACTGAAAAATGTAACATTTGATCTTCATTCAGATTCAGTAGATTGTATTTCTCTTTAGCTGTGGAAAATCGTCTGTGAAATTTTGTGGTATATGCACACACACACACACACACACACACAATAACTCTGAACCCTTTGTGAGACTGGCGTTTTTAAGTATCTTGGGAATAAGCATGGTAGAAATGTGGCTTACTAGACTAGAATAGAGTAAGAGTTCACTTAAAAACCCAAAGATACTTTGTCTACTCTCACAGATTGCTAGAAAAACATCCAGAAAAGAAGAATTTTACCAGTCGCTATTTTATACCCTCTTGGGGGGGTACTCAGGCACACTTAAATTTCATCTCAGCACCCCTAAAAATAATATTAATTATTACTATTCATTTGTATTAATTCAAATTAGATTTTGCAAACATTTCTGATGGAGAAATAAGACAATTAGGCTACAGATTCAATTAGCTGTATAGGATTAGTTGAAAGAATTCTTTATAAAACCATGATGTTACACACTCTGGTACTTTAAACACATTTAACACTGGTAGTTCATCATGCCAGTAAAAGCAGCACTAAGGCGCTATTGCAGCAGGAGAGATGGTGTGTGTGTTCTGAACAAAGGACCAGCCTAAATAGACACAACCACAATCAGAAATGAGCCATGCCAGACAACAGTTTCCACAACAGGCACTGGAGAGTCACAGGGGTGTTACGCATACCAAATGCCATGACAACACACTGGAGAAAGTTATTTGGTGTAACAAAAGTGGAGATGTCAGAAGCTCTCTGTCAGAGGTACCTGCCAGTAACCTTTAAGCAAATCTAGCTTAGTTACATAACAAGCTGAACCTACACTATCAGTACAATCCTTAACAGAGGAAGGGAGTCAAGCTTGGTGATAGTATTTACCTTCATATAATCAGTACAAAACTAAGGAGTGCAAGGCGGCATTTTTGTCAAAGTGCTCTTTCAGCTTAGACTCAGAATTTACCACTGCTTGTTTGGCCAGTCCACGAGCATCATGAGCTCTCTTAAAAGAACTCACGTAGTCAAGCACATTAACATTAGGTGGAGAATCTGCCACCAACTGCTCCTGCAGGAGTTTCAGTGACTTCTGCACAGTTTCACAAATGGTAAACAACAAAAGAGATATGTCCTCACCCCTCTCTGGACCATGTACAAGGCAATAGGTGTGTAGCTTAGACTTCGTGATTCAATGGAATCTTTCTAGGGCCCTGGCTCTCAGGATGATAAGCACTAGAAACCTGATGCTTCACAGCCATAACCTGAAGCACCTGACTGACATCCTGGGACATGAACTTTGTACATTAATAATTTTGATCATTTTACGCACACCAAAAGTTGTGCAGAATTTCACTAATTCGGGGGGGGGGGGGATGATAACCGTTTTGGCTTGAGAGACCTCATGGGTATTGCCTCAAAGTAACTAGGAAGTAACATCTAACTTCAAACAAGGCCAAAAGAAGTGTTTTAATATTTTATTGCATGTCTTAGGAACCCCTAAGTTACCAGACATAGCATTATTATGAAGTAAGGCCAGTATCTGCAACCCGTATGCAGAGTGAGCAACAACTTGATAAATGCATTTTCAATCAAAACCACTAGGGACAGCATTTACAAACAAAAGCCAACATCAGCAGCAGCCAGATCCTCTTTAGTCTCAACAGCTGCAAAGCATTTAGTTAAGGAAGGATCAGCACTGTATGACAGCGCTAGTTCCTCTCTACCTAGATACAGTTGAATTTCTGCAGAAACTCTGAGTACACGTCATCTCAACTACTTTACATGGAACAGATGACTCACTCTTCCTGCATTCACTATCTGCACTTTCAGATTTAACTGGACACAAGTCAGCTAACTCTGACTCACTTATTTCTGGGAGATTGATGTGAAATGTTTCACCAATGTCAACAGTTTAACACAAGTCACAATACACTGGTTCAGACACCATGGCATTGTCTGCCACAACAGGTGTAGGAAACACCTTTTAACCAGCACAGTCATTGCATAAAATAAGACTGACCCCCTCCAGAGGTATGTAGGGGAGCAATCCCACAGACAACTCCTGTGACCAAACCACACCTCAGATAAACAGCATGTAGGGCTTCTCTGACAAATAATATTTAACATCCTCTAATAAAAGCATCATCATCACCAATAAAAGTCTCAGCCAAGGGAAAGAAATAAGTGATTTTGGTGCATGAGTATCCCTATACATATAGATAGCTACTGGAAACGGCTACAAATTCATCTATGATAAATGGATCAAACCCTGAGGATTCAAAATTACTTGAGCAGCGAGGCTTTTGCTCAGTCAGCAGCAAGAGGGAGCTGGCGTTGCATAGAATCAACCAGGAGTAGCTCAGTGGGTAGAGCAGTCATCAATGAACCCAAGGGTGAGCAGTTAAATTCCCAGTCCCAACGAGCTACGTGTCGATGTGTCCTTGGATAAGATACCGAAACGCCTTACCACCGCCGATATGTACTGTCCAAACAATAATTTCCCCAAGGGGATCAATAAAGTATGTCATTTATCATTAACTTTCTAGCCTTTTGCTTAATATAGGGCACTCAGCTGCAATATGGCAAGGCATCATGCAGTAGAAGCAATTCCTTTCCAAGCTACCTTTACTAGAGCTTTACTAGGCTTTACTACTGGAAGCAAATGGAGAAGAACTGGCCCTAGAACTGAAAAGCTAGAACACTGAGGAATGATATTACTTCAAGTGTCAGAGTGGAACTTATACCCAAAACTGACTTTATCTGGGCCACAACATACTCGTCAGCCTACACTGCAGTGTCCTCTACAAGGTCCAGCAGTTCTTTAGCTATTGTAAAGTGTTTGCAACATTTTCAAATTGTGAAAAATACTTCAATATCTTTCTTAATAAAGGGAGACCAGATTTATGCTTTTACCAACATCAAATTTACCACCATTAGAAAAAACTTTATCAGTAGCTGCACCTCCCACTTGAGCTTTAAGCACACTTTAAGTTCTCTTTTCATCTCTAGCTCATGTTGCCTTAACTGCGTTTTCCTTTACCTTAATCTCTAGTTCTGATTTCCTCAACTGCGGCTTTAATTCTAGCTCCCTCAATCCTACAGCTTTGACTTTAGGATTGAGAGAGCTTTGACACCCTCAGTCCGATTTTCACTCTATTCCTGCCCCGCTTCTAACAATGCAGCTTGCTCCTGCAGCTCACCCCACTCATCAGTCCGTTTATTTGGCAGCTCAAAATCTTCATCTAATATACCATGTTCAACCAAGGCATTTATCATTTTTGTTCAGTTTGCACCAAGAGGTACAAAAAGATCTTTCTACCTACCCCTAAGACGGGCTTCATATGTCTAAACTCTTAAGCTAGAACTTATCCAGCTCCCTGTCCATTTTCTTTACCTGTTTACCTGAAAGTTCAAAAACTATCTCACGTGGCAACACAAACGGCCCCTAAAGCTAAAGAACAAAGTTTAGATTTAGGTTTAAGACTTGCCCCCATTCAAATGTTAAGGTTGAACACTTGTGCAAAGCACTGTATGCATTTTAGAAGCTGAGCACCCCTAAAGGTCTTATCCTAAAATCACCCTTGAATGGCACCAACTCATTACCAGTAAACTTGTTGAACTACTAATTGATTTATCTATCTTTAAGGGCCACAGATTCATATACTAATAGAAGTTAATGTTAAAGTTGGATGTCTTTTAATTTTTACCACTACCTTTTACAGGCAAAGGAACAAATCAGTTCACAAAAAGAATGAGATGAAGTCTATGTTCCACAGGTCATTTTATATTACTCTAAATGACCTGTGAAATCATCTAGTGTGGTGTTTATGTAAATACATTGTCTTTCTGAGCTGTTGTTTTGTAATCAGTTTCCAATTTCAGTTTCATTTTTACATGGACTTCACATTTGGTCACTTTCCATCTCCTAACTTCTCTAACTACACCCATGTCATACAGGATGCTGAAGAGAGCGGCCTGCCAGACAACAACCTTGAAGAAAATAAAGAAACAAGCACACAGGATGCCAAGGGATCAGTGGGAAGAGAGCAGGACACTGACAACAGGATTTACCTGGACCTTATCCCTGTGCGCTCCTTCCTCCATTCATCTAGTGTCTCACCCACCAAAGAAACACATTCAGACATTCCCCCAGAGCATGCAGAGGACCTTAAGGACTCCTCATATCAAGAGGTACACATATGGAATAGATAGTAAGCAAATATCAGCAAATTGTTTTCTTGCTATTTCATTGTACTATATGCTAAGTGCAATGAAAGATAAAGATGACTTCCAAACATAGTCAACAGAAGAAAACAAATGAAAATTTTATAATTTTCTGACCTGCCTGTGTAAAACACTCTAAGGTGATTAAGTTAATAATTCTACTTTGTTTTTCTTCTATATTTTGTGTGTCGATTCCAGGTCAGTTCCACTAATCCCCCAGAGTCAATACCCGAGTTAAACGAAACAAACTCAACCTCTGCCAACAGCAAACCTGAACAAGAGCGCTCCCCGACTCCCACTCTACCGCAGCCACAAACGCAGCCAGCTAAGACCACATGTCAAAGCCAAGAGGCACCCAAGAGAAGGAACATTCCACAAGCCTTTGGCTCCCCTGGGGGACAGATCCACAAAGGCCCAACTGCTGCTGGGTTCCCTCACAGTCCTCAACCGATGCGACCAAAGGCACACACCATAGGTGAGGGGAAAAACTGCAACAGATGGTTTGCTTGGTACAGTGTGAAAAATATTGGTTCTCAAAATTACACTAAACTTGCAAAGGTTGTGAGAATGTCCTCTTGTTCATAATTTACATTACAACTACCAATAAAGACCTTTTTAAAGGTATTTGGAAACTATATCTCAACATGAAGCAGAAAATGGTGTTGCTTTTTTTCCCTTTGCACTGAATGAGATGAACTGCTTCCCTTTGTCTGTAATTTTACATTACCATTGCTCCCTCTGGTGAAAAGCTGCGTCCTCTGCAGACAAAGGCACAGCTTACGTTGACAATGAAGATTTATATTTGAAAGGAAAAATTTGTTATAATAAATATTCCATGGTTTTTGGAAAACGTTTTGCTCTTATGCAAATGTCAATATGAATGCATTTCTTTTCTTTTAAATTTGTGTGTAAACTAGTATTTTAATCTTTAATTATCAGGATGTCCCGGTGCAGTTGAAGTGAAACTGGGCAAGAACCGCACAGAGGCAGATATGCTACGCTACATTGATGAGCGCGGTTGTCTAGAGAAAGAAAGGGAGTTGGTCAGGAGCAGTCTGGCAAACCTAAGGAAGGAAAGGAAGGAGATCAGAGAAGAGCTCAGTGCCTGCCAAGGTACCTCTGCAATTGTAGTAGCACATGAAACTTGTGGTAAAAAAGCAGACATTGATCTGTGTGACTGATGTCTATATCGTTACCCTCAGATTCCAAGAAGCAGGCCTCATTAGAAGCCCGTTTGAAACAGAAGGAAGAGGAGTGTCGCGAGGCGGAGCGCCGAAGGGTGGAGGTGGAGCTTCAATTGGTAGAAGTGAAAGAAAGTCTGAAGAAAGTTGAGTCGGGGCCGTTCACACTGGGAACCACACTGGACAGCAGCCGCCAGGAGACATTGACGGTTAGTGTGATGGGTCTACTGGTAAAAGTCTCTGTTGTTTTCTAAATGTTTGTAAAGCAGAGTCCATTTGGAAGTCTAAGAGCTTAGTCATAAGGACGAACACAGAACATTGATTTATATAATATTTCATCATCCAAGCCTTCAGCTATTTAAATAAATGTAAACACATTTAAAATTATTAATCAACATCCTTTCTGTGATTTTTTACCCTCAGCCTAAAGCAGCAAATGTGCCTGCTGCTCAGTCATCTTCATCATCCTCGTCATCATCGCCATGCCAACACTCCATCGGCACAGACTCGGCTGCACCTGTCAACTCAGCATCCAATCTAAAAAACAGACCCACTTCCCTTTTGGGTACAAAAGGCAAAGTCCTGCAGAAAGCTAAGGTGAGATAGCAAGAATGTTGGTGGAACAACTTACTCAGGTGCATCTTAGAACATGGATTACAGTTACCGTTCTCATTTTGTATTTCCAGGAGTGGGAGAAGAAATCCAGCACCTAGAAGAAAACCTCACTCACCTCACTGACTTCTATAATCCAAAATAATCCAAAAGATTCTCTTGGTTTGGACAATTGTCGGCAGCACAGTTAAATCAACATCCTCCCTTCTCTGGATCCTTCATCATCACCACCTCCTTGCCGAGACTGTATAAAGTTTTTCTGTATTTGAATTTGATGTAGTAGCATGGTGGCAAGTCTAACAATTGTTCATGATAATCATGCACAAGTGGGATGTTTCAACAAAGCAAAGCAGCCAAACATTTGAAACCACTCAAGTTTGAGACAGTAGACGCCCCCCTCTAATTAATGGTCATTTTGTAAGCTATAGATTGTAGCTTGGTTCATATATGCTGGTAGCCAAGATGTAAATATATTTACACCATTATTCGGCCTTTTGGCGTGTATTGCTTGCTAAAAATGCACTTTTTATTAAAATAAAAATGTACTGACAGTAATACTGACTTGAAGAGTGTTCACGAAAATGTCTCCTTTTGCCTTTAAGCTTTTAAGGTTGTGTGTTGAACATGTGCTGAGCTTCACAGTAGTACAATGCTTTTACATTTGCAAAGGACACAGGAAATGTGCATCATTATACATTTAAAGGATAATTAGAGTAAACACTTCTCAATAATGAAAATAAAACATTCATGAAGGAGGATTCATTTGACTAGAGGATTGGGGTTTGATGGGAAGGTGCAAAGTGTATAAATTTAAGAGACTGGTTAGTTCAAATACATTTTTTACTAAATGACTGAGATGTTATGGAATTTGTTTGCTCAAATTTGATATTAGGACAGGGTAAGAGCAAGTCCAAAACTAGCCTTATGCAGTATGTAAGCACTATATAGCATGAGGAAAAGTTATCGGAGTGAAAATATAATATTAAAACATGGAAATGTTTTTGTCTTGGCTGGAGGGAGGAAATAAGTTGTAATTACACATTAAAATAATCAAATAATAACAGATACATTATAATATAAAAGATTACATTTTTGACAGAGAAAAGAACCATGTTGAGACAACTGCACAACAGTAAGCACATTACTGGCAAAGGTATCAAGAACAAACTAAGAAACTATCAGTCAAAACCACATAAGTACAGTTTCAAGGCACTTGTTGAAGTTCGAGTGCAAGTTTAAATATTGAAACAATAACAGTAACATTAGGTTTCCCTTTACTCCAGTGTGTACCTGCAAACATCCTCGGGTCTTAAATGTCCATAGATTACTTGTTTCCATGTGTATGTATGTATGTATGTGTGTTCATGTGTGTACAGTGTATCAGGCAGCATTTCTCCTACGGTGTAGTTTGTAGTGATGCAGAAGCTCATGGTGACTCTTCTTCTGCCTCCTCTTTTTTCTCAGAGCAACAGACCTGGGAAGATCGCCTCTGGAAGGCCTGCTGCTCTCTACAAGCGAAACCACAAAGTAAAGTTATAACTTCTGAATATGCAAACAATGCAACTGTTGCAGCAAGGTTTTTGACTTCCAGTTCAATCATATCTATAATTACACTTTATAGATCTATTTCTGATTTGGACATTTCATAATTTATTTGATATGGTGACCCTGTATCAATAGCTTCCACAGATTTAAAACAATGTCAGCTTTAACAAAATTGGTCAGACACCCAACAATTTGTAAACATATCTAGTGAAACATAAGTGCAGGCTTTTAGACTGTATATAGGCAGCGTCTCACTCACAATGTTGTGAACAAGATTTATTAATAATATGTGACTATTTATTTGGCTATTTTCAAAAAAAAAAAACAAAAGAAGGTAGGAATGAAGGATTAAAGAAAATAAAGCAGGAAAGTAGACTATAGTTAAACAATGCCACTGACTTGTTTCACAGTGTGGTCCTTCGTAGCCTTGGCACCGACAACGGAAGCTTCCTCCAGACAACATGCAGATCCCATCATTCATACAAGGGTTGGGCTTGCACAGGTTTACTGGCTTCTTTACCTCTGATAGAAATAAAATGACCACATTACAGCCAATTACCACAACGCAAAGTAGACACACTTATTAGGTCTGTAGTATGTATTTATCCATTTTTATACAGCTGAAAGTAACTATTAGTGAAAGAACAATAAACAATACACTGCACACATTTTTGTCTCTTGTCAATCTTTTACTCTTACCCATACAATAGGTAATATGTCCAGTAAAATTCAGAGCTATTTCCCTGTATTCTCACCTGAACACAGCATCTGCACAAGCACATCTTCAAAGTACTTGAGATCCTCATAAGAAGGCACGGTGATTATGTGCTCCTCTGAGCCAGCAATCTGAAGCAGTTTCTCTCTCTGCACGTCTCCGATACCGATGACAAACAGTGAAATTCCATTGTCTCTTATCTTCTGAGCTGGCACGACAGCATCATCCCCACCTGAACCATCGGTCACCACCACCACAGCCTTGTTGACTCCAGGTCGTGCACCTTTAGCCACTGTCAGGACGTTGGAATGGATGTGGAGTAAAGCAGCACCCGTCGAGGCCACTCCACCCATGTATTCGGCTTCACCTACTGCCTTGAGAACGGCAGAACCAGTGTCATAGGTGTCTAGGTGGAAGACGGTGGTGGCTCTCCGAGCATAGGCCACAAGTGCCACTTGAGCTACATCACGGTTGATGTCAAATTGGACTGTGAGGCTTCGCGCAAATTTGTGAAGGGTGCCAACGTTGCCACGTCCAACACCACCCGAGGTATCCAGGGCAATCACCAAGTCTACCGCTTGACCCAGACAACCTGGAAACAGACAATTATTATTTATGAATTGAAACAAAAAAAAAACATGATATACAAGTGTAGATGTGAGCCAGAAGGGAAATTTTAAAGATACAATATTTTCTTGTATATCTTAATGAAGTTTCTAAGTAAGTGCAGTCAATTTACAAACAAGTGACACATTTACAAATGTGGAAACCGTACAGTCTGGGCACAATATTCTGCATATGATATGCTATATATCCTGCATGGAAAACGTGTAAAAGTGCTCTACTGCTCATTAGGCACCTTGTGTATCCACACTGCAGATCTTGGCCTTGAGTTCAGGGATCTTGGCACTGAATCTATCCGGCGATGTAAAGGTGAGAGTCCTCTGGGGATTTCCTGTGATATTATTCAACTGTCCTTTTAAGTGGTCTGGTCCTATCCCTATAAGGAAGATCTCTCTGTCCCGTGCATATTTTGAAGGCTCTACCACCTCGTCAACAGCAGAAGTGGCAGTCAGCAGCACCACCACACGGGGAAGGTCATCTGTGACATCAGCAAAGACTGGCGCACTCACAAAGCTATGGCGTGTGACATAGCGAATTGCCTGGCCAGTCTGGGTCTCTCCACCTATCAGCTGAAGTGCATCCACGGCCTTAAGCAGAGCCCTCAGGTCTCCTTTGAATATGCCGACTGGGACTTCTACGCGAGTCTCTCCACCAAACACTGCCAGGCCAACTTTGCTGGGGCTGTCAGACCCAATTACTGTCTGCAGGAAGCGCTTTAAGAAGGATTTAAGGCGCAGGAAACCTTCCAAAGTAGTAGCTGCAGAGCCCTCCAGCAGGAAGAGCAAGTCCACAGAGCAGTCCAATGATAACGCAGGAGCTGAGGAAGGACGATGGGTTGGGTTAATTTGATCTCTGCATTAGAGTGTTAATATCATAGCAGATATACAGACAGTAAACAAACCACAGTGTGGGTCTCCTCCATAGCCAGGTAGGCACAGACAGTGGTAGCCCTCGGGACCTTCTGATACACATGTTCCACCGTTCAGACATGGCTGAGAGTCACAGGGGTCTAAAGTGAATGGAGGAAGAAATGCAGTGAGCTGCATACACAGATCTGAGGAAATACACACCATCTAAAAATGCTACAGGGATTAAAGGCAAAGGACAATGTTATTACCTGGACAGATAGTTCGATGGCAGACAAATTGATGTCTCTTGTAAACCTTGCTGTACCTGCAACACATAGATTGGGCCCAATACAATATTCACATACTTTGTCAGTTTCAAATAAAATATCTGAATTAATTTAATGAATAACTTTGTTTTTCTTTTTTTTCCCCTCCAGTGACCAATATGATTATATTGCTATTTGTTACCTGACATTTATGTGAATCTTTATTTACATAGATCATCAATATATAGACCAATTTTAAATATATGTAATAGCATGATTCTCACTTTTGCTGTAACTTATAATGCTTAATTAAAATGTTGACTTCTGTGGAAAAAAATGCAAGGTAGTTTATCGTATTCCTAAGAAATAAGGAATATTTCGAAGATCAAATTATATGTTGCGATGGTGCTAACAGCGAGCTCTATTTGCCTCGGGCCATTTAACCGTGATAAAGTTGCAATGTTCCGTGAAATTAATTTTATCAAGGGCCATTTAAATTTGCCCTGGGAGGTTCTGAAAGAATTGCAATTCCTTGTTTTTATTAGCACGCTGACACATCACATTAACACGTGGGAGTCGCCCTGTTCTAACACAGTCACATGGCTCATTGAGCAATGAGAGAAAATTACAGATTGTTTTCTGTATCATAACACCTGCCACATACTGTTGTGGGTCCAGAATTCCTGATGTGTACTAAAACAAATACAACCAAACTGAAAAACCAACCAACTATATGTAGAATTGAATACAAGTCTATATTTAGAATATATATTGCTGATTTACAGAAACATTTGTATTGTCTGTAATTTTGATTTTGAAGTTGAAGCAATAAAAGACTTAAGTTTATGGGGTGGTTGCCATTGTCTAAAGGAAGTGTAGAAATTCAAAAGTCATCTTCTCAAAATTACTGTGCTTTTGAATTTTGCGTGTGAAGAAGACAACAAGAATATCTGTATCTGTGCCTTCATGTACACTACACTTGCCTGTAGTAGGGGCAGAGAGACGTGTACGGGGAATACCCCTTGGAGCCTTTCCAACACATGAAATTCCCTTGCAGCTCTTTCACCGTCTCCAGTGTTTTCCTCTCACAGGGGAATGACTCCACCTGACAGCCTGAACAAGACAGGAATGGGATTAGGGTCAGAAAGAGAGGGGATATGGTGGAATGTTCCACACACAAAGAATTGTGAAGATATTTTTCTAAATCATTTACATTCAGTGACACCAGACTAACAATATTTATGCAAGCACACACAGATAGATAATTTCCATACTGAGCAGTCGTGATTTCCACCAGTAAGGTCAGTAAGTGCAATCCCACCTGCAGGTGCGGCATTACAAACGGAGAAGGTGGTCAGTGTGGTGTACAGTCCATTGACAGCATCATTAAAATGCTCAGCAAGGAACACGTGGCTCTCCACTGGCTCGCTGGCCAAAGCATGGAGCTCCTCCCACCTGAACAAAAGAGAAAATAAACTCTTAAAGATTGTATCTAATTTTTATTTGAGTGAAAAAAGTACTGCGAGCAAAAAGAATGGGTTAATAAGTTATTCATCAAGTTATTCATATCAAACATACCTGGGGTAGCGGAGGCCCACAGCAAACAAGACTACACCTGTCTCTTTGAGCTGTGCCGCCGCCTGCACCGCGTTGCCCTGAGACTTCCCGTCTGATAAGAGGATGACAATCTGCGCCACGGTAGAAGAGTTACGGCCGCCTGGGAAACCCTTCCTCAGGATATACTTCAGAGCCAGGCCTGTCTGGGTACTGCCTCCCCTGGGAGTACGAAGTTTAATGTTACTGTTAGAACAATACTGACTTACTTACAAAAATTGAAAAATATGTACTGTACTACAGAAGCCAGCAGAGTCAGACATCTTATGTAAATCATTGCCAAAGTAAACCACAGATCAATATTATTTGGCTTCCTCTTTCAGTTCTTGGACAATGTATGAATAAATTGTTGGATAAGCTTCATCACCCCAGGGCCCAAAAAGCCAATTTAAAACCTATTACATATTTTTTTAGAACACATAAATGTCATTCTGAGCAGGAACCTCTATGAGTCTGCCCGCTAGACAGTGAGGAGCGTATTTGCATTTCACACGAGCACAGAACTGCTGAAACAAAGATGTGATGTGCAGGTGATGTGTTTAGGCGTCTACCTATCATATTTCCTTTTTTGTCCTATTTTTCCACCTATGTCTGCTAGAAGCGACAAAACCACAAGATAATACAGAAGCAACACAAAGGCCTCCAGGCATAATTTAATAATTTAAATTTCTTTTCATAGACTTATGTCAACAACATAAGGTATTAGTTTCTTAGTATACGTACAAGTTCAGACGGAAATGGAATTTTCTCCTTTATGCTCAACAATACATACTGAATCACACAGTGTGCGCACAGCTTGGACAAGTCGTATCTGATGAATGAAAGTCAAACAACAGTGATGGATAAAGACTGATCTTCAATTATTTAAATTGTTATTTGATTAAAAGCTTTTGCAGCTGTTGTTTACTCTTTATCTTATGTAATACTTGCTGTTACAATGGTGAGAGTATATCTTTTAAAAAAACTCATACTAAAAATCCATGTGTTAATAGGAACAGTATTTGTGTTATTTTATTTTTGTGGCCTGAGGCACTATGTTTTCATTTTGTTCACCTTTCTGTCTCATTGTTGTGAACGTGATATCTCGGGCAAGCGTCCACTTGAACTCAAGGATGAACAGATTAGATTTTGGCGGTCAAAGGTCAAGGTCCCTCACACACTCATTCTTGTTAACGCTATATCTCGGAGATGCCTGGAAGGAAATTCCATTACATCTGGCACAAACATCCACTTGGACTCATATGAACAGACTTATTTAAACTGCAACTTCACTGGTTGGTTAAGATATGCAACTGCAATGCGGGAATTCTTTGTTTGTTTTAATTTTATTTAGTTTCCTGGCCATACGGTTAGCCATAAGAAGATATGTATATCACAAAGCAGAGTAGTGGAATCACTTATCATTAGTAGAAATTAAACTGTGCATTATCATTATTACATGAATAAACATACACCTACAGTATACGGCTACATTTGAACTCTAAGGTGCTATTTTGATTTGAGATAATGTGACAGTTAATAAGTTCAAAACACGGGAAGCCCTTTTAAACCAGATGGCAAGTCAAAATCATACTTCCAAACTGTGAACACTATACCAACACTGTCTCTCTCTCTCACACATACACACTCACACACAAATTACCTTCCTCGGCTTATGCACTTATCCAGAGTATCCAGTGACCACCTGTCTCTAATCTAGTCTCTAATCTGAAATTAATTTGTTTTCCTTTACAGGGAGCATTTGCTGTTAACCTGCCTCTGTACTTTGCTTCTTCATAAGTTTTAACTACTTAACTAATTGTCCTGTACTGATTCCACTCGGAATTCCACTTTATATCCCCACCTTCGTAATTTGCCATAAAAAAATTTGATAGTTGATAAAACTATCACATTTTTTAATGACTACATATGTGCATCTTAAGCAATAACAATCATAATTCTTTTCAATTATACTGCCTCAGCTGTGTAAAACTAAACTGGATCTACTGCCATCTTACCACCCAGCTGAAATCCCACTTTACCATTCTTTTGAATCCCAAAACAAAATCTGACTGAGATGACAAGAGGAGAGACCGACCTGTAAGAAATATTCTTGATCTGCTTCTTCAGTTCTTGTTTGGTGGTGCACAAGTCCAGGGCAAACTCCAGCCGAGGCGAGGAACCAAACTGAATCAAGCCAACCCGCACCTGGATGAGCGCAGAATTACTGAGTAGTGACTGACATGAGAGAAAGGGGGAAAGAGAGATGAGGACAGAAAGAAAACAAACCTTGTCTGATCCTATATCTAATGCTTGACATAGCTTGATTGCATAGTGTTTGGACCTCTCAAACGTGCTCTTTCCCACACTGTAAGAACCATCCATGAGGAAGAGGATGTCCATGGCTGCTGAGCACTGCATCACTTCCCATGAAAAAACACACAAGAGAGATAATAAAAAGTTAAACACATTGAATATGTAAATAAAAAACACTCATTCACAGTTTTCACTGCACTCCTGGCAAAAGCCGTCTATCGCTGGATGTGGGCATTATGGGATTATCATGGTTAGTTATCACATGGGTTGCTGGAGATGAAAATAATACCTTGACATAAGAGAAAAACTGTTTAGCATGCCAGAACTCAATTATCTTTTCCCAGGAGCACGCTCACAAAACCATTACCAAGTAAAAACCTCTTTCACGCCCCCTCTCTCCAATGCATGCGTATTCTTGCTCACGGCATAAATAACCTGTGGTGTTGCTGTCATGTTAGAATGTGCAGCTAATCATTGAAGAGGGCCTTTAGGGACAGGGAGAGTGTGCCGCCTGTCTGTCAGTTACTCTGTTTATGTGAAAGCCACCATCAAACAGACACATCACTAATAAGACCACCCACCACCCCAAAGGATTCTTTCAACACCACCAATCATTTAATATGTATTTACTTCATTCACACAGCCTCTTCTGTCATATCCAACTATGTTACTATAAATGGTCAATTTCTCCTTTGACTGAATTTTATACTATTTATTGTGATATGCTAGACCTGTGTATCATTTCTTAATGCTGAATGTAGTTTTGGTGCAGCACTTACTTTCTCCTGCTGAGTTGATCTTCATAATGTTCTCATGACCGGTTTGGATCTCCTGCACTGAGATACCCTGCTGGACTACAAAGGACAAACAACATGAAGGTTGACACATATGTTCACAGTGTTATGCACAACCATGGCACAAAACATATACACAACCAAACAAATAAATCACTTACATTCACTTGCAGAGGCAGAGTTAATAGCCTTACTGTTGCACACACACAAATTTGTATTTTGACCCCAAATTCACACGAGTTACTGTACATACTGTTACACTTAGATAAACTGTGCACTTAGACTCATTAAAGATACTGTACATGAAGAAACATAATCCTGTGGACTGTTTCTAATTAGTGTCATTCAATAACTTTATTAGAGTCTAGGATAATGTTGTCCCTGAAGCCAGTGCCATTCACTGCCTCAAACTTGACCCCTTCTGCAATGGATAATTGAGTATTTAAAGCTAATGTGAGTGGACAACTGAAGAAAACCATTCTTTCGCTCTATTGAGTGAAAGGACCTTGCTCCATTCAGGCACATGTACAACCCAGAGAGGAGAGAGGAGCACGTGATTTCCTTGTAGAAACCCATGTGAACATGCCTTGTTGTCCCTGGTAACACTAATGGATCACAGAGGAATTTGTCCAACTCAGAGACTACGCTTGATGTGATTTTACAAACATG
The DNA here is from genome assembly GCA_032362345.1 of Sandelia bainsii. Lineage (NCBI taxonomy): Eukaryota > Metazoa > Chordata > Actinopteri > Anabantiformes > Anabantidae > Sandelia > Sandelia bainsii. Next base: position 10,847,903 of record JAUMHL010000012.1, read on the forward strand.
CATCTCCACATTGAACAGATTTCAGTGCCTGAATAACACAGTCCTCTCCAGTCAGAAAACAGAAAGTTCATCCCTGTCAACGTTGATTTAGCACCTGATAATTACCTTGAAACAGGTGACTTCTTCAAATGTCAAAAATGTAAAACATGAAGAGAGGAAACAAACATCAAAGAAAGGCTCAATAGAAAAAAGGGTACATCTGCCTCAGATGATTTAGAACTACCACTGACTTTTTCCTCTTTGTGCACGTATGTTATCACACCATTCATTGAGGTTTGGGGAGAATGACTTTGGATTACAGTAATGTTTTTTTGGGACAGGAAGTGCACATGCCATCCATTTAATCTGTAACCAAAATGACACTAATGACATCATCCATTGACAAATCATTTAACTGTTTCAGCCCAGACAGCTTTCTTTGTTGGCTTTATTTGTAATTACTGGTGATCATCTATAACTTCTAAGCCACCGGTTTTTCAACCAATGGGTTACCATAAACACCAAAACACCACAACCTTCAGGCTATAAGGTATAAGGAAATCCATTTGAAGAAAGCTTCTTGATCACTGACAAAAAAAATATTTTTTTTCCCATAGGCATTTTCCTCCCCTCATCATTTCAGGGGAAAAGGAAAGGAGTAAAACTGGACGAGATCAGGAAATGTTAAAATGTAAAAACCTGATCATTAAGGAAAAAGTACCACCTGCAAGCCAGAGGCCTACTCTCCGAGCTCTTCATAATCCCAACATTTTCATGTGCCCCTAATTCCAACGTCATTCTCAGGCTCTCAAGTCCCCCTGACGGTGAAAGTTTAGGGTCTTGGCGAAGTGCTTTCTCATAGTCAAGGGGGCCCCACAGCACTAAACAAAAAGTCTGTCTGTTCAGCCTGTGTAGCCTGACTTTGTATCTTTGATGTCTGTGAATGAAAACATGGCAGCAAAATCAGCAGTAAGATAATGAGCAAGAATTCTCAGGCTGAGGAGTTGATCAGTAGTTGGCATTAATCCCACCAAGGTCTGGGAGAAATAAGAAATATAAGAAGAAATCAGAAACATATGCTGGTGAAGCACTGCAACATGTTATCTGTGTTGTCAACACAGGAGGAAAGAGGAGCACCTTGACACAGTGAAACAGTCTGGTTTGCTCAAGTTCAAAGTCTTAAAAAGGCCAGTAATAAATAGTTCAGGTGGTGCTAAAGCTGTCATTTTTGGAAACAACTCAAAGACTATATTACCCCGCAACTCCTGCCTCTCCCCTCAGGCAAATGCCAACATACTTATGTCCGAGAAAACGACTGACAATACGCTATAAAAGTGATGCAAAAATGGACTTGCCTGGAAACAAGCAGGAGACAGGAAGTCACTTTGAAGACACCACAATGGGAGTTTTTTTTAGCACTGGACACAACTATTTAAGCAGTAAAGTTTACACCAAAGTGCACAATCTTACACCTTAAAAACTGTGTTCTCACAAACAACATCACTATATTTGTGAAACCATTACAAGTTATCTACAAAACTACTTATGCTCATTGATTCATAATCACAAACTAGTGTCTCTGGAGAAACTCAGGCTAGCTGTTTCCCTGTTTCCAGGATTTATGCAGCAAGACAATTATTGTTCTCAAAGTCATATTATATTATATAAACATATTTCTATAACTAACTTTGTTTTGAATGTATATAAGGATATAGGCAGGTTAAAAATGTTCAAAAACAGTATTTAAAAGAGAACTTTATTAAAAGACTCCAAATACCACAGAGGAACAGGAGACTACAATAAAACTGAATGCAAAACAGTAATAAAATCAATCAACCGACCTTGAAGAAGCAGCAGTGTTAAGAGGAGAGAGAGCTGGATATCACGGTGCATGTCGGGACAGCTGGAATGATAAACAAAGATACATGCTGAGTGGGTAAGATATTAGTGCAGGCATGAAAGTCGGTTTCATGCCCAAGTTTTTTTCAATGCGTTTAAAGGGGTTTGAAACTGCTAATGTCTTTCCTCAGAAATACAAAATGTCTAGCGTGAGAAGAAGCCAAGAAAAACTTGTTTTGTACTTATTTGTATGTTTGTAAGTCACAGTACAGTACCTGATTACACACTTGCCATGTTTGTTCAGCTAAGTGTAGATAGAGTCTTTACCTTTCAAAAGAGGAAAAAACTAAGAGATACTTGATGACTGACATTCACCACAGACACCAGGATCATGGCATTTGAGTGACTGTTTTTAATAAAATGGCACATTGTGCTGAATTTGCATTTCAATGACACAGCTAAAATCTGATTGGAGTTCTGCAGATTAATGTGGCTGCAATTATTCGTCACAGACCAATCAAATTGAAAAGAGAAATACAGTGTATGTCAGTTTGCTCTACAGCAGGTTTCCAAACACTGGCTGCCAGTAGTGTGAGTGTGAACACTTTTGCAGTATAATGTGTGAGTCAGTGAAAGATAGGTTACAACAAAATGAAACCCCAATCACCTCAGCCTGTTGTGTACCAAAACACACAGACACCTAACACATCACCAACTTGGCACCAGCATGTGGATCAGTCTATATTTTGTCTGGGCCACAAAGTTTACAATAAGCTGTGACTGATGCCATCTGCGTTTGAAGTGGAGGAATCCTAAGGAAGCGTGTTTTTCAAAAGAATGCATTAAATCCACAAGTATGCACTGAAGGCTGTATCCATGTATGTGCACGTTTTAGCGAAAATGCCAAGATAAGGCCTAGGACTGTGACCCACTTACACATTTGCGAAAAAGCAGAAAGTATGGAGGAATTTATTTAGGATTTCTACCTATTAGTTACAGCTCTATAATCAACTACAACAACAATTAATTTGGTCATTTCTTTAACTTTTACAATGCCATGTGTCATCTGTGTTCAGCATGTTCATTGTTGGGTACACATACACTGAGGGCAGCAGATAAGGTTTGATTAACTCTGACTGCAGATAAGCTTGGCCATAATATCCTGCCCGTCTCTGAAGTGTGTGTTTGGGTGGGATAAAGAGGTAGGTAGGTCTGTGTGTGTCTCTGAGACAGAGATAGAATTGTGTGCAGGATGAAGCTGCTTTGAGTGTGTGCACTATGTATGCACACGCTTGGATGTGTAAGCAGTCATGCATGCCTACATATAAAACACACACCTGTCTCAAAATTGGCTGCTTCTTCACAAGCATTCCTTTGGATCCCTACATTCCCTCATTTTGTCTGTCAGTAATCACCTCTCTGCTCTTTCTGCAGTGGAAGTTTGGCTCCAGGTAAACCATAGACCATCTTTCAGCAGTCTATGTTCCCATGTTGCTGAGAGGACTCAAAAAAATTTAACTTACAATCGAAATCAAAAGTTAGTATGGGCATTTTGTGATCCAAGACATTCTGACTTGTGTGAAATGGTTAAACTGATACAGTGGGCTATCAGTCTCTTTATCTACTGGGGCAAAATTAACAATAAAATTTCAAAATAATAGATTCTTAAAAACATAACTTTAAAAATAGGAGGCCTAAGCCATTAGAGTGCTGAATGTTGAATTGGTTGCCAGGTTGGAAAGTGTCTGTACACTGTAGCCTATAATTAGAACAGAGAGCTGGCTTTTGGACCAACTTCATACAAAACCCCTAACCTGTAGTTGAAGGTGTGTCACTGAGAGGCATCCCAGGAGTTAAAATTATTTTAGGGTGAGTCATCTGAAATAGCCACTTTTAAAAACTTCTTTAAAAAAAAGAACATGGAAACTTTTCTTTTCCAAAAGGAGACAAGAGTCTAATTAAATATAACTACCTACAATTCCCAAAAAAATTGCAATATTGAATATAGTACCCCAAATTAATACTTGTTTGCAGATACTGAAGACAAAGTCAAACAGACTAAGAGAGAGGCTCTTTAAACGTGTGAACTACAAGCTACCAATTCATTTATGTAAAACATGTTTATGGTCCTTGCAGCTTCTAACCTGTTCCCTCTCAGCATCTGGTCACTTTTAAATGTGTCAGGGGTCAGAGGTTATGATCCTGACATGCAGCAGCAGTCGTGATTTAAACAAATTGAGGCTTGTCAGCGCACTTAAATACTGAAGGAATTTAAGAAATGCATTTAGTTACTTTTAAGCCCACTGCAGTTAGTCTAGTACCTGCGGTGACTCGTTTTACAGACAAACCTGATCAAAGGCGATATTTACCCTAAATATATTTTAATTATTCCTCTTCCAATACGTCACACGGGTAGACGTTAGACGGACATATTGCACTGCATCTAAAATATTACTTGTTGCTGCACTGTAGTAGCTCATTCCAAGTAACTCACGACAAAAAACAGTAAACAGCAAAAGAGCGTCTTGCACGGTGAAAGACGCTTCTTAGCGCCCACAGGTTCTACTCGCCATAGACGAACAAAATAACGCGCTCCAGCTCTTCCCGAACGACTGACAAAATATTGTCTTACCATGTGATGTTTACTATCCGTTGGGTTATAAGTGTAGGTCCTCTCTGGTGCCGCACTGCTCTGAGCTACGGGCTTTCCGCTCCAAACACAAGGGCAGCGACCCCACCTACTCGCCATGCCCACCTCTGATGTACCTGCGCCGGTGGCTTCCTCTCATGCCACAGGAGGCAAATATAAACAGGGAGGGCCGAAATAACTTTTAAACGTATCTCACTGATACTTTTGTAAGATCCTTCCCCCTCCTCCTCTTTAAGAGACCCCAATTCACACTAAGTCACATTAAACTGGAAGAACACAGTTCAAAATGTTCACCTTAGATTACTTTGAGTAAAAAACCAACAAAATTCAGCATTAATGGCAAATCACTGTATTTTCATGTTTTTTTTGCCACAAAACTTTATGTAACAACTGAAACAAACGTCAAACACAAATCAATCATGATAGACATCCCACCTGAACAGGTGATGGACACTGAACACGTGCAGACAGATGTGCACTCTAATAACTGAGGCTCAACATGTCCTGTTAGTGATTGTTCTGCCAACTCTAACAAACAAACCAAGTAAGTGCATTCAGCATTCAGCAAGAGCTCCAGAAGTACTACAAAATAATAAGTGACTGGAATTTAACCAAAGTTAAAAACATAAAAAGCTCTGTGCAGACTGCACAATTAGTGTCAAGAACTCAAAATTAAATGATGGCAACTTTTAAATGGAAGAGAAAAAGTTACAAGTTGAGCAGCAGCTTCTGGAAGCTACATTTGGAGTTTTAGAGCAACATGGTCTGGAAAAAACAAAAACCTTGTTTTCAACAAGTTGGCAAACAGGACTATGAAGTTACACACTTGGAAAATCTTTTTTTGTCTGTCCCACTAACTGCTTGATGAGAGAAAGCTGCTGCTTCATCAACTGTTCCAGGTGTTTAATCTGTTGAAGGCAAGAGGGGAAAAAATTACAGATGTTGTTTACATTCACTACTATGTATAAACACTAAGTCAATGTTCTATCAGAATAAATTAACACATGTTCAAATATGCTTTCCAGAAACGGTGAAACCAGCTCTTACTTCAGTCTTCAGGCTCTGACAGCAGCAGCTGGAAGTCTGAGGATCTGGTGTTCAGAGAACAAAGTGAATGCTAACCCACCTTAAAAAGTCATAAACTAATCCTAGTACAACAAAATTTAAAAACATGATAGTTTACTCTCAGAGAGATCAATTCTGTTTTAAAGAGTACATACCGTTAGTCTTTGTATTAATGGATGGTGGCTCCATTTGCTCCATAATCTTTACAGGACAGTCTAAAAGAAAAAGAAATTATTCCTGCACTTACTATACATCATGAGCAATCCACAATTATTTTTTTTAAGTTTAATTAATGATTTAATAAAATATTAAAAATATAATTTTAATTAATGAATAATCATTATTTGCTGACTCCTACACCAGAAACTGTGACACTATCAGAAAATACCTGTTTTGCTGGGATATTTTTTTTATACATTCTGTAATATTAAACACAACAACAAGAAAAAATTTTTTTTAAATAGCACAGTGAAATAAATTTAACCAACCACTGACTGACACTGCAGAAGTATTTTTATTCTGCTGTGGAGGCTGGGGGATTGGCACTGGGGTCAGGGTTAGACCAGTGTTAGACGTTTTATTTTCCAGCCTCTTTTGGATTTCAGGTATTGAGTTGGGATGGGGGCAGTCAGCTACAGCTGTAGGACTGGGGGAGGGTGTGCAGCTGTCAGTTTGGTCAGCTCTCCGAGTGGTGTCAGGGTATGGATCAGTCTTGGCCTGGGCCTGCAGTGCATCCAAGATCATGGCAGTGAGGTGCCCACCGCCCCTCTCAGTAGGAAGAGTGAGTGAAAGTACATTAGCAAGGCCATCGAAGGAATGAACAGTGGCGAGGACACCATTCGACAGGATGGTTCGAAACATCTGCTGCACTTCCTCTGGCCACTCTGCAGGAAAGTGTTCTTTACCTACAAACAAAGGAGAGGTGTGGAAGAGGGAGTGAAATGCTGTAGTCCAGAACAATCACAAAAGACACTTGTGGTTCAGTGAAAAATGTATCTCAGAAAAACAAAACAAAACCAATTATAACCGCATTTGCATTACCAGCGAGTGTGCAGCGAGTGATCTGAAAAGGAAACTGCAGCAGGTGCACAGGGATGGGCAAGATTCGGGAGAGTGGCACCTTTTCAGTATTGCCATAATCTGCATAGATGACGCTCATCTCACTCTCGCCAGTTTCCAGGACAACTGCACGGTACCATTTACTGTCAACTGAAAAACAAACAAACAAGCAAAAAAAGCCAAATGTTATTTGATATTTTGGCAGGCTTTTGAGCACTGGCAGATGAGGAGGCTTAGAAGTAGATTTTTGAGGGTGTTTTTGTTTTTAATATGGAATATTAAACTTCAACTTTTTATTATGAATAGGAACAAAAGTTGAAAACACAGAAAACAAAACGTCCCTTTGAATTTAAGCAAACTGAAACAATTTTAAGCAATAAAAATTCTTGAAGTTGTCAATAATCAGTTCTGATAAAAAGTTTGGAATGCGTCCTTTAAGAGATTATACTAGACAGCTGAGCCTCTACCAGCAGAAAATCTATAAACAGCACTGAAAAGTCCATTAAAACAGACCCTGTTGTTAGCGGAGCTGTATGCTGTGTTTAAAGAAGAACCATTCTTACACTCGGCTGTGAACATGCTGTGTAATTACATCTAGTAGCAGACGTCAAATTACCAGCTTACGTCTGCAGGGGCAGCTGCAGGTGGGGTCTCAAAAACAGTAAGCAAACAGTAAGCCAGCTCAGTGATGGATCAGATATTTTGTCCACATAAGGTTCATTTCCTGTAATCATTAAAAACGTGGTAATGATACTACCGGTGTGACGGGGTTTTCCCCTGCTGACAGTATCTATTAAACACAGGATGCTACTTCCTCACAAACATCATCGTCTAAAAACAAAATCACCTTGCATAAATTATTTAGTTTGGATTTTAACAAAAAGAAATAAATGTATGATATTTCAACATTATTACTGTCAGATATGCTAGATCCAAAGTTGGGTTTATTATTTTCATCAGTTATCTCTCATAAATGTGATGGTTATGGTGTTAGAATGATATTTGCTGACATGATCAGCATGATACCTAGTGGCTTTAAGGGGTCATAAAAAAGCCTGAGCTCAATTCACATCTACACTGTCACTGTGCTCTGGTTACTAACTGTTCATTACTTGTTTGTGCAACAGGTGAGTTGCCAATTTCTTCTGGACATGGCAGACAACTCCCCAAGAAGTGTGACTGAAGAGCCAGGACTAATGCATTTTGTGGTCTAGAAAAGAGCTGTATTGTATAGCAGTGTGTGCTACAGTGTGGAAAGGCACTTTATTTTTTCTTGCATTGTGATAGAAGTACCATAGATTAGAATATATCTCTGCACATTTGTGATGTATGCATTTAATAAATAGTAAGAATGTTTCACACCAGAAAACTGTGCACAACATGCTGCGCCGGGAGCAGGTCTGCTCAGAGCAGTCAAGGATAAAGAAGCCTGGTTGTTGGCGCAGTAGGCGGCAACCTCCATCATCACCGCCTGAAGTTTCTGCTGGTCCACTGCACAAAAACACACAGCAGTTACAACAGGCATAAGAATAACATTTTCACAATTTGTGCATCTTCTTATGACAAAAAGCATGAGAGTTTTCTGACCTTGGCTGGGGCCTAGCAGGTAGACAAGGGAAGGACTAGTGACAGCTGCAAAGTACGGCTGAAATGTCTCATTGAGAGGCAGCTCCACTGTCTTCCAGTCGACTGGGAAAGATGAGACTGAAACAAGAGCACAGTTTTTCATTAGGCTCCTAAATCATCAACCATTGCATTTCATCTTGTGGATATCGACACTCTAGCAGACCTTCTGATGATGTTGCTGCCAGCCTTTCAGTCGACATCTCTTTAGAACTGGCTGCTGTCTGGTTGGAAGCTTGCACGTGTATTTGGCTGGGCTCATTTTCCTTTGTGCTCTCTTGGTATTTGGTTCCAGAGCCTATGGTATCATGTGTCTCTTTGGGAATCTCTCCAGGAACTTTGGCTAGTTGTTCATAAAGTAATGCAGCTGCCACATTCTGCCCTCTGCTCTCGAGCTCCACACCATAACCCTGCGTAGTGACAGAAATGACGCGTGCAGAGAGCTGCTCACCATCCACCAGAGTCTGGAACCACAGCAGGCCTTCACTGCTCCACTCTGAACCCAGGGGCTCCACACCTGAATCCAAACACATGAAAAGCTCATTAAGGTCATCGCAATCATATCAAAATGTCAAGAAAGCCCTATTTTATCCTTAAATATCACAGGAGATTTCTGATCTCTACCAAGTACTTTATATGGGGTCATATTTGGTTACACTAAGGTTACACTATATCCCAAAAAACACAAAATAGAGATATATGTTTTACATATTATATTTAACACTACCTGTGAGGAAGCAGCGAATTGCCTGGAAGGGTAGAGTCAGAAGTAGGGGTGTAATGGATCTAAGGTGTCTCTTTTCCACTTTCATGGTGTAACCATAGTCCACAAAGTTCACACACACCCAGTCTTCAGAAAATGCTTTTACCATAGCCCGATACCATGCTCCATCACCTGGGGAGCGAAAAGCACATCATTACTAAATCCCTCAAATCACCAAGAAAAAAGGTGATCATTTGATCCAGGAGCAGCTGTGGATCATGAGACAGAGCATGTTGTTCGCTAATTGTTAGGTCATGCAGTTGTTCAATCCCCCAGAACCTGTGTTGTCCTTGGACAAGAGATTGAACCCCCAGTTGCTTTATGTTCCTTACTTGTAAGTTGCTTTGCATAAAGGCTGCCAAATGACTAAATGTCAATGTAAATCCAGGATTTGTGAGATGAGCTACATAACTTTAAGGCTTTTACTTACTTTTTACAACTGAAGTTTTCATATCATTCCAGTGGTATCCAGCTATATATCAAGACTGTCATGTTTTAACAGTCTGATTTGACAACAGTGTTGATCATAACTGGCACAGTAATCTCACCAGGAAACATGGCACAACAGGGCTCTCCAACTTTAGGCTCAAAAGGTGCTGCATTTGCTTCACAATGTTGCTTCAATTCAATCCCCAGCTCTTTCAGCCGCTGATGATCTGACAGACACACATTACGTTAACTGTGTTAAAATATTAAAATACAGTATAACAAAGTTATATTTAAAGTTATAAAGATTTATGTGGACAATGATAACCTTTTTTATAATAGCATAAACACTGTACTGTTTCATGAGAGCAATTAAGAACACCTGAAAAAATCTAGAGCAACAGTCAGCCAAAAATCTGATTTATTTTATTGTAGTGAAGAAAAATCTCTGCCAACTTTTGTTCACTTAATATAACCCATCCATAAGAAGTCCATAAAATGCATAACAAGACAATTTGAACCCCATACTTTATGCCTGTGATGATTATTTAGAATACATGGTTGATTAAACTAGCTTTATATTTTCTAAAATATAAAGGGAAAATTAGTAACTGAAGAGCAATACCTGTTATTAGTACAAGTATCATAACGGTGCTCACTAAGTAACCAAATGTGAGACTCATTAGCTATCTAAAACAATTGTGGTACTCTGAAGAAGAAACAAAGTACCTGCAGGATTGTCAAGGCGGCAGTAAAACTCCCCAGGGTTCTCCACGACACTGGCTAACAGTGCCACTGTCTGGCCATCACAGGAAAGATCAGTGCAAGACCACACTAGAGCCTCACAGGCTGGATTAGGCACTGAAGAGCCCATTTCAACATCTAAAATGCATCATATAAAGCACTAGTTACACTTTGTTCTTTATAAGTTATAAAAAACTGTAAAATGTAAGTTAATATTAATTCCAAACACTCTTTACCATGTGGTTCTGCAGCTACGGTTGTCTGGTCACTACTGGTAGTGACAGGAGCAGGTGCACCATAACCAGCAGAGATCAGCAGCTCAGCTACATTGGCTTGAGGATCACTGGCTTCATCAATCATGGCCACCAAGGCCTTGCCCTCACGAGCACCCTGGATCTCAATGCGTAGTATTCTGTTTGATACTCTTCGCTGCAGGGCCAGCAGACAGTCCTCTGACCAGCTCTCCCCAATAGGTTGTACCCCTGAAAAGGACCCCAAAGACAAATGTATGAATGGGTGTAAGACTGAAAGACATGAATTTTGAGCTGCAAAATTAAATTAAAATTGAAACATTTTTGCACCACACATTCACCACTTTTCCCCCCTTTTTTCAAAGATTGAATGATGTTGAATAAAATAAAACAAAAAATTATTTTTAGGCGAACTATCACACTAGTCAGTAGTGAACCATAAAACACATCGGCCACAATTCATTAATTTTCTAACCATTCAAAATATGCTGCACAGTGCACATACTACCTGCTAGACCACAACGCATAGCCTGCATGGGAGCAGCCAGCAGTGAAGTGCTGATAGGCCGCAAGTGTCCTAATTCCACCTCCTCAGAGTTGCCAAAGTCAAGGTAACCAACACAAACGTGTTTCTCAGATGAATAAGCCAAAACTTTAGCCCTGTACCACTGCTTGTCCTCTGGAAGAAACACACAAACGTCAGAGGTTAGATTCACAAAGCAAGACTGCCAACAAAAGCTATGATTTAGAAATTATATTGCAACATGTTAAAGGGTGTTATCTTCTGAATGTGTATATAAGATGTGCTATACCTGAAAACTGGGCACAGCAAACTGTGCCAGGTGCTGGTCTGAAGTCCTGCGGAGTTGGAACCTGAGAGCAGTGTTCCCTCAGCTTCAACTGCAACTCTTGAATCACTCCTGTCAACCGAAAGCTTAAAGCTTTAGGCCTTAGATATGGGCAAAATCACATTTCTCCATACACATGCCTTAGTTACTTGTTTCCAGGTTTCATTTGGAGGTTCCATGGATTAAGATGAGTGCGCTAGAACAAGTGTTATTTACCTGCATTCTCCACCTTCTGCACAATAATTTCACTGGGTGACTGGAAGTGAGTGACCACAACAGAAAAGGAGTCACCCACAGCCTGTGTCAGTGGCTCTGGAGGCTGAGCCCAGGTGTTGTCATCTTTCCCACTGGAAAGACATCTGAAGTTTTCCAAGGATGCGCTCACCATTGCATCTGAAAACAACAACACAGACACTCAAAATCCTTTTACAAGAATGACAATACTAATTATGATCAGTAAAAATGTTTTTTTCTATTCTATTTCTGTCTTAGTTATTTACCCTATTTTCACTTTAACTTAATATTTGGATGGCTGAACTTTGAAAGTGTAAAGTAATGGCATTTAGAAACTGTTACTGGACTTAGAGAACAAAGATAAGCAAGAAAAGACGGCTTGCATTACTCTAACACCTGTGCTTGTCCGAGAAGGTGTGTATTTTTTTCTATGTAATGAGTTTCAACAGGTATGTGTATATTACACATATCAGCAAACTGCAATATGCAAACAGTGATGTCTATTGAGCTTCCCCAGTTCCCCAGTCCTTATGTCACAGCCCTGACCTGTAGACTGACTTGAAATGAGGTGGGCACATAAATATGAAGCTCCTTACTTATATCCTGCTCAGTCGGTGTTACATCAACTGTTTTCTTTGCTGCATAACCGTTCTCAATTAGAAATGTGCTCAATTGCTTTCCTAAAAGAAACAAGGAGCATTACTGACATTGAGTTTAGCAAACTTTTTCACCTGCACACTACTATCAGAAAAGACACTTCATCTTGACATCATAAAGAGATCATGTTTTTCAGTTCCAACACAGTATAACCTACCAATGGAAAGCAGAATATCCACAGCATGGATGCGATTTTCTAATGTTTCCACCAGGTTAACACTCACAGTCTTGCCGACCAACATCTGTTTCACTGCAATACAGCACTCGCCTGACCAGTTACCACCCACTGGCACCACACCAGCAATACAACACTCCATTGCCTGTAAACAACAGCAAGAAATACTATTGTGTGACAATACAAACAATAATAGCTACCAATGATTGCCATACTGGTTAAAAAGCTTAAAAACTGGTGTGAGGTTCACTCACACATGGACAGAAGGGCTGGATATTAGCAGTTAGGGGCCTGATTCTCTCCACAGGTACATTCTCTTCATTGCCAAAGTCTATGTAAAGGATATTAGCCATCTTCTGGTCAGCAGCCAAAGTCTGGACAAGGCCTCTGTACCACTTCTATGTAAAAGAAATTGTGACAAACACAAATTACTCTGTCAAAGACCAAGCCAATGTGCAAATTTGTGAAACTGCTCAAGAAGGCATCTTCTCACCATATCACTGGAAAACTGTACTATGCAAACCTCCCCTACACACGGAACGTATGTCATCACTGTGGGGCGGATGTAAGTTTTCTGAAGTTCTCCGCTGATGCTCCACAGAGCTTCCAGAATCTCAGGGCTTTGAGCAAGGAGGAATAACCTGCTAGGGCTATAGAACTCCACAACAGTTGCCTGAAACCCACATTACATTACAATACACAAATATTGTGTTTCGGTAACAGTATTTATTTCTTGAGACAAACAGAGTGAGTGGTACCTGGATGTCTGTTCCCTTAATCATTTTAGTCATATGCAAGTCCTTCAAATAGACCCTCTGTGAGCTGGAAATATCACCATGCTTCAATAAACAGAGGGAAAAAAAAGATCACTTCTCTTTTACACAAGGTTATGTTGAATCATGTAACTGTAGAGCTGCAACTGAAAAATTGTTCCTGCATTAAAAGTACATTACTCTTACCTTCAATGAACTGGCTGTGTCTGCAGTCACTGACGAAGCTGTGCAGTCCTTAGGTTTCTCTCTTTAAATTAACAGAAAATGTGACACATATTGTTCACTGGGGATTATATACTAATTTAACTTTTTTGCTAGTGAAGTACAAACTGACTAGTTGTTGTTAGCATTGAAATGGAAACAACTGACAGTTATTGTCGTATAGGGTTCACCCAGCTTACTTCACAGGTTCTGGATCAAAGAATTTGCACACGTGTCTGTGTGCCTTCCAATCTTCTGTCTGACACACCACAGAGCAGTAAGGTATCTTCTTGCAGCGCTTGCACCGGAAATTCCCTATAAAAATCAATAACTTAGGCTTCACTAAATGTAACAAAAACTACAAAGTGAATTGCTTACTGTGTACCACAATTTCAGGAAATATGTAGAATCCATCAACAGTGATACAGCACATTCCAGGACATGGTAACATTTTACACAGTCACTTTTCTTAAAAGTAGAGATGTTGTAAAAATGTCACAAATATTATAATAAATTTATCCCCATAACTGACAAACCTCTGACATACATTTGCACTTTCAACACACAACGCACTAGAAAACATCTTACTACTGCTGAGATAAAAACTTGAGCTAAAAGAAAATTCTTACACTTGCATGGCTTAAACCTGACATCTAAGCATGTCCTCCATAAGCTTAGAATGTATTAAATTTGAATGCAATTTTTTTAAATAAAATAAGTAGTTTTATATGTCTAATTATTGTTGCAACATGTTATCCAAGATACATAATTTGGCTGGAATGAAAAGATATAATGTTGGTATTCCCTTCTTGGATCGAGGCCTTGCCGTGGCAGAAGGGCTTGTGTGGTCTAGTGACCCTCGGAGCTATGTTGTCGGGAGCTATATGCTCCTGGTAGGGTCTCCCAAGGCAAACAGGTCTG
>JAUMHL010000012.1:10862210-10910892 GCA_032362345.1 Sandelia bainsii
TCGGGGTCCCCCCAGAGGAGCTGGAAGAGGTAGCTGGGGAGAGGGAGGTCTGGGCTTCCCTGCTTAGGCTGCTGCCCTCGCGACCCGACCCCGGATAAGCGGTTGTTAATGGATGGATGGATGGATGGAATGTTGGTATTCCATGGTTTCTGACTATAGGATCTTAACATACCTTTTAAAATTGTAATATTACCTTGCTGTCCACAGTAGTTGCAGAAGTATACAGTCAATGCAGGTGGAGTGGATCCTAACACCTACAAAGGTAGAAAAAAAAGCACTGAGAAAGAACCTTTTAACAGGTGACACTAATTTATGATAAAGAACTGTAACTTTTACACATACTGCAGATTTATCCCTGCTGTAAGGTGAAAGTATAGGACCTAAAAAAAAAGAGGAATAAACATGTTAACATACAAGATCCATTTGCAACATGTATTAAAATTATCTTGTTGTGTAATTGTTAGCTGAGATTAATTCTTCAGATGCAAAGGTGGTTAAGTAATTAAGTACATTTACTCAAGCACTGTACTTAAGTGTAGTTTTGAGGAACTGGTACTTTACTGGAGTATTTCTCTGTTCTGTTACTTTTACTCCATAACATTTATTTTACAGAATAAGCTACTAGGTACTTTTTGCTGATTAGTTAAAAAATTATGATGCATTTTTATGGATTAACGAGCTAACTGTAGATAAAGTGGTTAAAGTAAGGACAAAACAATATAAATGTTAAAATAATAATTACATAGGGGGGTTATTTTTAATATTTTATTATTAATAAACAATCTAGACAATCTACACAAGATTAGTGTTTTAATATAAAGGATATGCACATTAACTTTTAACAGCTATCACATATCAATTCATCCTAACCTAATTGGGCGAGAGGCGGGGTACGCCCTGGACAGGTGCTGTAAATTTAGCAAGTTATTAAGATTTTAATTGTGGATAAACACCTGCCTTTCCCTGATCCAACATGGTGGCAGAGTTGACGCATCGCAAGCAATGGACAGAAGCGGGTCAGACAGCATCAATGTGTACATATCTAAGGTTTCTGTCTGCTAATTGTTTGATAATGACGCCACTTACTATCTCCAATGGCGCCGGACGTGGGGCGTACGGCTGATGTACTGAGCATGGCGGAGTGTGTCGGAGGAGGCGATGCGGCAGAAAGACCCACGGGGTTCGATGACGGTTTCCTCAAGGGCAGGTTAGGCCGAACCAGGTTTGGAGAAAACGTGCGGTTCATGGTGGCAACTGACAGCGTCATAAACACTATGTACAGTCAAACAAGAAAATAAGCATGTAAAGTGCACAAATGAATCAACTACCGTGTGTACTTTACCAGCTAATCAACTGTGCATCAGCTAGCTAACGTTAGGTACACTTAAAGGTTAAACTAACTTACGCTAGCGAACGTTACACGGTTAACTTAGCTCGACGATGGCCTCGATAATCTCAACTATTTGGCAAACATTAAACTCAAATAACGTCATATTACGGGAGACAACTAAATATACAAACATATATAAATATAAATGCATGTTTTGGTTTTATATTGCGCAGTCAAAAAGTTACCCGAGTGCAGGTGGGGAGCAGGAGAAGTGAGTTTTGCCCATGCGCAATAGCTCAATTGCCGAAAGATCAGAAGGTGAGGATGAAATAAATGTTCAAGTTGGCTGCTTCTGCCTCAAGAAGATAGTGTATTTAAAGACTCAATTTATTTGACCTGTGACTTAAGTAGCCACATATCTTATTTTTCAATTTTATCTGCCTTTATTGGTTATTTTCATTAACAAATTAATGTCTAAAAATATTTGTTGTCCTTTTATTTGTCCAGTTATTTCTGTCATATAAAAAATATCAATAAACGGTTGAAGGCACTGATGGAAACAAAGCCACAGATGACACTGTGGAAACCGCACACAGTTGGTGTTTCTTTTGCTTTTAATTTATTTAATTCAGCAATGATTAAATGGGCTAATATTAGATACATTAATAATGGCCCAAAAAGCTAAATAATCAGCTGTAATATGGAGCAATAAAATGACACTCAAACACCATTGTATGCTGAGGCCTATGGTTTTTCAAAATTCAGTAATTCCTGTCATAAAAGTGTTTTATCTCAATAACTAGAAGATGGCATAATATTTCTACATCTACTGCAGTTCTGTGACAGAGGAAGAAAGCTGAAAAGCTATGCGATATTAAGTAGCATGACTATAATGTTAATTAAATCAAATCTACACAAAAGGCTCTTCTCTCTAGCAAGCTGGTTAAACCCTGCTGCAGTGCAAACACGTGGAACATACCTAGTATTTGACCCTCTCTTTGCCTCTGGTGTTTATCAGTGATCATATCCTTGGGAGAGGCAACTAATTTGTTAAAATCATTCCCATAACTACTTTCTTATATAACACATATCTATCATATCTGTCAACCAGTGCAAACAACTGTTATCACAGCAAAACGTTAAGGACTGAGTTTCAAATCTGTACTCACTGACCATAAGACAAAGCTCTAATAAAGGTTTTAGTGATACACTCTGGGTCAGTTATTGTTCAATCAGACAACGCCTCGTTTCATTTAATCTTATTAATGTGTGTTATTTGTGGCATGTGTCATAATATTTAGTATTAAGGGGAAGAAATAGGGCGGAGGTGTGTTGACGTCAGAACATCGTCATTTAACACCGGCCTCTCATTGGTTCATATCGCTCCATCGTTTCTCCTGCAGTGGCCATATTTGTTGATGTGTCATATCACAGTGACTACTTGGGGCTGTCAGCTGCTATAAGGTAGCCAGCTCAAAGTTCACCTATATCCCGATTGTTTCCGCTTTGAACTACACCATGGTTGTTTCGCATTCGGTGGGTGAAGATTATGTTTATTAAACTTGGCTTGTCTCTAATATTAGATGGTAGCGTTAGCTACGCTAGAAGTAAAGTGAGCCGACTGTTTCTGTAGCCAGCTAACGCCTCTCTTATCATCGTTAGCATAGCTTGCTAAAGTAAGCAGTGCCTGGACACAATATGTCAGGGTCCACTTCAGTGTTAAATGTATTTGTACCAACCACTGTTAACATGCTCTGGGTTAGCATGTGCTGCCTGTGTTTTATGTTAGGAAAGGTGTTTCCTTGGTGTGTTGCCGTGGCTAACCAAACAGCTAACATGCTATAGTCATCAACGAGAGAGCGAAAGAAGACAAAATATTAATAAAAGGATAATACATATAAATGGTACATCGGCCCACTATTTACTAACTACACAGTCATAAACGTGATGGATGGGGTGTGTTTTTAATAAGTTCGGTTACTGTCATTACCCCTTTGACAGTGTTACGGCATGACACCTGTCATAGGATCATCAGCACCACTGCCTACGTTTCAGCTGTTACGGGTTCGGTATTTTATAGGAGAAGATGCATTGTGTTGCTGTCTCATCACGATGAGATGATACTGACCACAATACTACAAGTTTTCTTGTAAGACTTAAAAGTGTGATCTGTATAATAGGGTAGATGGATGTCAGCTGTAGAGAGAATGGAGGAAGTCGCACTGAAGAGGTAGGGAAATTGTGCTTAGGGATTTTGGATCAGGAAACATGGTGCAGCAGAGGCCTCAGCTACTACATACTAGCGTTCTTTCACAACAGTAACTGACAGAGCCGTGTTAACGTTTACGTGCCTTGCAGCCATCTGCTGTCATCTTAGCAATTAATAATACACCAAATGCTGACAAAGCCAGTTTCTGTTTAGGAGAATAATCTGTAACAGTTTGATTAAACAGGTTCAATCAATCCTGGTTTCAGACTGATATAGGGCTGCTTTGTTTATTAATCTTTTACATGGTTTTAGTGAGCACAGGCCCAGTAGCTGGTGAATTTCCTCCCTAAGATAAAGTGAAATAAAGAATTGTTATCAAGCTGATCCATACAGGTAATGTTTATAACGCTCAGAAATAAATATTGGAATGCCAATGTGTTGTCATGTACCAAGAAATGCATTATGGTTTTTCATCATTTCATATTGCCTACAATCATAACTACAACATACAGTAGGTGTTCACGTGATCACACCTCCTATTGTGTGTCTTTTGGACATGTCTATTGAGGTATGTGTTTCATTTGGCAACAGGTAATGTTGCAAATCACACCAACATGAGATGTAGTGTTAGGTTTGTCAGGGTCAAGGCCAGGATTCTTCCTAATGACCAGAAAAGCACATGCAAAAAGCACACCACTGATGTATTGGTATCATCCACGAATTTTAAGCTGTTCACAGAAAAGATACAGTGTATGAAAACCCAAACTGTTTATTGGTCTGCTCCCACTCATTCTCCTCTGTGTCTGCTGCTGCTTCTCTTTCTGCCAGATTTGAACAGAGAGGGACCATGGAACAGTCTGATCCTGCTTCAGATAAACATATGTTGAAAGGATCAGAGGTTGAATCTGTTATTGAGGGATCTCCTTCTGTGAAGCAGCTCCACAACAGCACGTCCAATTTAGAAAATGAGGAGCATCATACCAGTTCAGATCAAGCAGATGCAGATACCAACTATCATGGTGGGACTTTGGTAACCCCAGACACCACTTTGGATAATCTCGTCGAAAGCTCTCTTTTTGTTTCTGAAGGAACAGTAGAAACATTGACTTCTGATGAAGTAAAAGATTCTCATGCCGCTGCTCTAAATATTAATGAGCAGCCATCAGTCTTGGTTGCAAATTGCTACACAGAACCTGATGATAATGGTTCAGCTGGGAGTCCAACATCCTCTTTTGTCCAAAGTACTTCCAAAAACTCCCCTACTGATTCAACAACCACCTCTGGGATCTCTAATGGCCCCTCTACCCCCAACTCTGACACTGTCAGCTCCTCACTTGCTTCCAGTCCGCAAACCAGTGCCAAAACTTCAGCCCCCTCGCATTCCTTGTCAAGCCCATATGACACTGATTGCAGCCGAAAGCTTATTTCACAGATACAGCGTTCGCTGTCGCAGGAGTCACTGCTGGATGAGCTAGAGTCAGAGCTGTTGGTTTGTCAGCTGCCTGAGAGTGAGAGTGGAGGTGAAAGGAAAGGAAGCCCACCTGTCAATGGACTCCCCAGAGACAAAGAGGACTGCATGGTAGTCTTTGAGAAGTGTGTGCAATACAAGTATGCACAGCAGGAGAAGGCTATTCACAGGTAAACATGTTTTGTAAGTTAAAATTATGCATTGTCAATTATTAGTTTTTATAACCTATGTTTCTGGTGTGTCTGATGCATCGAGTACATTACGTGCTAGGCCACTTTCATCACATCCTTTTAAACTGGCATTTGTACAATACTTGGCTTCAATTGTAATAGGATCAGTTTAGCAAGAGATTAACCTACTTGCTAATTGTTGTTTCTCTTTTTTACCTTTTACGAAATCATATATGATGTAGCTGGCACAGCAGAATAATTGTTTTAAGGCTTTAAGGTTCTCTCTGTCTTTTGTAATAATGAAAACTGACCTTTTGGCTACATGGCACCGAGAATAACTTTTTTTTTTTTTTTTTTGGCCTTAATTGTTAACTGTCTATATTCTTCAGCACTTGGGAGTTGACCTGAATTGGTGTTGTGTACAGGTTGCTCGAGGAGAACAAGAGACATCAGGAGCTGATCCTGGGTATCTGTTCCGAGAAGGACAACATGAGGGAAGAACTAAAAAAGAGGGCAGAAACAGAAAAGCAGCACATGGCCACCATTAAAAAGGTTAGTTTTGTTTTTTTATGGTGTGTTCAAGTCGTTCATAAACGAATGGTGGTCTCCAACGGTCCCTTTGTCCAAAATGAGGATATAAAATAATGTGCTATATTCATCATTAGAGACACATGTCTGTTTAGGCCATTGTTAATAGAATTTTGAGAACAATGGACGGCTAGTGACATTTACATTTTTCATCAACAAAGAAAGCTCCACTGCAGTGTTTTGTCTGACTTCCTGTTGGTGCCGGACATTGACTTCTGCTAATTGTGATGACATTGCACCTGCTGTTTTATAAATAATTTTACGATATACTGTTAGTTTTAGTGGTATAAAAGGATAAAATAAGAGACAGAAAAAAGCAGTTTGAAACAACCTTAAAAAATGAACACTGATTGCTTAGTAGATTATTGGTTTTGACCAGCACCAATTACTTTTCCTTTTTCGCCTGAGTCGTGGCATTCGTAAACGTGTGTGGATACAAAATGTCTTCGAGTTGTTTAGCCTCCATTAAGTGTTGCAGCACAGATCACAAGGATACTCAAATTCAATTAAATCTGGAGTCTAGCTCTGTGCAGCTTGTAATTAAGGAAGTCAAACAAAGCAGCCTGAGGTGATAAAAAGGACGTATAGTCTTATTACTAGCGTTCAGCTGCTCATATGTGCATAAAAGGCTGTGTGAATTTGTGTGAATTCTGTGTGTTTTTAAAATGTCTTGTCTTTTTGTGTGCATCTCAGACACTTTGATTAAAAAAAGATTACCATCTAGCTAGCTAGCACTTCACAACACAAGCACTTCTCCATTCTTTGGCTTTGGTCTAGTGTTGCTGTTTCCATAGACAGTAGAGTAATTGCCTTCTAGGTAACAGCATTTGTTTAAGCAGTGTGCAAGCAAAAGAGTGCAGGAAGAATTTTTATAGCATACACCCAGTGTATGTTTGGATACCTTTTTTTTTTCCCCCAAAAAAAGATGTGTCATATGTAGATCATTTAAGCTCACCTTGCCAGAGACGTTTTAAAAGTAACTAATTTCAAGGACATAGGATGGTGCCAAACTGCATTCCCTTCCTGTGCTGTCTGCATTTATTTTGCCTGCAACACTACTGTATGACTCAGGTGTCACCCTGTGTAGCAGGGCCACACCTGACCCAGCCTTGCATATTGCCCAGCAAGTTGCTTATCCTGTTTACTCCTGTTTTTGCAGTTGGAGGGCAGGGTGGAAGACTTGATGAAAGAACTGAGAGAGTCCCGGGATAAATTCATTCACCAAGACCAAGCTGCTAAGTCTGCCCTCCAGCAGTTGCAGAAGGAGATGGGCTACCGACTAGAACAGGTAAAACTGGGACCTGCATACTGTGAGACATCTTGATAAGCTCATTGCATAGTTTTGCTCCAGTCTGACCCTTATTTGCATGTCTGCTCTTGTTCTATTTTAGGTTTCTACAGTACATTTTAGTTTGCTGAAATAAGGCATTGTGACCTAAGTTTGTCACTTTGGTCAAAATATTGTTGCTGTTAAAAAGTGGCCAGTATACCCACTTCAAGAGGAGTTTCTTTTTCTTCTATTTTTTTGAAAATCAAAAAAGTCTGAAGTGAAAATGATAAAGAAAACAGAAATTACTTGCAGTTCAGGCAAGACACTTTATACATAAGATGGGACAATATGAGATGCTTAATGTGTTGACATGAGATGAGGCCGCAGCTTGTGTGGTCAGCTATCCCAGTGAGCCAGCAGCTTGTCAGAGAGAAGTGAACAGCAATAAACTCGGACAGTTAATGAAGACATTCAAACCACAACAGAGCACTCAACACTGTTGTCGATCCACAAACTCAATAAAGTATATTGGGATACACTACATTTACAAGACAGTGGATTTTTTAAATATTTAATTAAGATATTTCTGAGACAATAATTAGCGATTTGAAAGATGTTACATTCACTTGACCATTTTATGTGTGCTGCATTGTGGTATAATACGTGTGTATGGTATAATTTGTTAATTTTCCCCATTTACTGTCTGCAGAAGCAAAGTTTTTCCATCTTCTATATCTGTAGTATCTCTTTAAACTGAGTTAATAATAATGAATCAGTGTGCCACCACCGGTGAGTAACTTGTGCCGTGTTGTATTAATATTTGGATAAAATAATCCTAAAGCTAAAATAGATGTGAATGCAATGGTTCTTGGCATGCACTGAATCTCACACGTCTTTGAAAACGTCTGAACAAAACTGAATGGTCAAGGTCTTTGCACACCAAACTCCTCTTATTGCAGATTTACTCGCTTGTTAAGCAAATAGTGCAAGAAAGCACATTTTCATCCAGTAGTTTGCACACCTGGTTGAAAGTGTGTAGGATACTTTTCTCTAGACAGTTTGGACACACTTCACAATTTTTAATTTCACTGTTCAGTGAACAATATGAGGTAGATTTTGTACTCAGTCGTGTCTTTTAAGCTCTTTCCTTATCAGTCCTCCCTCGTATTAATAGGATGACCCAGTCTTGATAAGCCAGGGAGGTTTGAACCATTTGGTCATGTTTTTTTGAAGGAGCTCTATACCACCTAACTAATGATTTATTTTTTTGTTTGACTTTCTTTTTTCCTTTTTTTTAATTAAAATGTAGGTTGTGAGCCCTGATGCATGAAATAATGGCGTATCTGTTTTTTAGTGCGTTATATTTTCAAACACACAAATGCACACACAGCATCTTTTAAACCTTTTTTTCCTTCTCTAATCTCCCAAGCACCAACTTGTTACAACAAACTGCAGGTTCAGCATATGAACATGAAACTGTTATCTAACAAACTGAGAAATGGCAGACGAGCATCTCGTTGGCATGAGGAATGAACACACAGGTGTGAGAGTAGTACGGAGAGCTGTGTGTGAATCACAAGATTTTAAGTGTCTGTAGTTGTAGACAAACTGGCACATAGTCAATGAAAAGATGATATATTAAAAACTAAGTGTAGAAATATGTGGGAATCACATGTTCACATAAGTTGTGCCTTTTAATTGTGTCAGCAAAACGTTGTCTGTCATCTGCTGAATGGAAAAAACTTATAGCATTTATTTTGATGATTATTTATGGCACTTTCTAGCAAAAATGGCAAATATCAGGTTCATTCTGAAATGTGAGGATTTGCTGCTTGAATGCTATTTGTTTTTTGACCTAGTTTGACAAAACAAGCTATTTAAACAATCTACCCTGTGCTCTGGGTAATTATCAGTATTAAAACAATTGATTAATTACATAAATGATTTTGATTGCAGTTGCTTAATGAAAAATGTAACGTTAAAGGGGTCATATTATGCATTTCGTGTTTTGATGTTACATATATTGTATAGTGAAGCTGGGTGCTTTGCAGTAGTGTAGCCAGACTTCCAAAGCTTGAGGTGCACATGTTTTGGACAATGCCCAGGTTTCCAGGTGTATTGCATTTTTTTCTTAGTATTAAAGTAATAATTCACTGTATTAGTGCATTTACAGAAAACAGAAAATTGGCTTTGTAGTGTTACTGCCAAGTGGAAGCTTGCCACCTCTGTTTGTAACAAGCTGACAGTCATTCAATAAATCAGAGGTTTCATCTTCCACGCTGCAGTGCAATCCAAATGTTTATCTGTCATCACTTGAACCCAGTAGAGTAGAATATGCTGTACCGGTATCACCAAGCCATCTTCTTTTAGGGGAACATCATTCTTTTGATTCTTTTAAGTCTCAGAGCCAACTATAAAAGCAATTAAGTGACTGAAGTGTGGGAAGATACTGTAAATCTTTCTTGTGATGTAAACAACAATCTCAGGCAAACAAGAAATGTGACGAGGCACGCCAAGAGAAGGAGACCATGGTAATGAAATATGTGCGAGGGGAGAAAGAGGCTCTCGACCTGAGACGGGATAAGGAGGGTTTGGAGAAGAGGCTGAGGGAAGCCACCAAAGAGGTAGACCGCCAGGCACTTCGAGGAAACCAGCTGGCTCAGGAGAAGGGTCGGCTGCAGCAGCTCTATGATGCTAAGGTAAATACAGTTCCAGAGCTTCTACGTGTCTTTTATAGTACTGTTAGTTTTTTAAACCATCTAAGCAACAAGGCTGAATGACAGTTCTACACACCCAGCTTTTTTTTTTTTTTTTTTTGCATTAAGCTCAAAAGTTATCTAATGACAAAAGTGGGAATTTTCTGTGTATCGTTTCGGATGTCCACTTGTAGGCTTTGTTTAAATATTGGAAAATTAAAAGGCAACAACATCAAGACAAGAACAGTATCTCAGGATTTAATTTTTCATGCTTCCCCCCCTGCTTCTTTGTCCTCAGGAAGGCGAGGTTGGCAGATTGTCTCGGGAGGTGGAGAAGTTAAAGGAGGAAATCAACTCATATCTTATTAAGGTCAAATGGGCCCAGAACAAACTAAAAAGTGAGGCAGATGCACACAAGGTAATGTAACTGTGCTAATGTTACTGTTACTTAATGAGCCGTCATGTTGAGATGAAGTGTCATTTTTAACACTTGTAGTCATTCAGTTCACAGGTCTAATGTTCTGCATGTTAAAGTGAAGCTGTTATGCTCAATCATAGGAAAAAATACTTCGGATCTTTTTATTTTTGGTTTACTAATATAAACTTAAAACACACAGAATAGAGCAATACATTTGCTTGAGATGCTACTGGATATATCTGAGTCAAACTGAACACACTGGATTCTAATTTTAATCAAATGATTCACTGAACACAAATGGCTAAATTTACAAAATAAATGTATGTTTACATGGCTAATATGGCTGACAGGATAAAGGGCTTTTCTGTAGCTCCTATATACTGTACAATGTATATTTTGTGTTTCTTCGTTTTAGACTGTTTGTCAAAGGTGTTTGCTTGCTAAATATTTTCAAGGTAAAAATGACATCCCCCTTCAGTCATTTTATCTGCAGTCTCTGCAGAAAAGATGATTAGCAGTGTCTTTTAATTTAGAGCTGAAATGATATGGCTTGAAAATAGTACGATAAGGATTCTGCAAAGGAATGGTCATTAAGATTTAAGCTATTTCTGAAAATGTTTATTAGAAAAAAATGGTTTTACTTTCAACTGCCTCCAAGCATATACACAACTATAAACAAAGGGAAAAAGCCAAAAACTTATGAGCTGCTCAAGGCGAGAAGAGCCAAGCTGCTAATGTACATGTATATGTATTATAAGCATCTGCTAGGAAAAAAAGTCACAAACGGAAACCTTTTATGAATCATTATTATGCTTTGTAGTGAAATGGCTTTTTCAGTGTTCTAATTACAAAAGCATGTTTATGATTCTGTGTGCAGGAAACTAAAGACAAACTGAAAGAGACCACAACCAAACTGTCCCAAGCCAAAGAAGAGACTGAACAGATACGTAAGAACTGCCAGGACATGATCCGAACATACCAGGTCTGTGATATTTGGATTTGTGTCAGTAGAGTAGAGGGGGATGTTGATATTACATTTGTGTGCTTATCAAAATCTTTACTAAAGTCTGTAATCATTTAGCCCATGGGAAAATATTGAGCTGTAACACATTCTATACTCTCACATAACTTGAGTGACTCTATTTATGTATCTATTTTTGTTTTTTTAAGTAAAGGTGTGATACAGTGAGCAAAGCTACACTTGAACAGGATTGAGTCTGTTGCAATGAATGGCAGTTTTCATTTGTGCCTTATGATGGTGGTAAAGAGCTGTATAATTTTTTCTCTCATTGATAAGATTAGTTTGAGCTACTGTTTTCTTTCACCAATGATGTGTCAGATTATACATAAACAACAATACTGTCATATTATAGATAAAGACATTAAAATAAAACAATATAACATGATTCCAACAAAACAAAAACAAATTATTCATACATTTAAAAAAAGGGTACGTATACTTAAACCATATATCTACTGAGTTCAAAAAGAAACCAAAGTTGAATTGAACTAAACCAAAATTACTTACAAATATGCAAACATGAAAATGATCTTCTGGTGTCTTATGAGTTGTTTCCTCTTATGTGCCTCATCTTCCAAAAATTTGACATTGCTCCAGGCTAGTCTTCTCCTTACAGTACCTCAGCCTCTCTTTTAATGTTGTTTCAGCTGCTGTCACCCTCCTTAATATTTTGTTTTTTTTATCTTTTACCCCTTTGTCCTCCAGGAGTCGGAGGAGCTCAAGTCCAATGAGCTGGATGCTAAACTGAGGGAGACCAAAGGAGAGCTGGAGAAACACAAGCAGGAACAAACAGACCAATTAGAGGTGACAACCACTGTGCACACACACAAACACTTACTCACACGCTTGTATACACAACTAAACCACACACTTTCTCATACTGAGCTTTAGGCTACCCACTGTCACATCCACAATGTGAAGCAACAATGCTTGTTTCATGTCTGCAGACATACTTCCAAGTTTGCTTCTGTTTGTATCTATGGTACAACCACCAGCTTTGCTATTAATTACTATATTTTATTATATGTTCTGTTCCCACAGACCATTTTTCCAACTTTTATTGATGGTTTTGATGGCAGCTTTTCTAGGAAAAGTGTTTATTTTCCGCTGTTTCATCTATTTGAGAGGTGTAATTGCCTTAACTAGGAATGAGTAACAAACTGGCACATAGACTCTGCAGGCAGACACTCGTTAACACGGGCACAGACATGGACTCAATCCAAACACAATAGCCTGTTTTTCCCTTTGCCCCATTCTAAAGGGAATCGCGCTCTTAAAAATAAATGCTCTAGAAACAATCAATAAGAGGCTGTACTTTTCAGCAGCAACCCAGAAAACATCACCCATTCCTTGCAGTCATGCAACATCTTGCACTCTCAAGGATGTTTATACGTTCTTAAAATATCTGTCTGAAAATAATTAGATGCTGGTATATTAATTTTAACTGAAGTACTTTATTTAATCCTGTTTAGTTTTAAGTTTTATCAGAAATTTGGTCATAAAAATATCAACCCACCTAACTTTAACTCTCTGGTGTTGGCCATTCTGCTATCCAATAGTATGTAGGCCTTCATGAGTAATTGTTTTTAGAACAAGTTTTACCATGTGGGATCTGAATTTTGACAGATATTGCTGCTCTGCTGATAAATGAATTGGTCCAAATCTGTTTATTTTAGTAATTGTATCATGCACAAGTGATAATGCGGCTCATTCATAAATAATACAAACAGTTGAGTTTCCATTACAGTATGACATTTAAAGTGGATGGGAAGGGATAAATAGAGGAAATGGTCAAGTAAGATAAGTAGACAATAGTGCTGGGCAGCGATTAAAATTTTTAATCGCATGATTTTTCTGCGATTAATTGCACTGTTACGGGCAAAATTTAATAATGAATTCAAAAGTTGTTTTGTTTTTTTACTTTTATTTTAAAAGCACTGCTACATGAACAAAATTGCAATAATATTTAGTCTGCAAACACTTTAAACAAATAAGATGTATTTTAACAGCAGTATTCCCTTTACACAGTAGCAGTTAAATGTTTCTTGTAAATCTCAACTTAAATATTAATGTAATCAAATAGAAAACCAAAACTATTTGCCACTATTAGAAAATTTAACTTTGCAGTGGTTACAAATAACTGTGGTTCTATCAACTCTGCCATGTGGAAGAGATTTAAAATGAAAATGTCTGTATGTGTATTCAAAACCATTGAGCAACGGATTTTCATCATCATAATAATAAAACTGCATTAATGCGCGATAAAATAGTTGTCTGCGTTAACGTGCCCTGCCCTAGTAGATAAGTAAGATGTGATCGAAGTTCGTTTTTTTTTTCTCCCCAGAAGTATGTTGCATTCATTGTGACTGTGGTGTGTACTGTATGTGTAAAACCACTGAACGGATTTAGTGATTTGTGTTAATCCCAAAGTTGGAAGAACATTTTTAGCATTAGTTCATGTTATATTCTAGATTCAGAGGTTTACAGACAAAAGCAACTTGTATGAGCAAACTCAAAGTAAAACATAACAATAGACATAAATCTAACGTAGAACTTTATGCATCTGGCAGGTTCACAGAGTGAAGGCTAAAGAGCTGGAAGACCTGAAGAAGAGTTACAAAGAGGGCATGGATGAGCTTGTTACGCTACGTACCAAGGTGTGTCATACAGCTAAGTGCTTGAACATCTGAGTGAGCACGTTACCAACCGGTCTTCGCCTAAATAAGTGCGTGTTGTTATGTAGTTAAAGTGTCTTGAGGACGAGCGTCCACGCTGGGAGGATGAGCTGAACAAGTACAGGGAAATCATCAACCGGCAGAAAGCTGAGATTGGCCACCAGAGAGAAAAGCTGGAAGAGATCACGGTACTCCAGGAGCAGCAGCAATGGTACACGCACACTCTCACACCGATAATGCAGGAACAGTACTTAAAATCGAGGCTCAAATGGCTCCATCAGCTCAAACATCTGCAAATGGTGCATAGTGTCAGACTGGTCACAGTGGCCATGCTGGTCATGTTTTGGCTTATCGGTGTATATTAAATATAGTTTGTTTGTGTTCTAAGTTCTTCATTTAGTGCTTTTTGTCTTTTAGTGTACAATTATTTTTGCAACATATTTACATATATAATATAAGTATATATACATACATATTTACAAACAAGTGACATTTGTAATTTCCCTTTAAGCCACTGTGCAGCAAGAATAAATGAATGGAGCACAGACTTTGCTTGCTATAAATGTCAACATTCATTGGCATAAGGTCTGAATAAAAGACTTTCATTGTACTATAATAACCACGCACCTATATCAGATGTTAGTTTACCATTTTAAAATGTACTGTGCTTTAGTAATAAATTCCATCTTTGGCTCGGAAATTTGGCTCGCTTTTAACGTCTCTGCAGTTACTTGAGGGTTACAATCCAGAAATATGATAGTTTTGGTCCTTTGCTTGTGCCCCTGTTTCACAATTCAAACATGACTGGTTTTGATAAAACTGTGCAGGTTATAATATAATGTAGATCTTGTCCTTTTTTTTCCAAGTACCATTTAAAGATAGATCAGAGACAGATATAGCACACAGAGCAGGAAGGGACTCTGGTCCCTCTGTGGCCAGCTCTGCTGGTCATGTGAAGATCACTTAATAGAGAAATGTTTCCTCTTGAAGTGCTGCTTTCAGTTTGTGCCACAGTGCCATAAGTAGGTGGCGCAAACCCAAATTTATTTATGCAAAAGCGTCTCTACTTTTTAAAACTTTTTCTGGCTTCCATTTTGCACAGCAGAAAGTTTTTCCACCACTTGCATCCATATTTTTAGCTCTTGACAAGAAAAAAGTAATTTGATACCACCTGTTTCTTGGTCCTGGGGCAACCACTAGTGAAGACTGTGACCTTCATCCAGACATGCTAAGAATACTTTTTGACATGTCACATATAGACTGGAAACACATTTATTTCAGCTGTGCTTTAATAATAAAAAACAAACACTCCCTACTCGCCCTGTGGGCAGTCTTTGTCTTTCAAGCTTGGGTGCTCTAACTGAGGCTTGGGGACCACTGTGTTATTTGAAATGTATTGGATTTGTATTGTATTTAAAATTTAATGCCAGTATTATCTCTTATTCCCGTTTATATACATAGTGACAAACAGGAGATCACATTTCTTCGTGAGGAAGTGGACAGCCTGACCAACCAGATGGCTGACCTCGAGCGTGACGTTCAAGGCAGCAGGGAGCGTGAGGCTGAGATACTGGGCTTCACTGAGAAGCTGAGCAGCAAGAATGCCCAGCTCCAGTCAGAGAGTAACTCACTACAGTCTCAGCTGGATCAGCTCACCAGCAGTTTCACTGAGGTTCAAGCGAAACTGGATGAGACCAACAGACTGCTAGATGACAAGGTTGGGGGAACTTTGAGTGCACAGGAAGATACAGTGTCATCTTGATAGACTGAAATGAATGTGGTACATTTCAGCTTAATTAAATCTCACATGGGAACAAATGCACTGTAGAGAGAATCTATTGTGCTGCTGACATTCTCGTTGCAGCTGATTTGTCTATAGAACATAAAGTCCTTGAATAGTGATATTTCTGGCTTGAAAGTCAGGACGGAATATTAAAATATTGTGTGGTGTATGTTTTTTTTCCAGTTTGTTAGACTTTGTTTCTGGAACAGTCTAACAGTGTCTTACCACTTTATCTTGGCTGTTGTGTAATCTTTTCCTGTGCAGTCATGGCAGCTAAAACAGGAAGAGGTGCTGAGGCAGCAGGAGGTGCAGGGCCTGGAGGAGGAGCGGACAGCACTGCAGGCCGAGGTGGTGCAACTAAAAACCAGAGTTGAAGAGCTGAGGGATGAGCTGGTGACTCAAAAAAGGAAACAAGCTGCCAATATTAAGGACCTGACGAAACAACTAACACAAGGTCAAATGTTTCTGTTGTCCCACCATGGTTCAGTTCACAGCCACATAGCTCAGAGAAGTGGTGACTAAGGAACAGTGGCAACACTGATTAGTGCAAAATAGATGAAAGCCTGCTTGGAGTTTGCAAAAAAGCACCTGAAGTACTCTGACTGTGAGGAACAAGATTCTCTGGTCTGATGACTTCTGTCTAGCCCAGATAGGTGGAGGATTACAGTGATGGTTGTCCTTCTTGAACTGTGTCCCATCTCCACACAGAGCTCAGAGTGGCCATTTAGTTCTTGGTCACCTCTCTTGCTAAGGACCTTTCCCCCTAATTGCTCAGTTTAGCTGGGCGACCAGCTCTTGGAAGAGTCCTGATTGTGCCAGACCTCTTCCATTTAAGAATTATTACTTTATTGCAGCAGAAATTCTCAGCAACTATCAAGAGAAATTGGAGGCACATGAGCTAAATTTCAAGTGTTGTTGCAAAGGGTCTGACTATGTGGTATTTCAGTTTTTCTTTATTTACAAATATAATTTTTTTTTTATACATCTATAAACAAATTAATTTGAGCAGTTGTGTCAGACTGCCACATAACAAAATTGACTTTATGAATGGACGGTATGTTTATATATCTAAAACCATATCAGACTGTGTCACAAGTCAAAGAATTTCCAATCGTCTTCTTTCACTTTACTGTGATATTTATCTTCAACGTGTGGGTGGAAAGACGGTAAATACTCAGGGTTTAATGTCAGGTCACATATGCAGATTAAGATGAGAAAGTGCAGGATTAGAAACAGTGGAGATGGAAGTGTAGGTGCAGTGTATACAGAGCTATGATCCTTCTCATGCTAGGCTAATACTTAATAGAGTGAGCTAGCTTCACCTGTTTGGTTACCTGGGCACACACAGTAACCTTAAGTTCAACTCTATTATCTTGTATGCACAAGTTTTCACTTTTAGTTGGTGTGTGGGGCAGAGAAGACCTTGTCCTTAGCAGTGCCTGTGATCATTCATCAATTTTGCAGTTACAATTTATGACTGCAGCATAGTCTTCTTTTCTTTTCTTTTTTTTTGCTGAGCAGGCATCTTTCTTCAAAAGCAACCTGCATCACATTTATTCAAGCAGATACCTTCACAGAGGGAAACTTGGAGTTCAGTCAAGCAGTGACGCTTAGCTTTGACTTTCACTGTACTTACTTTCAACTTAACAATTAGTTGTTTAAACTGAACAGTTAATTGTTAAGTTAGGATATTAGCTCTGTAATTAAGTTAAAAGTAAAGTAAAATGTTGAATTGCCTCTTGCTCATGTTCATTTCATACAATTAGCCTCACTGTTGGTCAGAGAAATGTTTTTTGACAGCACTTGTTGGGATGTTTTAAAAGGCAGGCTTTAATAGTGCAGTTACATATGTATTGTGCGTTGCAAATTTTGTTCTCTTATAAATAATTTGCTCAGTCTTATAATGTAATATGCAGCAGCAAAATCAACAATAATTTGTAAAAGGGCGTTTCATACCTTTGAAACTGCAGTTTTATTGAGACTTTTTGGTGTTAATCTTCTTTTTCGTCTTCTATAGCTCGTAAGAAACTGGAACAAGTTGAGAATGGAGGCTGTGACCGGGATGTCAGCAGTATGGGCAGTCGCTCTAGTTCCTCAGGTACTGCTCCTGGATTTGGTTAGTATTTAACTAACATACAGTGATAATATTACAAAAAGGTTTTGTTTTTAATATTCGTCCTATAAAGTATGTTTACTCTGGTGAGTTAAATAACAAAACAATAAATGGACACATAGGTCACTGCTAGTTGATACATAACTGAATAATGAGTTTTCTAAGTTGATGTCTGTTGCCATTCACAGGTTCCCTAAATGCACGCCATGGTGGGAGCAGCAGTGTTGAAGAGCGGTCACCTGAGAGCCAGTCAGGTCCTTCAGTGGTGGTCGTGGACAGTTTCCCAGAGGTCGACAAGGCTATGTTAGTGGAGCGCATTGTCCGTCTGCAAAAGGCGCTGGCTCGCAAGCAGGAAAAAATTGAGTTCATGGAAGATCATATCAAGCAGCTGGTGGAAGAGATCCGCAAAAAGACCAAGTGAGTGTCACGGACTCAAGTACAGGGAGCAGAGAAAGAGAGATGGAGAGAAACTTTTTTAATTTAATTATTTCTGCTGCTGTATACAGTACAGCACTGAATTTAATTTCTGTGCGCAGTTTAACCATAAAAATTCAGGGTCAGATTTTTACTGACTTACTTTACTTCTAACATGTCTGATATAGTTAAGTAACCAGGTTACAATCGGGTTTTAGAGAAACCCATGTATACACTTTCTTAATTGGCTTTTTACAATCTGTGAATCATGCTTCCAAAATCAGCCCAAGGTAGAGGAGCCAATTACTAATTTCCTGCATGTATGTGCAGATTTCTAGTAACCACGTTTCTTCAGAGTTTCCACGTTTCAAACTCTTTCCCCGATTAGATGCGAAACCTGTTTGCTTTGAGTAACCCGGTTACCTGAGAGCATGTAAATGCAATCTGTGTTTCAGATCAGCAGAGTAGTAATAATGCAGTTTTACTAATGGTCGTCAACCTCTCAGCTCATCCTCTTGTTTAATTGATACAAAAAGAACAAGCCACAACCAGTACCCATTAAACTGCTGTGTACAAGAGTCGGCAAAATATAAAAAGTTTCTCACTAATGAGTAGAGAATGCTCCGAGGCTGATTCAAGATGCTCCAGCACCGCTCTTTCATTACTCTGTGAAGTTTAAGTACTTAAGTCTTAATACTCTGTACACCGGTGCCCTGAAACATCCTGTGGATACTGGTACAGCAGCAATTTGTGTGACCTGCCTTACAGAGTAGCAACACTATGTGAGAATGTGCAGCACAGACGTGAGAACAGTTTCTCACAGCTCTGTGGAAGTCTTAAATTGGGGAAGACTACAAAGTGAATGTTTTAGTTTTACATGTAAAATATCGTTAGTTACATACTGACCAATAATACTGCTGAAATGATTATATTTCAGTTAGTTTTATTTTAAACAAAAAAAATGTATACAGTCAAAACTATTTGAGGCACACCTACCTCAGTCTTTCGTATACTGGTGCTTCTTGGCAGACAATATATGCTTATACACAGAGTTTATAGCCCCTCTACCTCTTTCTGTGTCCTTCTCTCATCTTTAGATTCTAACTCATGCAAACGCTGCACTTCTAATTCGTGACAAGCTTCCCTCAGAGCTATTTATAGTTGAGTCAGTTGGGAATGGAGAGAATGCTTTAGTATGGGTTCTTAATGGTGTTCCATCCGTATTCATGGCCATCACCTAACTGAGGAACAGTGTGAAGGATGCTGGGTATATCTTAATCACATCATCAGCTATAGTGTTCGCCTTGAAGTGGATTGTGGGCCTATGCCACGATAAAATGGGGTGTGAAAATGGGTTTTTCACATAATACAATCTATGTAAAATGGGTGACATCTTGTTCATTGATCAGTAAAGCTTACTCTAAGCAGTTCATTACAGGTCTGCATCAGATTGGCTCTTGTTGCCAGGTGATTCCTGGGATTTCCAACTATCCTGCTTGATTCTACATGGATCTTCCCTTCCTTGCTGTTTCTCATTTGTTTGCCAGCTATACACTTGAATTTATTCCATTATACCCTCAACCTACATTCAAGAGTTAAAATTGAGAACGAATCCCACGGTTGCTGGGATAAATTTAGCTCTGTAAAATCTCAGCTAAGCAGGGGGTGTTACACTCCTCTTGAGTGAGGATGTGAATTTGTCCTTTTTGCCTTTCTGTCCCTATCCCTGCAGGACAGCTTGGTGAACACTGACAAGCGAGCAAAGCATGATGCAAGTGATGAATAAACAGACATAGATGTAGAAACAGGTGCTTGTGGATGTCTGACAAAGAACAGTTGGTGAAAGGAAGTCAGTAGACCAATGTTTTATTTATGTTAATGCCACATATATGTAAGGATATCCTGAAACACAACAGTACCAACAGATTCCCTGTAGTTTGGTATGTAATTATTTTTAGATTTTTTATTTTTTTTTTGCACCTATCATGCTAATTTCCATTCAAAGTCATTAGACCTGCCAGTAAACATCACATTATCAGCATCGCATAGCCTTATGTTTTTGGTGTGGTGTGTTCATGTTCTGCTAGGAAGTTTATAACATTTCTGTAGTATAAATATGGAGGGAAATGTGCAGAAATGGCATCCTCCTTAAAGAGTAATGATGTCTGTCCTTCAGCACCGTTGATGTTCCTTCAAACCAGATGAGAACAAAGTATGAGGAGGGCCTCTGCTTAGGAAGTTTACATGGTTCCCTATCTGGATAACATCCTTTTCACTCTGATAGGGTGTAATCAATGATAACTGCAAATCAAAACAATACAGTATAGTATAGTATCTGTTGCAGGCCATTAAGGATCCACCTCTGAATCTGTTAAAATATATTATAATGGATCCTTTTGAGGTTTCTGTAACTCACGTATATGCATGCATGTACACTTGCACTTGCACATGTTGTAACAAAATACAACCAACTTGAAACTGATAATGCCCTTTAAATTCATGGTTTTAGCCTTTATAGTTCTGAATACTCTTAAGCTAAAACATGGCTTTGGTTATTGAAAAGTTTTCAGACAACAGGCATGTCTTTCTTTCTCTGTATCCTTTGTCCCCTTGTCATTAAGAAATAAAGTTTAGTCACTTTCAGGACATGTAGTATGCAGCGTGAACATAGTTGAGAGTGGTACTATATCCACAATTGCAACCTGCACTTCATGCATGTTCAACTTGCTGCCCTCATTTCAGCTGGAAACAAGTTATCTTGCCTGCTTCCAAACTGTTGCTCATGTCCCAGCCCCTCGCCAATCGGTGCATGTCATTCAGCACACCACGTGGCCACATCTTTAATTTCTGTCACTTTTTTTTGTTTTTACTAAATACTGTCGTGATGGAACTGGGGGTCCAAAAATGGACCCTTGCAAGTCTAGTCAAAGGTAAGTCTAATTTTATGTCTGTGCAAGCCCGGGTGTGAGTGTGTGTCTGTGTGTGTGCGGGGATGAAAACGCTTTATGATGTTGGCTTCTTTGTAGTGCTTACATGGCTATGTATCATTTCTGTTTTTGCATAGACATATGCACAGTATTTGCTTTGTTAGTTTGTAATGTATTCAGTACTCCACATAATTTTATATTTTTATAGTTCCTGAATTTTGGGTGTGAAAACTTACAATACCAATCTCCTTAGTCATATAATAAAAGATAAAGGTGCGCTCATGTTTTCCTCATATAATACCAGTATTAGTACTTAAAATGCATGTTAAAATGATTTCTGGCTTTATCCTGCTTTTCAGAGGTCATCAAATATAATATAATATTCCAGGTAAAATTAAAAAATAATGTCTTTCTACACAAAGACGTTCTGTTTACCCCTCGCGAAGGAGAAAGACCATCACAACACCGAAACAAGGAAAGGAAAAGAGGAAAAGAACTACTAAAGAATGTAGTACACACACTGTTTTCTAGTCATTTTCATTTGTGCCACTGACTATCCTGTTTTAGTTCCTGTTTTTAATTTTTGATGGCTTGATAATCAGTAGTAATAGTTGTAGTAGTTTAATTAGCAAGAGCTCATATTCAGTTTTGTCTGTTTCCAGTTTTCTTTTTGATTATCCTCTTATATGAATCCATCAGCCCTGCAAATCCATACGAGGCAGTCATCTGACTGTAGAAAAATAAAGATTTATACTGAAACTGAAAATCTTACTGCTGAATCTCAGTTACAGTCAGGAATGTCCCTTTGCTCAGCTCATCCTTAAGTTACACAACTTCAAAAAAGCTCTCCACGACACATCCTGAATTTGAACTAAACAATGCCAGCAGGGGACTGAATATTGTTGTTTCAGGCTAATGCTAGGTTGACAGCAGTTTTAAAATATTGATTTCTGACATTTCTGACCCATCTCATGAGTTTTGCAGATGGTTGTTGAGCTTTTTCGTAGGGCAGTACACAACCCTCTTCACCTGCCCACACTGCAAGTCTTGAGAAGAAAATAAAAAAAACAGTGTCAGTTGCAAAAGCTTTGTATCTGTAGTTCTAACTTTCTACATGTTTCTTTTACTGCATCTGGGATGAGGAGTGTAGCCTGAGCATCCTTATTATAAAAAAAAAAAAAAGAAATTATGAATGAGTTTCAAACACTAATTTCCTTATTGCGTTGTATTATTCTTTCTCTAGGGTTAAACATTAAGAAAATGATAATATAGGAGGCATTATGATTTTGAGTCTCGCTTATCTATCTCTCCTTCTTTTGGTTATCCTCTAAATACAAACACAATTTCTTTTTGATGTTTTTTTGAGCTGCGCTGAGAAGATTGGACAACTGGAAGTTTAGAGCTGTTACAGTAATGAATTGTCTTCTCTCCCTCTCTCTGACACAAACATAGTTTAATCTCAATTGTATTGTTATTGAGATGAAAATGTATTATGAACATTAAGATTTTCTGTATCTTATCTACGCGCACACACAGGCATGCAGTTGATTAATTAAATCCTGGCAGCTCATTCTAATGCTGTTTTTATTAACGTTCCTTCATTCACTTGCACAGTAATAATTTTTCTAACTATGACTAAATGTATTCTATGCACGAGTTGAATAAGCCATCCCACTGAAATTACTATTCTAGTAATGTCTGGTGCTTTTGCTGCTGAAAATGGGTTTTAGTGCTCTGTAGGAGCTCTCCATGCTTCCACTTATAAATCCCACTTTCTCAGTTTTCTTTGCTGAATGGTCTCCAGCCAATGCCACCACAGATTCACTTCATTTCCCCTCCTTTAGACGCACTCAGATTTGACACATCTCCTCCTCTTCCTCCCCACAGAATTATCCAGAGTTATGTGTTAAGAGAGGAGTCAGGGGCCCTCTCATCAGAGGCATCGGACATTAACAAGGCCCACCTGAGCCGACGGGGAGGCATCATGGCTTCGCTTTACACCTCCCACCCCGCGGACAGCGGACTGACCTTGGATCTGTCGCTGGAGATCAACAGGAAGTTGCAGGCTGTGTTGGAGGACACATTGCTGAAGAACATTACTCTGAAGGTAATTCCCATTCTCATTCCCTTTGAGAAATCGGGTATAAACGAATGAGAGAGTGGAATTATTCAAGCTTAGATGACCTGTATGACTCATTAATAGGCTGTGTCAGTCTAATGCTCCACCTTTCTGGCCACGCAACACAATATGACTTAACTAAGTGTTCAGGCACCATAAAAACACTTGTAAATTCATCTCAGTACACCTACATTAGAAGCACACGAGTGTCTTTCATTCATGTAGCTCTAATAACTTTTTTTTGTTAGCAGTTCAGTTGATTTCTTCTTATTGAGTTTGTGTTAGGTATATTCTGCTATACCTTTATTCTGCTCCACTGTGCAGTAGACTATTTTCGGTATTTACCTGAAATACGTTTTATTGTTGGGTGTTTAATGACAGTCTCCTCAGCTTATGCTTACATAATTATAACGACTTGTGTCATACTGAAAACATAGCTGTTTCAGCTACCCTGTCACGTACACCATCCCAGGACACTGCAGAATCCCTTGATGTCCCTACTGTAGCACTTTTGTACAGACTGACCTATTCATGCAGAACACTCACAGGGAGCCTCTTTTAGTTCTAAGGTCCTGCAAGGTAATCGTGCAATCACAACTAACCAAGACGCAGTTGCATCCTGTTTGCAAAGTTTATACTTTGTGGAAAACCTAGCATGGCAATTTCTACACCGTTTGACTTTGACCTTAAAACTTGTGTTTTTGCTTAGACTTCTAATAAGTTTTTTTTTTTTTTTATTTCAGCTAAAACAGTTCAACATTGAACAATGTTTTTTTTAGCCAGTTGCTTCCACTAGTCTAAAACAAATGTGTTCTCTTTTACTGGTTTATGTTAACTAGAACAAATCCTGGTGCAAATAACCATTGTGTTTTGCTGTTTCTGCTATGTTTCTAATCATTGATATAATAGCTTGCATGTCAGAGAAACTCATTTGAATCAAATTTAAATACTTTATATGATGGTTGATTGCGCATGTTTTTGATTATTAAGTCACAAAGGGTTTAAAAATAAATCATGAAACCATCAACACTACAAAAGGGACATATTTTACTTGCAGGAATTACCCCCAGTATAAATATATGAAATTGATCTAGTAAATTAAGATCAGATTGTCAAATTAGATTGACATTTGAGTTGTACCTTTTATCAAACCTTTAAAGTTACACACCGTATATATCACATCCTTTCATTTGACAGGCTGATAGTCCTGTCAGTACAGTTCACTGCCCTGGTTGATGGCTATTAACCATCTCAGTTTTTAGAGAGATGACATATTGGAAATCATGGTCTAATTCAGAACCTGCATTATTGATGCTAATGCTAATTTAGGAAACTGTGTCCTGCAGTAACTCACATGTTTTCTTCTTTTCTACTTTATGATCTGAAGTAGTTTATTTAAGCCAGTGTTGATCCTTATTTAGTCTAAACACCAGTTAGCTTTGACCAGCTTCTGCACCTGCAAGTCTTTAATTGAATTAGTCTTTCAACTGAATCAATTTTCACATGTGTTGGTGTTAAATGGGTGAATCCGTTCCACTTCTCAGCTCTCAATTTACAAGAGCAGACTGTCTCATGAGTCAGTTTAGCTAGATGGTACACTTTACCCCTAAGAAAATGTAGCACCAGGATAGCAGCAGCTTTTTTTCCACTCGGTGATGTACACCTACTAACCATAAGAATGGTTTGCATTAACTACCCAACTATTTTTTATAGTTTGTATAGTTTCATTTGTCCCACATCATCTTTACTGTTTATCAGTAGGTGTTTCTGCATTAGATTTTCTTATATTTACATATTTTCACTTCAAAGGAGTTGCGTTTTGTGTTGCTTGCGATTAATGTAACCAGAAGTGCTAAAGTTATCTGACACAGAGCAATATTAACATTAATTTAGGGTCATCTTCTTGGCCAATACTTACTAGTTGCTAACTTTATCTTTCTGATAACTGGTGCTGGGAATGTAGCATACTGTGAGATTTTCTTTCTTTTTCATTGAGAAAAGCTGCCGACTGTAGTGAACACTGATGAGAGATGTGAGTAAGTGGGGCATAAAACCAAAACAATTAGCTGAAAGATGCTAATGTGTTCCACAGAGTTGATAACTGCAGAAACAACTGAATTTTATATGTAGGTTCACCACTAGGAGCATTCACATTCACATTATACATAGTGATTAGATCCATGATTCATATTAAAATATTGAAGCAAGTGCAGCTTTAAGTTTTCCCTTAATAAAGGGAAGGTCCATGTTTGTTGTATTCTTACTTTCTGATCCATGAGATTTCATGTGGACTACCCTAGATTTATATCTGTGGGTTTACTTCAGGATAAACTTATATCAGTGAGTTACAACTCATTTACGTCTCTTTTTCCACAGTCTACTCAGTACATGCTTTATGTAAGGTAATGCAGTTGATTTATCTTTTTACTATTTTTTGCATACTGGGAAATGACAAATGTATCAAAACTAATCCAAACAGTCAGAGGGTGACACAACACAAAGATAATAGAGAGCAAACAAAATGTATTCTTTAGTTTCACATGTGCCCACATAAACAGTTTATCCTGGAGAACACTCAAAACAGTTCTCCTCCTTTCATCTTGGATTGTTACACCCTCTTTGATGTTTATCTTTTTTCCTGTATGTGCATTGTTCTTTGTTGGCACAGATACTTTAATTTTTTTTTAATATATTTTGCAAACAAGCTGCTTCCTATTGTCATCATATTCTTACCCTACATAAAAACATAAACGAGACAATAAATTGTAACGTGGGAGTATGTTCTGGCAGCAACTTTTCTTTCTGGGGAGGAAATATGATTGGCAGCAAGCAGGACGTAACGATACAAAAATACTGAACATGGGTACAATAAAAAGACGATAAAACAAAACAAAGCCAAATTAAGGCTTCACATTTACTGTGAGGGATCATCTAGCTTTGGTGATTTTCAAGTGCATGATGACTCTTTTTGTACTGTGTGAGAATTTAAGGCAGCAAGTGGTTTCTTCAAGTTATGACAAAGTGTCTTGCTATTTTCAGTAGCAATGCACAGAAAACATCAAGAAACAAACGAGAGCAATTTTTATGTTCATTCTTTTCATGTTCTTGGCATGTTTTCCATTTTCAAATAGCAAAAAGGTAGCCACAGCACACAGGTCTCTCTCACATACTGTCACTTAAATGTTGTTTGACTTTAAAAAGCTTTACTCTCATTGACAGGAGAATCTGCAGACACTAGGGGCTGAAATTGAGAGGCTCATGAAGCAGCAGAGAGAGCCTGAGGACGGAGTGAGGAGGAAGTGACATGACCATATCACAAGAAAGAAGAAATAAATAACTGACAAATCTCTAACATACCATTTTTGAAGAGACAGCAAAATATGTGACACCCACACACACTCTCTCATCGTCCCAAAAGATAAAGGAGCAAATTGTATGTTGTAAGTGCCAGTAGCACCTCAGGCCTCTTCTTTCTGTCCTCCTTGTGGTACACATCTGAACTTACTTGAACTGTCTTTACTCCATCCACGTTGTACCACCTCCTCCAGCACAACAAATCTTCTGATTAACCTCCATCTCCCCAGAGCCTTGCCAAGATACAACTTTTCAGGTCTGTTGCTTCAAGCTTGAAACTGACAGCCTTGTAAAACTAATCAACTGAAGACGCCATGATTTTGAATGTATAGCAAATTCGACCTTTTTTTTTTTTCTGGTACATTTCTCTCCTCGCAGCGGTTCACTGCTCTGTCCACCATACAGTAAGTCAATTGAGATGCTTGCCCAGCATGCTCCCTCTACTTGTCTCCTGATGTCCGTCTGCCAATAAGCCAAGTGTATTTCTGAAAGATTGTCTCCAACTTAACTACACAGCACTCCATATGTGAAGCAAAAGTGGAAAAACAGATCAGCCCTGCCTTGTGTGGAGCTTCTGTGCCACCTTATTTTATTTTTTTTATTTATATCACCTTATGCTCTGCACAGCACTTACGACCAAGCTGGTGAAGCAAGGTCCCTCTCATCAGCGGACCCACCCATCTGTGTGACACCGGTGCTACGTTTAAAGAAGCAGGCTGCATCTTTGCAATGTTCCATGAAGCCAAGAGCACTATGCTATCAGAGTCATCCTACTCGTGGCCTGTGTGAAATTTGAAGGAAATCTATGACAAAAGCTGGTCTTTAAGTTGCCCATATTGAATGTGTTTTGTTTTGTTTTTGTCTGATTTGTAAATAATCATCACCATCAATTATTTTTATTATCATGCTTTCATCCAAGAAATCTTACTTTTGGAATTTTCGGTTTGTGCATAATTTAAAACGATGATCCGTCTTAACATTTTCATTTTCCCTTCGCTGTGATCTGGTCTGTTTAAATGTTCCTGTTGCAGCATGTACACACTTGTCTAGTGAAGGAAAAGACTAAGATGTTCCTGACACTCCTTTTTTTTGTTTTGTTTTTTGTTTTTGTAGTGTCACTGTCCGTTGAAGTAAATTAAGTATAGAAGTATGAGAGGTGTAGCTCAGGAAAGCCTATGGAACCTACAGAAATATATCCAGGGACGAAGTGCAATGCTCTTCTTTTCAAAAAATATTTTCCTTTTTTTGTGTGCCAGTATACTGTTTGTATGTCAGTTTTTATGCTTGTATATGTGCAACATGCAGTTGTGCTGCTGTTTGAATATTTAAATGTCCAAATTGTTTGAGTGCATGGCTGCATTTGGGCCTTGTTAACCTCTCAGTCGTTTGTGTTTACACCTTGTGTACATGCTTCAGCGGTGAGGGCTTCTAGGCTTTTACCAGATTGACCATGAAGTTTGTTTCATCCAGGGTAAACATGATTTGCATTTAGACCAGAGTCTGTCAGCCACATGAACACACACACCTGCAGCTCAGTAACTCTCAACTATATGTGATAATGCTTCTATCTGATCCACAGCTCTTTAGTTTATCATGCAAACACTCGCAAGCACACAGGATGAAGAGTATAGAGTCGACACCTAGCTCCGTCCAAAAAGCTTCCTTCCTTTTCATTTGATCTCATCATAGGAGCTGTCAGAAAGATAAGAATAAGACATCCTGCCCTCCATCACAAACAGATCGTCTTCTCATACACTATATTGAAATGGCCTGCTATGTGAAGAGAGATGAAAGTTTCCAGGATTAAGGTCAGAGTTCTTAAAGCCTCCTTATTGCTGCAGTGGGAAATCTGTTTGATGTACGTCTACTTATATTTCATTCATTTATGTCGCGATCAGTGTAAAAACGTGTGGACGGCAAATGTCGAGATAACATCTCAATTTGCCTTGATATTGAAGTTTAGCAACTTTTTAAACAAAAAAATTCAACATTGGTTAAAACAGGTTGTTTTGCAACTTTACCAATTTACATTTAGGTTTCTTTTTCTAACAAGGCAGTTGGTTGTACCATTTTATTTTGGTATAGTCTTTTTCTCTTACAAATGTGAAATACGGCCTATGCAAAGCACTTGCATGGGATTTCCAGACATGCCGACATGTTTCTTTTGCTTTGGTCA
Source organism: Sandelia bainsii (assembly GCA_032362345.1). Lineage (NCBI taxonomy): Eukaryota > Metazoa > Chordata > Actinopteri > Anabantiformes > Anabantidae > Sandelia > Sandelia bainsii. The sequence continues at coordinate 10,890,942 of JAUMHL010000012.1, forward strand.
CAGACTCACTGTCTTGCCATGTTGAAACAAAGCCATACTGCAGCATTGTATGGATGAATGAATAGCACCTCATGTTTCACTATATGGATATGAAGAAATGGTATTTAATATGTGCGAGTGTCAAAATGTGACATGAAATGAGAAGTTTGTCATTTTTCTGTTTCTGTTTTTTTTTTTTTTTTTTTTTTCATGCTGTGCAATGATTCTCCCATTCTGTTTTGTGGAATATTCAAACTGTGATTATAATATACATTTGTAGATAAGTCATTCTGTAAAAATATAAGATGTTTTTAAAAAAAATACTGATTCTGGATAATATTTGTATATCTGGTGTTCCAGGGAATAAATGGAGATCAGTCTTAACTTTTTCTTGAATTTTCTGCAGTAGTCTTCTCTCAAGTTGTTTGTTTTTTTTTAAGTTTGCTGTGGTGCTGGTTTCTGTTTTTCAGTTACAGTGGAATGAAGGATAATTCAGATAATATGGCAATTTTGTAAAGAGATCACTTCTCAAACAGTGAGTCTTTGTGTGATGCAGCTTTAGGACCCACTTTACAAACTGCAGTGTCAGTAGTGCTGGAGGTCATGCACATCACTGTACCACTGTCAATCAAACCAGACATTTCTTTCAGATGATTTAAAACCCTTCTCTATGGGAATACTCCCAAAATACAAACCAACTGAAGGCTGAACTATCTTCCTCAACCTGTCATTGTCGTGTAATTTAAAGCACCATTCTTGTGTAAGGAACCTAGTTTATAAAGAGTTGGAGAAACAAAAATTTATATGTGAAGGTACATGCGAAGGTTCACCTTAGCAACTAACCATCATTTTGACTATCAATTGTTTGCTCTAAAGAAAATGTTAAACAATGAAATTGCATTGCAGTCACATTTTCCTGAACCCTTAGGTTAGGTCTTCCTAATTATAAAACAGTTTTGTTGAACAACATGCTTAGTCACCATGTCAATCAACATTTAACACCATGCATGAGCTACTGTATCTCTGTTCTTTCCCACACATGCACATGTGCCGACGCTGAGAAACACCTACAGACCAACTGATAGCACCTGTCATCAAAACAATACATCATTTAGCAGGAAAATGAAACATTTCCTCACTTGGACATTCTTGTCACGTATGGGTGAAATTTCCCATTTTCTCTGGAGGCGCAGTCACACACGGCAGGTTCAAATATCTAATTCAGACCACTGGTTACTGACAGGCTATTTTTAGCTCACTGATAAAGGTTTGTCCTATCAGCTTAGATGACCATCCTTGAATTCATAAAGCTGTGCCTGTGTCTGACGTAGTGGGAATAATGACAATGGCTCTCGAAGTGTGGCGATAACAAGACTGTCCTCTCCTAGTCAGTTTTTTATTCACTATATTCCATCTTAAAACAGGCACATTTAGATAACATTTGAATATTAATGTTTTTCTATAATTAATGTTATCATATTCCACTCTTAACTTCAGTGTTATGTAATTCTTTCTACAAAAATAGACCATTTAATTAGGAATATTCATGTGTCCATCTGTTGTGTCCCATTAGAAAAACCAGCCCTCTCATCTGTGGAACCTCTCAGTAATGCTTTGATTGGTTGCCACTCTCCCGCTCTCCCTGTTCAGACGCTTCACTTCAGGCTCAAAGATGTAAAATTAAGAGGATTCATCTTTTCCAATGGAGCTGCACTACATTAACAAACTACATTTTTGTCATGTTCATTGAGATTTGGGATGAATAAAAAAAAAAAAGAAGTGCTGAGCTGCAAATTTGAGCAGGGTACACACTTGTGAATGTATTCATGAATGAAATTGATTTTGTTTCATGCTCCAACCAGAACTCCCTTTACTTACATAACATGCACTCACAGTATTATCTCTGGAAATTTACTTTTGTATCTTTATGCTAGAGGCAGACAGGAACGACTGAACGGGGAAAAACCTTGAGGTAAATTTAGCTGATCAAGAGCAAAGAGTCAGCAGGAAAGGTAAGAAGCAGGGTGTTACTTGGCCTTGGGTGTTACTTGGGCTCGTTTAAGATGTGTGAGCTGTTAGCAGATCCAACACAGAGGCATTTCTCTTCTAATATTCTCACATGGTTTAATAGTTTAAGGCCTAATTAGGTAAGTTGTTCAATATTTCACCCTGAAAGCAAAGATTAAACAGGTTCTAAAGAAATTAAAACAGTTTTTGTAGCAGGACTTCATTTATTCTTAATCTATCCCTCATGATGCCACAGATTTATCTTTAGAGCGGTTTCCCCTAGTGTGTGACCAAAGTTTATATAAAGTAGCTAAAATTACTGTAGGACCACCTTGACCAGCTGCAACAATACGATGCTACCTACATCTTGTTGTATCACAAAAAAGAGCCTAATAATGGCAGAATCAATACTTTTTATTTTAATACTTTAAGGATATTTAGATGATAATACTGATTTTCCTTATGTAGCATTTTTAATGAAGGAGTTTTACTCATAACAGAATATCTTTTTACATTATTGTATTAGTACTTTCACCACTTTTGTTCCATCTTCTTGATAAACCAGTGTAAAGCTGTAGGAACCTTTGAGCTATTCGCCTCATCAGTTCTATGCACCACGGTGGTGTTTTACTGGGGTGACACAGTAGCTTTTACAGTGAGGGGTAATACCCAGAAGTCGGTTGGTGGTCTCGCAAAAGGAAAACACATGCCCCTTTTTGACTCAAATTGGCATTTCAGACTTTGAACACTATGTATGTGTAAGTCCGCTTCCAGAACAATGTTATTCATCCGGTCAGGACTACATGGTTCTTTGAAATAAAAAGGCTTTACTTAGATCTTACAGCACTGGACACATGTTTTAATAGCACATCTTCTTTAATAGCCTTCTTATCTCAGTTAGAGACCCGCTGGTTTAAAGTAGATTCAAAGTAGATTGGAAAAAATCAGTGGCAGTCACTGCACCAGTCACATAACCCTCCAAGTTGTTGATAGTCAGATTTTGCTACCTTTGAATGGTGCCGGGCGAGCCAGCCAGACGGTTTCCCCCTGTTTCCAGTCTTCCCTGGACCTTCTGACACATGATCATCAGCTCTTCTAGATTTAAACATTGGATTTGGTTAAAGGTCAGGTGTTAAGTATTTCCCAAAATGTAAATGTACAGCAACTGCACTTTCAGTTGTTGTTTTGAATTTGGATCCATAAGAGACTAACAGTGGCACATTTTTCTGTGTTGATGTATATGTTTGATGATAATAAGAAAAAAAAAACCCACAAAGATCTCTCAATGCAGTTATGGGGTATGCTCCATTTCTTAGTTCACATTTTTATAAGTATGTACAACATCAGTTTACATTATACAGCACAAATATCGAACATGGCCGACCACATTCACCCGATCTTTACATGAGCCACAGTCAAAGCAAGCCAGAGCCCAGCAGATGGAGACCACTGAGCGCCAAGTTCACACGGGAATCCAAACAGATGGACACATGAAGTGTAGCACCTGCTTTTGGCACCGCACCTCGATACTCTCAGTGTGACTTAGAGTTTAAAAAAAAAAACACAGGCAAATGTATATCTTAGTTACAAGGCATTCAGCAGCTAATGGAAGTTGAGTTTTATCATTGTTTCACATCAGAAATTACGCCAGCTGAGAGATCTTTACAAGTTCAGGGTTAGGGTTTATTCATTTACATTCATATTAAGATTTACACTGCTGTTTCATTAAAAGCACAATTTCTGGATGGATGGATTCTGGATGGATTTAATAGCCTACGGGAATCCATTTTTTTAAATTCTGTGGATACACTTTAATAACATTTGATGTGGCCAAACAAAAGACTTTGAATGACTAAGGGGTGCATAAGGTACACCTTTATGCTTAGTATAAATTTAGCATATCTGTTGGGGTCTGATAAGGTTGTAATCATTAGCAATCAGCAATAATTATTTCCAGGTGCTGACATTCCTTGTTTTTCTTACTGACACATTTTAACAACATCCGCTCGAACCACCTCCTGAACAAAATGACTGTATTAGCATAAGATTTTACAGTACTTTGTTCTTTTAGATTTGCTGCCCCATCCTGTGAGAATCCTACTTTTTGGCCCCTTTTAGTCGGTGGTCACCAAAGGGGGTCAGTGGATGTCATGCATTATGTAACTCCCTTTCAGCCAACTTTGATTTACAGTGTTTTTTTCTTTATTTTTTAACCAGTATTTGGAGAAGTAGTTATGTAGTGGCTCGTCCACTGAAAATTATGTTCTGAAGTAAATGTGTTTTTACATCAATTTCACAGTAGCATTTGGGAAAAGAGAAGATTATTAAGATTCACAAAGACGTCCCATGTTTTGAATGCTTTAATTCTCATTGATGATTATGATGTTGGTCTGTAATCATATACAGATGGTAGTGGGAGGTGGTTGGCAGAGACAATATTCATGATCTGGATTGGAAGAGATGCAGTCAATTTAATAACTGAATGAAACCTCACACTTGTTGCCTGAGAGGATGAGAAAAAAACTCCATACACTCCCTTAAAGTTTCAGTGGGTATTTGGGAGATCATGGAGTGTCTGACTTCATTTTGCTGTGAAAACACTTATGAATTAGTTTATTGGTGCATTAACACCAGGGAATATAGAAACATTATGAGGGGATGATTACGCCTTGAGTCACACCTGGTCTTGTAAAAGGGTGTTGTTATAAATAAATAAATATGAGCTAGTTTAAATTAGGAGAAATACATCAACTATTTCTTGTTTTTTGTGGAGATGTCACTCAAAAAAGCCTCCTTTAGAACCACATCTCAAAGTGACTGTGCTTTGGTTGAGATAATGTGGATTTTTGAGCTTTAGATGAGCTCTTAGGCTAGTTGTTAGCCCTCTTTTCTAGTCTTTGTACTACGTTAACTGGCTGCTGGCCATACATTAACCTCACACATATGAGAGTGGTATCAATTTACTAATTTACCATAACTCATTTAACATTTGGCAACATTAGAATCTCATGGGAAAAATGTTTATACCCTGCATTGCACCTGGCCTTTAAAAATACAAACTGCTTATAGACATAAAATAAATATAAGCAAACTTCAACAGGGTAAAATACAGTACTTTAAATTATGTAGAGCAATATTGTCTTTATCTATAACATTTGAGAGTGTTTAGTAAACTGGATTGTCAAACACTTTGATGAAATGTTAGCAGTAATGCACCATTAGCAGTAAATCAGTCCTGTTTCTGTAACCTTCGTTACTGCAGAGGTCATGTTGATACCAGTTCGTCCACTTTGACTTGGAGCAGCTAAAACATCTACTGATACACAAGCAATTTGAAACAATTACTCTTGAAACCGCTGATTAGCTTCTCCATCTGTGAGCCCGCTGCTGATCTGTCCAAACACAAACTTCCTGCCAAACAAACAATGCTTAATAATGAAGTGGGCCTTTGCCAGGAGGCCATCACTGATACTGGCTACACTGCTCATTCACATACATTAGTTCAGCCAATCATAACTAAACAATGTTCATTAGCCAAAACAGCTGAGCACAGTTACATTCAGTTTTTTTAGTCTAATAGAAATGTACGACTGGGCCCCTCTGGGAGAGCATCATTAGCAGAACACATCATGCTAATGCATTTTAAAGACGTCCAGCTTAAGGGCTAATTAATATTCCCCAGAAAGAACCGCAAATCTCTCCTGTAAGAGCTACTTCATAACACCAGCTGTCATACTGTTTACTAAAACATTTTCTATAGGCCTTCTGAGAGTGGTTAATGGAAAATGCAGCGATTAGCCAGCATACTCAAAAGGCGTCTAATGTCCGGAATGAGATGATATTCAGCAGAGAGTTTAAAAATATTTGGGCCTAGTTTTGACAATGTAAAGTTACATATTTAAAATAATTTGTTTTTTTGCTTTACTCATCGTGAGGAGCCTTTATAAACAGTTTAATGATACTGCAGCTTTCTAAAGGATGAGAGAATACCTTCAAGCCTAAACTAAGACCACTCTGATGACATCACTGTGACATCATCAGGGTATAGATGTGGTGTTTTAAAGGTGTGGGCTATGAAAGGTGCTATGCATTTGCATTATAGGAAGTGTAGGATCCAGAATAGCTGCTGTTTTCATTTTGAACCCTCTTTTAAAAATGTGGGTTTTATGAGGTGCCTCACATGAGTACACTGACGTACACCTTTCAAAGTGTTATGTTAGTACATAGGCTGCAGTGTGAAAACCACAGTGACATACAAATTGCGCTGCTGTGCAAAAATGTAAAGACACACTTGGACTGGGAAAAATGTGCTTTCAAATACTGACATAAAACAAATCCATTAATCAAGTGGCAAAATTTAATTTGAATGTGAATATTTTAAATGAAGATTCATTATTTGGAAAATGTTATCAACCCAGTGTAGCTGTTTTTCATTTCTGTCGGTGTACAGTGCTTAAAATTAGACAGATGTGCTATATTGATGAAGTCAAACAAAAGTAAAGATTTAATACGAAACCCCCATTATTCCACTGTGCATGAATGTGCATAAATCCACTTTTTGAAAAGCACATTTTCTCATGGCTCATCTCTCTGGAGTGCAATCAGGTTCCAGTTGCTCTCAGCAGTTCCACTAACGCAGTTTAACATCATGTTTACACAAATCCTCTAAAAATTGTCCTGCTGTTTGAACACAAATTTATTTTCAGCCTTGCAAATTATAAGTTATTATTGAGTCCTATATAGATTACAAATGCAATTATATTATTTATGTTCAATAATGTTGTGAAATCTTTCCCTCTATATCAGTATACTTTAAATTATCAATGAAGCTCAGACAGTAATTAACTATGTAACTTCTTTTTATTTCACAGGAGTCAATACACCACCTTACAACACCATGTAAAGCTTAAATGAGAAAGAGAAAGGTTCAAATTCCTTCAGTACTAAACACCACATACTACATTATTTACAAAGGGTGTGGGTATCATCCCCACTTTTACTTGGTTGTAAAAGACAGCGCGGATTAAATACACTTCTATTTTACATACATGTTTAATATAAACAAACACCTGTCGTACAAATTGCACTTGCCGATGGCTGTGAGGTAAAACACAGTGTGAGTACTACACGACTACAAATGCCTCGCTCCTCCTGTTCAATAACTATGAGTTTATTACAGTGCGCCTGAGCGGTCATTTTGAGAATAAACTGTGACCCATTACGATAATTGGATTAAATTATAGTATACCCATGTCCCCTTAATAGATTATCCTCTTTAATATAATACTGAAATGTCGATCGTGTAATGATAAGAAATAAAGAAAAACACCAGGAATACGGAGCGCAGACGTCAGTTCAGCTGTCAGTTCACTTAATCCCGTTTTGTGGCAAAGTGCAAACAATACGATTTATCACCGAGTTCTACATCCGCCTAACTGAATTTTTGTGGTCCATAGAATTAGGGACATCAAATAGTCTCTTTGCCACTCTCTTGGAGAGGCTTGCGCATCTTCCAAACAACACTGGTCTCAATGCCATTGTAGAAAAAAAAAGGAAATATGGCTTCCAAATACATTTCTTATGAACCCGCTTGATGTTTTGCTTTCTTTGATGCAAATAAATCGACCCACTAAAGCGCTAAGGTAGGCCCCCCCGGCTCTTGCGCATATGTTTATATCTTTCCCAAAAAGATCAGTAAGTTAAAGCAGTCAGCCACCGATATGTCCAGGTTACTGTAATCCATCCTTCATAGCTGTGATTCAGGGTGGGACAGTTTTGCGGTCCCAACCAGGCTGCTGTCACTGTTGTCCAAACCTCCACAGTCCGTCCACAACCCCAAAGTGCGGGGCTCCAGAGAGGCCACGAACCCGCCGGAACACCTTGACAGGTCACAGGAGCTGATGTGCAGCCTGCGGTCGGCTTGCCTCGGGCAGCACAGCAGCCGCTTGAAAGCCTTCCTAAAGTCCGGACTCCGGCAGTAAATGACGGGGTTAAACGCGGAGTTCACGTACCCGAGCCAGTTCAGAAACACGAAAAGGTCCTTGTCCACCACCTCTGCGCAAAACACTCGCACAACGTTGACTATAAAGAAAGGCAGCCAGCACAAGGTGAACGTCCCCATGATGATGCCCAGCGTTTTGAGCGCCTTCTGCTCCCTGAGCGCCAGGATTTTAGACGGCCTCTTCTTGCACTTGGAGGTCAGTCCGGTTAAGGAGTTGTGGAACCTGCCCTCGCATTTGTCGATCTTCCTCAGCTGCTTCTTTGCTTCTCTATACACCCGTGCATAAACAAATATCATGACCAGCAGAGGAATGTAAAAAGATATGATGGATGAAGAGATGGCATATGCCCTGTTAGTAACAAAGTCGCAACATTCTGGGTCATCGTAGCAGGCTGTGTCCACACTGTCCCGGGACCAGTGCATCAGGATGGGCAGGAAGGAGACCAGCGCAGAGATGGCCCAGACTATACACACCACGGCTTTGGCCCGAGCTTTGGTTAGCAAGCTTTGGTAGCGGAAAGGCGACGTGATGGCCACATACCTGTCTATTGCAATAACGCACAAAGTCTCGATGCTGGCAGTGACGCAGAGGACGTCCACAGAGATCCAAAACTCGCAGAAAAAGGAGCCGTAGAGCCACGAGCCGCGCACCTCGAGCGCGGCACCAAACGGCACCACGAGCAGCCCCATGATGAGGTCCGCGCTCGCCAGTGACACGATGAACACATTGGTGAGCGTCTGCAGCCTCTGCGTCCTGGCTATGGCCACAATGACCAGGATATTTCCGAACACTATAGACAGCACGATCAATCCCATCACCAGGCTCATTCCCGCCATCCATTGCTCGGACGTCGCCGTGGAGGTTCCCGGTGCGTCCGACGCCTCGCTCCCCGTGCCATTCTGGAGGTTCACCGACAGCGACGCGCCACCGTCCCCCATGACGGGCTCCTGCGCTGTGTGCGGAACCAGGTCGGGTTCATCAAGGCAGTGCAAGCCGGGGCAGTCTGTCCAGTCTGTCGCGGTCGCAGAAGCCTCGGCTCTACTCCGGTCTCTCCAACTCCAACTGGAGCGCCTCTCTCGCGCTCAACCTGCGCGAGATGCTGCACCGACCGGGACATCGAAGTAGGTGCTGACATCACTGCTCTTCAGGACCAATCATACAGCTCAGCGGACAAACTGTCCCAGCAGTAAAGTTGATGAAGTAAACAACACTTGAATTTCAATAAATCACACATTCATGGTGAATTCAGGTAATTTGGGACAGCATATGAAAACAGCATTGTACGTCTGCCTTGAAAAGAGTAAGTCAAAATAACTGGTGCTGAGACCTTGTTGTGGAAGCACATTACCAAAGTCACATAATACCTGTCACATCACCTGATCAAGAGAGAGAGTGAAAAAACAGGGAGATACTTCAGGGATTATTCAATAAAGCATTAAAGTTGAAAGGAAGAAACTACACTACACAGTCCCAATATTGCTGAATTCATCCTATCTTATCATTTATTTATAAATCAATGTGCATGAATGAATAAGCAACAAAGGAGAATTGAATTTTTGGCAAGCAGCTCTTGAACAACCAGCCCTCCTACCTGAAACTGTCTGTGATTGTTATCTGGGAAAAATCTGCCAGTCTTTGGGAACATGAGAAGCCGAATATGGAAGCCCAGAATCCACCATGACATTTTGAACTACAGGGATTTCCATGTTTTCATCACTTGCCATCACAAACAAGATTTGTTTTTCTACTTGCCCGTTTTATATTTTTATCACTAAAAACACATTCCTCGACCATGAGGTTAGGCCAAACTGGTCTTTGCTTCACAGAAACTGTATTACGTGAATTCTCTTATCTTAAGTCATAAGTTAAGACAACTACAAAACAGGGTTTGACCCCCAGCTCAACAGTATTTGCATCATTACAGAAACAGAGCAGGCAGGTCAGCTCTAGGTCATTCAAGTGTATGTAAACTTATTATCTATAGGGTAGAAAAGGATTTTAGAGTTTGACATTCCTGTGCTTTGAACCACCCAACACCAGGATGTCAACGCACTGAACAAAGAAGACACTGTGGCTGACGGGCAGGCCTTGTAGTCCAAAGAAAACCAAGGTTACACAAGAAAGGAAGAGCTGCAAGACAAAGAGAAAACGGTGAAGACAGGGATGTTACAATGAAGCAAAACTGTAAAGAAAAGTGTGCAGTGATTAACAAAAATGACAAAGAGTTACTTCTGCCAATATGACCTCACTGAGGAACAACACAACATTTGAATGAATCGAGATCCATTCGTTTTAGCATTAACATTCACACAGTAAGGAAAAGCCGTTTAGAAAATATGTGCACATTATCAGAGAGCCTTTCTGTGTCTGTGAATGAAGACAAGGACAGTCATCCTGATGACGAGTTAAGCGAAAACATTTGCACTAGCCTTGTGACACACAGACTGTCTTTTTTTTCTGCGTGCTCACAGCATACCTGTTCACATGATCCTGACGACCCAGCACCAGAGACTGTGATGTAACCTGGCCTGAGCTATACCTCAGGCACCCAGATGTTGGGAGGGGTAGCAGGTTCTTCTTGAGGAGCCTGACATTAGGCTTCTTCAGACCAAGCTTGCATGGTATCTAAGAAATGCAGGTCTTCATACACTGCACAAGTGTTTGAAGACAGGTTTCTTTGTGGAAATGGGCTGTAAAGCACCTGTACCAAAATCCATTATTGTTAAGCATTTATTAATGTATTACCAATATCTGCCTCCCAACAAGAGAAGTGATAAACATTAACAGAAGATTTTTCCAAGGCTTGGTATTACACCATTGAAATTGAAGGTATCCTTCAAACCGTTGAAACAGTTTCTCAGCTTTGTTGGTGCCCGTAAAAGGCTACCTTTATAGCATGTGCCTCTTTGCTGTAATTTAACTTTCCAAGTTCTTGTGCAATTTGCTCTCTGAGCTGAGCAGAGTGCTCTTGAACAGTGAACAGCACCTACCTCCCACATATCTTCATGCAAGTTTTGCATGTTGGAAAAGAAAAAGCAGGTTCAACTTGACTCATCAACTTGACCCTCATAAGTAAACACAGAGTCAAATTTCAGTGTTCATTTTATGTTCATTTTCATTTGATTCATTTCCTGTTTATTGGGCTTGACCTTCTCATCTGAGGTGAGAATGGAAGTGACCACCAGCAGCAGCAGACACACTGGTATGATGTATTCTGGTGAAGTGGGAGAGATTTTTCTGAAGAACTATATTCATCATACAACTTTTACCTGCATTTTGAATTAGCTACCAAATGCACTGTTCCAAGACTGGAAAATTTGTATTTTTTATCTCTTACAGTGATATGATCTTGTGATATGGAGCCCACTCAGCCAGAATGAATGGTATTAAATGTTTCTGTAATTAATCCATGTAAAAACTCAGATTTTCCCCTTCACCAAACCTCTGAATAGTTTTATCCAAACACTCTGCCAACATCGTTTCATAACTACAGTCACAGTTAAATCATCTTATTTCAAGCCAGTGTCTTAGAAGCTTTTACTTTACAGAGGTCAGCAACAGTTAACCAGTGTCAGCTTCATGCATCATATGAGCGTCATAAGATGTACACGGGTACAAAATCTTTTAAAAGCCTTTTTTGTACTGCTGAAAGCGTCCGAGTGTTGCTTATCTGATCACTCTGATTCAAAATCCTCACGGCTTACTTATAGTCACTTTAATCTGCTATCTCACCATAGAGGGCCTTCACTTGGCAGCCGACGCAGGAGCCAGCTCTGGCAAGCTCTTGATGACCTGTGGAAACCTTTAGTATTTGATCTCTGTAAACTCCCTGGTGATGTTTCTAGTGTGTTATGTGAATAGAGTATGTCTGTGTGTATGCATTACTTCAGTTTAGACAGCAGCCAGAATCACACAGGGTTTATGATGACGTCAAAACAGCAGCGAGGGACGCAGTTGAGGGGGATGTTTAAGTAACATTTGCTCATCATTTGCTTACGTAAAAAGGATTGAGATTTTGGGCGGCGTGCCATAGACTGGTAGTGAAGTCAGTTCTGACAAATATATTGTTTTTTTTATCATTATCATTATCATTTTATCATACATTAAATGCTGCTATAACTACAATTACTTGATCATCTGATAGCTTCTGCACTAGTGACCTCTCATACAGTATATCCATTCTGTACATGTTTACTATCTACTACTACTATTTCCATTATTATCACATTACTTTTGTACCATAATACAATTATAAAATACTGTATGTTATAGTAAAATATGGTAAAAGAAATTTGACGTTAGATTTATATTCTGCATGTGTTGAACAGTCTGTCATCTGAGGTTAGGTCACACACACACACACACACCACTGTACTGTGACAAATTTATGAAAAAAGCTAGCTCATGAAGAAGCTTCAGATAATATTAGGTCACACAAAGTAGAGCTGCAATTTCAGTTTATTACGTTTTAATTGCTGTTATGCTAACATGATTATCCGAGGCTAGAAATATGTAAAGGGAATATGAGATTTTTAAGGAATGGCAGTAACTCGGAATGAAACATACTACTCAGGGCACAAATACACAGACTAGATAAAAATGTTTTATTAATTTTCTCTCGTGTTGCATCTAAAGTGCAGCACTGACATATTAACAAGATGCCCCAGAAGCCAAGGGCATGCAAAATGTGACTGAAAAGGCGGTTTAGTGAGAAGAAATCAAGTGAGAGTTGGAAAACAATATCAGGAACTTAATGCCCACCAGCAGCCACTCGAGCTCATCACTGTTCATTACAAACGCCGGAGGGATAAAAAGGCTTAGAAGACACACTGAAAAAATATTTGCAGTTCATTTGAAATAAATAACTTGTGGGAATAAAACATTTATCCCATTACAGAAATATTTTGTTATTGCTTTTGATCATTTCACATATTTCTTTCAGTAACACTTTTTCCAAGGCACTTGGGCAGAGCGATCAAAACCAAACTGACCCATGATACATGATGACAGGGACAATAATCAAAACACTTCTGACAACAGCTCATAACTTTGAAAACCAATAAGGGGAAATGACAATAACAACATCCACATTATCAGTATCATTGCATAACACCACATAATACATGTATTACAGTGGCTCATCGTTAGATCATCTCTTTCATGTTATATTCCTATTGCGGAGTAGAGATGAAGTGTAACACAGTTTGAGAGAGAGATTTTCATTAAGACTTTGCCTTAATACAGTGTGCAGAGCAAGCAGCATTCACTCTGTGTCATCAGTTCACAAGAGGTTGCTTCCCCTTTTTGAAAACAGGCACTTCATCATATTAGTTTGTTATAATCAAAAGTATAATCGGTCACACAAAGAGCAGTTACACAGAACACAGCTTTAAGCCACGATTGCAACCTTTAAAAGCCTGAACTTTGTAATGTACTGTGTGACCATCCAATCTGCATACATGTGGTGACACATAAGTAGACAAATATTTATGAAAGCTCAGTGTTTGTGCCTGAAGTCAACTCCCAAACTGACCAAATACATATACAGGGACAAATATCATTCCAAAAAATGTATAGAGTGAAGATCTGAACTAATAATCAAAAGATAGAGATCGTTAATATATTAATAATAATAAAAAAGTGAGTATCTGCATCGAAAACTTTGCATGAAGTGTAATTTCTATCCTCCACTTACTGGCTCCTTCCCTGTGCTGAGAATGGAAGGTGTGAGATTCTTCGTTTCCTCTCCTAATAATCCCTATGAAAACCTCTCAGGATTTCATTATATATCTTTTTTTAAAACAGGCTGTATCTCGATATTAGCATTCAAAAGCAATACTTGAGCAAGCAAAGAAAGAACAGAACTTCTCCCAGTCTGAATTACACATCAGCTACATTCAACGTTCTTTTTCCCCCCTGTTCCTGCTATGTAATTACTCGAGGGAACAAAAGAAAATGTTCCATTAATTTAAATGAAAAATTGGTTAAATCACAAACACAAGTCTTTTACAAATCTTTCAAAAAGCAGAAAGTTTTCATTAATTTCTTGCTGGGACTTCACATATATCGTCTGCCTGGCGATTCAGGTGACAATATGAACAGATTTTTTAATTTGTTTTCGATGATCATAGCATTTTAAATGCTTCACATCCATATTACTGACACAGTCATCATCACCTGCCAATTAGATTATCAGAACTTTTTATTTTCTTTTATACTTTTTAGATTTCTTAGATATATTCATTTTACTTTAAGAACTTCATCTAAAAAAGTTCAATTTCTAATGACGTTTTCTCACATTGAGCCAGTACGATCTGTCCTAATAGCATTGTTTTCACAAATATATGATATAGACATCGATTTTTACGCTGCAGTTGCATGTGCTTTGCAGCCTTCTTAAGATGCCTAGAGATGTAACGAGTTGCACTGCTATCAATAACCGTCACATAGAGTCAAGAACATTACATTACATTATGTTTCACTGACAGGGCTTCTGAATAGTAGTAGAAAATCAGCTTTGAATTAAATGCATTTTTGTCAACAGTGACAGCTCTGTCAGACACAATCTATGCCTTCATCCTCCAGAGCTAAGACCAAAACAAAAAATGGCGTTAGATGAGATCGGAAGTTAAACTGACTTCTTGATGCCACAGAAAATTTGGATGCTGTGGCATGTAAGATATGTAGGCATTTTCAGAAGGCATGAGTCAACGCCACAGTGACCTCTTTCTCGCCGGGGGTGGCACTTATTTGAAGAGGCTGCGCAAAGGAGGCTGCTTTCATCATACAGGCGTTACCGGCTTCCATGCAGTAGTAGACCCATACACTGAGACTGAGGTTTGGATTCTTGTTTGAATCCTTCATAACAGTCGGAAGTTTGGTCGAGATGGACAGAGGCTTTGACAGGTCCAAAATGTCACCAGTAATCACCTGACTGTCTAGCAGCCACTCGTTACCTGGGAAAAATAAAAATATTATTTTGTAATAGTAATGCGGACACAACCAGGCTAATAAATAAACAGGCAAGTACAAATATTCCTGTAAGGAGAATATGCCAAGACCATTCACAAAGTGTCGTATTCCAAACGTGTAGATGTGTCTATGAATATGTCTGGCAACTAAATTTATTGTTGAATGAGGCAAGGTGCTCCCTGTGTAGTAGATTGCCTTGAGCCTGAGCATTGCACAGCACAGCTAAACAGAAGAGTCTAAAATATTACCCCAAACCCACGTAACCCCACTGAATCAGATGAAATGAGGACGAGGACACCGGGGATATTTTTAGAAACAAATACACATCTAAAGAGACATGACCACTGAAAGATAAATGAAAGTCGAAGAGAAAAGGCTGGAGCTTCAACTGTGAGAAAATATAATGCCAGAGAGACCGTCAAATCCATGCTGTCAGTGATTAATGAAGCCAGTGCCTAACATGAGGTCCCAGGGAAGCCATTTCTAAAAAGCCACTAAAAAACAATTTAGATCTGGCCTGTACTTCTAAGTTGATCCATTAAAATTCCTGCCTCTGCTCTGATGTGATCAGCATAAGTCTAGACTGGGTATAATCGGACAGTGGGGGATCACGTAACATAGCATGGTGGCTAATTATGTGAACTAAAGCATGTTGTCTTATCGAAATGTTCTAAAAATAGCCTGCTGATATCACTGAATGCATGCTGCATTGCTCTGAATGATGGAAACACTTTTGTTCCAAACCTAATGAACTGCATCAACTGTCCCTACCATGATATCTCTAATCACTTCACACTCGATCCTTGGGTCAGACTACTTTAGATTACACAGTAGGAAAGCTGAAGAAAGCCTTTGAATTCTATTTAGAAGTAAAAGTCATATAAAATTATCCATGCCATGTATAACCTCACCAGTGCTTTGAAAGAGTCCCTAACTGATCTAAATATTCCTCCATTCCTCCACTGAGAACTATAAATCCCAGCGTGGGCCAGCTGAGTGAGAAGCTGCTTGTTGTACAGTGAAAATGAAGGTTAAGCATCATTCACTTCCATTATTTTTTTTGACAGAATCATGGATCACAGATCAAAATAAAGTCTAGAACCCCAATCAGAACACAGTCAGTATAATTGCAGAAATCAAGTTCTCTACCCTAAAAAGGTAAAATAACTTCAAGCATTGGAGATTTTTATTGGAAAAAACAGTGCGGCTTCTTTTTCAGAATTTAACATATGCTAAACGCTTCTCCTGACCAGTGATTGTCCAACCATAGGTTAGCAACTATAAAAAGGCTCAGCAGGCCTCTCGAGCTTTAAGTTTCTACACATGTTGAAGCTGTGTGCAGGGCTGTGGCAAAGGTGATTGCTGGTTCACACAGAGTTTGTGTTTGTATTTTTTTAACCTTTGCAAAGGTTAGGTCAAACAGCAAACATGTGAGGAATGAATTAGACAGTGTGTTAGTCTGCTCTAGCGTAAGCTAACCCAGCTAACTAGTTTAATATCTACAGTAGTAGCTAACACAGCGTTAGCCAGTTTCCCTCATCATGCTGTTGTGTCTGTAATACGAGAGCTATGCTTTATTTCTATGTCTCTATGGATAATCTCTGCTTTACCGTGATATCATAAATGTTATTGTATAAAAAGCTTGGTTTGTTTGTTTGTTTGTTTGTTGGGGGCGGCTGTGGCTCAGGAGGTAGAGCAGTCGTCTGCCAATCGTGAGATTGGTGGTTCGATTCCCGGCTCTTCCAGTCATATGTCGAAGTGTCCTTGGGCAAGACACTGAACCCCAAGTTGCCCCCGGTGTGTCAGGTAAACTGCATAGCAGCTCTGCCATCGGTGTGTGTGAATGGGTGAATGAGAAGCAGTGTAAAGCGCTTTGAGTACCAGTATAGGTAGAAAAGCGCTATATAAGTGTAGACCATTTACCATTTATCTCTGAAGTCAAATGTACTCACAGGAAAAATCTGAATAAAACATTTACATGCACATCATTTGGAAATATGATTGAACTTTGTCTCACCCTCAGCTGTAAGAGCCCAGGAGCTGGGGGCCTCTTCAGTCAGTTTGGTTCCTTCTGGAAGCGATAGGGTGAGTGATATGATGAGAGTTTGGCCTGCAGACACTGCTACTGGTGGCATTTCTTTCCTGGCAGCTGATTTAGGCAGAGTGGGGGCTTTGGCAGGACCTGAAAGCTTTGTAGGTACCAAATCTGTGCAGTACATGGAAATGGGCAACTGGGAAGGAGAGAGATTTTGATTTTTTCATTAAAGAGGAACAAGCAAGGAGACACTTACATTGTCCTTTCTTTATAACCTTTTATACAAACTCTTTTAGTACAAAAGCTTTTAGGATACATTAATTACATACAAAATGCTAATTACTTTCTCAAGGTTTCTTACACACACAAACACACACACTTCTCACCAGTGAGACAGTCTTGGAAGCCAAGTCTAGCACTTTGACTTGGTGATTGTTGGTATCAGCCACGTAAAGGAGCCTCCCACTATTGCCGACACAGACTCCTCCAGGTTCACTGAAGCAGGATTTGTTAAAGTCAGGGCCCAGAGTATTTCCTGCCTCTCCTGTCCCCGCTAATGTGCTACACTGCTTTGTCTTTGGATCCACCACCTTGATCTGAACACAATCACACAGGCACATAGGAACAATCAAACAAATGAAACCTGTGTGTGTAGCTGCTCAACAACAACCCATTATGATGACAGAAGCATCAAATGTTAGCACGCTGCAGCTTTGAACTACAGCCTTGTGACATTCAACAGTTACCTTATGGTTGTAGGAGTCGGCCACATAGAGCAGGCTTTGTTGCGAAACCCAAGCAACACCGAGAGGATGCTGCAGCTTGGCGTCCACCCCTTTCCCGTCGACATCCCCAAAAGCAAAGAGATTCTGATTCAAAGAAGATTAAATGTTCAGAAGAAATCTTAGATGATACAAAAACCTACAAATGCCCAAACTGCAACTTGTGACCCTTTAAGATTAATCTCAACAGAACATCAAAACTAAATTTGTGAATAGCCTCCAACTAAATTTAAAAACATTTTTAGAGAGAGACCAAAGGGAGTGTTTTGATTCAAGATAAAGGGCTAAGTTGAAGCCTTTTCTATAATATAAAAGTTCAATTTCTATGAGAAGAAACACAAGTAAAAACATGAAAGCAGCATTGGTTTCATTATCTTAGGAAGTTCTGAATAATTCATACAAGATCAGTAACACATGAATTACTGTGCCACATTTGAAAGAAACACTGGAAATATGACAATATGTTTAAATCACTCTAGTTGCCATGCCAAAAATAGCTGTATGAGTCATTCTTGAGAAGTTTCGGAGAAGTTTTGAAGTCCCTTAACTTAATGATAAATCTCATTAAAATATTAAAAGGAGGAACAAATATTACAAAAAGAAAGAAATTGTTTTTAGAAAAAAAAAAATTCCATGTCACAAAAAAATTTGTGCTATAGATCAACATGACCCTGAACAGATAAATTACTATCAGGGCCAATCAACGACCAATCCACGAGGAATTGGAAAAGACTGAAATGAATAGCTTTTCATTTTGCATCACTTAGCTCAAAAACGATTGAAAATCTTACAAAATTCTCATGATTTTCACAGACTCTCCACAGTTCCAGCATTTACCTAACAATGGCAGCCAAAAAAAAGAAAAGAAAAACATCTTTGGGAAATCTGTTACTGCATCAGTAGAGTTGTTCCAAATGCATGTGGATTTACATGCGCTCAGATGTTCACCTTAAGTGCAGGAGTGTGCCCTCTTTAACTGATTGCAAGGGACCCATTAGAAGTCTAAAATCCCTCTACAGCGCAAAGGTAGTGCTCAAAATAAGGCTGAAGAATGCGGGGGGGGGGGGGCATTTGATGGAAGTACAGTACAGTGGATTGCCTAAACCAAGATACTTACCATTTCTGACTTTTTAACTTTGAACTTTTCAGTTCAGTTTAAATGTTTAACACCAAAACTGTGATAAGAGAAAAAGTAGTAAAAAGGTTCACAGAAACAGACATTTAAGGAAATTTGTATTTTTACAGAAAATTTGATTAGGAGACCAAAGCAGATCTTTTGACTGTACAATAAAAATGAAGCTACAGCCAGCACCCAGCCAGTTATCTTAGCTTAGCATTAACAATAGAAACAGTTAACCTAGGTAAAAACCTAGATGAACCTTCTGAAGCTCACCAATTGTGCCTGGCAGCTTCAGGAAGTCACAGTGACCAGGATGTTGTATGTTGTACTAACAACTTAGTGTTTTTTTTGTTTGTTTTTTATAAATTTGGGGAAGCTGCATCTTGGTAGGTAAAGCGAGCTAATCACAGGGTCAGTTGTTAGACCCCCAGCTCCACACATCACAGCATCCTTGGGCAAGACATTGAACCCAAGTTGTTTCCAGTGGGTCAGGCCTTGCAAGACAGTTCTGCCGTCATTGGTGTGTGTGAATGGGTGAATGAGAGACCAGTTGTAAAGCGCTTTGGTAAAGTAGAAAAGCTCTATGTAAGTCCAGTCCATTTACCATTATACGAATTACATTTAGAGCTGGTACATTTGCAGTGCCAATAAAAGGGCAAACAAAGTGTCACCTCAGATTTGCTTGTAACAGCTTGCTTAGGTTTAATGTTTCATTGTCTCAGCTAAATAGCAAAAGTGTCTATGGGCAGTAGACCAGTGTATTACCGTTTTTTTGCTGGCTTACTGCCATGTTGTATAAACTGTATATGACTCTCCAGTTAATTACTCCCCGTTCTCATGGGTGACTACAAGCATTAGAGCTCTTGGGTCTTTCCAAAAATACACTACCAGTCAAAAGTTTGGACACACTTAGAAAGGACCATGTTTGTGAAAGAAAAGCAGATTTCATAACATCAAATTGATCAGAATGAATGTGCAGACATTGTTCATATTGTAAATGACTATTGTAGCTGAAAACAACTGTTTTTTAAAAGGAATATTTACATAAACATAC
>JAUMHL010000012.1:10917488-10930824 GCA_032362345.1 Sandelia bainsii
GTCATTTCCATGGAAATATTAAGGGTTTTGTGTGATTTCATCAGGGGGGCTAATAATTCTGACCTCAACTGTATATTTAGCTGTTAACCCTTTAAAATGAATGTGTCTGAGGATTTATTGAACAGAAAGAAACTGTAGTGTCATAATGATAAAAAAAAACTTTTCATAATTTTTCATATCAACTGACACACTGAAATGAGAAAACAAGTAAAACACAAGGAATAAGCCACATATTTTAGGTTTATAAAAATCTTACTGAAGTCAGTAAATTAGTTTAGTAGTTTGTTTTTAGTCCCACAAAGCTGGAAAATATTTAATTTAATTTAAATGTCATATTTTTTGACACTTCTGTTGACAATAAGGCCAACAAAACTGACTTACACTCCTCTCCATAATATGACCGTA
This sequence comes from Sandelia bainsii, assembly GCA_032362345.1. Lineage (NCBI taxonomy): Eukaryota > Metazoa > Chordata > Actinopteri > Anabantiformes > Anabantidae > Sandelia > Sandelia bainsii. Next base: position 10,917,894 of record JAUMHL010000012.1, read on the forward strand.
ATGGACACTTCACAAATACAAACTCAAACCTTCAAACTGATTATAGTCTGCAGTGGATTTCGTAACACATGGCCTCTGCCAAGCAGTATAGTATACGCACAGATTGTAGTGACGATGGGTGGGTGGGTGTTTGGTGGGAGTGACTGGCCTGGGTGGCTCCCACACCTCACTGACCAGAATGGCAAACAGAATGTACCCATTGCTGTGCCAAAGATAAGGCAAGTATGATTATGTGCAGTGGCACTGTGGTGTGTGTGTGTGTGTTCTGTGTCTCGCCTGGCTCATAACTGAATTTCAAACTGCATGAGCTTCCTCAGATGGTCCCTTGAAGGACCAGCAGGATGCCAGCGTCAGTCGGATGTGATTATGCTTTGCATGAAGTGGCTCACTGACATTGCAGCTTGGAAATATTTTTAGTTACCGTCTCTTCACAGCTGAGATAAGGGCCTTCATACTCTTCCAACTAAAGAGGTGAGAAGTAGAGTTGATGTACTACAGTTTCTCTGCCCCAGTGAACTTAAACATGTTCCCATGACCCAACGCAATACATAATACACTAGCACTGGACTTGTATTCTGCCTCCTGCAAAGCCTGTTGTTTTCTCTAATTTGGCTTTAAGGGAAACATTTAAAAAAATGCAGTCTGGCATTTAGAGGTATTATTCAAGTTTTAATTATTTAGCAGGGGGAAGGAGGAATATCTTCTCATTCCAAATGTATAAATATATGCCTTTGTTTAACCAACTTTGGCATTTTCCAGGGCAAATGAATGGTAACTCATCACAGCTATAATTTTGTAATCAGTCCACATTTAATTTTGCTGTGGTTTAACAAGCACTGGAAAGGAACCAATCATTTCTTTCTTTACAGTAGTTGGGCACAACTGCTCACAGGTAAACTGATTCAGCTATTTGTGCTGCTAAATATGTTGTAATTTAATTTTAATCTGCCACAGTCTGTCGAAGATAAAAGCCAATCCACTCAAATGTGGGGTGTGTTTAAGATTCACTGAGGGAAGGCTAAAAATTCACACCTGACAGTTTAGTTTTACCTGGGTTTTCCACGTATGTGGTGAAATTGCATATAAAAATGTACAACTGAGCATGTGCAAAATAGTTACAACTAAATGATTCCACTTTCCCAAATCACACAGGTTTATTAAAGTAAAATCTAGAATTCTAAAGTCCATACCTTTAACGGAGTGTTTCTGCTCCAGTTGGTGCAGGTCAGGTAGGATGTGTATGCAGTTGATGCAGCAGTAGGTGAAGAAGTCCAGCAGCACCACTTTGCCAGCCAGCTCCTTGTTCAAAGACAGAGGCCCCTCCGTGTTCAGCCATTCCAAGCCTGGAGCAAATCACGCAGTGGAAAATGATGCTGTCATCTTATTAATTATGTTTAGTCACAGTCTAGAAAACTGCTTTGCAGTGCCCATCACTGTCCTAGGAGGGTAATGGTTGTAGTCAGATTATACCTAACGGGCATGTTTGTCTCAGGCCTGACAGAATTCCTGTCACATTGAAAAAAAATTTGATGGATCAAAGCAAAGACTCAGCCAGAGCTACCATACATAAAATAGAAACCATGTCTCAATTTTTCACTTCATTCTCTCCTCCTCACATCCACTCGAGACTGTGTCTTATTACTGAACTTACAGTATATGCACTTTAATTTAGAACATATTGAGCATCAAACTTCATTGTGTTCTACCTTACGCCCTGCCCTCTCCCCTCGCCACATAAACTCTTACAAAGCATATTGTGTTCTGAATATTATACTGTTATATATTATATATGAATCTTCATTGACAAACATTTCTAAATCTCAGTAGCAATTGACCAGGTTAAATGAAAGTTAAATGATTCTAAAAAGTGTTATCCTTATTTCCAGCTTTGGGAATGATGCACGCGCATACCAAGTATCAAGTATGAGAAAGAAGAAGTCTAAAAACTTTATCCCATATGTGCAATTATTTTACTTAAGTTTCACATGTAAAAAGCACATGATCTGCCCAAATTATCTCACACTTGTGTGGTCCAGAACTGACCCACCATGAGGTTGATGTGAAGAAGAGATTTAGGCATAAAGGAAAACGAATAGTTAAATAATATATTGTTATAACTGTTCATTTTCAGGGGAGTAATTGGATAAGACAAATCCTTAAATGAATGCTGAAGTATACTTGAAAGTGACAGATCTAATTATATAAACAGTCATGAATGTTTTTTTGTTGTTTTTCCACACATACACACACACAATTCCTATACTTAATTACATATAATTCACACTGCATAGAAAGTAAACAACACCTTTTAGCTGTCATTCCCTGCTGCCTGTTAGATAATCCTGGGAGGAAAACCCTGAAGTTTTTCAGGCTAAAAATATGAGCAGCCATAAATGTTATGGCAATATGCTTTGGAGTTTTAAAAACTACTTATGAGGGTTTGAGGGACCAGTTATTGGCCTCTTACAAACCTGGCTAGTCTGCTCCTTGATGATCTACTGTAGATCCCCATCTACTGGTGTGACAAGATATTGCCAACATGCAACCACCCTTAGAGGACCAACCTGCAGAATCAGATTCTGACAAATGATAAATTTTATATATTTAGGAATGAGAACATTATTCTCATTAGGAGTTAAATTTAACAACTCATTTTGGAAGACACACAATGGTTCTCCAGTGGAGCATGATGACACAGCTCTGAGCAAATGTAAAGACAAAGACAAAACAACAGGCACTTCTTCATTCGCTCTGAACATTCAGTTCTGATGAGATACAGATTTGTAGCTTCCTGATTACACCATTCTCGTTATAAACAAAAACGATGCGGTCGCTGTAGGTGAAGACTTTGTACAGAGGAAACTGATGCCACAGGAACATTTGCTATTTTTAAGACAGAGAGGTCTGATCTTAGTTTAGTTTGAAATTAGTTGTTCTTGCCAGTGGAAGAAGTACTCTGACTGTTGCTTTAGTAAAAGGTTTAATATCACAATGCAGAATTTCAAGTAGTACTAGTAAAGTACTAAATATAAAATCTGGCTTACATAAAGGCAGTCATACAATCAGTTAAATGTACATCTAAAATAACTGTTAAGGAGAAAAATTCTCCTTTTGACTGATGAATTATTAAATAGATTGTTACTGATGCATCTGCGTTGAAGGTGGAGCAACTAACTACTACAACTAGGTAGTTTAGGACAACCGGCTTAACTCTGGGAAATAAAGTTCCCAAAACAGTCCACCTTTGTCCCAATGTTACAACAACAATAGCCCTCATCTGAACAAACGAGGGAGAATGACTTATTGCATGTAGCATTGTTAAAGTTGCTGTGCTGTAAAATGAGCTCAAATGTGAGAGAGTATTAAAATGGTATATTAAAAAAAGAGAGATTAAATGCATTGTTTATCTGTCACTGTAGGCTATTTTGTGGTTAAACCCTGAGGCAGCAGATACGTAGGACACTGAGTAAAGTCAGAGCAGCAAGGAAGATGATAATACCTACAGACAAATGTGCCTGGGCTCATCTGCTGGTGTGAGAACTACTAGTTCATTTTCAATCAGCTGACACAGTACAGGAACAATACAAAATCGTGTCTGTCCTTCGTGTCTACCCTCTTTAACTCTCCAGTCATTCCTGAACAAAACCTGGTTGACAGGATTTGAAGATATCTTAACATCTGAGCTAAGAACTCTCTAATATGTCTGAAAGTTGAGTCATGGCAACTGGACTTCTTTCTTGTAACAAGAAAGAAGTCCATGACTCAACTTTCAGACAACTTCACCTGGATGACTGAGAATCTTCACAGACAACTCTCTGATATGTTTCACACTGTTCCTGTTTGCCTTACTATACTCAAGTCTGCATCAGTCAGAAACAGGTTCCTGTTGTGCTCTGTTTTCAGGGAGTGAAGCCAATATCTATGTATCCAGAGATGTCGATAAGCCAGCATTTTGAGGCGTAGCTGTGGAGTCTGTGGTGGCCTAGGCAAGGCTATAAAGTTATTCTATCAGGTAACATAAGATCATTTGTAGAACATGTAGTGGCCCACTTCAAAGATACACAAACATAGCAACTGTCTAGCAGAAACAGTCCTGTACTATGTAGCTCCACTGTAGCAACCAGGGCCTAAGAACCAGCTTAGAATTTGGCCTAAAGGCACATCAGCATTAGACACTGGCCACATTTCTCCCTTGTCCTCATGCCATTAGCATTGTCATTTGCATTATGTCGTAGTGGTGCATGTTTTTACAGCTTGATCTAATAAAGAGTAAATGATTAAAACTGCAATAACTAAATGAACTGAAGTGTAACATGGCGAGCGGGGTGGGTGTAGGCTGACATCACCTCAGGTCTCCCCACTGAAAGCTCAAACTTGGGGACCTCTAACTTTGTACAGTAATGAAAATTGTAAATCAGTCAGACAAAATGCAAAATTTTATTCAAAATACTGCAGATATATATTTTCACAGACATGTTGCATTTTTGTCATTTGTGCAAAGTCATTAATAATAACAGCTCATCAAATCCTATCTGTGGTCCATCATGTGACAGTAATGCCTTAGTTCAAAAGAACTAATGCTCTTCTCGTTCTTTTTCCTTTTATTAGAGTCGGAAAAAACAATGAGTTAAGGCAGAATATTAAGCATTATACCATCAAAACCTAAATATCCAATATGAAAATTAGTATTTTTAGCAGCACTAAATGACTCATCTTGCCTTCGGTCTATCAGAAATTTGCATTATAAGCCTGCATGCATCCAGTTTGTAAGTCTGTATCTTTGAGGGCGGGTTATACACAAACATCTGCACAGAGCGGACAGGAGGATCTCTGTATAATCAACTGTCCTGGGAACAGATTAGACAGATAAGAGTGTGTGTGGCAGAGGCATATGATACTGTGAAAAACAGAGGGTAAAAGAGAATTGGCTTTTAAAAGTATTGAAATATCAACAGATAAAACCTTTCCTGACTTTTCCTATCCTTACTTTAAGTGTGTATGACTATGTCGAGTCATGTTGGAACACTCCGTGTTTGCAAGCTAGTCAAGTCATATTGCTGAGGAGCTTCTGTGATTGGGGGGGTCTTACCTGTCTGAAAATCGGGTATCTTCAAGTCTTCTCGCTCGTCTAGTTTTTTCAAATACTGGAGCACAAGATCTTCTTTCTCTTGCTGTGTCGTAGCGTCGTCCAAGTCGAAATCCAGCTGACTTTGAATAGGAAATAACGTAGAGAGGCTACACTGAGCCGCCATGTTGCCAACAACAACCGGCCTGTTACGTAAACTCACAACGAAGATTCTTACCGCTGCTTTCGACACAACTACAAAAAAATATTTTTCACTAGAAGGATTTTTCTAGAAGTTATTCACGTTTTCATAATTATATGTTATCCTCAACTTAATAATCATGTGGGGTTTTTTTCTGTTCTTAACGAACGAATATATAAGTAAATATCGCGAGATTTGTGGAAAGTGCTCCTCGCTAACCTTAGGTGCACTTACTACATTCATTGCTGCATGTTGGCGGTAAGTGCTAACCAGTGCTAACATGTGCACTTTATGTCTATAAACATATCGTATTATTAAAAAGAAGAACATGTATCTTCATATTATCGAAGAATTAACTAGTAGTCGTTCAGCTGTTAACGTTGTTATAATCTGCAACCGCGGGATGTTGTGAAATAACGTCAACAAGGGTTTTGAGGACGTCACGTTTGTTTTTTGCTCCAAATGTCACAAAAGGACGACTCTGAAAATGACATTTGGGACTATAAACCTCTTGAGAAGAAAAAGAAGACACGTGATTCTGCTCCAGCTGTGGTTAAAAGAAGATGTACCTTTAGAAAGACCTCTAATAAGAGAGTCAAGTCACCTGACAGAAGAGTCCAGGCAGCTGAAAGGGGAGAGTTTAGTCCTGGTGTTCATATTGCCGGACACAGCAGCTTAAACGCCAGTGACACAGTCCAGAATAAAAAAACTGCTGAAGAGCCGTTTTCTGGAGACTTTTGCCCTGTGTGTCAGATGCCCTTTTCCATTTTAGTGGTACAAACTCAAAGATGGCACGTTGCTGAATGTCTTGACACCTCCAGGGACAAATGCCAAGGTACAGACATTCATATCATTTCATCATTCACCTTAAATCTTACTGCTGTATTTGATACCAAGTTATAACCTGTAACAGTAACATCTTCTCATACACATAACACATTGTGCTGTGCAGTATCCTTATTAGAAGTGCACTCATCAAAATTGTTGTATAGGCTTCTTCCACACACCTGTTCTCTTCTCTACAGGTGCATAGATGGTATGCACCTGACTTTTGCTCTGTTAGATGGTCAAAACACCAAATGTGGATCCTAATAATGCAGATTGATAGCATTCTTCTAGGGCCAGTTTATGGTCTTAGTGCTGCACATTTTAAGACAGGATAGTACCACCTTATTGTAGCACTCACTACACATGAAAAGTGTCACATATACAATACAATACTGTAGTTATGTAACTAATGTAGTTAATAGTCTCTGTGTATAAGATTGTTGTTCATACATAGTCAGTGGTCAATGAACTGAACTAAAAAAAGTACTTCAAAAGGCTTTGAATATTTGTATTAAACCGTTTTCTCATCTTCTGTATTTAGGTGCTTTTGAATTATTTTGTACCTTTTTCTGATGATTTTTACATGGTTTTTTTGTTCATACAGAATGTCCAGATGGTCTCCATTGCTCCTCCACCATCCCAAATCATTACAGGAAATTCAACCACACGCTGTTGGCCCACAGTCGAGCAAACAGCGACACAGCCCTCCTCAGGCTGTCCGACCAAGCAGAGATCAGCCCCAACCTCAGTTGTCTCACAGGACTGATAAACAATGAGTTGGAAGGCTCTATTTTAGAGACTTCACAGGATAGCGCTCTCAGTCTTTCTATCCTGTCTGATCATAGTGCCTCCCCACAGAATAGTCACGCTGTAACTCCTTCTAAATTTACAAGTGGCCTTTTGTTTCTGCGCTCTCCTGGCCCAGAGGATTTTAAGAAAAAGAAAGGCTGGTCATCCTCTACTAAAGGCCAAAAGTCTATCAGTGCTTCCCAGGAAAGTAAAACGGAGCTTTCCTCAACTCCTGGGAAGACAGAAAGTGAAGAAAAAGGTTGTGAAGGCTTTCCCAAAAGTGAACTTTCCTCTTACGATGATAATGAAATATCCTACTCTCCTATTTCTGAGTTCCCTGCTGAGAATGAAGTCATTAAAAGTAAATGTAGCAAAGCCCTTTTTAACAATCATCATCATCATGATGATGATGATGATGACGATACCTTTGAAAATAAAGACTCAATGGTGCTGTTCAGTGATGGCTTCTCAAGTGAAGATGAGCTTCTGACTGAATTTATAGATAATTTGGAAACCAGTAGTGTGCCAGTGAAGGACCAGTCTTCCTTAAACAACCAGCTGGAGTCATTTGCCTCATTAGCACCCACTCATCAGCTACCTGCCTCTAGAGTTGCTGAAAACAGAGCTGATTCCACAGGCAACAAAGCTACCAATGCCGTCAGTAAGACTAACGTTCAGTCTCCACCGAGTATTGTTTTAGAGCGACTGAGAGAAAATATTCTAAACTCAGAAAACCAGCATTTCAAAAACTTTAATGACAGCATTCAGTCAGAGCCAGGTAATACAAATTCTCATCAACTGTCTTTGTCTCAAACCTCTGCTGTCCAAACATCTCAAACAATGCCACCTCAGAAGAAGACAAGTCAGACCTCTTGTCTTAAGCAGACGGACATTGGGGTGTTTTTTGGCATTAAACCCCTCAAGGAGAAGGAGAAAGAGACTGAGATTGTGGCCTGTGTTCCAACACTTGGTGAGAACACGGGTCAGAGACAACAAAGGAGAGACAGGCAGAGGAAGAGTAAGGCTGACACAACTGCAGATACCTCACAGAGCACAGTGACTGTAGATAGCAGTGATGTAGTGAACGCTCAGGGAGAATCAAGTAAAGGTGGGACCAGAGGATGGAGAAGAAGGTGGAATCGAGGGTTACCACGTTGTCCATTCTACAAAAAGCTTCCAGGTCAGAGATGCACGTATCATAAATTGCTGCATGAATCTAAACAATCACTGTGTTTCAATCTAACGTATTTTCCTACATTTTGTTTAGGCACAAAATTTGTCGTAGACGCCTTTCGGTACGGTGAGATCGAGGGAATCACTGCCTACTTCCTAACACATTTCCACTCAGACCACTATGGTGGGTTGACCAAGAACTCTACATTTCCAATCTACTGTAACAAAGTAAGTCAGGTTTTGGCTATTATGAAATCTCTGTTATTCTCAGTGTTAATTAATTCTAAAAGTTCATTCTCATGCTTTGTATTTTATCTGGTGACTGACTGATCTGGTGACCATTTGTTAAGTTACCCCACTGTATTTTGAAGTGTAATGGGGATCAAAGGATGAATTGATTTGAATAGGAGGCCATTTTTGACCTTTTTTTGTCATGGATGGTGGTTTTGCAGTAAATAAATAGCAGCCTACCTCAAAAGATCTGTCTACATAGTTTTATGTAGTTATATTGTTATATTCTGTAAGGTCTCAAACCTTACTTTGTAAAAAAGTGCCTTGAGATGACTTTTGTTGTTATTTCGTGCTATGTAGATGAACCAAATTGACTTTAGTCTGTGAACACCATGGATATTAACTATTGAATTCTTTTTTTTAAATTCAAAAATCCAATTAGCATCCCATTAAAAAGCTTCTTGTCTGATCTGTTACATGCAATTCATAGTAAATACCCAATCAATTAGTTATCTCACTGCATTCACTCACACTGATGACATTTTGCTTACAGTTTGCAACCATAAATACTAGTAAAATTTGAAGACCTTTGTATATTTGTGACAAAATTGTCTGTAAAAACTCTTCATAACCAGGGAATTTTAGTTTGACTTTCTCTTGATAACATAATTACCTTGTTGTCACTATAGCAATGTCATATGTTCATGGATGTAATTCTGATAACTAGATTGACATAAGTCAAGGGCCAGTATACATTTTAAATTCAGACCGTATATTTTTGTATGCAACTTCAGGTATTTGCCGTTTTTCATTTCTTACTGGGATGTTTAATAATCTGAATCTGTATTATAATAAGTTGTTTGATGGTATTCAAAATAAAATAAAGTGTTATGATCAAAGAGGCTAGATATGGAAAGTTCTTCTGTCAAATGGGTCATGATTTATCAGTGTTGTGCCTCTTTTCTACAGATAACTAAAACTAAAAACAGGCTTTCACAGACTTACTGGAGCTCCATTGGGGTTTTGTTTGTTTGGTAGGTCACAGAAATTCAACATGGTCGTTAGGTGGGTCATACAGTAGCCCAGAAAAAGCCCAGAAAACTTTGATCAGAATCACAGAGGATGAAAGTAGATTTCAGGGGTATTATTTGTAATGTTATTTATTTATTTGTTATGTTTTGTTTTTTGAGGTAGTGACTGCTCCTGAGTCACTGTATATAAATCAGACATGTTGCCTCTCCTGGTCAGATCACAGGGAACCTGGTGAAGAGCAAACTGAAGGTGGCAGAGCAGTATGTCCACATCCTCCCCATGAACACTCAGGTCACTGTGGAGGGAGTCAGGGTCATCCTCATGGATGCCAACCAGTGAGTTATCCACCTGACATCAATATCTGCCACTGAGCAGTAATTACACGGTTTGTGTGGACGGAGTGCTATTATCAGGTTCAGCTGTGATTTGTTAACATTTGATAATGAGGCCACACAGGAGTCGCTTTTCATAGACTCTAATTGCCAGATCATTAAAAAATATGGATTCATGTACAACGGATCAGTAAATGAGCAGATCCGGGAAAAAGAATTTCATTGATTGAAGTTGAAGCCATTATCACGATCACTAAAATGATCAAAGACTTGAAACAAGCATTTTAAAGAATAATACTGAGGTAGATTGAATTTCAGTTAAATGTAACTGAAATTTCATTTTCAGAGCCTAGATTGTCTTTTCTTTGTGCAATTTGCTCAACTTTTTTATGTTGCTTTCAGATAACTACTTACAGTGTTGATTGTAACTTTATGTTCCTTTGTATCCAGCTTCACCTCTCATCTGTGTCTCTTCTTCCAGTTGTCCAGGAGCTGCCATGCTGCTGTTCTTCCTGCCCGATGGACAGACGGTCCTCCACACTGGAGACTTCCGAGCTGATCCCTCAATGGAAACATACCCTGAGTTACTCAGCTGCAGGGTTCAGACTCTTTACCTGGATACCACGTAAGTACCTCTCAGCTACAGTGAATATGCAGTACAAGTGTTGTTGCTGAATACTCCAAATCAGGATTGTGGTTATACTTTTGGTGTATTATTATAAAAACAGGAGTTATTAGTCAACATGGATCAGTGTTACCTACTACATAAACATACAGCAACAACCACACCCTGAACATGACATCTACAGTTCAGGTTTAGATGGACTTTGGTTAAACTGTGACAACTCCATGTCTTCAAATGGAAACTCACATTTTCAGTGTAAGCTCTCTTTTCTCTGTAGCTACTGTAGCCCGGAATACACCTTCCCCAGACAGCAAGAGGTCATCAGCTTTGCAGCCAACACAACCTTTGAACTGGTAACACTCAACCCTCGTACACTTGTAGTGTGCGGATCCTACTCTGTGGGGAAAGAGAAGGTCTTTTTGGGTATGTGTTTGGAGGAGAGTGTATGCTCACACTGTATATGTTTTGCCTCAAATCAGCAATAGTACTTTTTAATGTTTAAAAAATGGTCATTTCAAGATTAGCAGTTTGTTGTGCTATTTTTATTTTTATTTTTTTAACCTCCTTAAATATCAGTCACTCAGTATGCCAGATCACTGGAGACTTGCGTAGACTTGAAATGTTAAGCAAAAGAATGGCAACAACAAAAATTATGTTATGGGAATGATTAAAGTTAGTTCTTTCTTATCCTTCCAGGTCTCTGGACGCCCAGTTCAACTGAAAAGGCATTGACTAATTATAGTGTAAAGAAATCTGGGCTTGCTATACCTAGTTTATATAGTTCAACATCAATCTAATAATTAGACAGTTTGATGAGTGACATGTTTTTGGTGGCTAATTATATTACACAAAATGAGATGTTCATTTATTCATTTAATTCTGATTTGTTATGAAGTATGGAATTACCACCAGCTGACAAACTGATGGACTCAAAGTAATTGTGTTTCTGAAACGAAACTTCTGAACAGATATTTCTGTGTCCTTTATATCACATTGAAAAATCAATCAGATATTACGTTTAACACTGAAATATGAGATATTTGGAGAAGAGCAAATCAATATTACGTTGTCCTCGTGTGGAGGCGAACAAGCCTCTGGTGGCGCACATGTCTATAGTGAAGTACTGATAACTAATGTTGTCCTCACAGAGACTGAAGAGCACACATTTATTTTGTGAACACTTTTGCTTCTTGCCACTTCAACGAACTCTGCATGATATTGGAACAAAATTGAGAGCTCATTTAATGACTCATTTTGTGTCTGTGCTCATCCACTTTTGCTCTCCTGTTTTTACACAGGAGAAGTAGACACTTTACTAGGCAGTGAATGTGATACAGTTTATTCAGGTGGTTTTTTTTTAAAATTTATTTATAGAAAGTCATTTACAGCTATTAGAGGTTGTATAATGTGTCCCAGTAAAGCTGGTGCAAGGTAAAACCCATTTCTCTGTAAACAACACTAAAAGCTCTCCAGCACAGGTAAACTTGAGTCTGTAATAATATGTACAATTTCTCAGTGGGGGGGGTTGTTTTACTGCAAGTACTTACTGTGTCTTAAAATAAGACTGAATTGCTCTGGTTCATTTTTAGCATTGGCAGAGGTCCTGGGTTCTAAAGTGTGCCTCTCTAGAGTCAAATACAACACCATGTGCTGTCTGGAGTCAGATCAAGTCAGACAACGGATAACCACCGACTCCAAAACTGCCCAGGTCCATGTGCTGCCCATGATGCAACTCACATTCAAAGTACGTGCACTAGTCTAGTTTTCCCTTAACTGATCTGAAAACTGTCATTACAGTGGGAGTCTGAGCCAGCCTACGTTTTTAGGGCATGTTGAGGAAACAAAGTACGAGTAAAGTGGTTAGAGTGAAACAACAAGCAGATGTATCACATTAGACTGTTTGTGACATGAGTTAATGTTGTACTGATGATAACTACTCAGAGCAAGATAAGTTGAGCCTTTATATTTAATAATAAACAATATGAGATGAAGGGGGTAGATTTTTAGAGTTGTTGTAAGCTATTTTTCACATGGTCTGCAGATCTTTCCTATAAGCATTTCTTGTGTTCAACAAAGCCATGTTTTATTTATGAACAGTTTATTTTGATGGAAAAAAATCTTTTATTCTCTCTATGATCTAATTGTTGCGTATGTTAAGGACGGATAATTGTGATGACCAAGCACATTATCTGCATAAAAAGGACTTAAGCATTTCAGTTTATTTGCCATCTGTACAACCACAGATAAGCCCACGGCTGGTATAATTCAAGCATCAGTAAGCACAGAAAGATGACTCGAGGGAAATGAATGTACAGTCACTCTGGATACTATGGTAAAGAAGAGTTATTTACATGGACAAGTCACTTTGAAATGCATTCAGAAGATTAAACTATAATAACTAATAAATAATAAATTGGCTATTGTTACTATGTCTGCTGGCAGTGAAGAGAGATGGAAAAATAACTTGTTTTTATGTGTATAAATTAGACATGTAGAAAGATGATGCAGACAATAAGATCAGAACTTTATTTAGTTTATGTACTAAATGATTCAATATACACTACCAGTCAAAAGTTAGGACACACATAGAAATGACCATGTTTGTAAAAGAAAAGCAGATTTCATAACATCAAATTGATCAGAATGAATGTGTA